>ML685794.1:9902358-9942057 GCA_007922175.1 Pelusios castaneus
ATATATATATATATATATATATATATATATATATATATATATATATAGAATCAGCCAGGAAACTAGCTGTCTAGTAGAGGGTATGTACCTATCCATTAAAAGTTCTGTTTCTTACATTAAAAGTATTGTAAGTTATTAAACCCTTGAAATGTAATCATTAACATTTCACACACTATACCTGATGCACTAAAAACATGATAATCAGCTGATCTCTGACTCTTTTAGGGAAAATCAAATGGTTCCAAAGTACTTTTACTTTGTATTCTAATTTCAGATGATATTGCTGTACTGTCTGTAACTTACTTTAGTAATCAATGTGACTTATATGGGTGGAAGATTACACAGCAAAACTATATGAAGCCTGCCAAAGTACTAAATCTGAGCAGTTTCCGTATTTACCATTATGATTTGAAAGAAGTTCCATTGTTGTGGGTTGAGAAGTAAATTTGTTATGGTTAAAGTACTTGCTGTTAAATTAATAACTACTCTATAATTCATCATAAGGACTGACTTCCTTTCCTTTCCTTGCTGATTGCACAGATTAACTATAAAGCATAATGTTCATTACCATCCCTGGATTCCATTCTGAAAAAATCTCCTTCATGACCATGTGAAATTGAACTATATGACATACATGTGTTCTAAATATGGCAGATTGAACTACATAGGAAGTGAGAGGCTGTGTGTCCTCAATGTTGTTGACTTCAGTGACCTGAGGGGACTCACCACCTCACAGGAATACTCAGCAGGATCAAGCCCTACATAATCGCCGCATCTTTCCTGGTGCTGAATTTTGAATGCATATCAGCCATTTATTCTTGCTTTGGGACTGAGATTCATGGGCCTTTCTATGGAGGGTGCATATGAAGTATGTGAACAAGGAGCCTCTCTCCACTTCCATGACTCATAAAAAGGTTTTTCACAGTTAAATTCCCTGTCCTCAGAATGGTAAAATGGCACAGGAACTAATCTTTTGCATTGCCAAGATCACATTTTTTTTTTAAAGTTAAAAATGGCCTGGTACTTCAGCCAAACTGAACCTAAGCTTTTCTTTCCACTTTGAGGAACTTTTTACCTGCCACCACTCTTATCTTCTTGTTCTTGCACTTCTTTTCAGTCAAGTGAAAAGAGGAAGCAGAAGTCATAGGAGAAATTATTATCTCCAATGAGGTTTCTCTAGACCGAAACAAAAATAGTGGGCTAAAGTTCACAGGAGAAATTAATCTAACCCAGGTTCTGAATAGAGGACATAAATCCCCACCAGGCTGGGACACCCACTTAAATGCAGAAGTTCAATTCCAGGTACAAATTCTTAACTTCTAAACTAGTTCTGATCTCAATAACAGACCAAACCAAAACACTGGGTTTGAAACTTGAGGAACTTTTGACTCTAGATCTGACTTTGCAGTTCAAGCCCATCTCTGTTTCTGAAATTGAACTGTCACTAATTCTGGAAACACACTTTCAGCATCACTTGAGTCTGCCATAGAAAAAGAAAATGGTACATTACAGAGAACCGGTTATTTGTAGCAGTTCAGAAGGACTCCATTGACACGACAGCATAATCAAATGGAGTCTGCTTGCCTTTGCTACTCCAATGTGAAATTTGTCTTTCTAGTTGAATTCTGTACTTGTAAGCATGGTTTAACTTGCCTGTCAAAGGGGACAGAGCAGTCATATGAAACTCTGGAGAGGTCCATTATAATTTAATGGCACAGATATCTTAACAATAAGGTTATGACTGAATTTCTAACTTTGTGGTTTAATAGAATTCTATTGAGATAATGCTTTTGAAAAGAGTAATCACACACATGCTCTACATATTGTGTCAATGAATATCATTATGGAAGTAAATCTGTGATGTATTAATATGCCACAATGGACACTGAATATAAAACACACTGAACACAATTTTTGTTTTTTATTGAAAGCCATATGCTTTGTTTGCCTTTTCTGTTTCTACATAGTTTCCTGGAAGAATTAGAAATTAAAATGCTGTGTGAGTCTGTGTGTCTGACTGAATGGGCTCCCAAACCAGTAAGCAGCTTGGAGTAATGGACTGACAATTTGGTTTAATGATGGTGCGATTCCACTGATGTTAGCAGTTATGCTGATCTAAAAGAGGAGTAATGCTGGGGAGAATTGGGCTCTGTGTTTTTTACAGGTGTTTTTTTTTTAAAAAAAACCCTTAGAACTTGAGTGTATCATGTCTTTTCCATAAAAAGAGAGGTAACTGTTAGACTCATATATACTGATCATACACAGCACCTTCCAGGTTCAGGTCTTTGGTCTCTATGGTTTCTTAGTCATTGGGTAACATCTACCATTTCTGATACATAATAAAAAAGCCAATGTAGTTATAATCCAAGCCTACTCTGTCAGTGGTTTTGTATGTGTCAAGCATGGCGTCCTTTTATTTCGTAACTGATGTACATTTAAAATTACCAGACTTGCCTGTAGCTATTGACTAGGACATTAATCCGATCAGATATGACAAATCTGAGTAAAAACACTGTGCCATTAAGTCTGGCTTTATTGCTTCCAGCTGCAATTACTTTGCTGATTTTTTTGGAGCTCTAACTGTACGTGAACTTGGTTTGCATTAAACACTTTCAAACCTGTTTGAGATTTTCTTCTGCAGATATGCAATGTGTTCACATGCAGTGGAGGGCACTAAGGGTGTGTCTACACTTACAAGTTAGGTCGACTTAAGGTTTCTTAAGTTAACCTAAACAAAGCCGCATCTACACTGGGCTTTTATTAAGTCAACTTGAGCATTTCCTTAAGTCAACTTAAGGAAAGCTTAAGTCAACTTAATAACATCTCTTTTTAGGTTGGCTTAGAATTTAAGTAGACTTCTTAAGTTGACTTAAGCCACTGTGGATCCCCTAAGTCGACCTAAGTGGCCACCAGGCTGGAGGATGGGCTGGGGAGAAGGGAGCCAGCGGGGTTGCCGGCTCCCTGCCTGGCTGAGGAGCCCCAGCGGTGGGGAAACCCCCGCCACCCCAGGGCGCCAGCCCACAGGAATGCCAGCTTCCACACGGCAGGCAAACCCCAGCAGTGGGGGAATCCCTGCTTCCCTGGGGCTCCAGCCCTTGGGGATGCTGGCTCCTGTGCAGCAGGGGAGCTCCAGTGGTGAGGGAACTGTGCCCCAGGGCTCCCGCATGGCACAGGAGCCCCACCCAGAGGAAAACCCTCCAGCCCCGGGGCTCCAGCTGTGTGGTCTTGCCAGCTCCCATGGGGCTGCGGGGTGGCGGGGGGGGTAATCCCCCGGCTGGGGCTCCTGTGCTGCACAGGAGCTGGCACCCCATGCAGCTAGAGCCCCAGGACGGCGGGGTTCCCCCGCCACTGGAGCCCTCGAGCCGCACAGGTATCCCTTGCTTGGCTGGAGCCCCGTGGCAGTGGGGGTTTCACCGCTGCTGGGGCTCCTCTGCTGCGTGGGGAGCCCTGGCTGGGGCTGTGAAGGAATCTTCCCGGCTTCCCTCATTCCTGGGAGCTGCGGCTCCGGTTCTCCATTGACCTAGCCAGTCGACTTAAGCGTCTAGTGTAACTGCTCGAAGTCAACTTAACGAGGTTGACTTTGTCAACCTAAATATCTAGTGTAGACACGCTAAGTCGATTTAACACGGTTGACTTAAAGTCGACTTTAAGTTGACTTAACAAAGTCGACTTAATTTAACAAGTGTAGACATAGCCTAACAGAGTACTGGAATATTTAAACCTAAAGATGATAGTATTTGAACAAATAAAGTACCACAGAGTCATTGTAGAAACAGATTAAATTTCCATAGTGCTTTATTATTTTCAGTAAGTTATATAATAAATGTGCAGGCTTTAATCTCTCATTGGAGGAGAAACAAACAAAAACAAAACAAAACCCCCAAAATTCAAAAACAAAAACTGGTGGTATAACCTGGAGGAGTGAGTTAATGGCAGCAAGCCTGAAATTTTTCAAGTTCTAATCCTCTGTCGTCTTTTGAATTTTTCTCTCTTAAGAACTAGCTTTAACTCTGCCCAGTTCCCAGATACAAGCTAGACACTGCTGATGCCCATCTCTATTTTATCCCACTGTTCCTACAGCACTTTGCATATGAATGTTATCTGTGAATCTTTTGTCACATATGCCAGAAACTCCTCTAAACTTAAGCATCTGGTATCTTACTCTTCATGCACACGGAGTCCAGAGGCAACACTCTCCCTGATCAACTATTTCATGATGGTCCAGAGAGCCAAACCAATGCTTTCTATCCTTTCTGTATCATCTTCAAATGATACAGATCAGATATGATCAGATATAATCTACCTTTATCTTGCCCACTCTACAATTATTGGTCAAAGACCACAGGCTTTATCTAGACATGGCAGAGGGTTTAGATTTGACTCATGTCATTGAGGGGAAAGGAGAGCTTGTGTTTATGTATGTTGCTCCTGCTTGTCAAATTCCATGAGCCACAGGCAGTGTGAATTCTACTATTTTAGATTTGTGTTGTATGTCAGAAACATCATATGAAATAACCTGAAAGTGTCACTATGGCACGTAATGTCCTTCTACTCTTCTGCACGTTATATCCTGCATATTGTATCTGTGGATCGAGGGGGGGAAAAAAAAAAAGGAGTCTTGTGGCACTTTCAAAGACTAACGAAGTTATCGCATGAGCTTTCATGGGAGAGATCCCACTTTGTCAGAAGTTTGAATCTGATCTGAGGAGTTTCTCTTAATCTAACAAGATATGATATATGAAGACCACTTGGAAACATGTTCATTAATGATCTTGATGATGGAATAGACTGCGTGCTTAGTAAGTTTGCGGATGACACCAAGTTGGGGGGAATGGTAGATACTCTGGAGGGCAGGGACAGGATCCAGGGAGACTTGGACAAATTGGAACACTGGGCCGAAAGAAACTTCATGAGGTTCAAGAAAGACAAGTGCAAAGTCCTGCACTTAGGACGGAAAAATCCCATGCACTGCTACAGGCTGGGGACCGATCGGCTAAGTAGCAGCGCTGTAGAAAAGGACCTGGGGGTTATGGTGGACGGGAAGATGAATATGAGCCAACAGTGTGCCCTCGTTGCGAAAAAAGCCAATGGCATATTAGGCTGCATCAGTAGGAGTATTGCCAGCGGATCGAGGGATGTGATAATTCCCCTCTATTCGACACTGGTGAGGCCACATCTGGAATACTGTGTCCAGTTTTGGGCTCTGCACTACAGAAAGGATGTGGACAAATTAGAAAGAGTCCAGCGGAGGGCAACAAAAATGATTAGGGGGCTGGGGCACATGACTTATGAGGAGAGACTGAAGGAACTAGGCTTATTTAGTCTAGAGAAGAGAAGACTGAGGGGAGATTTGATAGCAACCTTCAACTACTTGAAGGGTTGCTCCAAAGAGGAGGGAGCTAGGCTGTTCTTGAGGTTAACAGAGGACAGAACAAGGAGCAATGGTTTCAAATTACAGCTGGGGAGATCAAGGTTGGATATTAGGAAAAACTTTCTCACTAGGAGGGTGGTGAAGCATTGGAATGGGCTATCTAGGGAGGTGGTAGAATCTCCATCTTTGGAAGTTTTTAAGGCTCAGTTAGACAAAATCCTGGCTGGGGTGATTTAGGGGGAGTGGTCTTGCTTTTTAGCAGGGGGTTGGACTAGATGACCTGGTGAGGTCCCTTCCAACCCTATTTTTCTATGATTCTATGGTAATGCGACTATATAAATCTGTAGTATGCCTACACCATGAATGCTGTATGCAGTACTGGTCAAAAAAAGATACTTTAAAATTGAAAAAAAAAAAGTACTGTGAAGGGTAGCAGTTGATTTGGGATATGGACAGCTGCCATATAAGGAGAGATGAACAATATCAGGACTGTTCCGCTTAGAAAAGAGAACTCAGGGCTGATATAATAGAAGTCTGTAAAATCATAAATGGTTTTGAACACGAGAACCAGGGATTACCTGGTGAAAGTCATAGGTTAATTAAATTAGCAGGTTTAAAACAAACATTAGGAAGTACTTGTTTACAAACGCAGTCAATCTATGAAAGTCAATGCCAGGAAATGTTGTGAAGGCTATAAGTGGTTCAAAAAAAGAATCAGATATCCTCCATGAGTTTGTCCATCACTATCTGTTACCGCAGATGGTCAGGGATGCAAATAGAAGCTCTCAGTGTCTCTCAATCTCTGATTGCTAGAAGCTAGGACTGGAAAACAGGGGATGCCTCACTTGATAAATTGCCCCACTGACCTATTCTGTTCAGTTCTTTTGAAGTATCTGGCACTGGTGCTGTTGGAAGAAGACAGGATACTGGGTTGAATGTACCATTGGTCTGAGTCAGTATGGCCGGTTTTATGAATTCCTATGAAATTCTATGGCCAGTGTTATTCAGATCAGGCTAGATGATCCTAACAGAGCCTTCCAGTCATAATAGCCACAAATGAAATTCAGTAAAGACAAGTGCAAAGTACTCCACTTAGGAAAGAACAATCCATTGCACACATACAAAATGGGCAATGATTGCCTAGGAAGGAGTACTGTAGAAAGGGATCTGGGTGTCATAGTGGACCACAAGCTAAATATGAGTCAACAGTGTAACACTATTCTAGGATGTATTAACAGGAGTATTGTAAGTAAGACACGAGAAATAATTCTTCCAATGTATTCTGCCCTGATTAGGCCTCAACTGGAATATTGTGTCCAGTTCTGCGTGCCTCATTTCAAGAAAGATCTGGACAAATTGGACAGAGAAGAGCAACACGAATGATTAAAGATCTGGAACACTTGACTTATGAGGGAAGATTGAAAAAGCTGGGTTTGTTTAGTCTGGAAAAGAGGAGACTAAAAGGGGGATATGATAACAGTTTTCAAGTACCTAAAAGGTTGTCATGAGGAGGAGGGAGAAATATTGTTCTCCTTAACCACTGATGACAGGAGAAGAAGCAATGGGCTTAAATTACAGCAAGGGAGGTTTAGGTTGGACATTAGGAAAAAATTCCTAACTGTCAGAGTGATTAACGACCGGAATAAGTTGCCTAGGCAGGTTGTGGAATATCCATCATTGGAAGTTTTTAAGAGCAGGTTAGACAAGCACTTTTCAGGGATGGGTTAAGAGGGTACTTGGTCCTGCCATAAGTGCAGGGGGCTGGTCTCGGTGACCTCGCATGGTCTCTTCCAGTTTCTATGATTCTATGAATCAATGAAACCTGTGGATTTCTGCATGCTGGCTATCTAAGTGAAGGTTTCTATTAGAAAGCCTCCATTTAGGGCTGAAGTTGGAAGCCATGCCAGGAAGTAGCACTGGTGGGAGGGGATGCTTCTTCTGAAACTTCTTGATATTTATCTAGAGCTGGGGTTCCCAACCCCTGGCCCATGGGCCAAAAGTGGCCCACGGGGCTTTTTCAAGTGGTCCATGCTTCTCTGCTGCTGGCTGGGAGCTGGGTGCACGGTTGAGAGCCGAGCTGTGGCCACCCGCCTCATACCCAATCCCAGCACCCATCCAGCTCCTTTTTAAAAACCTTTTTCAAAAAAGATAATTTTAAATAAAACTTAATTAAATAACTAATTTGAATTTAATTAATTATATTTTATTTTAATTTAATATTAATTAATTCTAATTTAATTGATTATATTTTAATTTGATTTTAATTAAATAGGCTGGTGGCCCATCAGAGCTGTAAAAATTATATTTGTGGCCCTTGAGCCAAAAAGGCTTTGAACCACTGATCTAGAGAGATAAGGTGAGTAAGGGAATATTTTTTATTGGACCAACTTCTGTTGATCACAGAGACAAGCTTTTGTGCTACAGAGAGCTCCCCTTCAGGTCTGAGAGCAGTACTTGGAGTGTCATAGCTAAATACAAGGTGGGACAGATGGTCTGCATAAGTAGTTAACACATATTGTTAAAGGCCATTCAAAGTGAAGTGGCCTGTTAACTTTGCAGTAACAGGACCGAAAAAAAGGGAGGAGGGAGATTAGTTAGTGGTGTACTGAGGGTGCCTGGGGCCCAGGGGACCAAGCTCATATTTTTGCCCTCCCCCACCCCTCACCTGCCTTGGGTAGAAGCATCTGTACCCTTTGGGGGAGGAACGTGATGCAAAAGGACACAAATGCTGTGCTGCAGTTAGATGCTGCCTCCTGGATCCTAGTGCTGGAAGGCTTTCATTTCTGTGTATGCTGGGTAGCCCACGGAAGCCTCCCAGTACAGGAGGCAGCATCCAACTGGCACAGCATGCTGGTGCCCCCTCAATCCCTTCAACCTGCCGTATTGGCTCTGCTGTGGGGGGGAGGTACTGGGCTGGCCCTTCACAACATTGTAGGGGCACAGAAGGCTCTGTGACTCTGAGCCTCCTGAGTCCCCTTGTCCCATGCCTTGTGAAGGGCCAGCCTATTGCCCCACTGCAGCTCAGGACCCAGAGGCCCCACATGCCCCCTCGGCGCCTCACTGAGGTGAGTTGGTTGCAGATTGTTGTAATAAGCCATAAATTCGGTGTCTTTATTCAGACCATGATTTTTAGTGCTAGTGAAGTTATGAATTTAAACTCCCTGGCTCATTTGAAGCTGCTGTTTAGGTTTCCTTTCAGGACAAAGGACTGCGAGGTCAGATATAGAATGATCGTTTTGTTTAAAATGGTCACACATGGGCAGCAGGGTGTTTTTTGTCATTTACAATTTTTCTGTGAGAGCTCATTGAAGAGTCTTGTGTCCTTTTTTCCCTGCAATATATTCTGTTAAGAAGAATTCCTGAGTATTTGTCTCAGTTGATTGTTCCTGGGTCTTTCCTTCCTCAAGTGTTCAATATGTCACTATATTGTGTTAGGGACCTTTCCTTTCTGATGGCAATGAGAAGTAAAGCGTTGTAGCTGTTGCTTAGAACTAGGGTGGCCAGGAGTTCCACAGGATCTGCAGTCAATAACTCAGCTTGTCTTGCACCATCTTGTTATCTTACTGTATTTAAAAATGATACTGGCACAGTTCCCTGCAGAGAAAAGAAACATCCAATCCACCTTGTGCATGTACCTCCTACCACACTGTCAGAAAGGTGCTACTTGTTTTGAAATATTTTTCCCTTTCCCTAAGTTGATGTTACATCAGTGTAGCCCCATATGTTGGCCTGTGCGCACATAAGTGCACTTGCAAATTTGCATTTTTGGAAATGTAGCCTGTAATTACCTCTGTAGTCCATCTTCTCACTAGCAATGTACTAAGGCCATGTACACACGATCACTTTATCGCGCATTAACAGTCATTACCGCGTGATAACAACAACAGCGTACACACGTGCAATAGGGCTCTTGCGTGTCAACAGCCCAGTTGTAGCGCAATACAAAAACCACCTCAACAAGGGTGGTAGCAGTTAACGCGGAACAACTGTTGCGCCTTTCGACTCATGTGTACGCTTACCGCGCAATGATTGGCCTCCGGAAGTGTTCCAGCATTCCAAAGTCGTCCTCTCTGGTCTTCCCCCCACCCGCTCTGTGGCCGTGACGAAACAGTCCCTGCCCTGTTTCGATTCCCAGGGTTTTCGAATTTCTCCTCTGTTTCACTTCCTGTTCTCTTCCTCGTGGAGTGGAGTGCAGCTCCAAGCTTCACTAGCAATGGCGGCCCATTGTGGAAGACGCGTATCCATTTGGAGCACGGCAGAGGTGCTGGACCTGATCAGCATCTGGGGAGAGTCTGCTGTGCAGGCGCAGCTACGCGGCAGCAGGCGAAATTTCAATACATAAGGCATAATTTCTCAGGCCATATCAGAGAGAGGTTATGAGAGAGACACTGTGCAGTGCAGATCAAAGGTGAAGGAGCTAAGAATAACCTATCACTGAGTGAAGGAGGCAAACTGCTGTTCGGGATCAGCGCCTGCTACATGCAGGTATTAAAAGGAGATCGAAGCCATCCTCAGTGGGGACCCCACAACCACTGCAAAGAGTCCTGTGGACACATCGGCCTCCCCCTCATCCACTGAATGCCAGAGCCGAGCAGGATGAGGACGTGATCAATGAGGAGGAGGAGATGGAGGATGACCTGGAGGAGAGCGCAACAGCATCTAGCCAGGAGCTCTTCTGCACCCCCACTGAGACGTCCACCCAAGACATGAATTGCAGTGTGTCCTCTGAGGCGGCAGAGGGGGGTTCAGGTAAGTTTCTCTTCCATGCTAAAAATTCATTGTCCGGGGCGGAGGTGCTTGCTGTCTTGGTCCCCACTGTGCACGCTCTTTACTCTGCATTCATTAGAAGTGCATCAACACAAGCAGTGATTGTCAAAAAAATCATCTGTGTTTAGGTCACTAAAGGTTTCCTCGATGTACCACCAGAGCCTCCTACTCAGGTTAGATGGGATAGCGTATGTGTCTACGCTCCCGTATAAGGATACTCGGCCTCGCCAGTTGCAAAGCACAGCACTGGGAACCATGGCAGCACACAAGGCAGCAGCATACGGTCCCGGCTGGCATCCGGTGGCATGTAGGATATGTATTCTAGCTGGCAGGGGCACTCTGAGGAGAGAGATATCGGGTTCCATCTGTGTGCCCTGTGCAGAATGTTAGCCCCCAGTAAGGTTTCTATTAGGATGTACCTTGTCCGCTTCCGCAAAGCATAGGATGTTGACTGCCCTGCACCTTCCAGTGGAATGTGCTACTGGAAGGTTACATTGGTTATCTAGGCTATGTGTGAACAATAGCTTTATTATTCTTTTTTTTATTCGATTCGACCTTCACAAGGCCGGTGTCTACCCCAGCTGACCACATGAGAAACATTCGGTGGCGTGCTTGAAGAAACAGGGAGGATATGTTTCAGGAGCTGATGAAAACAACAGAGGCATCCACGAGGGAGAATCGAGCCTGGAGAGAGGAATCCCAACAGAGGAGACAGAAACACAGGGATGAACTGATAAGCGTCATGAAGGAGCAAACAGAATTGCTCAAGAGTATGATTGCTCTGCAGACCCAGGCGATTAATGTCCGGGCTCCACTCCAGACAGTTCAGCCGTGTCTGCCTCCCACACCCCGTAGTCCTTCAAAGCATTTATTTGAAGGCCACCCATCCCCCTGGTATACTGCAACATCCAGTCCCTCACAGAGCTACTTTTTAGAGACCCGCAGCTACACCCACCTTTAACCACTCCAAAAACCCCCAACAACTTCCCCTCTTTTATCTTTTAATAAAAACAGTAACAAAAAATTTGAAGAGTGGCTTCATTTGTACACAGTGAAAATCTCATAAGGTGCACTTGATGCATCCTTGAAGTGAACTATGGGAGGGCATCATTGAAATGCTTCCTGAGTGCCTCCCTTATGCGAGCAGCTCCTCGTTGGGCCCCCCTAATATTCCTAGTGGCTGGCTGTTCGTATGCTGCCTCGAGGCGCTGTGCCACCATAGCCCACCCCGGGGAAAACTTTTCTCCCTTATTTTCACAAATGTTATGAAGGACATAGCACGCCGCAATTACAGCAGGGATGTTGTCCTCATCCAAGTCCAGTCTCCCATACAAACAGCGCCAGTGCCCTTTTAAGCGGCCGAAGGCACACTCTGCAGTCATTCTGCAGTGGCTCAATCGGTAATTGAACCGCTCCTTGCTGCGATCCAGGTACCCGGTGTATGGCTTCATGAGCCATGGCATCAGTGGGTATGCTGGGTCTCCAAGGATGGCTATGGGCATCTCCACATCCCCCACAGTAATCTTTTGATCGGGGAAGAAGGTACCCCCTTGCAGCTTCTGGTACAGTCCAGTGTTTCTGAAAATGTGGGCATCATGCACCTTTCCTGACCACCCAGCATTGATGTCCGTAAAAAGCCCCTTGTGATCCATGAGTGCTTGCAGCACCATGGAGAAGTAGTCCTTCCTGTTTATGTACTCGGTCGCGAGATGGTCTGGAGCCAAAATCGGGAGATGCGTGCCATCTATCGCTCCCCCGCAGTTAGGGAATCCCATGGCAACAAGGCCGTCCACAGTCTCACGAACATTGCCCAACCGTCCTCCGTTGCAGAACGCGATTCATGGCTCGGCACACTTGTGAGAGGGCTAATCCGACGGTGGACCTCCCGACTCCAAACTGGTTTGCAACCGACCGGTAGCAGTTGGGAGTTGCCATCTTCCAGACTGCAATCGCAGCACGCTTCTCCATAGTTAGGGCTTACCTCATGTTGGCGTCTTTACGTCGCAGGGCAGGGGCCAACTCTGAACACAGTTCCAGAAAGGTTGCTTTCTGCATTCGAAAGTTCTATACCCACTGCTCGTATCCCACAGCTGCATAACAATGCGATCCCACCACTCTGTGCTTGTCTTTCGCGACCAGAAACGGTGTTGCACCATGTGCAGATGATCAGTGAAGGAGCTGAGCAATGCAGTGCTGTTGCTCTGCAGGGCATCGATCAGTCCCTGCTCTTCGGCGTCCTCATCTGATTCGGAGCTCATTGCGTACTGAGAAACCAGCCAAGATGTATTTAGAATGCTGAAGGCGACAGTGGAGATTAGAGCAGGATCCATGCTGTCGCAGTTGTGCGTCACTGCACTGCACTGTTGAAAATAGGCACGAGTTGCTATTGGCAATGAGGAAGACGCAAGGGGAACACAGTGCACCACGGGAAAATGAGAGTTTACCCATGGCGCTTTGCGTTCCTTTCCTTCATCCCAGGATTCCAAGCGCCGATTGAGGGAAAATTGAACTGTGGGATAGGTGCCCAGAATTCATTGTGCTACATTGTGCTATATTGCAAAGAATTCTGTTGTGTTGCAAGGAGCGACATGTGTATGCGCTTTCCCGCAATAAAGGTCACGTGTTTTTTATAGCGCAATTGCCATGTTGCGCTTTAATCTGATCGTGTGTACGTAGCCTGAGTTAGGTGAGGACTGTAGCTTGTCTCTCTCAAACATGCCAACAGCAGCTCTTTCCATATGCAGAAGCACAAAACATTTTTAGCTTGATTTTGTTGTTTATTAATAGTAGGATTTAAGGGTGAGTGTAGGGACTCATGTGGCAAAGCATGGCTTTTCAATAGTATATTTATTAAACAGCAGAAAGTTTAAAAGCAGAAAATGTAAATCACAGTGCTGTAAAAAATTTACAGGAAAAAGAACAGCTTAGAGCATGGAGACTTATATATGCTGAACAGTAAGTGAACCTAAATTTTTTTCTTGCTGTATAAATATTTAAGTTTGAAGTCAAGGAAAATGTATTATTTTAAAAAAAAAAAAAAAGTGAAAACTGTGAAAGGCGTTTGACAATGTAAAATACATCCCTTCCCAAGCTGGCTGATGATAAAGAATACAGGCTTTTAACATTCCTCTAGACGAGCTTTAAAAATGACTCAGTGGATTGTAGAATTCAGCACATTTTCTTTCCAATTATTTTTGAAGGGATTCTGACAAATGTTTTGTAAAGGAGGAATGGCAGACTGTCTATTTTGTTTTAGTTTCATGAGACTTTTCTTTTTATCCTGTCATGAGAAGCAAATGGCAGAACTATGATTAGGATAAGCTGGGTAAGAGGAGCTCAATCTGCACAATGCATGATACAGCTTTCTTTAATCTGTCAAGGAATGTGTGTTTTATGGTCTTTCAATAAGGGATAGAACTTTGGTTATATATGTTAATAAATTCTATCCCGAAAAACCTCAAAAAAGATGCCAACCATTGCTGGAAGTACTTGGAGCAGAAACTGTTTGCTTTTTTGAAATCCAGAGAGAACATTTCCACACTCTATGGGTTTCTTTAGAGTAAATAATAAAAAATATTTTGCCATATAGTATTCAAAATTAGTTTTGTTTTAATAGTTAAACTTTTTAAAAGCTAGTTAAGATGGTAAATGGCTATTGCAGGCTATCCATTATGAGCCAGTGTGACTTCATCACAGCCTTACTTTTGAGACAAGGAAAACTGTGATCCTCAGCTAGTAGGGGTTGAGGGAAGCACATTGGTCTCATAATTGTAGAAACATTTCCATTGTTGAGAGCAAGGCTGCATGGTTTGATTTATTTTATTTTTGCAATTGTGAGATAAATGTATTTTGATACAAGTCAGTTTAGAGACATGGCCAATGCAACATTCTGTTGCATGATATTATAGCAGGACTGCCAATGTCAAGGAATAATCGCTGTATAAGAATTAATGTGATAGGGCCACTAAGAAGCTACTCCATTTTCATGTATTTTGGAAATATTGGTATGTTACAAGAGACCTGAAGTTCTGGCAGCAATTCTGCAGCAGTCCAAAAAGTAATGTTTTTTTATGAAATACTATAGACTTTCCTCCACTTCTATACACTGCTGCACATTAAGAAACTGAGATTTACTATTGCTAATGATGTTTTGCTCTGATACAATATATTTAATTATCACTCACTTTAGATTTGAGCATTAATCAAGCTACTTTGAACAAAAAAAGGATTTAAGAGATTATAAAACTCTTGCAGATTTGCATTTATTTATATGTCTCTATTGGAATTTTATTACCTTTCATAACATTGTGCTCCTGATTCTTCTGTCACAATGCTTTATACTGGTTTAGCTCCATTAACTTCAGCAGACTTAATCATGATTTACACCAGCCTGACAGGAAAATTAGACCCAGAATATGCATCCCTGATGTCAATGTGTATCTTTGGGATATACAGCAATCTAAATAAAATACCTAGAACATTCTTGTAGCATCATAGTCATATTAAGACAAAAAATAATGAAGGTGTTTTAACTACAGAGGCTATGTCTACACTTGTAAATTTAGGACGACTTAAGTTAAGTCGACTTAGGGCTACTTCAGGACTTCCTTACTGCCCTCCCTGCTCGGGGGGGTGGGGAACGGCACAGGGGGAGCCTGGCATGCCACCCCCCAAAGAGCAGGGCAGAGCCCTGCCCACCCTGCCACTATGCCCTGCCACTATGCCGTGACTTTAAAAAGTCGATTTAAGCCTAAAGTCGAACTAAAAGTAGGTTTAATAAAGTCGACTTAATTTTCATTAAATCGACTTTATTTTCCTTAAGTCGACTTAAGCAGCTTACTTAAGTCGACTTAAGGAAACTGTAGTGTAGACGCAGAGTAAATTAAGTCGACTTAAGCAAGCTTAAGTCAATTTAATGTATAAATGCAGATGCACGCAGACTGTCCAGATAGTCCTCTAAAACAAAATCAAATAGTCCTGTGCACTGGAGAGCAGAAGAGGACACAGTTGTGTGTGTGTATATTTTCTTTTGGCCACCTAATGAAAATTTGATAACCATTTATAACACAGAACAAAGCAGTAAAAGGTAGACATACTAAAGTGAAATTGCATCCTTACATTCACCTAAGAATCAGAACTTATAGGCTATGTCTACACTTGAAAAGTTAGGCCGACTTTATGAAATTGACTTAATAAGGTCGACTTTAAGTTGACTTAAAGTCAACCTTATTAAGTCAATTTAAAAGTCGACAACTTTTCAAGTGTAGATGTAGCCCCTTTTTGGCCTTATTAAGTCGACTTAACATTTTAAGTCGACTTAAAAAGGTCCATCTAGGCACTACTCCGCATCTCCGCTAGCTTAAGTTGACTTAATAAAGTCGACTTAAACGCTAGTTCGAATTAAAATGAGGTGTTATTAATTTGAACTAACTTTTCCTTAATTCAACTTAAGGAGCAGTTTAAGTCGAATTAAGGAAAGCCCAGCGGAGTAAATTAAGTCATCTTAAGCCTCCTTAAATCGACTTAATTTGTAAGTGTAGACGCACCCATAGATAGGAATAAGAGATGTTCACATTGCTTAGGACGAATCATCTTAATTGAAAACAGGTTTAAAATTTTGCCTAACAAGGATTGAAAGAAATTGATATCCCTAAAAGCAGAAAAAAACGTTTTGCAGTTCTCATGCAAAATTTCCATTGATTTGAAAAAGGAATTTTTTTTGAGTGAGGACTGCAGAATTTACCCAGGCATTTTAGCATTTTGCCATAAACTGAGCTGCCAGAAAAGAGAGGGGTGATAGTGTTCTCCTCAAGAAAGAGGGAACAGGGCTCACTTTATACATATGTACAGCTACAGTTAAAAGGAAAAAATTTTTCTCAGATAACCATTGCTATGTCTACACTTGCAAGTTAGTTCGAATTAAGGAAGCTTAATTCAAACTAACTTAAGCCTTGGCCACACTAGACTTTCATTAGTTCGAATTAAGGGCTTCCTTACTTCGAACTAATACATTTGATTGCTTAGTTTGAATTAATGGTTAATTCGATCTGTTAATTCGAACTAAGTCAAATGTGGCCATATTAGTTCAAACTAACTGCTTAGTTCGAACTAATCGGCAGATTGACCTTCCTGCAACTGACTAATTCGAACTAAGCAAGTGCCCTGAGTGGCCATGGCTAGTTTGAACTAGTATTCTAGTGGGGCCATGCTAGTTTGAATTAAGTTAATTCGAACTAACTAAAATTAGTTTGAATTAGTTAGTTCGAATTAACTAATTCGAGCTAGCTTTTGTAAGTGTAGACATAGCCCATGTGATTACATAAATAACTCTGTATCATAATGCCAATGTAGAAAGGACGGAGTTAGTTTTCTACTCAAAATTAACATTTGCATTTCCTAGGTTGTGTGCTTAGCCTTAATTTTTTCAAAATACAAGTAATATCCAAGGTTTTGTTTATATTATGTAACCAAAACCATTCCCTAGATTAGAAACATATTCCATGCATCTTAATAAAAGGGGAAACATTTTTCATTACAAGTTTTTGAAAAAGCTATTAACATGGCTTCATTATGTTCAGCCTAAGGCCTTGTCTGACTGAAAAAACTGTGGTGATCCTGAGTGGGCAGTGTAGACCCGCTCAGTCGATCTGGGAATCATTCTCTGCTCAATGCAATAATGTCATCCCTTCAAGTGGAGTAAGGTTGCGTCAACTGGAGGGTGCTTCAAGTCAGTGGAACTTAGGCTTTGTACACACTACAAAGTTATTTTGTGATAACGCTCGTTATTGCTCGATAACAGGCACAGCGTCCACACACAAATCCATGTTGTTGCGCGGTAACAGCCGTCTTACCACGCAACATGTAAACCACCAAAACGAGGGTGGTAGCGGCAACTGCGGAACAGCTATTCCGCGATAGTTCGTGTGTGTACGGTTGCTGCGCAATATGAAACCTCCAGAAATGTCCCAGAATTCCAATTCCATCCCTTCTGCACTTCCTTCTGTGCTCTGTGGCTGTGACGTGACTGTACCCGCCCTCCCATCATTCCCAGGAATTTTTGAATTCTTCACTCTTCCTGTTTGCTCGGTGTGGAGTGCAGCTGCAGCTGTGTTCTCCAAAAGCAATGGCGGCTCAACACAGCAAACGTGCTCCAGTCTGGACCACAGATGAGGTGCTTGATCTCATAGGCATCTGGGAAGAGTCTGCTGTGCAGGCACAGTTACGTGGCAGCCGGTGGAATTTCGATATTTTTGGCCAGATTTCTCGGGCCATGGCAGAGAAAGGGTACGAGAGAGATACTCTTCAGTGCAGGTCGAAGGTGAAGGAGTTGCGGATTACGTACCACAGAGCCAGAGAGGCAAACCGGCGCTCTGGCCCAGCACCGGCTACATGCTGATTTTACAAGGAGCTGGAAGCAATCCTGAGCGGGGATCCTGCAACCTCCCGAAAAGCTCCTGTGGACACGTTGGCACCCCCCATGAAAAGGATACCGGAGCAGACAGTGACGAACAGTTTGTCAACTAGGACATGCAGGTGGAGGATGACCTGGAGGGTGAAAGTGGTGCAGCTGACCTAGGGAGCCAGGAGCTGTTCTCCACGCCACCCGACACGTGCTGCCCAGATTCCTTTTCCATACTGTCTTCGGATGCAGCAGAGGGGAGCTCTGGTAAGTTTAATTAGAAGTGGCTTCTATGCTAGCTGGATAAGCTTTGCGGGCAAATGAAGAGCGGGCGGGAGATAGGCGTTTTGAGTTTCATCCTTTCTTTTTTTTTTTTTTTTTTTGGATGGGGGAGTCTACCCCGCATTACATGAGCAGTGCATCAACGCATGCTGTAATTGTCAAGAAATCCTCTCCGTTGAGATCACTGAAGGTGTCCTCAATGTACTTCCACAGCCTCCTAGTTAAATTCGATGGGAGAGCAGCTGTTTCCCCTCCCCCATAGAGGGATACTCTCCCTCGCCAGTTGCAAAGCACAGCAGCGGGAACCATGGCTGCGCACAAGCCTGTTGCGTACGGTCCTGGCTTAAAACCAGTGACATGCAGGATATGCATTCTGGCTTGCAGAGGCACTCTAAGCAGCGAGATATTGGCTTCCATGGCAGTGCTGTATGTGAACTAATCATCCAAAGCACTGCAAATAGTTCATGGAGCCGTGTGTCTTGTCTCAGAAACCCGAACCTCCCTTTATGAGGAACGATTGAAAAGGCTGGGCCTCTTCAGCTTGGAAAAGAGGAGACTGAGGGGGGACATGATAGAAGTATATAAAATTATGACTGATGTGGAAAAAGTGGACAAGGAAAAGTTGTTTAAATACTCCCATAATACAAGAACCAGGGGTCACCAAATGAAACTGATAGGTAGCAGGTTCAAAACAAATAAAAGGAAGTTCTTCTTCACACAACGCACAGTCAACTTGTGGAACTCCTTACCTGAGGAGGTTGTGAAGGCTGGGACTATAACAATATTTAAAAGGGAACTGGATAAGTTCATGGTGGCTAAGTCCATAAATGGCTATTAGCCAGAAAGGGGTTAAGAATGGTGTCCCTAGCCTCTGTTTATCAGAGGATGGAGACGGATGGCAGGAGAGTGATCACTTGATCATTGCCTGTTAGGTTCACTCCCTCTGGGGCACCTGGGCACTGGCCACTGTCGGTAGACAGATACTGGGCTAGATGGACCTCTGGTCTGACCCAGTACGGCCTTTCTTATGTTCTTATGTTCTTGCAAAAGCCCTTTCAGTCCCCGGCAATGACCTGTCCTGTGGGCACTGAGGAATGTGGCGGCAAAGCATATTACCGGCTCCTTAACCAAAGTGAGAACAATAGCACTACTTATGATGATTCATTTTTCCTTAGAAACGACCTTCGCCGGTCGGTGGTCCGTGCCAGCTGACCTGCTGAGACAGATAAGGAGGAGGCCTCACAGGAGCAAGGAGGATATCTTCCAGGAGCTGATGCAGTCCAACGAGGCATCAGCAAGGGAGACTAGACAATGGAGGCAGGAGTGCCGGCAGGAGCACAAAGAAAACAATTTGAAGAGGCAGAAGCAGAATGATGCCCTCATAAGCATCCTACAGGAGCAGGCCCAACTGCTGAAGACCATGGTTGGTCTGCAGACCCAGCTGCTCCAGGCTCGCCCCCCGCCCCCCTGCAGCCACAACAACACTTTCTGTCCCCCCATGCCCCATTGTCCCTCAAAGCAGTTCTTTGAAGCCCAGGGACCCTCCTGGTATAATGTTACATCCACTCCTGCACCAAGCTATGGCATTGAGACACGCACCTATGCGCATCTATAGCCCCTTTTGCAGGCACTGCTTACTGTAAATATTTAATGTTTTATAATAAAATTGAATCACTTGAACTGTGCACAGTGTCTTTATTGATGCACAATAAAATTAGTTGTTGCACGTTTAGTATTCACTCATTCGAGCATAGTACAGTACACGCCCACCGGCACCGCCCCCTTCCCCCCAATCAGCACCTAGTAGTGCTTGGGAACACTACTGCACAGTGATGCAATGCATCCTATGAGTCCCCATCACTAAGTGCCTCTCTTATGTGGATGGCTCTCAGCTGTGCCCCCCTGATACTCCTAGTGGCTGGCTGCTGGAAGGCAAACTCTAGCCGCTCAGCCTCCACGTCCCATGAAGGGGGAAATTTCTCTTCCCTATTTTTACAGAGGTTATGCAGGACACAGCACGCCACAATGATGGCTGGAATGTTGTCCTCATTTAAGTCTAGCCTCCTGTACAAACAGCGCCAGCGGCCTTTTAAGTGCCCAAAGGCGCACTCTACGGTCATTCGGCACCGGCTTAACCGGTAATTGAAGCGCTCCTTACTGCTATCCAAATTTCCAGTATAGGGCTTCATGAGCCAAGGCATTAGTGGGGAGGCTGGGTCTCCTATGATGACTATGGGCATCTCCACATTCCCAACAGTAATTTTATCATCGGGGAAGAAGGTCCCTGCCTGCAACTTCCGGTACAGGCCCGTGTTCTGGAAAATGCGATCATCATGCATCTTACCCGACCACCCCGCATTTATGTCCGTGAAATGCCCCCTGTGATCCACGAGTGCCTGAAGCACCATGGAGAAGTAGCCCTTCCTATTAATATACTCAGTCGCAAGATGTTCCGGAGCGAGAATAGGGATGTGCGTGCTGTCTATTGCCCCTCCACAGTTTGGGAATCCCATGGCCGCGAATCCATCGACGATCTCCCGCACGTTGCTCAACGTCACTGTCCTCCGGAGCAGAACACGATTAATGGCTCTGCAGACTTGTGAAACTGCTAACCCGAGGGTCAACCTGCCGACTCCAAACTGATTCGTGACCGAGCGGTAGCAGTCTGGAGTCGCCATTTTCCACAGTGCGATTGTGACACGCTTCTCCACGGTGAGGGTGGCTCTCATTTTGGTGTCCTTGCGTCGCAGGGCAGGGGCTAGCTCCTCACACAGTTCCATGAATGTGGCTTTCCGCATTCGAAAGTTCTGTAGCCACTGGTCATCATCCCACACCTGCAAATCGATGCGGTCCCACCACCTGATGCTTGTCTCTCGTGACCAGAACCGGTGGTGCACCGTGTGCAGATGCTTTGTGAAGGAGCTCAGCAATGCGGTGCTGTTGCTCTGCATGGCAGTCACTAGCCCAGGGTCATCCGAATCCTGCTCTGATTCAGAGCTGAACGCATACTGTGCCACCAGCCAAGATGTATTCATTATGCTGAAGGCGACAGTCAAGATCAGAGCTGGATCCATGTTGCTGCAAAAAGGACTTCCGGGAAGCAATGTGCTACTGTTGAAAATGGGCGTGAGTTGCTAGTAGCAACTCTCATGATGCAAGGGGAACAGAATGCACCATGGGAAACCAAGACTTTACCCATGGTATTCAGCGCTACTCTCCTTCTACCCAGGATTCTTAGCGCCAAATCAGGATGGATGGAACTGTGGGATAGGTTCCCACAATTCAATTGGGTTTCTTGTGAAATCATGAATTACTGGGGAGGGGCTCTGTTCTGTCACAAGTGGCTCAGTGTGGACGCGATACTGCGCTACAAAAACCATGTGACTTTTAAAGCGCAACAGGCTTGTTGTGCGATTATTCCTGTAGTGTGTACATGGCCTTAGTGAAGACTCCATGGTGAGTAGGAGTAATTAAGTTGGCAGAAGATACGCAATCTATGGCATGCAGATTGTGTATTTCCTGTTGATTTACCCCTCCCTCCCAGTGTAGACTAGGCCTAAGTGACTGGTAGTATAAATGGGTTCTAAACTGAGTTTAAAAGTAAAGGCATGCTATTAAGCCTAATAAGAATCAGGTTCCCTATATTTTAAAGGGCCAGGAGTACACATTTTTTGCTTAACTGATTAACTACAAATGTGGCAACCCATGGCTTTAAATTGGTTTTAATCTTGAATGAAGATGAATATATATATGATATGTCTTTCTTTTTACATATTGGCAAAATCTGCATGCTGGTGACTCAGGATACTCATTCCAACAGCGTTCACATCATTTAGAGCACCTCCTATTTCTTAGCATTCACCCTGGTTATTGCTGATATGGTTATATGGAATGCGGTAGTGATGACACCAATTGGGTTCTGTATAAATTACTGTGAAACCTGCCTCATATTCTTTGGAATAATAACCTCTTTCTAGAATTTATAAACCAACTTGTAGAACCTCTATAAAGTGGCATAAAAATCAACAAAGTTTTCCTTTCTCTATTAAACTTTATAGAACTTTTAGTTTTTCCATAATAACAACACAGGCTAACAGTCCTGAAAACTATAAAAATAGAATACAGAGATGTTCGGTATTCAAACAATCTCTTTGCAAGGTCATTTTTGGAAGCTAACCTGTTTGTTTTACAGCCAGATGCATTTAATAGGTAAGTTTTGTGTAATGGTGTTAGTACAGTGCAACATGAAATAGCCTTATAAGAGATTTTGGTGTGTCTCAGCAAAAATTCACTTCAGAATAATTCAATCAATTCCTGGGAGAACTTTGTGATGTGAGGATATAATTGAACGCTTGACATCTAACTGTATAGGTCAAAAATTGAAAAGGCTATATCTCAGCAATAACCTGAGATGAAATTGTGGAATTTTAGTTGTGCAGTAAGTTTTTGGTTTTAGGGAATAGCTGAAGTGTGAGACCTGGGTATCACAAAGTATTCTTTGTGAGGCACATAACTTTTATGGGATTGCTGCCCTTATATAAAAGGAAGGGGAATATGTTTTAGAGCGGTTTCATCATGATAGGTTTGTAACTAGCTTTTTTCTAGTGAGATGAAGATTCCAGAAGCTGTTTGACCTATAGCCCAGTTTCAGAAAGACCATTTGTCCATTTTTGGTTTAGTAGAGAAGAAACTGGAATTGATTAAATTGATAATAAGTTTGAACTTATTTTTGATCTTTCTGATGGAAAAGTGTGGAATGACTGGTTGTTGAAAGAGAACCCACATAGGTTTATAGATTATTTTTATATTGAACTTTCCATAAACTGATGGAACAATGTCATTGAAGGAACTTCTCACCATATCACCTTCCTCAAAAGTGGTCTTGTGTCTCCTTAATTATTTTTATTATTGGGGGGCGGAATAAGGGGGTCCACATTTTTTAGTCTTTGTGGTATATAAAATACTGAATAGTTTTTAAACTGCTGATTTAAATGGGATTTTTCTCAAAATTGATACTAGCTAAGGGTGACCTAAATCAAACTTGATTGAATCTAATTGAATGGCTCCAAAGTACAGCTCACATTTGATTTGTATGAAGGCCTTGAAGGGAGGTACTGCAAAACAGATTAAGAAAAGTTTGCAAACCATAAGGGGAAGGCTGAAAAACCTCATCTTTGGGTTAACGAGTCACCTGAGGGAAGATTGATGTTTTGGAAGCCTCAAGACTGATCACACTGGGGAGTGGCCAACCACCGGCCATTTTCATCAGTCTTTTCTTACACCAGATGATAACCTCCTAGAAAGAAATGCTGTGCTAGAAGAACATCACCATCTGGCTCCTTGACTGCAGGGCCAGTTCCTGCTCTGAAAAAATACCAAGGATGGTGACAGCTGAAGAGTTTGCAAACTCCATGTTATCTAACATTTTCTTTCTTTCTTTCTTTCTTTCTTTGCTGGGGTGGGGTGGGGTGGGGTCCGGGGCAACCTTCCAGTTTATTTAGTCTTTTTGTTTTCAAGGTGCGGAAGTGAAGCTCTAGCTGTGTGCATGGATGTGTGAGAGAACATGCATGTGTATCAGAAGAATCTGAATTTAAAGAATGAACAGAGTTCAGTTTAGATCATGAAATTAGTGTGGATCATGAGCTATAAAACCATTATAAGGACTCACAAGACCTGCCTATACTAAGGAAATTTCCCAGATTATAATGTATATCTCCAGTTGAGTTAAAAGGGAGTGAAAACTGGCTGGAGTAGACATTAAGGTAGTCTTGCAAATGGTTAATTAAAATGATTTAGGCTGTGTGTTTCTCCATGGCTTAGTCATCCTTTGAGTCCATCAAGTCTCAGGTTCTATCCATCTTGCAGTGTTGGGAGAGTAGAAAAGATCTCCCCAATTCACCCTCACTCCCTCTCATTTTTGCATCTGTTTGTTTGATTCTTTACCAAATCCATACAGACTTTAAAGAATATATCTTTTTCATGGAAACAAATACTGAGATTGCACAAACAATAATATTTTCTTTAGAAGAAGCACAGGTGATTTCTGTGAATTGTCAGTTACTGTGTGAGTTGGGATTGTGATTGTGTGATTGTCTGGGGGCTGTTTGTACCATTGTTCTCTGCTCAGCCCTGCTCAGCTCAATCAGCCTTGTGATCACCCTTCCCCTGTGTGCTTAACGAGGGGCAAGGGCTGACCCAGGCAGAGAAGGCCTTAAAAGCCAGTGGCTGAGCGACCAGGGGGAGCTTGCGAACAGGGACTGCAAACAGGGGAGTTTGCGAGGGAGTTGGTGGGAAGTTTGTGGTTTGTATAGCTACTATGGTGAAGAGGACACGCACCACTACTGTCTCCTCCACCTGCGCCTGTATCCAGACAGACATACTGACCATGGATATCTCTACCCAGATCCTGGCGTGGACTTGCAAGGACTGTGGCCTGCATTTCCCACTCTCAGATGGTCAGGCTGGGGAGATCATTCAATGTGACAGGTGTCTCCTGGTGGAATCTCTCAGGAAGCAGGTGGGGGAGTTACAGGAGGAGGTGGCCAGGCTCAGGAGTATCCATGCCCTGGAGAAGTTCCTGGATAGCATTCATGAGGAAACATGCAAGGATGAGGAAACTATCCAGAGGCAAAGGACTGCTGCCACACCCTCGGAGAAGGATGGGATGGCTCAAGCAGAGGGTGGACACTGGCAGCTGGTTACTTCTGGCAGCAGACAGTGCTCCACCCCTGCTCCCATCCCACCCTCCGTTGTGGTAAAGAACCGCTACGCAGCACTACAGACGGGAGATGATATGGAAGAGGAGAAGCCGTGCACCCCCGAGGTTGGGAGGATCACAACCATCACACCCAGGAGAAAACGTCGGGTTGTGGTGGTTGGTGACTCTCTTCTGAGGGGGACGGAGGCACCCATCTGTCGCCCAGATAAGGCTTCTCGGGAGGTATGCTGCCTGCCAGGTGCCCGTATCCGAGACGTTACGGAGGGATTGTCGAGAATCATCCGTCCCTCTGACTACTACCCCATGCTACTCATCCATGTGGGAACCAATGATACTGCGAGAGGTGACCCTCTGCAGATCAAAGGTGACTACAGGGCTCTGGGAGCACGGGTGAAGGAGTTCGGTGCACAGGTGGTTTTCTCCTCGATCCTCCCGGTCAAGGGTAGGGGCCCGAGCAGAGACAGATGCATCCTGGAGGTGAATGCCTGGCTGCGGAGATGGTGTTACCAGGAGGGCTTTGGCTTCCTCGACCATGGGGTGCTGTTTCAGGAAGAAGGACTGCTAGGCAGAGACGGACTCCACCTATCCAGGAAGGGAAAGAGCGTATTTGGAAGCAGACTGGCTAACCTGGTGAGGAGGGCTTTAAACTAGGTCCGAAGGGGGAAGATGACCAACACCCACAGGTAAGTGAAACTGAGGGAAACCTGGGGGAAGGGATGGAACTTGGGGGATGCTGGGGCTGTAACAGCAGGAATAAAAGACGGGGTAGTTGGAACTGGGGGCAGGGGTCAAATAATTGTTTATTTCTTGATAAAGTCATAATACCTCAGGTGAGTGGGGAAGGACGACACCGGAAGAAATTGCAAGGGGGAAGATGCGACAGGAGGGAGAATCGACAGGGCAAAGTAGGGCAATGGGCCCGGTATCTTAGGTGCCTGTACACAAATGCGAGGAGCCTGGGAAACAAGCAGGAAGAATTGGTAGTACTGGCACAGACAAGGAACTATGATATAATTGGAATAACAGAAACGTGGTGGGATAACTTGCATGACTGGAGCACTGCCATGGATGGATATAAATTGTTCAGGAAGGACAGGCAGGGAAAAAGGGGGGGAGGAGTAGCGTTATATGTAAAAGAGCTGTATGACTGCTCGGAGCTCCACTATGAAAGTGGAAACAAGATGGTTGAAAGCTTGTGGGTTAAGTTTAGGGGAGAATGCAACAAGGGGGATGTTGTGGTGGGTGTCTGCTACAGACCGCCAGACCAGAAAGAGGAGGTGGATGAGGCGTTCTATGGACAACTAACAGAAGTTTCCAGATCGTCGCAGGCCCTGGTTCTTATGGGGGACTTCAATTATCCTGATGTCTGCTGGGTAGATAATACAGCAGTGCACAGGCAATCCAGGAAGTTTTTGGAGAATATTGAAGACAACTTCCTAGTACAAATGCTGGAGGAACCAACTAGGGGCCTTGCACCTCTAGACCTATTGCTCACAAACAGAGAAGAATTGATCGGGGAAGTAGAAGTAAATGGCAACCTGGGCAGCAGTGACCATGAGATGGTAGAGTTCAGGATCCTGATCAATGGAAGGAAGGAAAGAAGCAGAACACACACCCTGGACTTCAGAAAAGCAGATTTTGGCTCCCTTAGGGAGCTGATGGGCAGGGTCCCATGGGAAGCTGATCTGAAGGGGAAAGGTGTCCAAGACAGCTGGCTGTATTTTAAAGAAACCCTGTTAAAGGCACAGGAAGATAACATTCCGATGTGCAGAAAGAACAGCAAATGTGGACGGCGACCAGCGTGGCTTAGCAGGGAACTCTGCGGGGAGCTGAAACATAAAAGGGAAGCTTACAAGAAGTGGAAGCTTGGACAGATGACAAGGGAGGCGTATAAAGATATTGCTCGGGACTGCAGGGATCAAATCCGAAAGGCCAAAGGACAATTGGAGTTGCAGCTAGCAAGAGATGTGAAGGATAACAGAAAGGGATTCTATAAGTATATCAGCAACAAGAAAAGGATCAGAGGTGGTGTAGGTCCCTTACTGAATGGGGCAGGCATCCTCGTGGAGGATGATGCGGAAAAGGCTGAAGTACTCAATGCTTTTTTTACTTCAGTCTTCACAGGGCGGGCCAGCTCCCAGGCTACTACACGGGGTAACGCGGACTGGAGAGAAGAGTGGCCCTCAGTGATGGAAAGTCAGGTTAGGGAACACTTAATGAAATTGGAAGTGCACAAGTCCATGGGGCCGGATGAACTGCATCCGAGGGTGCTGAGGGAGTTGGCTGAAGTGATTGCAGAGCCACTGGCCATTATCTTTGAGAACTCGTGGCGAACGGGGGTGGTCCCGGAGGATTGGAAAAAGGCAAATATAGTACCTATCTTTAAGAAAGGGAAAAAGGAGGATCCGGGGAACTACAGACCGGTCAGCCTCACCTCAATCCCTGGGAAAATCATGGAGCAGGTCCTCAAGGAATCCATCCTGAAACACTTGGAGGAAAATAGAGTGATCAGGAACAGTCAACATGGATTCACCAAGGGCAAATCGTGCCTGACCAACCTGATTTCCTTCTATGATGAGATGACTGGATTTGTGGATGCGGGAAGAGCCGTTGACGTGATATACCTTGACTTTAGCAAGGCTTTTGATACGGTTTCCCACAACATTCTCGTTGGCAAGTTAAGGAAGTATGGGTTGGATGAGTGGACCGTAAGGTGGATCGAAAACTGGTTAGATCAACGGGCTCAGCGGGTAGGAATCAATGGCTCGATGTCTGGTTGGCAACCGGTAACGAGTGGAGTGCCCCAGGGGTCGGTCCTGGGGCCGGTTCTATTCAACATCTTCATTAATGATCTTGATGATGGAATAGACTGCGTGCTTAGTAAGTTTGCGGATGACACCAAGTTGGGGGGAATGGTAGATACTCTGGAGGGCAGGGACAGGATCCAGAGAGACTTGGACAAATTGGAACAGTGGGCCGAAAGAAACCTCATGAGGTTCAACAAAGACAAGTGCAAAGTCCTGCACTTAGGACGGAAAAATCCCATGCACTGCTACAGGCTGGGGACCGATCAGCTAAGTAGCAGCGCTGTAGAAAAGGACCTGGGAGTTATGGTGGACGGGAAGATGAATATGAGCCAACAGTGTGCCCTTGTTGCCAAAAAGGCCAATGGCATATTAGGCTGCATCAGTAGGAGTATTGCCAGCAGATCGAGGGATGTGATAATTCCCCTCTATTCGACACTGGTCAGGCCGCATCTGGAGTACTGTGTCCAGTTTTGGGCTCCCCACTACAGAAAGGATGTGGACAAATTAGAAAGAGTCCAGCGGAGGGCAACAAAAATGATTAGGGGGCTGGGGCACATGACTTATGAGGAGAGACTGAAGGAACTAGGCTTATTTAGTCTAGAGAAGAGAAGACTGAGGGGAGATTTGATAGCAACCTTCAACTACTTGAAGGGTTGCTCCAAAGAGGAGGGAGCTAGGCTGTTCTCGAGGGTAACAGACGACAGAACAAGGAGCAATGGTTTCAAATTACAGCTGGGGAGGTCAAGGTTGGATATTAGGAAAAACTTTCTCACGAGGAGGGTGGTGAAGCATTGGAATGGGCTATCTAGGGAGGTGGTAGAATCTTCATCTTTGGAGATTTTTAAGGCTCGGTTAGACAAAACTCTGGCTGGGATAATTTAGGGGGAGTGGTCCTGCTTTTTAGCAGGGGGTTGGACTAGATGACCTCGTGAGGTCCCTTCCAACCCTATTATTCTATGATTCTATGATTCTATGATAAGAACATGTGAATTTCTGGTACCACTGCAGTAATGTATTACAAATGACCTGGGAAAATTATAAGTGTAATGTACTATGTATGATCTGAGAAGAGTGAAAAAACATTAATTATAGGCACTGGTGCAATAAATTAGTTTATACACTTTGCTAGTTTTGCACAAAGAGTAATTGTTCTCGGTGTTTGTTGCAGAGATGGAGGTTTGATACTTGATTTTTTTTTTCTTTGCAACATGAAATATTTGTTTGAATAAATCTAATATGGTATGGAATAAGCAGTGCTTATTTCTTACTTATTAAAGTAGAATAATTTCCTTCTATTACCTTTCTCCTGATTTATTTTTTTAAAGATTTCAAGGTACTATAGCCTCCATATTTGATAGGTATTACAATATTCTCCTCCCCTTCTTGAGTATGGTCCAATTCAGAAAAGCACATATACATGTCCTTAATTTTAAGCAGATGCTGAAGTTTTATTCAACTCTACTAGGACTTAAGCATCTTCTTAAAGCTAAGCTCATGCCTAAATACTTTTCTGAATAAAGATACTTTTTTGCATCAGGGTTTATATTATGAATTTTAAGTAACTTCTGCTTTACACTGTTGTGCCCATTCATTTAAGTTCCTGGCTGTTACAAGTCCTTTGTGCAACTGCCCAAGAAGGAGTCCTAATATTGACATTTATTACATAATTATGAGCCCTATAAATTTAGAATTGATGGAATATATTCCAGTAGACAAGCAAGCAATAAAACACAGCAAGATAATGGGAAAAGATTTGTGATTAGATACTCACAAAGCTGAAACTATGTCAGCCAATCACTTGTCTTCTTTCCTATTGCCCATTTTATAATTTAATATATAAAGTTAGATTACAGTGCTTTCACTATTTTCCTGTGGGATATTTTTGATCCCTCAATGCTTTCATTTATCAAGAAACTCTTCCTGATATTCAATCAATATTTGTTCTATCAATCTCCTCCTGTTACACCTACTTAAACATTCTTCTACCATCCAAAGAATTCCTCTCCAGGACAAGTAGTTGTAGATTATTCAGGAGGCTCACAGAGGTATTTAGGAGCCAAATTCAACCCTATATTCCCTTCTTTGCTTCTAATCCTATAAGACTGATGAATGTGTTTAAGTTAACCTACATAAATAGTATTGCTGAAATGAGTCTTTGTCTACACTCATTTTATGTATTGATTTATCTTATTTTGGTCTGTGGAATGTGAAATTTTGATAACTAATATAGTACAACTCCTATTGTGGACACGGTTACATTGTTATAAAAGTGCTTTATACAAGCATAGCATATTCCTGTTCCCATATGAGAATATTTATACTTGGTTAGTTTCCAAACTGGAGCTTATATATTTTACTGAGTACCCTAAAAGAGTCTTTAATATGGATTTCTGCTCAGAATCTCAGAGATGAATCTTCTGATTACTTTCCCTACCCCTGTGCTAATTAATTAATTAATTGATTGATTGATCTAAAGACTGAATTGTGAATATCATTGCTTAGACTCTTTTTTTTCTTCAATGACAAATATGGAAAAATGTTCCTATGTTAATTCTAGCATAGTTTGCTGTCATTGTAATGGAAGCCATCATATATTCTAAAATTCCTTTAACGGATGCATGGACTCATTATCTTTCTTGCTTTTCAGTTAGAACATATGTGGCTTGGGTATTGCTCTATTAATCATGAGAACCCAAAGGCCTGTCTTGATTTAAGAACCCTGAACTCTCCATTAAACTAATTTCAATCTGTCAGTCATAACACTAATGATATGATTAACGTACAGACAAACTATGTTAATGTAATGTTAAAAGATCTGATTTAAACTCAGGAAAGTGAGACATTCATAAAGAAGATTTCTGTTCTGCTGTCTGCTCACAGAATATTGCTTACGCATTGCAAATATTCTTCTACTGTAATGGGAAGAAAACAAATAAAGCCAAGAAAAATCTACAAATGATCAGTGTTGTCATTCCTATAATACATTGCTCATTATTACAAAAGATGTATATACATAATTAGAAAGGTTAAATCTGTGAATTAGGTGGTAATAATTCAATTCAAATCCAAATTCAGTGAAGAATTAAGGTTGGAAAGTAAGCACAAAAATACATGAAATTCCTATGGAAATATTAACCCAAGCTGTGTATGTTTGTTACATATATTTGGCATCACAAATGAATATGCTAAGGATACATTATACCAGGAAAACAGGATTAGAAAACACTACATAAGATTACACAATACAATCCACATGGCTTGTTAACATTACTGTGGACAGGGTACAAGCATATTTAGCCCATACTAAATGGATGTGACTCCACAGAAGCTGGCTTTAAGTTTCTCAACTTTGGGGCACACTTGTTTTCTGGATCTGAATATTATAATATAGAGGTAATGGTTAACTGCTTATGATCAATACTGTAAATTGTTCTGGAGGAAGAGGGAGATTGAGAAAGAGAATATTCAAATAGGGATGCAAATTCAAACATTTAATTACTAAACAGATTTAAAAAAACAACAAGAGCCCTGTGGAACCTTAAAGACTAACACATTTCTTTGGGCATAAGCTTTTGTGGGCTCCAACCCACTTCATCAGATGCATGTGAAGTGGAAATGATGGTTGAGAGGTATATATACACATGCCAGAGTGAAGGAGGGCAAGTGTTAGCAAAGTCAGTTCAGTTAGCGTAAACGAGGTCCATTCGCGTCAGTTGATTGGAAGGTGAGAATGTGTGAACAGGGACAATTACTTTTTGTAATGTGTTAACCATTCCAAGTCCCTATTCAGACCCAGTCTGGTTGTGTTAAGTTTGCAAAACAGTTCCAGATCTGCAGTTTCATGCTGTCTGCTTTTGAAGTTTTTCTGTTGGAGTGTGGCAACTTTCAAGTCTAACAGATTTTCTTCAGTCTTAAAGAGTTTCTCCTTTGTCATGTAAGGCTATGTACACACGATACCCTGATCGCGCGGTAAGGCAGGGAGCTGTACACAGTAATCTTGCTTGTTGCGCAGCAACAGCCCTTTGCCGCGTAACAGTTAAACCACACAAAACGAGGGTGGTTAGGCTTACCACGGCAGTTGTTCCATGGTAGAGCCCATGTGTACAGTCCTTGCGGTTTTGACAGCCTCTGGAAGTGTCCCAGAGTACCTGTCAAGGGCACTCTAGGACAGGAGAACTGTCAAATTTGTCAATTTCACTGCTCTAGCAGAGCAGTGAAATTGACAAATAGCCACAGCACCGGGGCTGAGCTGCTGCCTGGGGCACCAGCTGCTGGGGTCAGCTAAGCCCTGCTGGAGAGCCCTGCCAGGCAGTGGGGCTCACCCAGCAGCTGTGCCCCAATGGGGCAGTAGGGCTTTAGCCACCCAGCTCAGCTGCCTCAGCGGGGCTTAGCTGAGCCCCAGCCGCCCAAGTCCCATTCCCGCCAGAGTTCAGCTGAGCCCTGGCGGCTCAACCCCGCTCCCGCCGAAACTCAGCTGAGCCCCTGCTGCTCAAGCCCCACTGCTGCTGGGGCTCAGCTGAGCCCTGCCTGCAGCGGGGCTTGAGCTCCGGGCTCAGCTGAGCCTGCTGCCCCAGCGGGCTCAGCTGCCGCGGCTGAGCTCCGCCATCCCGCAGGGCTCCAGCAAGCCCCATTGTGGGCAGCGGGTCTTCAGCTGCTGGAGCTCGCTGCAGCAGCCGGGCTTCAGCCACTGGGCTCACCTGCCACAGCAGGGCTCAGCTGACAGTAGCTGGAGCCCTGAGAGGTGGCGGGGCTCAGCCACAGCAGCTGAGCCCCAGCAACAGCACCGCTGCCAGCAGCTGGCAACCACAGTGCATGGTGGGCTAGGTGCCCACCATGCACTGCTCCTTATAACGAAAATTCAAAGGAGCGTGTGAACGCTCCTTTTCGCTATAAGGGGTGCTGTGTTATAACGTTGGCTTGTCCCGCAATTGCGGGACAAATCTCGCCGTATGTACATACCCTAAGACTTTAATATGGAAACCAAATATGAAGTGTATAGGATTGCCCATATCTGAGCTGTTCAAGTTCTAGAAATTCAATCAGAATGAACGTGCATATTTTCCCTTCTTGCCAAGACTTGCCCCAATAGAACAAGGCTTTCAAAGCACTGTATAAACACTAATCTTCCAACACTCTGCTGAGAAGGGTGTGGTGTTCATCAGTTTAAACCAATAAATCTGGAAGAATAGAAACTGGGTAACTGCTGACGTCTTAAAAATAAGAATTATTATTTACAATGTAGTCAAATTCCAAAGCGGTAGCCGTGTTAGTCTATTGTAGAAAGACAACAGAGTCCTGTGGCACTTTTAAAGACTAACTTCTCCCACGAAAGCTCATGCGATAAATAAATCTGTTAGTCTTTAAAAGTGCCACAGGACTCTGTTGTCTATTTACAATGTGAATGTGTAAGTGAGGAGCAATAAGATTAAGGCCCAGATTATTAAAATATTTAGACATTGCTAAACTCAATGTTGCAACAGTTACCCGATTGGGGTGCCTACACTTCATTTTCAGAAGTCATTTTGGCACTTGGGAGCCTAAATCCTAAAGGCTTTGTCTACACTAGAAAAAGTTAGATTGACTTTAAGCCGATTATTAAGGTCAACTTTAAGTTGACTTAAAGTCGATCTTATTAAGTCAACTTAACAAAGTGGTTATCCTGAAAAAGGACTTAGTAAATCAACATAACTGCCCTTAAGTCGACTTAATAAAGTTGACTTAAGGGTTAATCCATGTCCACACTGTGCTTACGTTGACCTAAGGAGTCGACTTAAGGGTTAGTTCAACCTAACCAGTGGTTCTTACTAAGTCTGCTTAAGCTTTCATTAAATTGACTTAAGGAATTTCTTAAGTCAACTTAATGAAAGCCTGGTGTGGACAGGGAGTAATTTAGGTCAATTTAAGGCTACTTAAGTCGACCTAAATTGCCAGTGTAGACATATCCTATATGATTTTAAGTGCCTTAATCTCTCTTGAAAATGAAATTTAGGCTCCTGATCAGTTAGGCACTGAAACAGTGACTGAAGCAATGCGTAAATACCTTTTATAAATCTGTGTCTAAGTGATTTGTCCAAAGCCAATGTGTGAGTTAACAGAGAGCCACAGACAGAAACTATAAGCGTTGGGGTGAAGTCCTGGTCACTTTGAAATCAACAGGAAAACTCCTATAGACTTTGGTGGAGTTAGAATGTCGCATATGATTTCTAGTTCTACACAGTCTATATACTACTTTGCATATATCCATAGTCAGAGAGGCAGAGATATTGGCAGAAATGTGCCAGAAGTATCTATAGACGTGAACTGGGATAACTCAACAATCAACAGTGGATTTGGTTACCTAGAGTTGAAATGCTGATGTTTCACAACCAGTTCCTGGAACCATCCATCTGCCTAGAGTATTCTTTTGAATAGTTCTGTACTAAAAGTAGAATGGCCCACTCTTGCACACACACATAGTCCATACTCACATGAGCAGTCCCATTTACTTCACAGGGAATCCTGGGGCTCGTTGCATGAGTAAAAGTCCCTGGATCTGGCATCACTTTAGCACTCTGGTATAGGCTCCAATATGGTAATATACTTCAGCACATGCCTAACTTTAAGTGCATGAGTAGTCTCATTAACTCTAAAATTTAAGCACATGCTCATGTGCACTCCTGGATCAAAGTCGTAAAAGTTCTAGCAAATATCCTTATTCTCAGATTTTTTTATACTGTACATTGTGTTTATTTCACATTTAAGAGAAACCAATTTGAAAGTTATTTCATATAAATTATGCAGAATCAATATCAGGCTTCACTGAAGTTCAGCGAGGGGAAATTTATTTTAAATGCTGTATTGATTTGGCTATTACAATGTGTATTTTCCCCTTAAACCTAGAAATTGTTCACAAATCTAGTGCATTAATTAGGACTTCTCTTGAGACCTTTAATATCTACCCTTACCCTCATAACATTTAACATAACATACCTTCTTTAAAAATGGCTTGTTCACTGAAGAGGATTATGTTTAAAGTGCAATTAAAATATAGTTAAATATTATGCACTGATTTATAAAATGATCTACTCAACTACAATATTTATTTCAACAATATAAAAGTAGAATTGGCTCTATAATGGGAACTTGGATCTAGAGCTGGGTGAAGAAATTTCTATGGAACTGCATTCTGTTGAAATATGAATTTAAATTTAAATTAAAATACTTTGCAAGATTGGGTTGATTTTTCAATGGAATTTTGTCTCAGAAGAAAAGTAGGGAAGAATGTTCTGAGAATGCCAAAACATTCTGTTTTGACAGTTTCAAAATGAAATATTTTTACTTTTAATTTTTCTTTGGAGGAAAATGTTAGATTTTTAATGTTTTTTCATGTTATATGTACTCTGAGCAAAACTAGCCTGCAAAAATATGATAGAGGATCTGATCTTTTGTAGACTTAACCTATTTTATGTGACTGGGACCAAGGAAGAAATACCAGTTTTTTATCAAGTTCCAAAGGGGTAGCCGTGTTAGTCTATTGCAGAAAAACAAACAGAGTCCTGTGGCACTTTTAAAGACTAACAGATTTATTTATCACATAAGCTTTCGTGGGAGAAAATCCCACTTCATCAGACATTCTGAAGATGGGAAATTTACAGAATGGGAGGAAATTAAATGCAGGAAAGTGTATGACATAGGATCAGGTCAGGCTGTAACAGCAAATCAAAATAGATGTTAGGATTTAAACACTGGGGAACAGCACATAGAGAAGGGTGAGGTCAAATCACTTGTTGTAACGAGAGAAAAATCCATAGTCACTGTTTAACCCCAAGACAACTGAGTCAAATTTGCATATAAGTTCGAGTTCTGCAGTTTCTCTTTGAAGCTGTGATTTGTTGTTCATCTGTTTCAACACAGCTATTAACAAGTTGTCAAGGGAGTGAGCAGGGAGATTGAAGCGTTCCTCTATTGGTTTTGTAGTGTTGCAATTTCTGATGTCAGATTTGTGTCCATTGATTCTTTGGCGCAGAGACTGTCCTGTTTGTCCAATATATAAGGCAGAGGGGCATTTCCGGCACATGATGGCATAAATCACATTGGTGGATGAGCAGGTGAACGAGCCCTTGATGGAGTAGGTGGCTTGATTAGGCCCTGTGATGGTGTCTTCAGTGTAGATATGGGGGCAAAGCTGGCACCGTGGTCTGTTGCAGGGATATGTTCCTGCTTTAGTGTTTCTGTTGTATGATCTGTAGTTGCTGGTAAGTATCCTTTTAAGGTTAGGGGGCTGTCTGAAAGCAAGGAGAAGTCTGTCTCCTAAGGCTTGAGAGAGTGAGGGATCATCTTGTAAAATAGGCTGTAGATCTTTGATGATGTGATGAAGAGGTCTGGCTTGGGTGTTGTAGGTGGTGACCAGTGGCGTTCTGTTGTTGTTTTTCATGGGCTTCTCCTGCAGTAGTTGACTTCTGGGTACCTGTCTGGCTCTGTCAATTTGTTTCTTCACTTCTGCGGGTGGGTACTGTAGTTTTAAGAATGCCTGGTAGAGATCCTGAAGGTGTCTGTCTCTGTCTAAAGGCTCAGAGCAAATGCGGTTATATCTTAGGGCTTCCGCCACCGGGCAAAGGCTGAAATTGTGGACAAAGAACATCACTTACACCGTAACCTCAGCCATGCAGAGCGTAATGCCCTCCAGAGCCTCAGAAACAACTCTGACATTATTATTAAGGAGGCTGACAAGGGAGGTGCCGTCGTCATCATGAATAAATCGGATTACGATCAGGAGGCTTATAAACAGCTGTCCAATAGAACGTTCTACAAACCACTCCTCTCTGACCCCACTGAGGAATACCAAAAAGAACTACAACACCTACTCAAGAAACTCCCCAAAGCAGCACAAGAACAAATCAAGACAGACACACCGCCAGAACCCCGTCCAGGGATATTCTATCTACTACCAAAAATACATAAAAGAGGAAACCCCGGACGTCCCATCATCTCAGGCATTGGCACGCTTACAGCAGGATTATCTGGCTATGTGGACTCTCTCCTAAGACCCTATGCTATCAACACACCTAGCTATCTGAGAGACACTACAGATTTCCTGAGAAAAATCCAATCCATTGGCGGTCTTCCGGAAAATACCATCCTGGCCACTATGGACGTAGAGGACCTTTACAACCATTGTGTCCTAATGGCTCATCAGGTAACTTCTTGGGAACATTGTCCTGGCACATTCCTAAACATTAAGGACACAATGGTTTTAACATAAGTTAAAGTATGGATATAACATCAAATTCTAACTTCTAATCAAAATAGAATTCCTAGACATAAACTATATAATAATTCCCAGCAAATTGCTACTTTTCTATTGATACCAAACATGACATAGTTCCTATGGATTATAGCATTTATGAGATATCCATTGAAAATAATATGATAAATGCTTCCCTAAATCCAGACAGCATCACACCCTGCCCACATGCCCTGCCCTTTGGGGGGCATGCCAGGCTCCCCTTGTGCCCCCCCCCAGCTGGGAGGGCATTGGTGTAGTCCTGGGGTAGCCCTAAGTCGACTTAGGGCTACCCCAGGGCTACACTGGCTTAATTCAACTTTAAAAAGTCAAATTAAGCCTTAGGTCGAGTAGAAAGGTGGTTTAATAAAGTCGACTTAATTTTCATTAAGTCGACTTAAGCAAGTTGCTTAAGTCAACTTAAGCAAAGTGTAGTGTAGTCGCAGGGCCAATTAAATCGACTTAAGCTTGACTTAATTTACCAGTGTAGACACAGCCCTTGTTTATTTTTCTCTAGAGTAGTTTTAGACACAGATTTGTCAGAATCTTTACTGGTGTGTCTGCTATTTTCAGCTTAGATTTATGTGTTAGTTTTTAAATAGAGGCTGAAGTATGAGTGCATTATTTGGCATATATGAGTCTACCTAAAGTCTGATGATCGGAGGGATGTGTAGAATGGACTAAATGAACTGAGAATGACCTCTTGCATATGTACAATTCCTTTAGTATTATTTTCTTGTTATGCAAAATCAATGCTCAGGGAACTGCAGGTTTTCAAAATTTGAATTTCTATAACGATCAGAATATATAAAATAAAGTGTTTGCAATATAGTGATAACATTATAAAGTTTAAACGAAAGAAAAACCCTTTGTAAACTTTACTTAAGGACATGTTTTTAGTACAATCAATTACTGTAATCTTACTCTTTTAAATAAATCCTAGGCTTATATTGTCTGAATTGCTTTGAAGTAACTCATTTAATCTATCTGAAGGTTTGGCTGTTTTTTAATTCCAGCATTTGCTTAAACTTTTGCTGAATCATAGAATATTCAGGTCTTTAGTTAAGATCTTCCTGCAGGAAACAGTGTATAATAAGTAAATTATTTTCTTTTAAAATGTGCTGATGAAAGGCTAAATTTGTGCATAAGTCTATGCATACATTAATTAAACAGAAGTGAACAGACTAAATCAAATTAAAGGACCCTAAATCTTCATCTCAGGAAAGAATTCCAAACTCTAGCCTAAGCAAAATCCTCAGAATAGATTGACCTTGCATCATACCTAAGGATCAACAAACTTGAATTTTGTTGGACCAATGAGATGAAATAAACCCCAAAGCCTAGGGTCTTGCTGAAAACATGCTGCTCACAGTACCCTGATAACTGAACACAGGAGCTATTAATTTAACCACACCAACACAATGCATTTGTTGGGAAAACTCACAGGTTCAGATGTAAATAACTGCAAAGGACAGCGTGCTTCCCATTGTGAATCTTTTCATGGAGATGAGTGGCCAAGTGGTTATCCAGAGGCATGCACTCTAGCTAGTTTAATTTCTAACACAGAAATCCTCTTTCACACACACTTCCCTATGCCTACACAGTGACCCCTCAGCCCTTCCTCTGCATTGCTCCTCCCAGAATTGGCCACAAATTCTCCCTGACTGTGATCCTTTTTCATTTTCTCTTGGTAGTGTTCTCTTTCATCATCATCATCTCACATTTATGCTTTCTTCTTACATCTGGATGTACCCAAACTTTCCTCCTCCTACATCTACAGGTGTTCTCTCATATAGTTCCCTGTCCCAGCCCCCAAATTCCCATACTGCTGTATCACATACTCTCACAAACTCAGAGGTCAGAAGGGACCAATATGATGATCTAGTCTGGCCTCCTGCACAATACAAGCCACAGAACCTCACCCACCCACTCCTGTAATAAACCTAACCTATGGCTGAGTTATTAAAGTCCTCGAATCATGGTTTAAAGACTTTAAGTTACAGAGAATCAATTAGCAAATGACCCTTGCACCATGCTACAGAGGAAGGCAAAAAAGAACCCAGAATCTTTGCCAGTCTGCTCTGGGATAAAATTCCTTCCTGACCCCAGTTATGGTAATCAGTTAAACCCTGAGCACGTGGGTAAGATTCATTAGCCAGACACCCAATAAAGAATTCTCTGTAATAACTCAGAACCCAACTCATCAAACATACCATCTCAGGCCACTGGCATATTTACCACTAGCAGTCAAAGATCAGTCAACTGCCAAATTAGGCTTTCCCATCATAAATTTCCTCTCCATAAATTTATCAAACCCATGTGTGAAGCCAGCTAAGTTTTTTGCCCCCACAGCTCCCTTTGGAAGGATATTCCCACTTTTGTGCCCAAGGTCAGTAAAAATAAGGTTAAATAAGATTTATCCCAAGATTGATCCCTGAAGAACTCCACTGATAATCTTCCTCCAGCCTGACAGATCACCTTTCAGTACAACCCATTGTAGTCTCCCCTTCAACCAGTTACTTACCCCCCTTTCAGTTTTCATATGAATCCCCACCTTTTCCCATTTAACTAATAATTCTCCATGCATGTCTGTATCAAATGCCTTACTAGTAAGGTAAATTAGATTCACTACATTTGCTTTCTTTAAAAAATCTGTTATCTTTAAAAAGGAGATCTGGCTGATCTAGCATGGTATACCTTTTGTAAAACCATGTTGTATTTTATCCCAATTATTGTTAACCTCAATATCCTTGTAGAAAGACAACAGAGTCCTGTGGCACTTTTAAAGCCTAACAGATTTATTAATCGCATGAGCTTTCGTGGGAGAAAATCCCACTTCGTCAGACGCTTTGAAGATAGGAAAGTTACAGAGTGGGAGGAAATTAAATGCAGGGGAGTGTATGACATAGCATCAGGTCAGGCTGTAACAGCAAATCAAAGTAGGTGTTAGGATTCAAAACACTGGGGAACAGCACATAGAGGAGGGGGGAGGTCAATTCACTTGATGTAATGCGAGAAAAATCCATAGTCCCTGTTCAACCCCAAGGCAACTGAGTCAAATTTGCATATAAGTTCGAGCTCTGCAGACTCTCT
>ML685794.1:9942457-10049477 GCA_007922175.1 Pelusios castaneus
CAATAGACTAACACGGCTACCCCTTTGGAATTTGACTCAATATCCTTAACTACATTCTCTTTCCATGAATGTCTCGCAGTGACCATACATCCCAAAACCCTTCTTATAGCATCACTACCAGAACCATTTGTTGAATCTTGTCATGCCTTTGTTGTACTCCTTTAGGGACAGCCAGAATCCCACTGAAAATCAGATGAGCCTCAATTTCCTTAAGAGTCCTCCGCTATCAAGCAGAGTCTCCTTTGATACAATCTAGCTATATCCTTTGTACCCACATAAAGGACAATCAGAGGATTCTTTCATGCTCTCATTAGAATTCACTTCAGCCTCAGGTCCACATCCCATATCTCTCCTTCCCTTCTCTTTCCCACAGTGGCTCCCCTGAGAAGAGGGAAGGGTATTTGGCTTCCTGGCTATCTAGCAGACAAACTACAGAGGAAACCCCACTGCATCCCTGATGACTGAGATATTCCAATGTGGATAAGTGAACGAGTGTCATGTGATTTGCACAACACTTGCCAAGTCTGGAGATGTCCTCAAAAGTCTAGGTGCCTATCTGAATGCGAGGAGCACAGAAACTTAGCAATAAGGTCTCAGAAGAATAGTTAATCGGGGATCATCGTACCTCCTGCTTCGCCTCGCCTGGAAGTAGTTCTAGGGCCCTGTTGTAAAAGAGAGTTACACACATGCCTCTCTTCCACCCCCAAAGCAATTATTTTACACAGAAACCCGCATTTATCAATAAGTACCCAAGAAATGAACAATGTGTCCAAGTTAGAATTCCTGCTAGCTATGAGAATTTGTTATTCAAGGCACCTAAAATAGTTAGTTCAGGAAGAAAGAAAAAAAATTCCCTGTAAAGTTTTCTATCAGCAGCATTTTACTCTACAACCCCCTAGACATCAATGATCTCTTTGTATTTCTCATCTCCTATTTTATTCATTGCATCTGCAGCAGTTAAATCTTTTCCAGCCATAGATAACTTGAGTTCCACAGGCAATTATAAAGTATGATTCTTGGTTCATTGTTGACATCCTAGTGACGAAAAGTAAACTGCCTAAACAGATTGGAAAGCAATAATAATATGACATATTTTATTTGCACAGTAGCTAGGAACACCTTGGATTTTTCAGTATCTTTTAGAGATAAGATTGGTACAATAGCAGGTGGACTGCGAGTTTTTGATGTAAATTATACACGTGACAATTTGGTTTCAAAAGGCCAAGTTTTCAAATACCACCAACAACAGGGAGGGACTAAAATTTCAAAAGAATTAATCTTTTATTGAGATACTTTAATAAGGACCATTCTGCCCCCATTCCCTCCCCCCCAAAAAAATACCCCCCCCCCCCAAAAAAAAAACAAAACAAAAAACAGCTCAGGATGCAGCAGCTTGCACTGGGATACTTATAACTAGACTCTCAAAAGAGTTCAGCATTTAGTATGCTTAAATCTGTTGAAAAATCCTGTCAGTTATTTTCTTGCTTAAATAGAAATGGATATTTTTTGAGAATCTGGCCGTTAGTGCACATGAAAGAGGATAATTTTAAAGAGGTGAAAATTCTTTTCTAGCAATGGAAGGTTTACCAGGGATGGATGCTAGAGGATACTAACATTTAGAGGATTCAGTCCAATTATATTATCTTGCTAATAACAGAGGAGAGAGAGAAAGGAACTCATTGAATTTCTAAATCCTGGACTTGCTCCTTTACAAAGGTTTTTGCAGTAATTTAACTCCATTGAAGTCACTGGGGCTATATTAGAATAAGGGAGCAGTACATCAGGCTACCTGTCATTTTTTGTTGAAAAACAAGACACAACTCCTATGTCTGCTGGATGACTCTCTCCTGTATGTAGGCTCTTCATCTGAAGAAAAAATCTTAGATGTTTAATTGGAAGGTGGAACTCTACTTATTTCCATGCTTTCATATTCTGCTGCAAAATGGGATATGAGCTCATGCTCCCAGAGATTCTCCTTAGAGCAGTGTGGATGATTTACACAGAACTTTTTTTAGATATTCACCACTTCATAATGTAATTGGGAAAGGTATATCATTTGAATTCTTTTCTGTGCACTGTGGAAGAAGGTTGAGGTACTAATGGCACAGTATGACAATCAAGGTGGAATGGAATGCTGACCAGCCTCTGATAAAGAGATTTTTGCAACTGCTTGACAATGTACAAGTTTGAACATTATCACAGAGAGCATCACTTAAAATAATTAGACTATGTAATCAGTGATTGGTCTCAGAACCATTGCAAAGATAACAACCACTTGGAACCAAGAACCTTGGGCCTGTGAGCTGTTCCTTTATTCTAAGGTAATAGAACACAGATAAGGATCCAAGTATGGGGAATTAAATTCTAAGCAAGAGGATACTTCTGTAAGTACGGAGACTTCAGTTTATTCTATTGTTCCTCCTTACAAAACAGTGTAATTTGTTAACAGCCCTTCAGGACTGACTTTAAATTTTACAATGTGATCTATGTAATTAAAGATCAGATGCTATTATTTAAAATTGCTATTACTATAAATAGTGTGTGTATGGATTAAGTAAGTAATACAGATATGCAACTGTTGCAGTGAGGGAATGGGAATGTGATTGAATAAACAGAAGAGATTAACATATTCTGTCATGTCCATCACATTCTGAAACAATCAACTAGTAGTCTTTTCTAGGTGTACAGCTATGGCATGTAACTGCTAGTGATGGACCTGAGCCAACTCCTTCGATCCCAGTGCCACCAAATATTGAGGAAGTTCAGATCAGGATCCAGATTTGTCATTTAATTGTTCTCTCTCATGGCCTGAATCACAGTACCTAAATCAAACACTCCTGAACTTTGGGCGGCTTTGGAGATTATTCAAACTTTGTACCTCAGCTTCATCTTGAACAATGAACATAGCACCATGCAAGAAGCAGTTGGGAGAGAAGATATGATGACTAGATTTTCCAGCTCCAACTTAAGCTTTTTCTAATATACAAATTGGTGAGGGTGAGATTGGTTGCAGGGTTTTTGATTCACTGGCTTCTGTCACAAAGTACATATATAAAGATTACTTTATATTACTTAAATGAAAACTCACTAGTTTGAAGGCTTGTAAAAATAACTAGTTTCTACAGAAGGGGTGTTATGACTTTGGATTCTCTGAGACTAAACATGTTCTTTCTTTCCTTCTGATTCTTAATGAGCATAAAAACAACTGCTTTCTTGGTAGACTCTTCTGAATAGTCAACCTATAGCCCTGCCCTTTTGTAAATCAGTAGAAATCAGTAAAAGTAATACATCAGCATTGGACAGGTAAAACACATTGTGCAGCTCATCTTGAACAAGATGATTCCCCTCTGTATAGATGACTGCAACTCCCAGAAAATTCCACAAAGAATTTAAATCAGATAAACATTCTGAGCTCAAATTCTATTTCCTGCATTGGTAGTGGCAAGTTCATATTAATAGCTTTCATTGCATTGTTCCTGTTTTAAACATGATGTATAGGGAAATGATCATCACCTATCATTTTGAATGTTTCCAGAGGGCATAGTAATGTCTATCAGTTATTTTACTGCCAGCTTTTGGAAATATGTATTGTACTACATATTTGGTATTGTCAAGATGACTACAGACTGCTTGAGTGATGTCTTCTTTGGGACCAGCTAAATATTAACCATCATTAGCTGTATAGAAAACAAGATCATTGACAGGAAATTCTTTGACTCCTATCATATCCTACACTGCATATTAAAACGAGAGATGTATTAGCTACCTCTATACCTTCAGGGTTCATAGATCTTAGCCAGGAGGGTTTTCTTTATGAGTATCAAGGAATGTGAGAGTATTGCAGGATGGTAATTTTTGTTTACTGATTGATGATGATGATGATGATTAATAAAGAATTGTTGGAGTCCATAGAATTGGAATTAGGGAATTTTTTGTATTTAAAATAAACGTCTGAGATTCCAAAAGAGACAAAAGAAGTTAGATGCTCAGATCCCAGAATTTCATTGGATTTGGGGTGCCTAATTTTACTTTAGAAAGTTCACAAGAGGCATGTTTACGTGTATAAGATGGAACTCAAAACTAAAAATCCAGATTTATTGAAGTTTAAAACACTTTCCACAGGTGGTTTTAACTATTTTCTTCAAATTTATATTTTTTTATTCCTATAATAAAAGTTCTGCTCAGAGACACCTTATTTTTACCACTGGACTGCAGGAGTCTGATATTAGTTCTTTTAATCTGTGCATCTTTGATGTTAGCTTCTATTGTAGGAATACAGATTCTTTCAGAAAAATGCTAATTGTATTTTGGTACTTTTAGCATTTAGGTTAAGTCACTGGAAGCTTAATTGGGGAGGTTTTTTCTTTCTTTTTTTCTGCATTTCAGTTATTTTACAAATACAATCTTAAAACTGTTGATAAAATAGCAACTGTTTTTATGTACTGAAGTTATTTTTGACACTGGTATAAAGGCATTTATACAATACTCTCAATCTAAATAAGTTCTTTAAAAAGAGAGACTCTAAAGCAATTTGAACTATTTCCCCTCAACTCAACAAAAATTAACCTGCTACTATAACAAGATCAATTTGCCAAGAAACTTTTCATAAGTATAGCCTACCTAGAGTTGAGTCCCATTTGTTTACATTTCAAATAAAAATTACAACCAATTTCATTGACATGTATTTCCTTTTTGTGCATATTGCATCTTAAAAGTTCTACCTTTACTGCTGTCAATCTGACAATCAATTCAATTTCATTTTTCAGTTGTTTCCCAGGTTACCCAAACAGATATAGGGGGGGAAATGAATAGAGTTGAAAGACACCAAGAAGCTGGAAGTCTTTTCTGCCTTGTTTAAAATGTATCTAAAGTGTGAAACCCATTACCAAATGTATAGGTACAGAAAACTACGGTAGTATATACAATAGGTTAAATTCTGGCTGGCGTTACCCTGAAGTTCACATAAGAAAGTCTGTTCAAAAACATATCAGAAGTTGGCTTTCTTGTGCAATTCCGATTAAGCAAGACAGCTTAACACCAATATAGTGGACTTGGGGAGGACCATAATGGAATGCAGCCACTGCCTATGCAAAAGTGGAACAGGGTGCATATACTGTATTATATAGAGACCTACGTAAGAACTTATATGACCCCATCCCCACCATTTCATTTGAGAAACTCATAATCATTAATTTAATAGAGCTGTTTAGAATAGTATTTCCCTTATAGAAAATGTTGACTTTAATTTTGAAAGAACTGAAATTTTAGGATGAAAGATTTCAGTTTCTGGTCAAACATTTTTCATTTTCTGAATTTGTTGTTTGTTGATGAAAAGGTAAAAAATCTTCTGTAGAAACCAAACATTTTTCATGGAAAAAAATGTGCAGTCAAAAGCCCAATTCTCTGTTGAAAAATCAATTTAGTTGGTGTACATTAGTCTGAAGTAGAAGCGGATATTTTTAATCAATGTTCAATTAAATTTTTGAGATTGTAAAGTGTCACTTATATGGCTGATCCAGCTTATTTGCAGGTCATAATATATACTCTTTTTTATTAATCTAAACTAAACTCAAAACTTTATGGAATTTTTAGCAACTTTTCCCCGTCCTTTCAACTATTTTTCCCCCTTTCACCTCCTGTGCACGTCTAGGTTCCAGGAGTGGAAAAAGAGATGTCAAAGTACCTTGAGAGAAATTACAAGGCCAGATTCTGATATCCTTACATGCACTGAGTAGCACTTTACATGTGATTCCACTTCAGTCAATCAGAACCTTAGCTGGTGTAAATTGACATGGAGTTTGTGTATATCAGAAGAGAACTTGTCTCACCCCAATGAGGGTGTCAAAATCTTGTTTATTGTATTTCTCAACTAAGCAAAGGCAGAAAGTATCAGAAATCTCACAGTCTATGGGCTAGACTTTTTTGGAAAACAAATTTAGTCAACCCCTTCCCCTCCAATTTTTCATGAAAAATCAGTTTTGACAGAAAATTTTCAAGCATCCCTAGAGTAATCATCTGAGAGTAATCATTTCAGGGGGACATTGAGCTATCAGCTTCAGTACACAGCACAAAGCTGGGGGGACACCACACACTAGGCTGGAGGACATTACTGGAGGCCTATTAGGCTGAAGGCTGAGAGGAAAGCCTTAGTTAAGGGAAGCTCACCTGCAGAGGAACAGTCATGGCTTCTATAAAGCCAGGGAGTTAACAGCAGGAAGGACACTGCAGGAAAGGAAACTGCAGTCCCTCTCTGTGAGAAGGGATGTGTATTTGGAGGCTATAGAGATAAGTAACCCACCCTTGTTCTCTGAGAGGAAGAAACAGAGAGACCAGGAAACCCTGGAGAGGGGGGAGTGCTGGGATAGGAAGCATTCTAGTTAGTAAGCAGAAAGGTTAGGGGCTGAACAGAACTTGGCTCTATGCTGAAGGGTTCCTGGGTTGGGTGTAGGGTAGAGGTTGGACCCAGGTTCCACTATCTTCACTCTGGCCTGGGTGGGGCAGTGAACTTCAAGGCTGCCTGGGTTACTGTGGGATAGACTGAGACTCTGAAGGGGAAATTGTTGAGTGACCAGGCCAGAGGACCAAAGGTCACAAAGAGGCAGCAGCAGCGGCTCCTGGAGTTGGAGCCAGAGAGAAAGAGAGATAGAATACAACTGCAGGGAGGGTTAAGCTATTCCCCAGTTATCAGGAAGGTGGTGCCATCCTAGAAGTGACGCATCCCAAAATTCATTTTTTCTCAATAAGTTTAAATAGTCTGTGAAAAATCTGTAACAATGTTTTTAATTTTTTTCTGGATTTTGTGTAAACCTCCGCCTCCAATTTTCAGGCCAGTTGTACATTACACAGCACAATCCTTAATTCAAAGAGGGCCATATTCTGCTATTCTTACTCATACCAACGATAACTCAGAGTAAGAGAGACAGACTTTGTCTCACAGTTGTCTAGTTCTTGCAAATAAGTGATCTATAAAGAACAAAATCTTGCCAGCCACCTTCAAAGAGACTGCCACAGGGAGTTTTTTAAAAGAAATGATAGCAAGTAGGACTAAAGTCCAGTCTCAGATATTTACAGTATACTAATGTAACATCTGTACATCATAGATGTACATCACAGATCATCATATAAATTTTGGGAGAGTGGGGGAATACTAAAACACCAAAAAAATTTAAATAGCCACAGTGAAAGGACTTGTTCATTCTTTTTCTTTTGATTTCATATCCTGAACATATAAATAACTTAACGTATAGGGCAGCTAAGAATAAAATACCATTTTAATGTGCTTGTGCCAGGGTCTTCATGAAAAAAAAGTAAGAGGTAAATCTACTAGCCTTTTAAAAAGTGCAAAAACGGGTCATCAAGAGGAATTGATTTACTGTGAAATGCCATAGAACACATTTCATTGAATTTGTTTATACTAAATAAGAAATCTGCAGAGGGGGGATCAGTTACTCTAGGTATTGCAATATGGAACACGTTACATTAGGGAAGGAAAAATGAAGAAAGAAAGGTCTGTTCTCCATAGCTGTGCTTGTAACTGATGTCCTGTTGAATTTAATTGTCAGATGAAGACTTTATATTGATTTCACTAGGCTTTGGATAGGCCCCATGTTGAATAATCATGGTTTAACCTCAAGGGTTTGGATCTTAGGTTTGGTTTAGGTAAGGACACACAAGTTGGAATGTTTATTTGAAGATTATTTGTGCCTTTAGGTCTGTAAACTTTGGCAACTTATAAACTCATTAGCAGTAAGTATATAGGACAGGTAGCATGGGTAAGGAACTGATCCTGCCCCTATATACCAAGTAAAAGGGACAGAGCAGTGTAAAGGGGCCCTGTAAACTCTGTATCCAAGTTTAGGAAGATCTCTCTGGCAGTCACCATAGAAGACAGCCATAAAGTTGCCCACAAGAACTCCCATCAAAATCCTAGTATGGAGGCTTATTGGCGGCTGAGTTAAGAAGAGGCATGTGAAGGGTGCTGCAATACCCAGAACACTGGTTCCTCTGAAATAAGATGGCAGCACTGAGGATAATGTGGGGCCGAGCTGCTAATATGCTGAAATCCAGACTGGCAGCATCACCCCTGGTCCTGGTAGATTTCACTGCAGGGTATTATTAGAAAGTGGTGGATTACTAGGAGAAGCCTAGAAACATGGGAACCCTTGATAAGAATGTTTGCCCTGGATTAGTTGGTGCTCTTGTCTGTGGAGATGTGATGAAACTATTGGCTGTAGTGGACCAAAACCAAAGGGGGGGGGACGGAGGGGTTGAGGGTCTATTGATGCACAATTCAAAGTATTTGGCTATGGATAAGCAATTGCCTCAAGATCACAGACCATGGAGTTGATTAAAGGGGGGGAAAACAACAAAAACTGTTGAAAACTTGATGATCAAAAGTTCTGATATTGTTAAAGAATTCTTCCTCCAGTTAAACTATTCTGCTCTATGCTGGCTATGCAGTCAAGTTGCCTTGGCAGACTGCAAATTGAAGTAGGGTCTTAAGAAGGAAGAGGAAAAATAAAATGCAGGCAAAGCCTAGAATTAATGTGTGAGACTACAAAGCTTCATGCTCTCTCATTCCACTTAAATTTATAGTGCAATGACTTCAGATGTTAGAGATGGGAACCAGCGCCCTAATAAATGAAGCCATAAGATACGCACATAAGATAAGCACCGTGTTCCACTGTTCCAAGTGTATTAAATCACCGTTGTGCTCAATTTATTGGAACATCTTCTTGATCTTATTTCAGCACAGAGTTCTGTCTTATCTGGATTTTGTATTAAGTGAATGGGTGAGCATGCCGATTACTGAGTTTTGGGTGTGACAATTAAGTTTTCAGAAAGGAGAACCCTATGATTTTAAATGTTTGAAGGGCTGAATATTGTAGAATAAATGAATAGTTTGGCCTAAAATTTTGAACAGAAAAGGATTATGTTGTAGAGTGTTTTGCCTTAGCTTGAATGTTTATGCAAAAAATTACAGATCAGTTTTATTGCATATGTTGTGATTAGATACCAAACAATGAAGGGATGGGGGGCAAGGGCAGCAGCAGCAGTGCTGTGTAGGTTCAAGATAGTGCTTTGGCCCCTACAGTGGCTGAGGAGGCTTACATAATCGCTTGTCTTTCTGTCAGCCAACCATTGTCCGTCATGAAATTCAGAGCCCCTTCTACATATAGGGTCCAGTTCAGAAAAGAATTTCAGCATGTACTTAGTTTTACTCACTTGCTTTGTTTAAACAGATCTTTAAATTGTGGGCGAGGGCTCTCTGCACCTTAAAGGATATTTATATTAATGTGTGGCAGTGGTTTTATAGAGTTCAGTAGATGTGCATGCAAACTCAGGCAGGCAAAATTTTTGGTCCAAATCTTTATTTCACCCAAAAATTGTAAATTGGTGCCAATTGAAATATTTTGTGAATTTGTGTTGAATTTCCCAAATTATTTCAGCCCTCCTCTTGAAAAAAATAAAATTATTAAAAAAAAAAATGGGGGAGGGGGTCCTGTTTTGATATTTACTTCAGTGTTATTGGGTTTTTTTTAAAAGAGGTAAAATATCTTCAGAAATGAAATGCTTCATTTTGGATGAAACAAATGCTTTGTGTGAACCGAAACAAAGGTTTTAATTTTTTTCCAGTTCATAGCAAAATTTGAATTTTTTATTTCAAGTTGAACTGAAATAATATGGGGTGATATTTTTTTTCCAATTCAACCAGTGAACTGAAACATCAGTAAGTCACCCAATTCAATATATAAATTCAACATGGACATTTTGGGTGCATCTACACTTGTAAATTAAGTCGACTTAAGCTTGCTTAAGTCGACTTAATTTACTCTGCGTCTACACTACAGTTTTCCTTATGTCGACTTAAACAGCTGCTTAAGTTGACTTAAGGAAAATTTAAGTCGACTTTACTAAACCTCATTTTAAGTCGGCTTTCTGCTTAAGTCGACTTTCTAATGTCGACGTAAGCCAATGTAAATGTGGAGTACCCCTAAGTCAACTTTAAGTCGACTTAGGGGACTCCAGGGCTTCCCCACTGCCCTCCCTGCCAGGGGGGCTGGCACAGGGAGAGCCTGGCATGTCCCCCTCAAAGGGCAGGGCACAGCCCTGTCCATGCTGCCCCTATGCCCTGCCAGGGTCCCTGTCCCCCTTTGCCCTATTGTACCCAGGTACAATGGGGCAAATGTTAAGCCCCTTGGCACTTGGCAAGGGATGCCCCCCTGCCACCGTGGACCTGTCCCAGGTCTCCCTAGCCCCTACAAGTCGACCTAGGTGTCCAGTGTGGATGCTCTAGGTCAACTTTGTAGGGTCCCCCCTAAGTGGACTTAAAATTTAGGTGTGGACATGCTAAGTCGACCTAAATTAACAAGTGTAGACATAGCCTTCTTGATTTGTCTGTGTGTCTGCATGCGTGTGTGTTTACCACACAGTGCTAGTGCAGAACGGGTCAGAGTTAAGTTTACCCCTGTACAAACTTATTATGTCCGTTTCTCATCTTTTATGTTCTTAGCAGTATAATCTTAATGTTTGTTAAATAAATATACATGCTATATTTAGCAGAATAACAATTTGGTTAATGGGAAGTACAGTATTTCAGAACAGCCTGGTCTAAACAATCAATTGCCAATCTTAACAATTATTTTATATGACTCGTATATAATTTTGCACATTGATATATCCTAAAGCTGTAAAACTGGAGGGGGGGGGAGGGGAGGGAATAGGTAGTTGCTAACTAAAAAACCTGTAAACTTCAGAGAAGAGTATTTCCCATTATACTTGAAAATAGCTTTAATGAACATTAATGAAAATTACTGGGAAATATAATTTCACACACTGCTTAGCTTATCCTTTCCCCTTTCTGCACATCTCAGAGTAGCATTTAATTACTTTAATGTTTCCATAATAAAGTGACACTCAGTGGCAGCCACTTTTTATAACTCCCTTAAGAGTTATTTATATAGGTACCCATTACTTTATATTACATTTGTCTGGGCTCTGATTTCACCCAGGCATCCAATTATTTTACACTCTTAAAAAAATAGTCAATATTCATGTAGAAAGAACATTTGCTATTTTGAAATTATTTTAGGGCTATTATCTTTTATACATTAATGGAAAATTTTCTGCATCATTTCCTTCCCAAGAATACCACATTCAATATTGTTGTTCCCCGATGGGGAAAGTTTCTTGACCAGCCAAATAGATGCAATATTTCACCTATCAACATTAATATTTTGAAAATCCTTCAAAAGTTGGAAGTACAAACTGAGTGAAGATAATTAAAAGGGGTATAAACGATGTCATGTGAAATGTTAGATGGAAATTAGCTAGGCAACAAGGGAATTTGAAGAGCAAAACAGCCAAAGGCACAAAACCTAATATTAAGAGATTCCTTAAGTTTAGCAGAAGCCTGTGAGAGAATCAGTGGGCCAGGGGATGATAGAAAGGAGTTATTAAGGAGGATCCCTGACAAATGGCATAAATCAAGACAGCCTTCTGGTTGCCATAGCTTAAAGGCTGTCCTGATTTGTATTTTGGAACCAAACCAGTGCCTGGATGACCCAGGACGGGTGAGCACAAAGATGCCTTAAATCTACCAACTCCTGAGCTATGCTGAGTGGTTCAAGGGCATGGATCAGGGGCTGGGCTGTGACTGCATCTTCCAATGAAGTCATTAGTAGCACCCGCTGATCACTACTCATCTAATCAGTTATTTAAGTGCATAAATAAAAATGTAGGTGCCTCCCAGTTCAGTATGAAATTTTTGTCTTAGCTTTCTATCTTCATTTGAGCTGAAAAGTCCAACCCTTGCTTGCATTTTCTTTCTTCTTCCTACTCCTCCACCTGATTGCACTGTTCATTTCAAGATAGGCTTAGATATACACTTTGTTTAGTAGATTCAATATAAATTTTCTCCTTAAATGCTGCTAAAGTTCCCTGTTTTGGGGGCAAAATACACATCAGCCCTCCCCCATATTTCAGATATATCTGCTGTGGAATGGTGACATTTCAAATGAACAGTGCTTGGTTCTGCTGCAGTGACATACAGCAGTGATTAGGTTCATTTCTAAATCAAGAGCATAATAAGGAAAGGATTTCAAAGCCCGTGATACTGACAATACATAAGACTTTCAAAAAGCATATCTTACAAGCACAAGCCCTCTCTGAACACCGATAGGAGATATGCTCCTGGATCCAAGTCATTTTAATGCTTTTCAAAATCTACCTAAATAAAACAGCTTTTTGGTTTTTTATTGTTCCATAACTTATTAATGCATAGTGGATGGAGAAGGAATGAAGAGACCCAAACTAGATTTAAACAGGGGAGTTTCCATGTAGATTTAGATAGAATTATTCTGGTCAATTGTTTTGATAGACTATTTTAAATTAGCACTAAGCTACCAGAAGTCAGGATCTTTTGGCTGGCGTTTTCCAAAAGAACCTAGTGGAGTTAAGTGCCTGTCACAGGCACTAACTGAAGCATTCTAGTCACTGAGGTTACTGCAGTGCTTGGAAGATGCAGATTTAAATGAAGTTCATTAACCAGTTTGTGGGAGGATTAGTGACAGTTGGATGGCAATTATTGGGCTAATGAAGCAATTGGCTCAGTAATTGGGAAGATGTATTTGAGAGCAGAAGTGAAATAAGAGGGGTCACTGGACAAGAAACAGAGCTATGTGGAAGTGTCCTTTTGTATATACCTACGGGCCCCTCAGTTATGCTTTGAAACTGAACGTTAAAAGCACATATAGTGAAAAAAATAATCAGCATGGGTGCGTCTACACTTGTAAATTGTCGACTTAAGCTTGCTTAAGTCGACTAATTTACTCTGTGTCTACACTACACTTTCCTTAAGTCGACTTAAGCAAGCTACTTGTCGACTTAAGGAAAATTAAGTCGACTTTACTAAACCTGCTTTTAAGTCGACTTTTGGCTTAAGTCGACTTTCTAAAGTCAACTTAAGCCAGTGTAGACCTGGAGTAGCCCTAAGTTGATTCTGTCGACTTAGGGCTCTCCAGGACTCCCCCACTGCCCTCCCTGCCTGGGGGGTGGCACAGGCGGAGCCTGGCATGCCCCCCCCCCCCACAGGGCAGGGCAGAGCCCTGCCCACCCTGCCCCTATGCCCTGCCAGGGTCCCTGTCCCCCTTTGCCCCATTGTACCCAGGTACAATGGGGCAAAGGCTGAGCCCCCTGGCAATTGGCAAGGGGTGCCCCCCTGCCACCGTGGACCTCTCCCAGGTCCACCTAGCCCCTAGAAGTTGACCTAGGCATCTAGGGTGGACACTCTAGGGCAACTTTGTAAGTTCCTCCCTAAGTCAACTTAATTTTATAGTGTGGACATGCTAAGTCGACTTTGTTAAGTCGACTTAGCTAAAGTCGACCTAAATTAACAAGTGTAGACATAGCCCATGTGACCAGAATATCATGAAAACAAAGGTGGTAGTACTCATAGGGTAGGTAAAGGGATGCCCTGTGATACTGCCCAAATGCTATTGAAAGTCAATAGGAGTTAGATTTAGACTGGGATTTTCAAAAGGGTCTAAAAGAGTTAGGTTTCTATTTTTATTTTAGCCTGTAGTGTGAAAGAACTTGGAAAGAATTCCTTTGTAAAATTGCTAAATGAACAAAACAGAGAACATCACTAAATCAGACCAGTTTGTTAATGTCTATTTAAAACATTTAAAATGTTTATATAACTGAGATTATAACTCTTTAAAGGCCTACCAAACTTTCTGTATTTTCCAAACATAATTAGATTGGTAGATGAGAGAGAGAGAGAGATCATTTACATCTAAGCAAGGTTGTTTCAAAATATTTTATGAAAGAAACTCAAATAAACTGATCTTTCACTATGTCCTCATTACTTGCTAGGAGTTTATATGCACAAATTCAAGAAGGAACGCTCTTTGTGTCTCTTTGCTACTGCATAAATTACAGCATTGCTTCTATGAAGCCAAATCTGGTATCACAGAGGAAAATGAGTCCATTAATTTTGGCCTTATTGATTGGAGAGTAATGAAGCCTGTTTATAACATGTCTCATGTTTTAAATGGTTGTTGAATCTACCAACTCTTGTTTCCTTCAGATTTATATGCCATTACGACTACATTATGATCCTAAGAGAGATTATAATAAGAAGGCATCATTTTCATTTAAAGCAGTGTAAGACTGATTGATCTAGATGTTCAGTTTAGTTGCTTATGCCTACTGTGAGAAATAACTATACTGAAATATAAGAATCAACAATGCCATAAATGAACCTTGGGATTGCTGTCATGTCTGGTTACATTTTTGAAAATAATGCATACCTTAAAGTATATCACAAACTATCTGCTTTGAAGTTAATTAATACAATTCAAAGGTGGGTTTAGAGAACTCAGGAAACTAACTTCCCAAGAGATTTTAAATCTGCTGGTATTCAGAAGGGGACTCACAAATGTGTTCTTCTCTCTTAAATACGAAATGGCATCCAGAAGGGAAGGATTTAATTACACTGTTTCTGTTTCTAAATGTGGCTTGTATTTACTATGTTCCCATTTTCATTACAATTAATGGTTATAAGGAAGGCATTCTCCTCAATAGCTAAACATTTACTCATGTGAACAGCACAGCATGCACATTCTTCTCAGTTACATTGCCTAACACTTAGCAAGCCAATTGACAATCAGGGGTCGGCAACCTGAAAGATAAGATGAGCCATTTTAAAAAATTCCATTAATAACCAAGTGTTTTGAGAGCCGCAAGGGGTGTAGCCTCCTGGTGGGGGTGGAGAAGCTGGGCCAGGGAGCCTGCTACAAATCCCCTGGCAATGGGGTGGGGAGAGCTCAGAACTAGGAGCAGGCCCCCCCCATGAGGTTCCCTGGTGGTGGTGGTGGGGCCAGGAATCCAGAGCTGCAAGGGGCAGCCAAAGAGCTGCATATGGCTCTGTAGCCGTAGGTTGCAGACCCCTGGACTAGGTCCTATACATGAATATTGCAGCTATGTGAAATATTTAAAAATCAACCTCACTCCCACGGAGCCTAAGGTTTAAAATTGGATGAGTTTGCATGTCTCAACCCCATGGATGCTTAATAAAGTTTGGCAAAAGTGTGCCTAGTTTTGAGTGGATTTAACTAGTCCTGCCTGTGCCGCAAACCCCTCAAAAACCACATTCAATTAGTCCTGACTGGAAATTTGGACCTCATGACTGGACTAATGATGGGATTTCTAAAAACACAGTTCCCCCAGGAAGTCTTAGAACAGCTGAGATCCAGATCTCCAGGTTGCGATGTTAACAAAAGCTAGATGTCTTTTTTTAATTATAAAATATAAACAATAGCTAAAGATCACAAGTGCCAGAGGGCGAGTTATATAGCCAGTAGCAACAGCAAGTCAGAAATGGATCGAGTCATTTCCTTTTACAATAAAACAAACAATGAGTCTGGTGGCACTTTTAAAAACTAACAAATCTATAAAAACAACGAGAGTCCTGTGGAACCTTATAGACTAACAGATTTTCTTCAGCATAAGCATCTGACGAAGTGGGTTATAGCCCATGAAAGCTTATGCTGAAGAAAATCTGTTAGTCTATAAGGTGCCACAGGACTCTCGTTGTTTTTGCTGTACACAGACTAACACGGCTACCCCTCTGGAAATTTCTAACAAATCTGTATATCTCATGATCTTTCATGGGAGAAAATCCCACTTCGTCAGATGCTTGATGTTTGTTTTGCTGAACTAGACTAACACGGCTATCCCTTTGGAACTTGTTCTCCTTTTACAATGGTAGGGCTGGACAAAACTTTACACATTTAAAAATGAAATAATGGATAGAGGGCAAAATCCAAAGCAAAAGCCCTCCAATAATCATACAGGTGTGGACAAGCAAAGCTCAATAATCAAAATAGTAGATCTTCTTCTGAGTTTCTCCTATTGGTGTGTTGCCCAAAACAGGTTATTTTTAAGCATCTAGATACACCGCACAAAATGCCAGTGTAAAACTGTACTTGAGGAAGCTTTTGCCACATTCACAGTAATTAGCGCATGGATGCTACAATGTAATGAAAATGTTTCCAGAGTTTAGTTGATTGCAGCATTCCCCTGTATACTGTTCTGAAGCTGTAGCTATTCATTCCAGTGGTTTCACAACATTTCACATGTAAAACAAGCTGAGACACAAAATGTTACACTTAGAAAATGAAAACCAGCAGGATCTTATTCAGGGGGACCAGGAAATATGCCATGTTTATTATGAGAAAGAAAAAAACAACAATTATGTTAATCTAGTACCTATAGACACACTCCTCCCCAATGTTCTGCTGTTGGTGCTGTATAATTACCAGTCACGACTATTGCTTGTGATAGTAGCTTGAGTTCATGGCTGGTGTTCACAGCTCATGGTAAAACAAGGAGTCTAATATCATTTTTAAAGACTAACAAATTTATTAATTGCATGATGCTTCGTCAGATGCTCATGGTGGCTGTGCATGGCGGAGCTAAGCATGAGGAAGAGCGGGGTCTTGGTCGGGCACACAGTTGTGCACCCGTGCTCTTGGATGCTGTGCAGAATATTACCCAAAGCAGTCTCACCCATCTTTTTATATCTTTTAATCCATGGAGGTTGCTGTGTCACACCGTCTCAGGGTACTGTATGACTATGAGTCATCAATTAAGTGTGGATGTGACTTTGATCTTGTTCTTGTTGGGGCTTTTTGTCTCTTCCTTTCTAGGGTGGATTCTTGTTTTTTCAGGGTTTGTCTGCATTGTTCTACAGCCATGAAGGAGGTGCTGGCAGTTTATCAAGACAGGCTGGCATCGGAGACTGATTCTGTCACACACACAGACCCCTCATTCACACATCCACCCTATGTTCACACATTTAAACAAAGGCCATGTACACATGATCACTTTATTGCGCGATATGGCTCCTTATCGCGCAATAAAGCTGGTAGCGTACACACGACCATTTTCCCTGTTGCGCGGCAACACCATCTTGCCGCGCAACAGTTAAACCACTCAAATCGAGAGTGGTTAGCCTTACGATAATGATCATGTGTACCCGTTTTGCGCATTAGACAGCTTCCGGAAATGTCCCAGAGTGCCAATCAAGGCCACTCTGGGACATTGGAGCTGTCAAATATGTCAATTTCACTGCTCTAGCAGAGCAGTGAAATTGATTGTTATGGGAGCTGCCAGGTTCGGCGGCTCCCCTGGACTGAGCTAGGGGACTGGCCTTTGCTGGCTGCCCTCGCCGGTTCGGGCCAGCCCCCTAGTCCAGCTACAGGGGTTCGGGTGGTGGCAGGGGCTGTGGTGCTTAAGCGTGCAGCCCCCGCCGCCACCCGAAGCCCCAGGGCTGAGCTAGGGGGCCGGCCCGAACCGGCTGCCCTCGCTGGTTTGGGCCAGCCCCCTAACTCAGCCCCGGGGCTTCAGGTGGCGGCAATGGCTTCGCGCTGCAGCTCCTGCCTGCCACCCGAAGCCCTGCAGCTGGACTAGGGGGCTGGCTGTAGGCAGTGCATGGTAGGACAGGTGCCCACCATGCACACTGCTCCTTGTATCACAAAGGAGCATTCACATGGGTGAATTTATAGCGCTTTCCTTGTCCTGAAATTGCTTATTGCGGGACAAGTTTGTTGTGTGTACATAGCCAAAATTTCAGCAAAACTTAGGATGGGCAATATAACATGGAGTAAGTGATTTAAAATGGAGTTTGGTTACAATATGCAGTCATATCAAACTTTAGTTATAATGTTAAAGAGCAAGTGAATGAATGAGCACAGTGTTTTTATAAATTAATAATAGGCATTATTACAGTTAGAAAACTGTGTTGAAGCCCTACAAAAAGCCATTCACTGGTATAAAGAGGCGGGGCTAGATTCTTCAATCCACTTTGCACTGCAATGGAGTGGAGAGTAACTGGAAGCTGTCAAGTTGATGGAGCCTGTTCCTAAGCAGGGAGGTAGTGGGTTGGAATTCTGCTATGCCACACTCATCTACTACTAGTATAAAGGTCTCTGAGAAATCTTACATCGACGTCTCTAAATTATAATACATCAGAGGGATAAAAAGCAGGAAGGGAGAGGAATTATTTGAGTACAGAACCAATATGGACACAAGAATAAATGGTTATAAACTGTCCATCAGGAAATTTATGCTTGAAATTAGACACAGGTTTCTAACCATCAGATGAGTAAGGTTCTGGAATAGTCTTCCAAGGGGTGATATGGGGGCAAAAAACATAACTGCCTTCAAAAATGAGCTTGATAAATTTATGAGGGTGAGGGGTGGTATGATGGGGTGACTAGTTTGGCAATTGACTGATCTTTGATTCCTTATGCCAGTGACCTAAGAAGGGAGGATAGATGGGGTGGGTTCTGAGTTATTACTGAGAATTCTTTCTTGGGTGACTCGCTGGTGAGACTTGCCCACATCCCCAGGGTTTAACTGATCACCATATTTAGGGTCAGGAAGGAATTTTCCCCTGGGGCAAATTGGCTAGGGCTCTGGGGGGTTTTCATCTTCCTCTGTAGCATGGGGAATGGCTCATTTGCTGGTGGATTCTCTGTATCTTAAAGTCTTTAAATCATGATTTGAGGACTTTAATAAGTCAGTCATAGAGGCTTATTACAGGAGTGGGTGGGTGAGTTTTTGTGGCCTGCATTGTGCAGGAGGTCAGACTAGATGATCATACTGATTCCTTCTGACCTTAGAGTCTGAGTCTGTTATGGGCAGCACATTATCAAGGAGCTGCATCAGGTTCTTTGAGAGCCCTTCTCTTCTTTTCACTAATTACAAGTCAGATACAAGAGAGAAATGAACTTGTGTAGCTATGGAATATGGAAGGTAACACTATATTTAAATCAGAGGTGCCCAAATTTTGACACACTATTCACTACAAACACAACTTGTCAGGTGCTAAAGAGCTAAATTTAGGAAAATTCAAGGCCGTAGATATAATGAACATGAGACCCCGAAGGAGCTCACCCCCATGTCATGGCCCTACATTTCCTTTTAGTGTCTGTAGGTTAAGCTGAAGTTTTTGTCTCACAACTACAGGATACACTTCCCTATGCACAGTCTTAGAGAGCCTTTAATTTAATCTTTTTGTGTGCCCATGGGCTTTTGTTGATTAATTTTTATATCAAGGTAGTACTCAGGATGGAAATTCCTGTAAATAAAGCACACATACAACATATATTTACATTTTAAATCTTAAAGTTTTCACCTTGATAGCTGAATATAAAGTGCTTGCTGATTCAGTTCAACACCAATGAAAAAGTACTGCTTAGTTTTGCAATTGTGTTGCAGAATAATTAAAAGTTGGGTTTAAAAAAAAAAAAAAGCAACAGGGCAGTGTGTCCTTAAAATAATGCTAAATAAGCAAAACAGGAGAAGAAAGCAAGCAAGCAAGGGAAATCAAGGTTAGAGCCTGCCAGCACTTATTCTCACTAAACAATAAAGAACATTAAAATAAAACATTTCACTAAAAAGGTCTATTTTCATTTTTTTTTAATGATATGTTTCCCAAGGGAGCTCTGAATTGGTGCAGAGGGGATAAGTCAACCCAAATATGTCTTCTTTAGCTTAGTTATTAACTCTCTTCCAACAGAACTGCATGCATCTCCCCACTATAACTCCATATATTTTTCTCAATGGATTTTCTAAAAATCCAGGGGGAATTAAGCCCCAAATGGTCAAAGGTGCCTAAGTGAATTATGTGCCTGACTTTCATTCACTTTCAATGTCATTTGTGTCTAACTTTCTTAAAACTTTCTGAAATCAGTTTAAATTCTTGGTGATGAAAGGGAACTGCCACAAATTCTCCATAATGTATAATGATGCATCTATAGCAATTATATTGTCCTCATTAATTAGCCTTGAGGTCCTTAACATGTCATTCAGTCCCTGCAGTGTTAAAAATATTGTATTTTATGTTAAAATGGATAGAACGTTGTAGTTCTTGAGCTGAAAAAACTGTGCTAAAAGAGGGGGAATGACTACATAACCGAAAATTATTAGCACTACTGTAAACTTACAGACCCATTAGAGTGCTTTGCAAAATATTAAAAGTACCTTAATATTGGGGAAATTTTAAATTCACTTGAAGACAGTGATTTTCAAACTTCCAGACAGAAATGGATCTTCTGAGGCTTGAGTTCCATTTATCATTACCTCTTTAAGGGCCTTCTCAGATGCTACACGCTAGCAGAAGTACAGGAAATTAATCATGAATAGGCTTCGCAATTCGCTCTCTGGAGTCCTTCTGGTCAAATTTATACAACCAATATAGCACATACTGTCAAGCACTTATATATATTATAATTTCAGTTCTATTTGTGTTTACTTGTATGAAAAAATAGACTTGCTAAAATGTGGTCATCCCATAGATAGTATATGATCATATATGTAGTATAGACAAAATATTGAAAGAATCATCCTGTTTCACTGGAAAAACAAGCAAGCAGTTATTTACCCAGTCTTATGGGTAACTCAGTGGTCATATCCTCAGGAAAAGACCAGGAAAATTCAAGATATTGTGTGTGAGAGCAAATGTGACAAAATTCATCTTTGCACTTTGCCAGACCCTGGCTTTAAATTGGATTTAAACTGGTTACAAACAGCCACAAGGTGTTGCATGCTGGGATCAGCACAGTGTAGACCGGGGGTATCAGCCCCATTATTGCCACAACATAGATGGGAGTCCTCCCAACTGTGTGTGAGACAGTGACGCCTGCCTCCTCTACAGCCATCACCCAGGCTCCCCCTGCTGCTGAGGTTTTTTCCCCCGGTAGCAGTACTTTCGGTGGTACTTCAAGCTAACCTAGCCCCCGGCCTCTGAAAAAACAAAAACAAACAAACAAAAAAAAACACCTTGTGCACTAGCCATTTCAGTGATGGGAGGCTTCGGTAGCAGCCATAGCCAACACCAGAACTGGCTGCCATGGCCAATTTCGGCAGCAGCTTCTAAATGCGCACCCCTATCACTATATAAATTTGTCATTGCTAGAGACTTCAGCAGCATCTCTTAAAGAGACCGCAGCCTGCTGCCAAAGGTCTCCTCACCACTGATGGTTTTTTTCAGCGGCAGAGGTGGGATTTGGGCATCAGTCTCTTTTGCGGTGACGCTCAGCTGCTGTGCCATGACACACTTTTGTGTCATGACACAGTGGTTGAGAATCGCTGGTGTAGACATTCAAGCCACTTCCCCTTCCCTTTAACTGTGTCTCTGCATCAGCAACAAGGGGAGTCTGTGCTGACTCTATACTAGTGGTTCTCAACCAGGGATACGCTTACTCCTGGGGATACGTAGATGTCTTCCGGGGGGTGCATGATCTCTTTTAGATGTTTGCCTAGTTTTTCAACAAGTTGCATAAAATCTATTAGCCAAGTCAATATAACTATAATTTCACACAGACAATGACTTATTTATACTGCTCTATATATTATGTACTAAAATGTAAATGGTTTATATTGCAATTGGTTATTTGAAAATTTTATGGTTAATGTGAGAAAGTGAGCATTTTTTCCATAATAGTGTGCTGTGACACTTTTGTATTTTTATGTCTGATTTTATAAACAAACAGTTCTTAGGAGAGGTGAAATTTTGGGGGTACACAAAACAACTCAGATTTCTGAAAGGGATACAGTCCTTTGGAAAAGTTGAGGATCACTGCCCTGTACCACAGAAGGGTCACTTTTACAATACAGAAAGATATTTTGTCTTTGTAGCCAAAATCTTCAGACAGTAATACCTAAAGCAACCACCTCACATCCCAGGATCTAGCCCTAGAGATTCTGCAACAAGGATATGAATTTGCAATAAAAAACCAAAGTCACTTGAAAAATAATCATCTGATCTCTTCCCTCTAACCAGGCCAGTCAAGAGAAATTCCAGATGGATCCTCCTTTCTCAATTAGCAACTGAGCATTTAGACTTTGAGCAGAATATTGCCATCTCTAAATTGTAATCCTTTGTGGGAGAGTCTGCTCCAGTTTGATGCTTAACGTTAGCACAGTAATTGAATTTAATCCAACCCAATAAAGATATCCTCTGAGATGCAGTGAGTGCAGGGATGCAGCACACTGAGCTTCTACAATAGTGTGCTAGAGGCTTCTCGGCTGGAGATAGGTGATTTATGTAAAATGTGAACTGATTAGACTATTATGGGCGATCACACTGCTTTCACAGAGGGAAGAGTTAACATCATGCTGACCTACCTCGTTTATGATTTATGTTCTTCAAACTGATGTTTAAGCATTGTACGCTACTTAAACCAGAGAACAGACTGAAGTCTTCATGCCCTGCGTAATTAATTAATATTTCTCCCAAAGAATTACTTTGGCCATATCTTAGGCTAGTTGCCTAAGATTTCTCCAAAAGTGATTTGACATTAGATTCTTGAAACCTTAAGATTCAGAGTAGAGTGAGGCATGTGAAAGGCAATTAGAGTGTGATTCATTTATCTTGTATGGAACAGTGGATGGCTCTCGGCTGGGTAGAACTAAAAATAGACTAATGCATTTTATGTGTAATCATGGTGTGATACTGCGCTTTATGCTTAACAATTTGGGAGGTGGGGGAGCCTTTTCCTACACTTCAATAGCATGACTAACATTTCTTCCAATCTTGATGTAAAAACTTGCTGTTTTCAAAAATTCTTTCTTTTCCTCTCTGCCACTGGTTCAACATTCGTACTGTGGAGATAGATCTAGCTCCTGTATTGTCAAGTGAAGGTCAAGTTTGTGTAGGAACACTGTGTTAAGCACAGAGTTTTGATTTGCTGCTGCTGCTCCCTCCTCTCCCCTCCCATCCCACTTTCTTCCTTTCTTTAGATCTGGTGCAGATCATAGAAGATTTTATTCAGAAGTCAATGACAAATGCTTCACATATATAGTCAACATGAAAAAAAGCAGAACTCATTAGCCTGATGTACAATCGTGGAAACTCACTACATCTCATAAAACAGATCCTAACTGCGAATCAGGGAATGAGATTGTCTAAAATCTGAGTTGACTTGAAACTTAGTCATTACTGAAGTTTAGAGATTGATATAGTCAGCCACAAAATGGACACTCTGGGACAGATTCCCATTAAGATGAGGGTTCCATTACACCACTCTGGTAGTGCAGAGTTGCCTTAAAATGAATTTAAATGAAAATTAGTGCCACTTTGAGGAGCCTTCATACTGTCAGACTCTTATAAAGGCACCTTAGTGCATATTTTTAAAAAGTTCCTCAGTAATGGAGTTGTAAAATCAAATTTCTGCTAGTGTATTGCCATTGACTTCTGTTAACCTTGCTCACGCTGAATAGCATTTTATATCAGGAGTATCTCTACTGAAGCCAATTATATCAGACTGGAGTTACACCAGCGGAGAAGTCAGCTCTTTATGCTTTAGTCTAAGTAAACCATCCAGCCTGCTTACATAGCATGATCCTATCTTCCTTAGCTATTTTACAATCTTTAAAACTGATTGACAGACCTTAACACTGACCCTTTTAGATCTCCCAGAGCATCCTTCTATCCACTTGAACACATTAACTAATTTCTTTTACAAAGCACCCTCTAGCTCTTTTATTTTGTTTTGTTATTAAACTGGGTGATCTGCTTCAGAATGACCTGTCTTTGAGGCTAAATAGTAAACAAAGCATGGTTGTACAGAACAGCTATAATTGGCTTAAATATCTGACAGATGACAATCCCAGTTTTTAATCTTGTAATAAATTTCTCAGACAGGAACAGAAAGTAGTCCCAGGTCACTATGATCATTGAATTTAATTTGTGTAATAATGAGGTCAAGAGAGAAATTCTTCCAGCACTGAAAGCTAAGTTAATGGGGCTAGAAATTTAGTCCCTCTCTCATATATGTTGGAATTTGTGTGTTTGGGACAGTGAAACTATATTAAAATGGTTTCACTGAGCTGAAGATCCAGGAGGGAAGGCTGGGGTTGGAGGAAGTGGAAATGGAGAAAAGAAGGAAGAAAGTTAGAAGAAGCATCCTCTTCTGAGATGTGTAAACTTTGTTCTGTGCCTACCACAATGGGGTCCTGGGCCACTTCTGGGGCTCCAAGATGCTACTGTGCTACAAATAATAATTAATAAATAAATAAAAGTGGCAGAGCCAAAAATCTTCAGTATACTAGCAATGTGTAAAAAAGAATTGAGGTTCAAACTACCAAGAGTGTTTGAGGGTGGTGGTGAACAGCTAGTATAAAGAAACATGCAGAAATATAACAGGTTCCCACCAGCATAAATATGATTATAAAGACTATGCACAATTGAGAATATCCAAGAGACAGTTCAGCCATGTCAAGCTGTTGCTATGGCCCATCTTTGCAGTATGGAATTCATTAATTTTCTGCAGGCAGGCACTGTTCTGATATGAAGTATAGAGGGGGAAAGGAAAAGCTGCTTGATACTATGGTGATGAGGGCAACTTAGGCACCAGGATAGACAGACAGAATTTCCTTTGCCCCATCAGTAATCCATATTGGTTCACAATGCACAGCAATACTTGAAGCTAAGAAAGCATGAAAGTATTAAAGAAATCCCATTTAGCAGCAATTCTGGAAGGAGTCGTAAGCCACATTAATGAACAAAGACTCTCTCTGCAACACAGACAGTACTGTGTTAAACATAAACTCTGAAAAATAAAGGGAAAGCTGCATCGTATGTAACGTTTCAAAGCTGTATTAAGTTAATATTCATGAGGGTCGTTATATTTATGGTCAGAGTTAGTGCTGTGCCTCCCCCACACTTCACAGATTTAACAGATTTTAAGCAAAGACCATTATGATAATTTAGTCTGACCTCTTTAATGACACAGTTGATAGAAATTCATCCCAGGATTCCAAAATCAAGCCCCATAACATATAGTTGAACTAGACAGAAATAATTCTAACTTTTCTGTTCCCTCAGTTGCAGGGTTGGATCAAGGCCCGGGGGGAGTGTCCTGGAGCCGCCCATCTTACTGCCCACCCTTACTGCAGTGGCCCTGCCTGGGGAGCAGGGTGCCTGGCCCGCTGATGCTGGGGGACAGGGGCCCTGGTCAGCGCTGCTCAGGGAACTGGGGCGGATCAGGGAGGGTGTGGCTGGGACGGGGTTGGGAGGGGGGACACAGTTAGCGCTGCTTGGGGAGGGCTGGGGAAGCCGGCGGCAGGGGGGGCGTGGCCAGTGCAACTCAGGGGATGGGGAGGGGATCTACCTGCTGGGGGCGTCTTGGCTCTAGAGGCCATATGGAGCATGAGCCGGCCCCTACCTCTCCCCCAGCAGGAGGTGAGCAAATAGGGCTGGCCTGCCCCACCCTGGGGCAGGCTCAAGGGCAGAGCAGGAGCCCGTCTGGTTCAGGAACCTACCCTCTCCCCCCAGCGCTGTCAGGGCAGGGACTCTTTCAGTGCCCTAGTATCTCCGGTACTGGGGGCGTAGCAGGGAGACTGGATTTGGCAGGGGCCATAGGTACTGGAGCCTGGGCCTCCTTTCAGGCTGGGACCCAGAGCTTAAGCCCCATAGCCCCTGCATTAGTCTGCTCCTGCTCAGCTGTATGTCCCTAACTCTTTCTGCCTTCTATCTCCCAGTCTAGTGCTCTAAATCAAAACCAAATATAGAGTTTCCATGTTTCTTCTGTATGCTCTGGCTTTGTCTCCTTGAAACATTATTCATCCAACAGCTGCTTCTGGGATGGCACTGCTTCTGTGCAAAGCTGTATCAAAGGTCATGAGAGAGTCCCTCATGCTGCAAAAGATATTATTATATTTTTCTCTGTCCACATTTCAGATCTTTGAAATTTCTGACTCCTGCAAGTAATGTGTTCTGACATCCTCCACTGACAAAAGATGGAGGATAGAAGCCCTGCTACTAGGGAATTAACCCTTCACTATAATAATTTTACATATATTTAACAAAGAAATATTTAATGAAGGCATGCAGAATGTAGAATGTCCTCAAGCTAGTATTTAAATGTTTTATTATTCTTGAGGTAAAACACATTACATTTCTTTTACACACTTGCCCATATCTGTTCCATCATTTGCCTTGCTGTTCTAAAAAGGAAATAAATGCTCCCAGCTCTAAAAAATGTTTTCATTTTTTTCACTCAGTATCAAACATTTCAAGATACACCGTAGTGAATTAAAATTGATTTGAATTGCAGTAAAGCTACTAAAAGAATTCATTGCACTCCAGTAAGTTTACTACTAAATATATTATTCAGTGTGAATGGGACAGTTCAATGCAAATGATTTTACTTACATTCTTGTTGTAACACAAGTTGCATATAAATACATCATTTAGTGTATATAATTGCAAACAATAATGGTCATTCTTACATGCCCAAGATTGCCTCACCATACTAAAATCATTTCAGTGTGAGTATATTACCTCTCTCTGCCTGCATGGAATAATGGTTTCTTTTAGGTGTCCACTTCAGTAACAGATAGGCTATATGCTATAACTTCCCATGCGACAGTTGTTTTGTTGACAATATCGTCATATTTCTGTATTCTCCTATAAAAAATTTCATTACTGGTGCTATATTGTCATGAATTTTCTGAAAAGGATTGTGTAGTTATTTGCCTTTCAAAATGACTTACAAATCATTTGGCACATTTAAATAACTGAGCAGATTCTAGATATAATAGCCCATTGATTCTGTTGTTTGGAAAAAAGAAATTTTACAATATCAGAGATGTGTTCAATTAAAAAAACCAGTTCATTAAAAACCAAACTTTAGTTGGCTTATGAGAAACAGAGTTATCTACTTTGATAATTTTATTACTGTACCTCATTTGGTGAATGGCTAATGGCCTGTTCTGTGAATGGCTGATCTGCTTCATCTCTTGTTGACACCATTGGGCCACTCAGAGTCTTTCAGGAGATGTCAAAGAATTGGCCCTGGGAAACTATTTATATCCTTCCATGGTAAGGTGAGTGGCAGATAATACTGGAAATACTCGGGAACATGTCTCAGTCCTCCTTTTATGAGTGAAGGAAAGTAAAGGTCACACAGCAAGTAGGAAATGAACTGGAAAAGTTTTTTTTTTGACTCCCTAAAAAGATAAAACTCCATCCTCAGAGTGTGCTAACTTCTCCATAATATCACCTGATTTTCTGTCCTGAGATTGTCATCTTTAGAAGCCTAGTTCCAATTAAATCTTGCAATTAAATTTAATCTTCTGATTAAATTTGTACAATATCACCTTTCTAAGGAAGTACAGGTGTGGGATGGATATTACTCATGCTAGAAGCACAGAGCTCTGAAGTGAAGATGTAACAAGGAAGGGGAAAAATCACTATTCTGTTTTGTACTAGTCCTCATTTTCCAAATTTAGCTTTTCTGTGAGATTTGGTGATTTTTTAAAAATGTATTTGTTCATGGAAAGCTTATAGCAATTCCAATGTCATAGACATCTTTAGCTTGGAAAGGATTGTTTACTTGAAACAGTGTCCAATACCTATTTCCTAATGGATTGCCAATGCAATTCAATTTTAAGCAATTTCACATTTGTTATGAATATTTTCACACCATGGTTGAGCTCAGCTTCACCTTAGTGTATGAATCAATTTTCTCAGAGGGTCACATTAAGAAAGCAATCACTTATGAAAATGGGCTGGTTTCCTCTGGTATAAAGGGAAGTTCTACCTCTGACCTCGATATGAAGAAGAGCAGGAATGTTAGACATGTTTGACAGAACCTAGGTGGTTTACGAGGCTATTTGATTTAGACACAGATGCCCAAGTTCCATAGACTTTCAAAGATACTTAGACTCCTCATGGTCAGCGTCTCAGAGGTATTTAGGTGTCTAACTTTTAAGTCAATATTAGAATGTGGATATAGGCTCCTAACTCACTTAGGATCTTCTGCAGTTTTTGCATAACATCTCTACAGCAAATAGGATCTAAATTAATCTGCAAGAGCAATAAACTGAAAATTTCACTACAGATCTAATTCAATTAAGATAATTAGAAGTTTAGTGAATTCAGTATGATGAGTATTCCAGTCATACTGTATCTTTGCTGTTATTTATTTTTATATTAATATCAATTTGTTATATACTAGATGTATATGATATGCAAGATGTACTTGCTCTTGGCTCAACACAGGGGACTGAACATGAAGACCTCTTGAAGTCCCTTCCAGGCCTACTTTTCTATGATTCTTTGTTGTTCTCAAGTTTTCAGGGTTCAGCTTGCTGCACATTTTTATACTAATGATGCTAACTTCACTATGCAAGTTGTGAAGGGGAGCCAGCGATGGGAGGATAAAGCCTTGAGCACAAGGAAAGGTGGTAAAGGAAGCATGTGGGTTTGACACCCAGGCTTCATTTGGAGCTTCCAGCCCAGGGAAGGGATTAAATCTTTTTTCTCTTTCCCTCTTATGGGCACAGTTGCATGTGACTTTGGAGTTTTGTGGTGGTGTATGGAAGACTGGTTCCTCAGGCAGCATATAAATATATAGACACACACTGCCCCTGACTCTCTAGCTATTACAGTATAAAGAATTAGGAATATGCCTATTAGCTTGATGTTTCAGGTAAAACTATCAACCATGAAATAATTGATGTGGACATTTAAGTTGTCATTGGGGTTAGTGTCAACACTCTTTGAGTCATTGCTCTCTTGTGTCTCTTGTTTTTACATCTGACTGGAGCTTCTTGAGTACAACACTGCACTGATTTTCATTAAATTTATGTGCAGTAGAGTTTCTTCTCAACTATATGAGCAAGAAACCTTTAAAAATGAAAGTTTAGTTTCTCTGGCAGAGAGTGGAATCTGCGGCCAATTCCATGGTTCTTGGAATTACAAAATATAGGGGGCCCAAGAATCTAAAACATTGTATTTTTTCATCATTACAATGAAAACAAATTGTTCTATATACAATTCTTTTCCCTTTCCTAGTGACATTAGTCCCTGTATTATCTTTTGCTACTAGTCTGAGTGCAAATTTGAAATTCACCAGTCCACCTATTTAGATTTGCTTAAATACCTACAGAATATATTGTGACAAACTGATTAATCATTAGGATTTTCCATCTTTTAATCTTTAGCCTCATAGCTTGGTATATGTGTTATTTCTGCAAGAACTGACTACAGTAGGCAGACTGCCTGAAAACTTTAGTTAAGTGGAAAAGTCAGTTATTCTAGGCCACCCTAACATCATGTCCAATACAACACATTCAAAGGCAAATCAGATTAATTTTCAATAGTGCAAATTTCAACAGTGCATTGATTTATGTGCATTTATGACTTCAATGTTGGCTTTTTTGCTAAGAAAATATTTTGACTTTTCTTTCAGCCTTTTGAATATAATTAATCACTTTTATTTCTGTAACAAGTGCTGCATTTTAGACTTTTAAAAAAAACAAACAAACAAAAAACACTTATGCTTTTCTATGAAATTCCTTTCATGTAGAAAATATGTTGGAGGAATATGAGTTTACTAACAGTATCTACCAGTAGTTCACCCTCAGTATTAACATTGCAAGCCCATTAGCAAAGATTTTTAATGAATCTATAAACTCAGGGGTAGTACTGTGTGAGTGGAATTGCTAACTTAGGGTGCATCTACACTTGTAAATTAAGTCGATTTAAGCTTGCTTAAGTCAACTTAATTTACTCTGCATCTACACTACAGTTTCCTTAAGTCGACTTAAGCAAGCTGCTTAAGTCGACTTAAGGAAAATAACGTCGACTTAATTTTCATTAAGTTGACTTTATTAAACCTACTTTTAGTTCGACTTTAGCCTTAAGTTGACTTTTTAAAGTTTTAAAGTTGACTTAAGCCAGTGTAGACCTGGAGTAGCCCTAAATCAACTCCAGGACTCCCCCACTGCCCCCCCTGCCAGGTGGGTGGCACAGGGGGAGCCTGGCCTGCCCCCCCAAAGGGCAGGGGAAAGCCTGCCCACCCTGCCCCTATGCCCTGCCAGGGTCCCTGTCCCCCTTTGTCCCATTGTACCCAGGTACAATGGGACAAATGCTGAGCCCCCTGGCACTGGGCAAGGGGTGCCCACCATGCTACCGTGGACCTGTCCCAGGTCCCCCCAGCCCCTAGAAGTCGATCTAGGCATCCAGTGTGGACACTCTAGGTCAACTTTGTACGTTCCCCCCTAAGTCGTCTTAAAATTTAGGTGTAGACATGCTAAGTCAACTTAACTAAGTCGACTTAAGGTCGACTTAGTTAAGTCGACTTAGCTAAAGTCGACCTAAATTTATAAGTGTAAACATAGCCATAGTTCCTATTTTTAAGAAAGGGGGGAAAGTGATACAGGCCTGTTAGTTTGACATCAGTAGTATGCAAAATCTTGGAAAAGATCTTGAAAGAGAAAGTAGTCAAGGACATTGAGGTTAACAGTAATGGGACAAAATACAATATGATTTTACAAAACGTAGATCATGTCAGACCAACCTGATCTCCTTTTTGAGAAGGTAACAAAAAGATGTTTTAGATAAAGAGAATGCAGTGGATCTGATTTGCCTAGATTTCAATAAGGCATTTGATACCGTTCCACATGGGGAATTATTAAATTGGAAAAGATGGGGATTAATATGAAAATTGGAATGTGGATAAGGAATTGGCTAAAGGGAAACTACAGCTAGTCTTACTGAAAGATGAACCATCAGGTTCCTCAGGGATTGGTCTTGGGACCAATCTTATTTAATCTTTTTTTTATTACTGACCTTGGCATAATAAGTGGAAGTTTGCTGACACAAAGTTAGGACATATTGCTAATACAGGGAAAGACCGGGATATCATATAAAAAATACCTGGATGAACTTGTAAACTGGAATAATAAAAATAGAATGAAATTTAATAGTGGAAAGTACAAGGTCGTGCTCGTAAGGACTAATAAAAAGAAGTTTTGCTATAAGCTGGGCCGCATTAGTTAGAAGAGACAGAAGAAGGGAAGCTGCTGGGTATAGTGGTTGATCACAGGATGATTATGAGCCACAAGTGTGATGTGACTGTGAAAAATGTTAATGTGGTCCTAGGATGGACCCGGGGAGGTATTTCCAGTAGAGATAGGAAGGTGTTAGTACTGTTATTGAAAAATAAAAAAAAAAAAATCAGTTATAATTAAGACTAATATTTTTATAGTATTCTTATATTTAGTAAAAAAGCTTGCATAAAAGTCAATTTATGTAAATTAAAGAAAGAAATTGTTAAATAATTCATCATGCATAAAATTTAGCCCCTGTGCAGAACATCTCAATGATTCAACTTCATTCAAAGTGTTGTTCTGTTCTAAAAGTGGTATAAGAAAGTTTTATTATTTGTATTACGATCATACATAAGGAGTCCTAGTCATAGATAAGGATCCATTGTGCTAGGTACTGTACAAATACAAAACAAAAAAGGATCCCTGTCCCAAGCTTACAGTCTAAGTATAAGATGAGACAACAGATGGATACACAGGGAAGGGTACAAGTAAACAACGAAGCGGTAGGGCTATTTGATTAAATTGTCTCTACTGCATACAAGCAGCCTAACCATTTCAAATTTTTTGTAGGCAGCACAGCAAAGGAGAGCCGTCAGGAGGAATTTGCAGGGTAATGTGGTAGATTTGCAAATGTTATAGAGAACCCCACTCAAACATGAGGAGCAGGATAGAAAAACAGCCTGAAGGTGCTTGTTTAAAAATGTACCAGCTGGGCAATATAGGCTGGCATGGTGGGCTGATCAGAGGTGAACACTGACATCACCACATGTAATAAGAGATGACAGGTATGATGCAGATTGATCACAATCATAAAGGGGCTTGAGATCTGCTCCCCCAGCAGACGTGCACTCTGTCACCATGGAGCAATTTGATGAGAAGGGGTTGAAGAGATGTAAATGAGAGCCTCATCTGGCCTGAAGAAACTTCATTATTTCAGACAATACATCGTTTCAAGGGCAGAATTAGGGTTCTTTGCAGGCCTTAACAATGCATTTTCATGATGACCAGTGTTTGGGTTTCCTTTTAAATTTAACCTTAACTCTGAATTTTCTGAGTTTCTAAGGATTTGATAGTTACAACAATTTTATAAGTTTTATTTTAACCCCTAAATTACTGAGGTTTACTCTCACCCTTGAATATTTGTGACTGGTGGTTCATAGTTAATGTAAAGATAATAAATCTATTAAGCTCCGGAGGGATAGCCATGTTAGTCTGTGTACAGCAAAAACAACGAGAGTCCTGTAGCACCTGAAAGACTAACAAATTTCTTCGGGAATAAGTTTCATGGACTGCAACCTACTTTGTCAGATGCACCTTTTTCCTCTGTAGAGAAGCAAAGTGTGTGTTGTAAATCTTGTTTTACAAAATAAAGGTTTTGATATTTTGGTTCAGTGTCTTTTCATTTTGAAATTTCTTAATTTTTTAAATTAAAAACATTTTTTAAAAGTTCAAAATGGAACTTATTTCAGACTAAACATAGATTTTTATTTGACCCAAAATAATCCTTAAATGTGTGATTTGTTGAAATTAAAAACAATGATTTCTAGTTTGCCTTTAAACTATTTATTATTAATTATTATTAGTAGTAGTATTATTTCATTTTGGAATTGCCAATGAACTTAAAAAATTGTTATTTGAGCAGGTCTATTCCTATGTGCCATACTGAAAAAGCCAGGAAATGAAAAAAGTTAATTGTCCTATAATCACATTGCACATATGCAGTATGTATTTTCTATTACTCTTTGTTCCTGTTAAATATATATCTTCTTTTTATGTTCTTAAACTTTATCCCATAGAATATATAAGATGTGTAATGCTGCAAAATTAATAAGGGTTTTTGGTTTATTTTAATCTAGAAAATTATATGTAAATAATTCTATGTGGTCACTCTGGGAAGGTAGGATAATGAAAGACAGCCTTAGATGAGAAGAAACTTAAAGGAAAAGTGACGAATCAAAAAAAATCTTGCTCTAGATGTCCCTAATTTAATTCAAACTTGCACAACTTCAAAGGCAATTCCAAAGCTGTCCAGGACATTCATTAGTTGAGTCCTTCACTTAAGCGGAAAAACTGACACTACAATTTTAAATGAAATCTTCCTAGGAGATCTCAGCAGACCAGTCAAATCTAGAGACGGAATCTCTCAGGTAAATATTGCTTTAGTAGACTTAATTTTGAATTTCTTGCCTCTTCTTTTTGAATGGCACAAACTTAACATTACGGTAACATTTTTAATATTCTATTTGCTTTAGAAACCTCAGAAAGAAAAAGAGAAAATTGCTTATGCTTAATATTAACATTTTAAACATGTGGCTATTTTACAGACCAATGCACAGTAGGGTAGGGAGTGGATGGAGCCTTTGCACTCATGAGCTAGCATGGAGGGGGAAATAATCTATGCCTAGACTAGGAGAAAGGAAGGAACTAAGGACTGGATTGTGGCTCTCTGGCTATGTCTACACTTAGAAAGTTAAGTTGACTTTATTAAGTTGTCTTTATTAAGCTGACTTTAAGTCAAACTTATTAAGTCAATATAGTGAGTCTACTCTAGACTCCTAAGTCGATTTAAGGCAGATTTTGTCAAGTCAACGTAGAGAGTCTACACTAGATTCTTAAGTCAACTTGTGGGGGTTGGAGGGGTGCATTGTGGGAAGTGTGGCAGCAGAGAAGGTCTCCCCTCTCCTGGCCACACGTTCAAAACAGGAAGTGGGCTCAGCCCCTTCCCATTGTGCCTGGCAACTCGGAGCCTGAGCAGGTCATGGATCTGCCTCTTCTCCTGCGCTTTGCCAGCCAGCTGAGCAACACCTGCCAACTAGTGGTAAGGCTTCTTCAGTTGTGGAGCAGGCCTGTCTGACGACACACCAGCGTGCAGGAAGACGACAGCCTGCCCCCCCGCCTTGCTGCTCCAGCAAGCTGCCGCAGTACTGTGCTCCGTGCCTTGTCACCTCCAGGCACGGGAGGCCTGCAGTGACTGGTGGGAGTGGATCATCCTCACCACCTGGGATGACAAACTGTGGTTGCAGCGCTTTAGGATGAGCAAACGGACCTTCCTCGAGCTCATCCATGAGCTCACCCTGGTTCTGCAGTGCATGGGCACCCGACTCCATGCCGCCCTGCCCATAGATAAGCGAGTGGCCATCACCGTGTGGAAGCTGGCAATCCTGGACTCTGACCACTCCATAGCCCAGCAATTTGGCATCGGGAAAGCCACCATGAGAACTGCCCTCATGCAGGTCTGCAGGGCAATCAACCGGGTCCTGCTAGCCCACTTGGTCACCCCAGGCAACCTGCATGAACTCCTCGCCGCCCTTGCCCGACTCAGCTTCCCCAATTGTGGGGGCATTGTGGAGTGAAGAGGGTCGGGGGAAGGGAGGGAGTGGGGCCGGGGGGAGTAAGGAATGTTGGGGGGAGGGGCCGGTGCTAGTGGCCTCTGGAAGGTGGGTCCCAGGCTTGCAGACATCCGCCCCGGGTCCTGGCCTGCTAGCGAGGAGGGCTGCCTCTGGGGCACAAGTTAAGGCCCCGAGAGAACAGGCACTCCAGGGACTGGGTCTGCCACTCCTTGAGGTTGAGCATGTGCTCAAGCAGCCTCTGCTCACCCCTCCGCAGCCTCTGTTCAATCCTCTAGTGGGCATGCTCCTGCTCCTGCTGGGTGCTGGCCTCCCCCTGCTCCAGCACCACAGTCTCGTCCCCCTAGCCCTCCTCCTGGTCGTCATCGAGGGAGGGGGGCTCGGCAGAGTCGATGGTGTGGGCTGGCAGGCTGCTGCTCTCCTGGCCCAGACAGGCATCCAGCTGCTGGTAATACTGGCAAATGTTGGGGGATGCCCCTGGCCACAGCGTCTCTTCCCAGGCCTTTTGGTAGCCCTGGCAGAGATTCTTGATCTTGACCCGGACCTGCTGGGTGTCCCGGGCATGGCCCTTGGCAGCCAGGACCTGGGAGATGGAGGCACACATCTCCCAATTGCAATGGCTGCCTTGCAACTGAGAGCTGACTGCCTCATCCCCCCATATGCCCAGCAGGTCGAGGATTTCCTGGTGGCTCCAGGATAGGGCCCACCTTTGGCACTGGCTCTGCCCTGCTCCCAAGCAGCAGGTCTGGCAGGGTGGTCAGAGGTGAGTCCTGCCCTGTGGCTGGCTTTTCCTGTGCCAGGAACTCTGGGAGGGAGGTCAGGGAAGAAGGTCTGGAGGCCATGGAGGTCGACTTAGGGCTACTCTGCGTCTACGCTGGCTTAGGTCGATTTAATGAGATCGACTTAAGCATTAGGTTGACCTAAAAAGAGTTGTTATTAAGTTGATTTAACTTTTCCTTAAGTCGACTTAAGGAAAGCCCAGTGTGGACGCGGAGTAGTTTGAGTCGACTTAAGCCTCCTTAAGCCGACTTAATTTGTAAGTGTAGACGCACACTCTTTCTTGACTCTTACATGGAATTTGTGGCAAATCCATAATTTAGTTTTTGGGCTTTGAAGTTCACACTTACTGACTGAAGTGCATGAGGGGAAAATCGCTGGAGCCATACCTCTCTTATTTCTGTCTGACTGGAGATCTTTTCTGTAAAGAGTACGTTACAGAGCAGCAGCACACCATTATATACTATGCTGACTATAACTTGGTTATAAAGGCCAGATTCTCACCTGTCCAACTTAAAATCCCAGTATGTCTACACTGGCAAATTAGTTCAAATCAATGAAGCTTAATTCGAACTAATTTAAGCCTGGGCTACACTAGGTTTTCATTAGTTTGAATTAACGGCTTCCTTAATTTGAACTAATAAATTCGCTTATACTTTTCAAAGTAAGGGTTAATTCAAACTAGTTAGTTTGAATTAACCCAATGTGGCCATGTTAGTTTGAACTAAGTGGCACATTGAGCTCAATGCACTTGCTTGGTTCGAACTAAAATTTGCTAGTTTGAATTAAGTTAATTCGAACTAACTACAATTAGTTTGAATTAGTTAGTTCGAATTAAGTAATTCGAACTAACTTTGGTAAGTGTAGACATAGCCATAGAGACTTTTAGCTTCATTTGAGAACTGAGCTGTGTTCAGGTTCAAACTGCCTTTCCTTATTTTAGATGCCCAGAGTGGCCACTTAGACACAGGAAGACAGTTTATTATTATTTACATATGATTTTCTAGGTATAAAAAACCCAAAATTAATTTGGCAACATTACCCACCCTAAAAACAACTTTGCAGTCAGTGGAGACAGGAACACGGTATGATTAACATCACGTCAGTCGATGGTGCATAACGGTGAGTCTAACTATGCAAAACAAATCCTGCAGTGACACGTCTTAGAGCCTGAGTCTGTTGATCCTGGTCCTAAGACTCACTGCTGTATTTTTGTTTTTTTCGCAGTGCAGAAAATAACCTTAGTCCAAGTGGAACCTCAGGTTTAACCACAGCCAGCTGGCACAATGGTGAGTAATCATATCTTGTCTGTGCCTACACTTACTGTCATATTTAACATCCTGTTTTTTAACATGACCCCTTGGGGGGTGGGAAGCCTCATAAAAGTTTCACTTGCAGTTTCCTTCAAATTCTTAGGTGATACAAGAGTGGCAAGATTGTTCTTTCTCCCACAGAAATGGCAAGAGCTTCTTCCCATAAAACCCCGCGACTGATGCAGTAATTCTAAAAGACTTAGATTTCTTGGATGGGTAATGTCACTTATTGTTAAGAGGGGGACCAGGGGTATGCTTCCCTCCAGTGATCCAGGTTTACAAGATGTTTTCCAGCTCCACTGGAATATGTCAAGGTTTTGGCTGCACTTTTCCTTCCATCATTTTGATTTTGGCATATGATGGTGAATGAGGTAAATGTCCTTCTTATGTCAAAGAGACATTGAGTAGAAGGCATTGCTTCTGAAATGTTCACCAAGTATAGTGAAAACAAAGGCATTTGGAACACCAAAATAAGAGCGAGAAAGAAGAAAAGAAAGGAACAAGAGGAAACAAGTAAAGGAGCAAGACGTTCTTCTTTCTAATTTTCATCTTTTACCTAACCTTCAAATGAACATATTTTGGAGCTTTCCAAAACCTTTATGTTGTCTTTGCAAATGTCTTTTAGTGTTTGGCCCTTTTCCCCTACTTAAACAATTTTATGATTTGAAAAGATGCCTTAATGACAATTCCTTGCTTTATGGCAATAAGATCATTTTAGATTGATGTTGCTGCAGTAAAATTACAGGCGTGCTGATATTAAGCATAGAAAAATGCTACCAAAGCAGCATAAAAAGTCATAAAACCACTGACATGATTGACAATTTACCAGAAATTCAGGGGATGGGGAGGGGGAGAGGCAGGGAAAGACAGTATAAAGTATAGTTTTCTTTTCATTTAAATAATGTAATTTCTAAAAAAAAAAAAAAAAAAAAAAGTAAGCAGTCTGTCTTTCTTTTTCAGGATATTTACTGCAGTTACACATTAACCCATCCACTACAGAGTTAAATAGTTAAAACAGTCTTTGTCAAAGTTAACGATACATAAATCATCCAGAGCTTTGGAAATTCAGTCCAGTTATACAACCTATTCAGACATGATTGGTTATTTTTGTCTCAATATTTGAGTGTCCAATATGAGATGCCTTAAAGAGGCCTGAGTTTTAAGAAATTTTGAATACCCGCCTCCTGATAAACAGGCTCTTTTGAGGTAGGTTTACCTGGCCACTCAAAAATTGTGACACCCAAAGCCACTTGTAATTTTGGGACACCTAACACCACTAGTGATTTACCACTAGACAATCTTAACTCAATGCTTATTTGTAGATTATGTACATTTCTTCAAATGATCACAGCTTTCCCCTTATTACAAATCCCATTCAAGTCAAATCCAATTCCCTGATACCTAAGCCTGATACTCATAGACCTGTAATGGCTCTGAAAGAAACATGCTTTTTGAGTCCTGCCAGACAACCTGCTTTTTCTCCAAGAGGAACATGCTGCAATGTCCCCTTCAGGAAAGGACAGATACCTTTTTCCCTTATTTCCATCATCCAGATGCCTGTAAGTCATCAACCTTCTGCTTTCTCCACTGTTTAAGGAAGGACATGCCACTTGACTTGTGTCTAAGGTCAGCATTTTCTAAAGCAGGTGCCTATAGGTTGCCTCAATGGCAAGTTCATGTTTTCCCTCCCAAAGTCAGGGAAAGCAGAGACAGAAATTATTTTGGTATATTTAACTGCTGCAGCAATGGGTACCATAAAGGACCTAGATAGACTCAGTGGCTATGTCTACACTAGCAATTTAGGTCGACTTAAAGAGGCTTAAGTTGACCTAAATTACTACCCGTCTACACCAGACTTTCATTAAGTCAACTTAAGAAATTCCTTAAATTGAGTTAATGAAAGCTTAAGTTGACTTAATAAGGACCACCCGTTAGGTCGACTTAAGCCTTAAGTTGACTCCTTAGGTCAACTTAAGGATGGTGTGGACGTGGAGTAACCATTAAGTCGACTTTATTAAATTGACTTACGGGTGGTTAAGTCAACTTAACAAAGTGGACTAAGTCGACTTAAAGTTAAGTCGACTTAGTCCACTTTGTCAAGTTGACTTAATAAGGTCGGCTTTAAAGTTGACCTTATTAAGTCGACTTAGCAAAGTTGACCTAACTTTTTCTAGTGTAGACATAGCCAGTGGGAGTCTTTTGTTCTTCCCCAATAGTGATTTTGTGGCTCAGAAAGATCATAAGTGAACTCAGGGAGATTTAGTCTGGGGAGCCAAGTTAGGTTAGAAAGAGAAATGGAACTATGTTCCCTTCATAACAACTTATAAATAAACAAAATGGCTTTTGCCAAATTCACCAATTTCATGGATGTTTTTTAATTCCCAAATTTATGCACGGGAAACAAATGCCATATAAATTCAGATCATATAGTTGCAGATAGGCATTATTATTTCCAATTTATAGGTGGGAAACTGAGTCACTGAGGATTCATAACTTGCCCAAGATTCGCCCTGCAACTCAGGAATAAATACATTACCTCCCACAATATTGATACAATGCAGTTTGAGTTTCTTCCATATTCAGTCTTTGTTTATTGTTCAGTATCACCATCAGTCTTTGCAAATTTAATGTACTTGTTCCAGAGCCTGATTTTGGAAAATAATATTTTTTGGGGTAAAAAAGACAATATTAAACAAGAATTCCAAGTATTAGGGTCTGCTTCACTTATCTCCATTACTGTGATCTTTGCAGAGCAATTTCATGGATGATTTGAACGATAACAAATCAAATTTGTAGTCTCAGTGTCAGGTAAAGGAAAAAGAAGAAAAACATATTGAGTTTATGCCAGAAGTTTTGGATTCTGTCTCCAGTTTATTGATCTCCCCTCCCCCCCCCCCCCCCCCCAGAGCAGTGATTTCTTTTTCTTTTTCTTTTTTTTTTAAATCTATTTTACACTTATGTAATCCAACAAGATAAGTCTAGGAACATTTCTGTCTAAAACTAGACTGTGAACATGTGCAAGTAGTCTGGTCAGCTGAGATTTCTGTCTAAATAATTAAAATATTGTCCCATAAAGATTCTCTGTTGCATGTCACATTTTCCCATCATGACAGTCAATCATTTCAGAGGTCAACTCAACCTTTCCTGCATTTACTTTTGTGTAAATTAATAGCTGGCAATAAAGAAAAGGGTACCGCTGTCAGAGCTAAGAAACCATATTTTAACATTCCACGGAGACATGTGGAAGACTGGGTGCCAATATAAAAGGAAAATAAAAAAGATGTCTGGACACCTTGTCCAAGGTCTGTATTGTTCTTGGATTTATTGGTGCTGATTTAACAATGGGAAACTAGCTGGACAATAGAATTTGTTTCTATAAAGTGTCCATGAGCTGTTTGCTAGTTGCCATCTAACTAATTCTTCAGGTTGAAGAGGAAAGACATAGGTATTTACTAGTCCAGCAATTACCTTTTCGTTTAATTAGAACCTTATGTTTCCCTCTATGCATTTGTGTAGAGAGGAGCCAGGAGCGCCGCACCTCTTTGCCATGCCCTCTCTTCCCCCCATTTCATGGAAGCTCCTCTGACTGCATTACACTCTTATGACAGGAGCCAACAAGTAACTCTGTTACCCAAAGTATTGTAAATTCTTTTCTTAGCATGCAATGTACAATCCTTGAAGGAATGTTGTGGTGGTGTTTATTTTGCGCTATAGTTTCTTTGCAAGGAGCTGTTACAACAGCAAGAAAGTTAGCTCTTTCGGTGTCCGAATCTCTCTTACCAAAGGTGATTTCTTGATATAGAGTTGCTTTCTAGTGTTGACTATATGTGCTGGCTAGATTATATATATATTGTATTAGCTATATATCATCTATACCTATAATTAGTATGCATTAAGTACAAATAACACAAATACTACGGCAGTTGCATAGCCTAATTTGGACTATGATTTTTGTATAACCCTGATCATTTATACTAAGTATTGCATAATCACTTGCATTCACTCATCTAAGTTTTTGGCTTGAGCAAAAAAGGAAGTTGTCAACATTAGGACAGATGAGTGCTTTACTATAGTAACAGAAAAGGGAGTTACTCTCACCAGCCTGTACTGAACTCTCCCAAAGGAAGAGGACAAGACATGATTGTTCTACCCTCATATAAACTTAAAAGGTGCCTTCACACACTTTGGCACCCGAAGTACATGTATTTAGACCGAGGACATGAGGAATATACCATGATGCCGGAAAAACAAGGTAGAAAGATGACTGATTAAATCTAATTTCAAATGATGTTCATAGTATCCAGGGCCATCCCGTGCGGGGAGAAGGGCCCGGGGCCAATTGGCCAAAGCGGGGCCCCGCCCCACATGCTGGAGGGGAGTGTGCCCTGGGCCAGGAGGCTGAGGCTGCCATTACAGGGAGCCACCTCCGGCCCCAGAGGCCGACGCCACCCGTTGCGGGGAGGCAGGGGAGGAGCTGGCTCCAGCCCCGGAGGTTGAGGACGCCTGCGGAGGAGAGCTGGCTCCGGTCCCGGCCCCGGAGGCCGCATGCGGGAGGGAGCCGGCAGCCCCAGGCTGGGAGGCCAAGGCCGGCTGTGTGGTGCAGGCTGGCCCAGAGGCCGGGCCCCACATGCTCTGACCGTGGGCCTGCCTGCTCTGCCCTGGGGGCAGGGAGGGCCAGCCCAGGGGCCGGGCATAGTCCTCCTGCCCTGCTTCGCTGTCAAAGGCAGCAGGGCGGCTGTGGGAGGAAGGGCTGCAGCGCGTGCGGCCCACGTAACCGCGGGACCTGGGGCAATGGCCCCGTTCGCCCCCTCCCACAGGGACAGCCCTGATCGTATCTTTTACCTGTGAATAGTTAAGTTATAAAATCATGGTTTTAGGCGTGTAACTTTGGGAAGCATTCCTGCTGCATAATGTGAATGTAACATGGTTGTGTGAGACCCTTCCCGGAGACTGGTATCAAATAGACCCTTTCTTTTTTGTATTGCAAAATTATTGGCTTGGAGCAATAAACCTGACTGACATTGGTTATTTGGCCTTTTGAATATATTTTATTATTAATCAAAGTGTGATGAAGCAACTGACCATCAGTTTATCAACAGCAGAAATAAGATGTTTGTGCTTTGAGATTTCTGAAAGATAGGGTTGTCTGTCTGCTTGCCATTTGTGACCACATCTGCTTACGGATTGGTGAACATAATGTAATAAACTAGATGAAAAAGACCCTGTGTCACTGATGTTTTCCTCTAACAGGAAGCTAATCTGCAACGCCCTGACACCTACTACTAGAGGTGTAGCAATATTAAATCATGCCATCTTGTTGTTTTGCTCTGTTGAATCTCACTTTAAAGTGGAGGGTTGTCCTGGGAAAGTCACAGGCAGAATAGCCCCAGGAGAAAGGCTATATTGGAGTTGCTTTGCCAAGACATTGGAAGACAATCCAAAGTCAGACCACATATGATCATTATATAATATACACACAAGTTTTTGGATACATATGGAATGAAAACACTTAAAAGTGCATTTGGGATTGTTAGCATTTTCCTTTCCATTCTCTGAGATTTTATCACAATGGAAATTAAAAATACTCCCTTTCATGCAGAACAAAATTCCCTTTTGGGCAATGGATCTTTCTATTTAGTTGGCCTAATTCAGCCCAGATGTTTGCACCTGTCTCTCTCGAGGCTTGACTGGCTTCCTGTGGATTCCCTGTGTGTGTGTCTGTGAGAGTGAGTGAGTGAGTGCTAGGGAATCTTCAGCACATCTTCTGGACTACTATCAACACTATCAGCCAATCAGAACTGCTTCTGTTAATGCAGCTGCTCTGAGCTGCCCTCCAAGTCAGGTTCTGGGTTGACTGAGCTAGTAAATCATCCTCCCCCGACCCAGTCCAATAGCAGCCTTGCTGAACACAAAATAGCTCTGATTTCCATGACATCATGGAGCTCTAACTTTAAAGTGTCCGCATGCTAAAAACAAATAGTATAACATGCTCCATAAACATTGTCCTTTAATTTACAGTGATTTTATTTAATTACACCTATCTTCCCCATGTGTAAGTGAGGGGAAAGTGAGCCCTCTCCCCCCACGATGAGTTTTTTACAAGGTATTCACATTGCTTTATTTCTTGTAGGGAGGGAAGTAGGAGAAACTTAAAAGATTCTAAGTGCTAACATTGAGTAAATGTATCCTAGAAAGCAAAACATGTTTTAAAACGAAATCATTATTTTTATTGGGATCCAAAGTATTAAGAATGAAATGAAACACATGTTGTAGAACTAAACCAGAGTACTTTGTATCACATTGTATAAACAAAATAAACAAAAAATCTTAAATTTGCAGGCATCTGCATTTGAAATTCTTTTAGGCCTTGACTCTTTATAGATGTTCTTTACTATGTGATTTGTTTCTTTCAATCCTTCCTCTATTCTCCCAGCCTGTTTACCTATTAAAATCAATAGGAATTAAGGATTTGCTTAAATGCTTTGCTGAATGGGACCTCTTTATAACTTAGTTTTCCTAGCGCATTCTTTTCTGCAAGCATCATTCTTCAGATTTCCCACTGCAATCCTACTCTTTGTCAGTGTCATCACTCAAAATTGCTCCCCATGGAAGCCTGAGAGCACCATTAAAAATCAATCATTGGTGCTATTTTGACTCATTGGCCTTGAATCTTGATTTCCTTCTCTACAGCTATAATAGTTGTAGGAGCTGATCAAAGAGCAATAAGGCAAGAAACTAACAGGAAAAGAAATTCATTCTGCCTGCTGAATATTAACTGAATATCAATCATCCCTGAACTTTCTTTTTATACTGATTTGTAACAAAATAAATTTTGAAATGTTGGAATTTCCTTGGGAATGAAAATTCTATTTCCCAACTAGCTCTAAGTGCTAGTGTTCAAATTAGCATTTTACAAAAATATCTGATATTTATTTACATTTGTCCTGTTGTTCACTTAGTAATGCTGTCTCCAAATTCGTTAATTCACTTATATATAATTTCTTCCTTTTTTGGCTATTAAAGAAGATCTCAATAGTAATTCTTGTACTTTGTATGAAAACATATCAGATTTAAACCATTACAGATCTTTTGATGGAACCGAAATTCAAGGGCCACATATCTGTACTGTCCATCTCACACCTGAACAAATATGTCAACTGCTTTTGATTTCCATAAAGTTAACTGGAAATCTTTAACTTTTGATCCTTCAGTCCCATAAAGATAACTCCTTAAACATAGAACGTGAAAGCAGTTTGCTTTTGTCAGAATTTTCAATGGAAAAATTTGATTTTTTTAAAATAAAAAACTGAAAAGAAACAGAATTAGTGGGTAACATACTATCCTGAGAACTGAGGTCTGGTCCAGAATTAGTTATGAGCCTTCTTGAGCATGTCATTTCACTGCTGTGTGCCTCAGTTTCCCCATCTGTAAAATGGAGATGATTACCTTCTTTGAGATTTGCTGATGAAATGGGCTTCATAAGAGTATATCCATTATTATTACTACATCTATAGATTTAGAATTTTCTTTAATAAGGTATTTTTAATTTTCTTTTAAAAAATTCCTTAAAGTGTAAACATGACAAAGTTCTGATGCATTTTTTTAAAAAAATCAGCTTAAAGCTTACACATTTATTATGCCTGATGCTATAAAAATGGGCAAAATTTAACTAAAACAATAAAACATGTCCCCTGCATAAGTCAAAGGGATTTGTAGGTACTAAAGCTAGGCAGCAGTACAGAAGGTGAAATCACTCTTTCATTTGGTCAGTAATGGCCATTAGAGTAATTTGTTGCAAATTGTCTTCTACATGTATTAAATCCTTGTATTCCTTCCATTGTGAAATTGGCCCCTTTTTGTTTTAGTAATTGCATCACCCTGTATTCTTTGTTGGGTGTAATCCAGGGTGGTAATTTAAAAATTGCAATAAAATGCCCTTTATCCTCTGCACACTTTCACACAAAAAAAAAAAAAAAAAAAAAAAAAAAAATTACCTCAGTATACTCTCTGGGATGTATTCAATCAATATAATGCAAGATGTTATGGGAAAAGATTCAGCAGTATCACTTCTGATTAGGTTTTGATGTAATTACAAAACACATTCTCAGTGTTGCCCTTTGCTTCACACAGAACCAGCCATAGTATCAACTGCCAGACAAAGCTTAGGGTTAGTGAGATGCTGGATGAGTGGTTGAGGTCAAATTCACAAATCTGCTTGTAAAGGCAACTATTCTGCTCTCTATGTATGCTGGGGCCAAGTGCCATCTGCAGATTTATGGTGAAATTTTCAAAAGCACCTATTTTAAAAGGTGTTTAGGTGTTGCTCATCCAACCTTGCAAGACCCAAAATTAGGTTATTTGGAAGTGTTTTGTGACTACAGACACAGATAAACACCTACTGGGAGTTTTCAAAAGTGCCCTAGCTTTACATGCTTTTTCGCACCTTTTAAAATACCTTTAAAAACTTGGTCCTAAATGATTTAGGTGCTAAGTCTCATTGGCTATGTCTACACTGGCAATTTTAGTCGACTTAAGGAGGCTTAAGTTGGCTTAAATTAAGCCACGTCCGCACTAGGCTTTCATTAAGTCGACTTAAGAAATTCCTTAAGTCGACTTAATAACTACCACTCATTAGGTCAACTTAAGCTTCCTTTGGTCGATCTAACTCTGCTTTAGGTCGACCTAAGCCCAGTGTGGATGCATAAGTCCACTTTGTTAAGTCGACCTAAGGACAGTTTGTTTGACTTAACAAAGTGGACTAAGTTGACTTAAAGTGTTACCACTTGTTAAGTTGACTTTAATAAGGTAGATTTTAAGTCGACTTAAAGTCGGCCTTATTAAAGTTGACTTAAAAGTCGACTTAACTTTTCTAGTGTAGACAAAGCCATTGACAGTGAGTAATGTTCACCACTGCGTTACTGATCCTCTGTCTTGATAGTTATGATTGTTTCCATTAAATCACTTCATTTAAAATGACTGGCAGATTATGGTTTTAAATGCTTTGAACTGAACCAGAGTGGAGAAATGTGATGTTAATAATACCTAAGTTCTTAAAATAGCTGTTTTCATCAGTGGATCTCTTTGGCTATGTCTACACTAAAAAAAAGTTGTCGATTCTGTTAAGTTGACTTAAAGTCAACCTTATTAAGTAGGCTTCACAAAGTGGACTAAGTTGACTTAACTTTAAGTCGACTTAGTCTACTTTAAGTCAACCTATCCACCCTTAAGTCAACTTAATAAAGTTGACTTAAGCGTTAGTCCATGTCCACACGATCCTTAAGTCGACCTAATGGGTGGTTCTTATTAAGTCGACGTAAGGAATTTCTTAAGTCGACTTAATGAAAGTCTGATGTAGTCAGGGAGTAATTTAGATCAACTTAAACCTCCTTAAGTCGACCTAAATTGCTAGTGTAGCCATAGCCATAGAGTTTTACAAAGCATATACTTCAAACCTATACAAACCTATACTTCAAAACCATACTCTAAAACCCCTTTCTTTCAACCACCCTTTCATTAACTAGGAGACAATGCAGGCAGAAGCCCAGCAGCAGAGTGGGGGCTATCCAGTTTATTGCACCGGGTGCGGAATGTATGAGTACCTGCCTTGTGGGCGGGTGTCGTATGTCTGCATTCGGTGCAAGGAGCTCCTGGCCCTCAGAGACCGCGTGCGGGCTTTGGAGGCCAGGGTGGCGGAACTGGAGGAGCTGAGAGAGGCAGAGAGGTTTGTCGACGAGGCTTTCAGGGACACTGTAGAATTGTCCCACCTCCGCTCAGACAGCCTCTGTGCTGTTGAGGAGGAAGAATGCCCAAGGGAAGCAGAGCAGTCAGCGGGAGCAGAGGGGAACCTTCCCATAGTTGGGACCCTCCTTCCAGATGATGCTGAGGCTGCCTCTCGCACGGAGGTTGCCTCTCCGGGGGAGGGAACTCCAGTTGCTAGGAAAAGGCAGGTGTTAGTAATGGGAGATTCGATCATTAGAAACATAGATAGCTGGGTTTGTGATGACCGGGAGAACCGTATGGTGACTTGCCTGCCTGGTGCGAAGGTTGCGGACCTCTCGAGGCATCTAGACAGACTTATGTGTAGTGCTGGGGAGGAGCCGGTGGTCGTGGTACATGTAGGTACCAATGACTTAGGGAAGGGTAGGAGAGATGTCCTGGAAGCAAAATTTAGGCTACTAGGAAAGAGATTGAGATCCAGGACCTCTATGGTGGCATTCTCAGAAATGCTCCCAGTTCCACGCGCAGGGCCAGGTAGGCAGGCAGAGATTCAGAGTCTCAATGCGTGGATGAGACGATGGTGTAGAGAGGAGGGGTTTACGTTCATTAGGAACTGGGGAAACTTTTGGGATGGGGGGAGCCTATACAGGAGGGATGGGCTCCACCTAAACCAAAAGGGAACCAGACTGCTGGCGCTAAACATTAAAAAGGTTGTAGAGCAGTTTTTAAACTAGAGGATGGGGGAAAGCCGACTGCTGCAGAGGAGCAGCTGGATCGGACACAGACTTCTCTTAAGGGAGAGTCTGATGAGAGGGAATCTCCAGGTTATAGTTATAGTTATAGTCAGGAACAGAGGACAGAAAAGGATGGTGAGGGGGCCGGATCCGATGATAAACAGCCACATGACCAAGAATCTGGCACATTAAAAAAGGGCAGACAAATAAACAGGGACAAGTTTTTAAAGTGCTTATACACAAATGCTAGAAGTCTACATAATAAAATGGGTGAACTAGAGTGCCTAGTGGTAAAGGAGAATATTGATATAATAGGCATCACAGAAACCTGGTGGACAGAGAGCAATCAGTGGGACACAATCATTCCGGGGTACAAAATATATCGGAAGGACAGAACAGGTCGTACGGGAGGAGGAGTGGCACTATACGTGAAAGAAAATGTAGATTCAAATGAAGTAAAAATCATAAGCGAATCCACTTGTTCCATAGAATCGCTATGGATAGAAATCTCATGCTTCCATGACAATATAACATTAGGGATCTACTATCGGCCACCTGACCAGGATAGTAAGAGCGATGATGAAATGCTAAGGGAAATTAGGGAGGTTATCAAATTTAAAAACCCAATAATGGTGGGGGATTTCAACTATCCCCATATTGACTGGGAACATTTCACTTCAGGACATATTGCAGAGATAAAATTTCTCGATACTTTGAATGACTGCTTCATGGAGCAGCTGGTATGGGAACCCACAAGGGGAGAGGCAACTCTAGATTTAATCCTGAGTGGAGCGCAGGAGCTGGTCCGAGAGGTAACTGTAGCAGGACCGCTTGGAACTAGTGACCATAATACAATAGCATTCACCATCCCTGTGGGGGAAAGAACACCTCAACAGCCCAACACTGTGGCATTTAATTTCAAAAGGGGGAACTATACAAAAATGAGGGGGATAGTTAAACAAAAGCTAAAAGGTAGAGTGACTAAAGTGAAATCTCTGAAAACTGCATGGGCGCTTTTTAAAGACACCATAATAGAGGCCCAACTTCACTGTATACCCCAAATTAAGAAACACTGTAAAAAAACCAAAAAAGAGCCACCATGGCTCACCAACCATGTAAAAGAAGCACTGAGAGGTAAAAAGACTTCCTTTAAAAAGTGGAAGTCAAATCCTAGTGAGGCAAACAGAAAGGTGCACAAACAGTGCCAGCTTAAGTGCAAGAGTGTAATAAGAAGAGCCAAAGAGGAGTTTGAAGAACGGCTAGCCAAAAACTCCAAAGGTAATAACAAATTGTTTTTTAAGTATATCAGAAGCAGGAAGCCTGCCAAACAACCAGTCGGGCCCCTTGATGATGATAATACAAAAGGAGCGCTTAAAGATGATAGAGTCATTGCGGAGAAACTAAATGGATTCTTTGCTTCGGTTTTTACGGCTGAAGATGTTAGTGAGATTCCCAAACCTGAGCCGGCTTTTGTAGGTGACAGATCTGAGGAACTGTCACAGATTGAAGTGTCACTAGAGGAAGTTTTGGAATTAATTGATAAACTCAACATTAACAAGTCACCGGGACCAGATGGCATTCACCCAAGAGTTCTGAAAGAACTCAAATGTGAAGTCGCGGAACTGTTAACTAAGATTTGTAACCTGTCCCTTAAAATGGCTTCGGTACCCAAAGACTGGAAGTCGGCTAATGTAACGCCAATATTTAAAAAGGGCCCTAGAGGGGATCCCAGCAATTACAGACCGGTAAGTCTAACGTCGGTACCGGGCAAATTAGTTGAAACAATAGTTAAGAATAAAATTGTCAGTCACATAGAAAAACATAAACTGTTGAGCAATAGCCAACATGGTTTCTGTAAGGGGAAATCGTGTCTTACTAATCTATTAGAGTTCTTTGAAGGGGTTAACAAACATGTGGACAGGGGGGATCCAGTGGACATAGTGTACTTAGATTTCCAGAAAGCATTTGACAAGGTCCCTCACCAAAGGCTGTTATGTAAGTTAAGTTGTCATGGGATAAAAGGGAAGGTCCTTTCATGGATTGAGAACTGGTTAAAAGACAGGGAACAAAGGGTAGGAGTAAATGGTAAATTCTCAGATTGGAAAAGGGTAGCTAGTGGTGTTCCCCAAGGGTCGGTCCTAGGACCAGTCCTATTCAATTTATTCATAAATGATCTGGAGAAAGGGGTAAATAGTGAGGTAGCTAAGTTTGCAGACGATACTAAACTACTCAAGATAGTCAAGACCAAAGCAGATTGTGAAGAACTTCAAAAAGATCTCACAAAACTAAGTGATTGGGCATCCAAATGGCAAATGAAATTTAATGTGGATAAGTGTAAAGTAATGCACATTGGAAAAAATAACCCCAACTATACCTATAATATGATGGGGGCTAATTTGGCTACAACGAGTCAAGAAAAAGATCTTGGAGTCATTGTGGATAGTTCTCTGAAGATGTCCGTACAGTGTGCGGAGGCAGTCAATAAAGCAAACAGGATGTTAGGGATCATTAAAAAGGGGATAGAAAATAAGACTGCAAATGTATTATTGCCCTTATATAAATCCATGGTACGCCCACATCTCGAATACTGTGTACAGATGTGGTCTCCTCATCTCAAAAAAGATATTCTAGCACTAGAAAAGGTTCAGAAAAGGGCAACTAAAATGATTAGGGGTTTGGAGAGTGCCTCGTATGAGGAACGATTGAAAAGGCTGGGCCTCTTCAGCTTGGAAAAGAGGAGACTGAGGGGGGACATGATAGAAGTATATAAAATTATGACTGATGTGGAAAAAGTGGACAAGGAAAAGTTGTTTAAATACTCCCATAATACAAGAACCAGGGGTCACCAAATGAAACTGATAGGTAGCAGGTTCAAAACAAATAAAAGGAAGTTCTTCTTCACACAACGCACAGTCAACTTGTGGAACTCCTTACCTGAGGAGGTTGTGAAGGCTGGGACTATAACAATATTTAAAAGGGAACTGGATAAGTTCATGGTGGCTAAGTCCATAATTGGCTATTAGCCAGAAAGGGGTTAAGAATGGTGTCCCTAGCCTCTGTTTATCAGAGGATGGAGACGGATGGCAGGAGAGTGATCACTTGATCATTGCCTGTTAGGTTCACTCCCTCTGGGGCACCTGGGCACTGGCCACTGTCGGTAGACAGATACTGGGCTAGATGGACCTCTGGTCTGACCCAGTACGGCCTTTCTTATGTTCTTATGTTCTTATGTTCATATAAGTATCATTATACCTATTTTACAGATGGGGAAACGAGGTACAGAGAGGTGAATTGATTTGCATCAGTTTACCCAGGAAGCCAGAGGCAGAGCCAGGAGCAGAACCAAAATCTTCTGAGTCCCACTGAGTCCACTGCTCTATTCTTTAGGTCACATGGGCTCATAATACAGCTTCAGTAGCATAAACACTTTTTATGATGGTGTGGTCACCATAAAAAAGTCAATATTTCTCATTCTTCACTGTCTTATATATCCTGTGGTCATTTATATTCATTCAAAACTGTGTAAGTAAGTGTAAACCTCACAGCCATTTCAGGTAGGCAGTGTTTACAGATGTCAAGGAACAAACGGGATGCAAATCATTAAAGAATGAGATATTGTATAGTAGTTGCAATGTATTGCTAGTAGTTACAATGGATTGGCATCTGATGCCAATTTCCCCCTATATTCAGTATGTTGTAACTGCTCGCTTTTTACTGACAACCACCATACTTTAATTCTTATCTACTTTATTTTGGCTCCCATTTTGCATTTCTTAAACAAGGGCCACACTTTTCTATACTGTTTATTTTCTCAGGTGGTTTTATCCAGTTAACTACTTCTCGAAAAAATGCTTTTGATATTATATTGTATTTATTTCATTTTACTTTATGGCTTGTTATCCAAAATCACTCATGGGAGTTCGTGTTCTATACTTTCAAAGCAGAATGGACCCGTTTTTACCTTGTCCATGTAGGTGCTTATACTACCTGAGAACTGTAGGATCTGAACACCATGCAATAATGCATTAAGCAGTGTGACTAACATTAGTCATGTGTGGTTAGTTCTTTTTCTCCTCCACTACTCACAGGAGAATTGTATGTGTAATGTAGTGATTTGTTTTAGTAGGAATGTTTTGATTTTTAAATGTATACACTGCTCTGCACTCTTAGAGAATTCCAAGTTGATGAAGTGCATTTTGCACTTGGAGTAGAAGTTGATGAAGTTTTTGATGGTCCTTAGATCTGATACCAATTCGTTCTGTAGTCTCAACTTGGTCCAGAGAAAGCTCTGTTGCCCCCATTCATGTGTCATATGATAGAAAGCTTTACTGTGGCTGAGACCCAGATATGTTAATGACGATCAGTCTTCATCCCAAAGTTTTAAGTGACCTTTGACAGATGCAGAGTCCAAGGCATTGAGGGTGCATCTACACTTACAAATTAAGTCAATTTAAGCTTGCTTAAGTCGACTTAATTTAATCTGCATCTATACTACATTTTCCTTAAGTCGACTTAAGCAGCAGCATAAGTCGACTTAAGGAAAATTAAAGTTGACTTTATAAAACCCAGTATAAAGTCGACTTTACTGGCTAAGTTGACTTTAATAAGTCGACTTAGCCAGTATAGATGCAGATTAGCCCTAAGTGGACCTTAAATCAATTTAAAGGGCTCCAGGGCTCCCCCACTGCCCTCCCTGCCAGGGTGGCTGGCACAGGCAGAGCCTGGCATGCCCCCCCACCACAGGGCAGGACAGAGCCCTGCCCACCCTGCTCCTATGTCCTGCCAGTGTCCCTGTCCTTCTCAGCCCCCATTGTACCCAGGTACAATCGGGCAAATGCTGAGCCCCCTGGCACTTGGCAAGGAGTGCGCCCCCACCATGGACCAGTCCCAGATCCACCTAGCCCCTAGAAGTCGACTTAGGCATCCAGTGTGGACACTCTAAGTCAATTTGGCAGGGTCCCCTTTAAGTCAACTTTGTTAAGTCGACTTAGCAAAGTCGACTTATTTGGCCAAGTGTAGACATAGCCTGAGAGCCTTACAGATAGGGATTGAGGCCTTACAGATAAGGACTGGACCTGATGTTCTATGAGAAACCAGTGCAGAGAATAGAGGATAAATCTGATTTGTTCATGATAGACCTTAATGCTGAAGAGATGTGCTGCAGCTTTCTGTGCTATATGGCATTTCCTAAGGGTTGATGGCTAGAGCCCTGCAGATCCACGGGTATCCATTTCCGCGGATGCAGGTGTGGATATCCGTAGTCCCATTGTTGCGGATTGGTCTTTGAATGTGGATTCTATTTTTATCTACCCAGGGTGCAATCGATCACTGCAGCCACTGTTATGATCTGCGTCAGACACACACAGGGGCACAAGGAAACAATCCCAGCTCAGCTTTGATTTTGGTCTGCCAGCCTATCACAACAGGCTGGGGCTTGGAGAGCCACTGCTCACTGTCAGTCAGCATGCTGACCTTTGATTGGATCATTCCCCATGCCTTCCCCGCCTACTTCTTCCTTTTCTTGTTTGTGGTTCGCATGCCATGCTATCAATCTGAGATTTCATTGGTGGCCAAGGAAATCTGATTGACAGCACAGTGCGTGAACTGCAAACAAGAAAAGGATATAGTGGGCGGGACCCATGTGGAGAATGAGCAAATCAAAGGCTAGACTGCTGACTGTAATCCCAAACTCGGTTGCAGATGCAGTTATGGATACACATAAAACCAGGCATGAGGATCACGGACCAGATAGATACTGACACTGAGCGGATGCTGGTTTCCCAGCATCGGCAGTACTGCCTTTTTCATTAGGTTCAGTAAGTTCTGTAGGATCAAAGAAAATGTACACTCCACATCTAAAAAGAAAAGCCTCCACTACTCTGAAACAGAAGAATGTTGTCTGAGCATAGACCTCCAGCTTGCCACTTGGCACATATCCCAAGTGTCTTGGTTGCATGTATAATCCGCTGTAAAAAAAACTGAAAGTCCACTGAAATGCTGCACTGCTTCACCAAATATTTAAAAGCAAAGCTATCTGCCTACTGTGTAATCATCCTCATCAGTGAATTATCCTTTCCATCTGATACTGTCTTCATTTCAACCAGATTTTGAAGGTAAAAACAATGAGACAAAATAATAGACAATTAAATTAAATTCCTTTTTGGGGCCAACCTCAACATTTCTTTTGACCTTTAGCCCAGAGATATGTATGGCATGCAGCTGCTTGAGAAATCCCAACTTAGAGGACAGAAACATCCAAGGAAGGACAATTTATGTCTTCCAGCACAGATGTATTATCACTTTGACTATGGATCTCAGATCTGCTAGACAGATCTGATAGGGGTGTCAATAAAATAGTACCAGAGTACTCCAGAGTACTTATGTTAATAGCCCAGTGAACCATATTTCTTTCATTGGGTGCCATCCTTTGAAGATCTAGAATTGTTGAATAAAATTAGAGCCCTCAGAAATGATAAAATCAAAATCTGTGGCTAACAAATATGTTTAAAACAATCCAGCAAGTGTTCTGTGAGAACAACTTATTACATTTTCTGAATACAATATTGGCAAATTGTTTCCCCTGACTTCTTTATTTCCTTTGGCTATTATAAGGCTACCTACAATAGGCATGTGATTCACATTGACACTCCTTGAATTATCACGACATTCTATTGAACTGAAATAGTACTGGCTTTAAAAGAAATCCAGTTCAAAATGCACTGGAAAACTTTCACTCGAGATTGACCATGCTATAGCACATGAAGGGACCATGAGAGGTTCCTGTGGTTGTATATAATTGGTTTTGTTCAGCATGCTCCTTATTTCACAGATGCTTTTACATAAATCTCTCATTGAAATTCGGGGTTTTACCCAGTTGTTAGCTTTCACAGGTTTCATATTTACTTTATGCCCTGTGGCTAAAACTTATTTTCATTGCTTGGTGGTAGCTGAGATTTTTCTAGTACCTGCATTGTATTGTGTTTTCTTTAAAGCCATTCGCTTTGATTCATGCTCCTATTCAGAATAATGTTCTCCATGTGGTATTTAAACAAAACACTTTGTATGCATTCAGATGGCTGTTTATCTTTCACTTAGCTGAATTTTTTTCTTCAGTGTAAAATGTTTTTATTCCACAGTTCCCTTATTATTCTTTTTCCCATATTATAGCCACAAAATACAGATGGAATTCACCTTGCGACAGGTGCTTAGCTTATCCTTTCTGTTGTTCTTGGGAACATGTTTCTAATAGTCTTCTGTAATCATTTTGGCTTTGTGTTACTATGGGGTCTACATTCATTCTTGTGCTAATGGTGTTTTTCTGCAGCATAGTCTTGTTCTGGCTTTGAAACACCTGACTTTTTCATAGCCATAGGTGCCTGAGTACTATATATAATTATCTACACTGTGTTCCTGGCTTAGATGGTGATAGGAGTATCAGAAACAGGGATTGTACTTGTTTTTAGATAATCATATATGGAATAGAATTTCCAGGTGTATTATCTTGGGGAAAATAATAAAACAAGCAACATTGAAATGAAATCAGAAAAAGATATTTACTAGACTAGCATAATACTAGAAATGGATTTATTTGCCTTATGATTAGTGAACTTTAAGAATGAATGACCATTAGTTTAGGATGGTCTGTCAGTGTGTGGGTTCCTTGATTTTGGTGGCATAGTGTGAAACCCTCTCTGTTTTCCTTTGTGTTGATTGAAGCCCCTAATCCAGAGAAGTACTTATGCATACACTTAAGAGTTTAAATAATTTAAGTTGTGCCTGAGGTGCAGTGCTGGAAAATGTGGTTGATTAACTTGGGGTGCCTACTTCGAGAAGCCATTGGTCCCTGCATCTAGTGTGTTTTTGTTTAAAAATTATATAAGCATGCCGAAGGAAATCTTGATGGGTGTAAAAATAGTAAATAAACAGAAATGGTTCAGGTAAGAGAAGAAATAAACAGAACTTAATCCAATGCCAAGCTTTTATTTTGTGTGCTTAAACATTCTCAACTGATACCTCTATTTAGTAATATTCAGATCCATGGGGACCTTCTGGTTTCACCTGGGATCAGGAGTGTAAATACTAAAATGTCATAAAAATAGGCTATTTTCCTAATATTTCTAGCTTGATGAAATTCAACAACTACTTGTGAGATTTCCAATCTAGTTTATATATATATTTCATTTATAAAACACTTTTCATACATAGATCTCTAAGCATTTTACGAACACACATTAACTGTGTTTCATATAGAGGAAACTGAAGAACTGAGTCATTAACTGACTTGTCCAAGGTGACACAACAAGTCAGTCAGAAATTGAACTCATTACCAAAAGCAATTTTAATTTATTTGTAGGAATAGGCAAAACAAATTTAATCCCTTTCCCCCTATTCCCTCTTCTCCAAAAACATTTTTTTTTTTTGGCTGTTCTTTCATTATCAGCTTCATTTCCTTTTCTCCCATCACTACTCACTTAGATGGCCTGAGTACTTTCGAGTGGGTTAGCAGGAAAATTAATCATGATACATTAGTGACTCATTTTACATAATAAAACACGTGGCTAGTAAGGATGAGTAGTCTCCTCCTCCAGCCAAATGCTATAGAAGTGGCACCTTACTGCTTGTTTCTTTTAATGATTGGGTCATATGGCTTTATATTTCCAAGGCTATCTTTGCAAGGAAAAGACCTCAAGGCATGCCTTAAAAAAAAAAGAACTTTACATTCCAATTTTCCTGAGGGGTGGGGGCTGTAGGGCTTGTAGTACCCACAATGAATCTCCGCTTTGACCCTGCCAGAAGGTTCGATACTTTGAGGATCTTGGGGGGCAATTACCACACCAGTGGGGTACAAATTAATCTTTATTAAAATATGCAAATCAATATAAAATTAGTAATGAAATATATATGTGTGTGTGTTGTGTGTCAGTTTTTCACAATGGGGTTTTAAGCAGACTTGATTTTATTTATAAGGGGGGAGAATTAGTAGGGGTCTTTAAAGTAGCTTAACTTAACTTATAGTGGTAAACTAAATCACAGTGACTGAACAGTTTACTTCAGGCACTTTGCATAGGGGGAAGGTACAGGATAACTCAGCAAACTCCTTCACAGTAACCTAAAGAGGATGTCTTAACACTGTACAAAGGGGAAAGGTGCAATGTAAAACACAAAACTTACTCACAGTGACTTAGAAAGATATCTTAGCACTATACAGAAACAAAAGGCACTATCCAAAATGCAGCAAACCTACTCACAGTGGATTAGAAAGATATCTTAACATAGTATAAGTGAAAGGGGTAAAATGCAAAACTCAGTGTATGGCCGTGACAGAAAAAAATAGAAGCAAGCGGAAGAGCAGGAGTAGCAGGGCTTGAGAAGTGAAAACCCCGGCACGTGGTAGCAACACAGAAGAAATGGAGGCAAGCAGGGAGTCAGGGCACACGTGGGGAGTCTGGGGAGCAGAGGGGAAGCAAAAGATGTCAGGGCACACTTAATACAGTAGGACACAGCACAACTTTAACTCTTCAAGTGAGGCATGCAGTCTTAAAACTACAAGTTAGAACAGCACAAAACTAAAACAGACCATCTCAAACTTAGAAATTAAAGTGGACAATTTCTTAAACTTATAGAGAACAGCGGTAGTTTAAGCAGGCAGAAGGCAAGCTACGCTTAAGGAGCGTGGCTTGCTTGGCTCAGAGGAGGCAGTGGCGAAACAGCAGCCAAAAAGGAAGCATAGGTTTTTTGTTTTTTTTTTTAGAGAAAGTTTGCAGGGCAGACTTATACCAGTTCCACCAGCAGCAGAAGCAGCAGCATAGCAAAGGAGCAGAGAGAGAGACTCGTTTCTCGGGCCGGCAATTACACATAGTATGCTCGGGTGGACTTGTGAGCAGAGGAGGTCAGCGTCTGAGTGATCAGACCAGGCAGGGATGTCAGGACCGTCCTCCCTGGCCAGCCCCAAATGCCCGTTTTTAAACAGTTTGTCTGCCTGTAGCAGCAATTGGCTACTTTTTGCTGCATAGGGCGGTGATTACAGGTAAGGCAGGGAGCTCAGGTCAGGAGACCTTGATGACTCATGCCCTTGCCTTACTGCAGGTCTACATGTCTGGGCAGAGCCCTAAGCTGTAGGTATGACTCATGCCGCCCCCCCCCCCACTCTCTGCAGGTCTTGCAAGTCTGGACAGAGCCCTCCTACACCTAGCCCTGAGTTAAAGGGGCCAAAGGCTCCATATTGTGTAGTTAGTCCAGGGCCCGAGAGGGGCGGCCAGCACAGCACACTAATGTGCAACCGACATGTTTGAGACTCATAATCATGGACTCCAACAGCTAGAGCACAGCCACCTTTCTAAATCAGACAAAGCAATTCTCTAAACTAGTGACACTCAGACTGAGGCTTGAGGTTCTTTGCGTTAAATGATTATGATTTAATTATTAACCAGTTTAAATTATTTGTCAGTTGGAATGCTTTTAAATATATTATGAACCAGTTATAAAATACTTGGTCAGGGATTTTGCTGTGAGAATAATACCTATATCTATAGTAAATGAAACAAGAAATTCACTTTGGCTAATGTGGCTCATTTGTGTAAAGCTGATTGCTAACTTGTCTCCTAAACCACTGAGATCTGAGTATCACAGCTCTAAATTTTTGAGATTATGCCATTACTAATCAAATAGGCAGACTATAACATACTGCAGTATACCACAAGCAAATTTCAAGGTCTATTATAGAACCTGTATGACTTTTTCCATCTGTTTTTCTCTTTGGTTCAAGATCTTTCTAGTTTTTGCCTCCAGTTCTTATTCAATCTATTAGTTACTGTTTCGGTCTAAAAAATAGTTGGCAGAATACACCGAAGAGGGACTTCTCTCTCATTCTTGATGGACTCAGGGCAGTTAACTTTCTGATGTATAGGTGCTCCATATAGACATATCTAGTTTAGGGGAGGACAGGGGGGGACAACCAAAAACAAACAAACAGCAACAACCTCTCCCCGCCCCCCAGGTCCAAAGCAAATAGCCTGATATATGCAAAGGAAGCCTCCTGTGTTTCCAGGTTGTTGTGATGTTAAGGACAGACCTGAGCTGTGTATGATCAGCAGTAACCTCAAAAAGAAATCACCAGGTTTTCAATTGTGTTAACTTGGGGGAAATAAAATAAGCAAAATCAGAGTGAATTCAGAACAAGAGGATACTTATTATAACACAGGATAAAACCAGAAGCACGTTTATTTGTCTTGTGACCATTTCAATGGAATGGATGACCAGCAGTATTAGGATGGTTTGGGAGTGTGGGTTTGTTGATTTTGGTGGCATGATGTAAGAACCCTTTTAATCCCCCTCCCCACCCCCCCATTTTGACTTATAGGCACAATTCTGAAAGAAATAATTCCTTCTCTGCTTATCTCAGGGGGGAGAAGGAAAATAGTTTACTGAAGGCCTACAGTAGATCAGGAAATTACTAGTCACTCCACACTGGCTCAGCAACTCCAGCAAGTGAAATCCAGCTATGGAGCCAAAGCGCCACCTTCTCCTTAGACACTTTCTCCAGAGATGGAATGAGGAAAGAGTGTTCCCACTTACTACTAGAGGCATAGATCCAATTTTCAGCTATCTCATGTTAAGGTATAAAGAGGGTTTTAATTTCCTCTTACTCCCTAATGCAGGTACATAGCCTATTCATCACCTAGCCATGTATTTGTAAATGGAAAATAAAAGCATAAAGAAAGCAATTTAAAGTAGACGATGGGAAGTGTTGTCCATAGCTCATATGTAGACAGGTCACAAGGCTGGCCAAAGCTTGGTTATGGTGTTGAAGTGTAATGCGATACCACATACTTAATTCAGTCTTAGGGGTTTGATCATGGGGCTTGCTGGGACAGGGTAGGAGGAAAAAAAAGAAATCTAAACCCAAATGTTTCAAGTAGGAAGTAGCACTTTATGGACAATATTTAAAAGGTACTTGTAGGGTCTCATCTTCACTGGGAAAACTATTCACGTTTAAAGAAGATTTTTAATGTCAGCTGACAAGCTGCTGAGTGCTGAGAAGAGGCAAAGAAGAGTTTACCTTGGCATCATGATGCCTAGCCATAAGCAGCACCATGCTGGGATCAATTTTTGCCAATGGCTTACTGAGAGGCTTCAGAATAAACTTCCCCCTTCTCTACACTGACTGTTCAGCTGTGGCCAGTATTATATTACCAAACTCAATTGTTAAAGATTGAGTTTACAAACAATTTTGATTTCCCTTTTGAAAAAATGACATTTTTTACTGGCTCTTTCCAAAAGGTTTGCCAATTTATTATGAAAGAGAGAAAAATATATCACATTTTCACTATTCTCCATAACATAAAAGAAGAAAAATGCAGTGATTTCTTAAGCAGGTATATAAATACAACTGAGAAATTTATCTATTTCAGTGTGTACATTTCCAACATGCCCAGTGAAGCTCTGTATTGGCTCAACAGTCCACTTAGGTGGCTCCTAATGCAGAATCTGGCCTCAATTGCTTAGCGATTTTCTTTCTCAATTTAAAATTTCAAAAAATAGAGAGATTCATTTTCCACATTGATTTTTATGTCATACTGAAGGACATTAACACTTGACTAAAAGCGCAACTAGTAACACAACTGCTTGCAACATAAATGAAAGGAAACATTTCCATCATATTTTGAAAGTCAGTCAAGTTCCCATGTGAACACTTCTAATTCACAAATGCACTCTACCTGAAATTTTATTCAGCTCATATTTTGATGTCCGTATTCAATGTTTAAAACCTTCTTCAGGGCTTTAGTTAGACAATGGAAAAATGATATTCTCAGACTTTAAAAGTAATCTTTTAAGACTATTAATAACATGAGCATGAACAGTAGTGGTAGTGATTCTAATTAACAGTATGCAACTTTTCTGAGAACAACGAACTTATGCACACATGCACCCTCAGTGTATATATCAGTGCAGATAGGAATGATAGAAAGGAAGAGACAAATAAATGTTACTGTTGTAAGCAGACAGTATTTTCTCAGTCTTGACAGTTTGATGTAGTTAACAAGGCAGTCTGTCAAAGCTAACATTTTTTCTATAATTTGTGTTAGTGTTCCACTAGGAAGAAGCAGCAAGATTTATAAAGCAAATATCAATATACATACTGTGTGTAGAACTTGTTCTAGACTGGCCAACTAACCCTGATTAGAACTGCCAATACGAACACATAATACAACATTTACAACATTATGTGTGTGTGTGCGTGCGTGTGTGCTCCGGCTGGGTGGTGTCACAAGAAGGTTACAGGACCTTGGCGACAACCGATAACTCAGGCCCTAATGTTCGATAGGTTTGGTAGGCACAACACTGGGAGACAAGGTAAAAGGTGAAAACAAAACAGTTTTATTAAGAGCACAGACAAGAAAAAAAAAGGAATAGGAAAGCACTAACATGTATGTCACTTCAGCAGACAGGAACCCCAGTTAAACAACTGTGGACACTGAGCATGGGGTGTAATGACTCGTGGCAGTGTGTAACCATATAAAAAGAAAGAGGTTTGTTGTGTATTTTTGGATATGTAATATGCCATTTCCCTCATCTGAGCCCTAACAATTCAAATATAATTTGTGTGTCAGAAAAACAAATCTGAGTGATGAGATTAGAGTCAATCTGAGTTCTTTGGCAACTGGGTGGAAAACTGTAGGCTCAAAAGTAATATAAATGAATGAATAAATAAATAAATAAATCATTAAACATGGGGGAGGTCAGGACTGGACACTGGATGCTCTAGGTCGACTTTGTGGGGCTAGGGGGACCTAGGGCAGGTCCACGGGAGCAGGGAGGCACCCCTTGCCCAATGCCAGGAGGCTCAGCCTTTGTCCCATTGTTAATAAGGAAAGGGGGACAGGAACCCTGGCAAGGCATAGGGGCTGGGTGGGCAGGGCTCTGCCCTGCTCTGAGGGTGGGCATGCTAGGCTCTCCCTGTGCCCTCCCCCCAGCAGGGAGGGCATTGGTGCAGCCCTGGGGTAGCCCTAAGTTGACTTAGGGCTACCTCACGGCTACACTGGCTTAAGTCGACTCTAGGGAGTCGACTTAAGCCTTAGGTCTAATAGAAAGGAGGTTTTATAAAGTCAACTTAATTTTCATTAAGTCTACTTTATTTTCCTTAAGTCGACTTAAGCAAGCTGCTTAAGTCAACTTAAGAAAACTGTAGTGTAGACGCAGGGTAAATTAAGTCGACTTAAGCAAGCTTAAGTCGACTTAATTTACCAGTGTAGATGCAACCAAAGATTGCAGGAAGACATTGTGAGATAACTACCAATGTACTACAAACAAACAAGGAGTCCTGTGGCACTTTTAAAGACTAACACATGTATTTATCTCATGAGCTTTCATGGAAGAAAAGCCCACTTCATCAGACGCTTTAAAGAGTACTACAATGCTCTGTAATGTTCTTTGACATGTAAATCACTACTCTGTGATGTGCCATTCTGGCAAACCCTTTTCATGTATACGAAAGGAACCCTAAGGCAATTGACATGTTAAGACACTCAATGTTTATTGAAACTTTTGGTGTGCTAAGGGTGTGAAACCAAGCAAGAAATTTCCTGAGGCCAGGAACAGCAGTACCTCTGTCTTAGAATTTATGGTTTAACTAACCAAATTAAATGTAGAAAAGTTAGTAAAATTTGTTAGTTTGTGTGATTGAAGAGTGAATGTGAATGAAGGTTACAGCTGATAAACGGATGTGAAGGGAGGAATACCAGTCTTCAAAAAGGTTCTTTTATGGTCCAGATGGCTAAACCACAAAGAGCAGAGAAGTTAACATCCAAGAACAGAAACAAGATAAAGTGTGAAACAGAAAAGCTGGGATAACAACGGAAACATCATGTTTGAAGTGACAATTCATCCATCTTAGATGTAAGAAACATGGGGACAACATGACGTAGCAATTTCCATTGACTTGCATGTGGTTTGACCCTTATAAAAAGGGTGAAGAAAATGAGCGACTTTGGGTTTGTTCTGCAAACTATAAGGAGCATTGTGTCACCACCGACTGGACCCAGCTCCACTCTTGAACTCATCCACCTGGCCAATGGTTTGACTCAAGCAACACTGAGGCTGGTAACTATCTCCCTCCTGCAGAAATGTGTGTGTGCGCGCGCACCTGCGTTCCTACATGAGTGAGTGTGTGTGTGTGATGCATATTCCTTAGACTGCTGTTTTGAGTTCTTTGTATGCTCAGTAAATTTGGCGTAGTGCCTTATTCCTCCAAATAAGAAGGTGCTGACCATCTATTAAGCATAACAAGAGGTTTGTGGGAACCCCAAAAATATCAGGCAAAAAATTCCAGATATTATAAACATGAAGTTAAACTCTGTTATGAAATATTGGTTAATACAGGTCTTTGGCCCTCAGGCAAAATATTAACATTGAAGTACTCTCTGCATTGATATAATGTTGAGACAATTAAGCAGAAAATCAACAGAGCTACTCAGACTTTGTTTTAAATATTTACTATAAAAAAACTTGCCTCTGCTTAATTTTACTGTTAGACTTTGCTTTTGTTACCTGTTTCAAAGTATTTCAATGAAAAAAGCAAATAAAATATAATCAGAAGAATATGAATGATCAGAAGATAGCATTCATATAGTGAACAGAGCCAACTTTTCTGATCTTTCCCAGGGGAAAAAGCCAACTCTGCAATAACTCTTTGGATATGGACCACCCCCAATGAGATAGGGCTATGTGTCTTGTTTTTATTACATGGTGTTAGAAATAAATTAAATCTTTGACAAATGACAACTTTTGAATTACTCATTCAGAAGACAACCTGGCAGAGAATTGGAGGAGGGGAGGGGATTGCAGTAAATTTCCAGCTTTTCTGGAAGGCAAGTAGTGTTACAAAGACATTGGGGAGGGTTATATGCAGCAGGCACAAAGGCACTAGTGATCTACAATGCATTCCAATGGAAACATATGAGGGACTGAAAACTAACAAAAACAATGTCATTTTACAAATGTTATGAATAGTCAGATTCAGGAAAGAGTGTCATTTGGGAAAGACCTAGTCTTTATAGTGGTGAGACCGTAGGCCACTATGGTTATGTGTACATTGCAGCTGGGAGGTGTGGTTGCCAATGTGGGTAGACAGATCCATGTTAACAGAGCTCACTAAAAAGAGCCATACGGATATTACAGCACATATCCACGTTACTACTTTTAGTACACTACTAGCTTGATATGAGCTAGCTATCCTACAGTCTTCTGATACAGCAGCTGATTTGAATCATAGGTTACATTCAACAGTTAGTAGGTCTACAGTTTCATATTTTACTTCCTTCAGGACTTGTGGGTGTATGTTGTCTGGGTCTGGTGACTTACTACTGTTTAATTTATCGATTTGTTTCAAAACATCCTCTATTGCTACCTCAATCTGAGACAGTTCCTCAGATCTGACATCTTAAAAATATGGCTGAGGTGTGCAAATCTCCCTCACATTTTCTGAGTAAAGACCAATGCAAAGAATTCATTTAGCTTTTCCACAATAGGCTTTATCTTCCTTGAATGCTCTTTCTACACACAATTGTCCAGTAGCCCCATTGAATGTTTGGCAGACTGCCTGCTTCTTCTGTACTTAAAAAAAGAATGCTGTTTATTTTTAGATTGTTTGGATAGTTGCTCTTCAAATTCATTTTGATATGCCTAATTACACTTTTAAACCATATCAGAACCAAGAAATATATGCATTTGAAAATATTTAAGTAAGGCCATGAAACACAAGCACTGTTAAAATCAAGCCATGTTTTCAGTTCGGGATAGAAGCCAAAGGTTTTCATGAAGAATTCTGCCCCTGTCTCCCCCTTTTGGTGACATTTTAAAATTATTTCCCTTTGGGATTGCCTTGTCCCAGATCTTCATTTATAATGCTACTTGAGGACATTGAGAATGCTACTGACCATGGTCTTACGCTGACAGAAGTAACACATGCCCATACAACCAATGAAAAATACCAGCAGTTCCAGATGGCAGATCCACCTCAGTTTCTGAACAGGCTATTTCTGGTGGAAATAATTTTAAAATGATGATTTAATGAAGGTTTCATAACTGCTGTTGAACTTGATGAAGAAAGCTTATATGATGAAAGAGTTTACTGTGGGAGAAAAGTGAGGTATGATTTTTTTGATGTAATCATATTTAAGCAATTTCCCTTTGGGATTGTCTTGTCTCAGATCTTCATTCATCTCATTGAAGACAATGAGAATGTTACTGACTGTGCTCTTGCACTAACAGAAAAACATGTGCCCATGCAGCCCATGAAAAATACCAGCAGATCCAGATGGCAGATCAACCTCTGTGTCTGAACAGGCTATTTCTAATGGAACAGTTTTGAGAATAAGAAGTGTACAGAAAACTATTAAGATTCAAAGATAACTGCTGAGCAATGTCCAATAGGGGGCAAAGTAATTGCCTGAGTTGCCAATGCATTCAGAGGACATCTGCTCTGATCTCCATAGTAGGAGACTCCATGCAAAAACTTTTTGGAATCCAGCCCCGTATCTGGTGAACACAACTGTGCAGCAAAGAACAATCTTTTACCTGAATTCCTGCTGTCATACCTTTATTACAATACTTATTCTAACTGAACATTACATTGTGTTTTCTGGGGCCTGGGTTTTGTTGTCTGTTTCAGGACAAATTTTTCTTTAGTGCTGTCAAATCCCTGTGTCTTTCTACAGTGTTACATTAAGAATAATGGAGTAAATTCTGAAGTCAGTGGGTGTTTTGTCTGAGTAATGAATTCAGGATTTAGAATAACAATAATAATGATTAATATCTCATTAAAATGGTCATTAAAAAAAAACCCATACATATTTTGAAGCTGTTAGTTGTTTCCTTCCCCTTATTAAATAGCTAATAATTCTGTGTCATCAAACTGTAGTTCTAAATAGCTTAGAGGCCTGATAGTCCATTTGTTATCTAGCTAGCTGTTTATGTTACATGTATGGAAAAAAATCCACTCCAAAATGACTAATTTGCAAGCTATGTGCTGAAATACTATGTCTTTAAATAGGTGAACACTTATTTGCCAGTATTATTATTTTGATCTGTTCTACATTGTATATTGATGAATATAGAAAGAAGACAGTCTCAGAGCTGGTAACTTACAGTCAACTCTTTAGATTATTTTCTATAAGGATAACTTTTATAACACACAAATTCACTGGCTGATTCTTGGCTACATTCTGCAGCATTTTTTCCCTTTGTTTGAAATTTGTTATCCCTGGATAACCTTAAAAACTGAACCGCTCTTCAAAGAGAGAGCACAAATGGAAAATTGCCATTATCAAGGCTTTAATGATGATGATGATGATGTCTGTATTTTGTTTCCCATTCTGAAACTATTCTAAATACTCTTGTACTACTGTTCTCTCACTCATAGATGCCGTAGCATTAGTAGCTATCCTTAATGAGTCTTTTAGTGAGACTGGTGCTATCTAATAGGCTACTGCTATTTTTCATTTTGATTTTGATCATATGCTTATTAGTATACGAATCCAATCCATGTGTTAGAGCTGCCTATGGCTCTCATTACAATGCCAAGACAGTAGGATCACAGAGCTGCCTGCTTTATAGACATTACTTCAAATCTAACGTACTTTAAAAGCCCTTGAGCATTAAGCTAAAGATTTGAATATGTACTTCCTTTCTATTGGTAAAACAGCATCCTTTTCTGACCACGACAATGAGAAGGCAGATTAGTCTCTTCATAGGGAAATCAGCTGTCCACAGCAGTTGCAGTGAACATGCAAATCAGTAGAAATTTGGGTGAAATAAAATGTTTCAGTCAAGAGAAGTTGATCATGCTGAAGTTTTACCTATAACTATTTTCTGAGGAAATATCCACGAAAAAGAGGAAAACCACATCAGAATGTTTTAATATTGAACTAAGACACATTAAGTGCTTGACTCAAAGCCAAGAACTGAGCAAGAGTGACTTACCCAGACAGTGATAAAGTCATTCCACTGACTTCACTGGATTTTGGATCTGACTTAAAAAGCAGAAAACATCATTTCTGTTCATCATAGCTTCATCCTCATCCTTTCCCTACCTTTCTGTATATCCTGGATGTTCTTTGTGCAAGCAAATAATGGTAAGTAGTCATCAAATGCAATATTTCTCATTATCCTATTGTTTGTGGAGCAATACTTTGCCCCAGGATCTGTATTATCTGTTGGAGTGTCAGACTTGAGGATATTATGGATCTTGTTTTCGAAAGTCCTAAGTCCTTGCACTTGACTTCAGTAGCAGTTGTGGGTGCTCAATACTTTAGAAAATCAGGATTTAAATATTTTACAGCATTAGACATCAGGGCAATAGGAAGTAGATTTCTATTGGTGGGACTATGGCATTCCTGTTCTAGGGCCTCAGTGAGTGACAAGTAGACTATATGAAAACATGCCCAGATATGGAATAACAACAAACTAATATCAAAAGGTTAAGACCAACAACAGTCTCCCCTAGTTATCCAGCTTTCCTTTAACTTACTGAGCACTTTCTCAAAAGCTTACATTTGCTTACTGGGTCCATGCCTCATACTGTAATGGGACAGATTTTGCAACTGGGAAGGAAAACCTTCTAGACTATGAATTAATTTATGAGTTATCTTGCCAGAGGGCAAAGTATTTTGCCTTCACTGAGTAAAGTTCCTCCTCTGGCATTAAATAATCTCTCTTCTCCTAACATATATTAATGGCCTTTTAAATAGTGGCATGTAATTCTTCTCCCTCCCCAAATTTACCACCTCAAAAAGCTCTCCTATTATTCTCAGTTGTTACACTCTCAAATACTAATCCTTATTGGTGAAAAGGTATATAACAAGAAGTCAAAGATCCATCTGAAAATCACACAGTAAAAAAATCAATGCTCAAAGAATATGGCTTCATTAAATTGCCCATTTTTATCTCCCCCTCAGCAATGAGAACTATATTTCCGGCATTAGGGTTAATACTCCCCTCTGTTACCAACAAACCCAGGGTATGCTTATTGATTAGGGTTACTTCCGGGGGATGGGGGCGGAAGGAAGGTTGCAATTTTATTAGTGTATTGCTTATGTCACTTGTTTCTCTATGGAGCTCCCTTCTCCCAGTTCCCTCTCAATGGAGCCACCCTTGCAGAATCTTAATTTCCCAGGCCTGGGTTTTTCCAGCCCCAGATTCAAATAACTACCCATATGTACCCATTCACTGATATTAACAAGGTGTAACTGAGCAGTCCGGGTCTATCAGCACTCTCAGCTGACCCCTTATATGTCCCTGAACTCAGCAGGCTGGGTCCCACAGTACTTTTCAGCTGCTACCCTTCTATGCCCCTGGACTCAATCAGGCTGGGTCAAAACAGCACTTTTTAGCTGCTACCCTTATATGCCCCTGGAGTCAATCAGGCTGGTATCCCCACTATTACTTTACAATTATTCTAGTAGTAACCCCATTAATGAGCAAACCTTACAGGATTTCGGGCATCACAGGGATCTTTGGCTAGGTAAAAGAAGGGTTGCTGCAGAACAATATAGGGAAGCCAAGAACACAAAGGAGAGGGAATGAAGTTTTTAAAAGAGTTTGGCAACTGGCTTGATTACAAAAGTCATTTTATTGCTAAGTACTTAAAACTTAGAATAATAATAGTAATAATTACAAAAGGAGAGAAAAATAAGAAAAATACCCAAACAGTTACAGCATTGATAACCATACAAGGAAAGAAAAACACTTAGGCTATGTCTACACTTATCAAAGTTAGTTCGAATTAACTAATTTTAGTTCATTCGAATTAACTTAATTTGAACTAACTAATTCAAACTAATTTTAATTCATTCAAATTAACTTAATTCGAACTAGCATGACCCCACTAGAATGCTAGTTTGAACTAAGCAAGTGCCATGCATGGCACTTGCTTAGTTCGAATTACTCAGTTGCATTAAGCTCAATGTACAGGTTAGTTCGAACTAAGCAGTTAGTTCAAACTAATATGTCCACATTGACTTAATTTGAACTAACTGGTTCGAATTAAGGGTTAGTTCAAAGTAAAATGAGGTTTTACTAATTCGAACAAACTTTTCCTTAATTTGACTTAAGGAACTGCTTAAGTCAAATTAAGGAAACTCAAGTGTAGACACAGAGTAAATTAAGTTGACTTAAGCCTGCTTAAATTGACTTAATTTACAAGTGTAGATGCACTCTTAGTTACAATATTGCCTAGATTCTATTTTATCAGGCCTAGAGAGAATTATAGTTGAACAAAGAACGAGAAAGAGAGAGAGAGGGTGTGGGGTGGAGGGTAAGGGAGGCAGAGGGTGTCTCACCACTCTGTGTAGCAGAAAGGTTCCCAGGAAACAGGCTGTGCAGCTCATGGCCAGAATGCTGGATGGAGACAGGCAGAGCTCCCACCACAATCAGTAAGAAAAGGTGGAGTCCCAGTGGAGATGATGCAGCTTTTAGATCTAAGCATCAGGACTTCCTTCTTGGATTTGAGTAGGGTTTTTTTTTATAGGAAACACTAGAGTTGTTTGGGGGGTAAATAATGACTTGTATGAGGCCTTGTACACACTGCAAAGTTATCGCCCAGTAAGGCTCCTTACTGCGCGATAACAATCAAAGCATCCACACACGAAAGCAGCTTGTTGTGCAGCAACAGCCCTCTTGCCAAGCAACATGTAAACCACCCCAAACAACTGTTCCATGGTACAGCCCATGTGGACACTTGTTGCGCTGTTGACAGCCTCCGGAAATGTCCCAGAGTACCAAACTGGGCCACTCTGGAACATTGGAGCTGTCAAATATGTCAATATTTGTCACTGGTCTAGCTGAGCAGTGAAATTGACATATATTGAAGCTGCCAGGTTCGGCAGCTGGGGGATTGGCTAGTTCGGGCCAGCCCCCTAGTCCAGCTGCAGGGGTTCGGGTGGCAGCAGGGGCTGTGAGCTTAAGTGCCGCAGCGCCCACTGCCACCCGAACCCCTGCAGCTGGAGCCCGGTGGGTGGCGGGACTCCACCGGCCGCCGACAGTCGAGCCCCTCCACCCACCAGGCTCCAGGGAGCTCAGGTGGCCAGTGGCTGGAGCCCCGCTGCAGCCACAGTGGGGATCTCAAGCCCCCTGCTGTCTCGATTGTGGGGCTCGGCTGTGGTGGGGGGCTCAGCTACCCGGCAGCTGGAGCCCCACCAGGGGAGCTGGAGCCCCTGCAGCCTGAGCTCAGCTGCGCAGCCGGGCTTGGCTGAGCTGGGACTCAGCAGCTGCTCAACTGGCCAGCAGCAGCTGAGACCCAGTCCATCTGAGCCCCAGCCGCAGGACTGGGACTCAAGGCAGCACCACTGCTAGCCTTTCAGCTGGCAGGGCAGTGCATGGTGGGATAGGTTCCCACCATGCACTAGCGTGTGAATGCTCCTTTTGCTAGAAGGAGTGCTGCGTGGACGCAGTAAAGCGTTATAATTATAACGTTTGCTTGTCCCGCAATAAAAGTTATTGAGGGACACGTCTGTAGTGTGTACATGGCCTCCGTTGACAATATACATTCCTGGCTGGGGTGGTAATGGTTCAGGGAAGCTCACAATACACTCAGGCAGATTCAGTATCAACTAGCATGTCTTTTACTAGAATGGTCTGATAATTGCTGAGCTTGTTAGCTTCGGTGCAGGTTTCCCCATCATACACTCCTTCGTGCTTCTTCAATCCCAGAGTTCAATGTGGTTCCTGCTTTGGATCTTGGTTCTTCTTACTCAATGCAAATGAAGCTCCATTCACTGTGCTGATGGCTTTTGGATGTGGGTAGATAAGGATGTTTCCCATTGCCTTTTCATTGCTTTTGGTTTCCTGTTCAAGCAGTGGTGGGGAGGGGTGGAGTGTGATGTGTGGGGGTGAGTCACATAGACTGGATAGTATGCTCCGATTCCCAAGAATACAGAACTAACAAGTAACACCTCCCCTCCCAAGAATAAAATTTTAATAAGATACTTTTGGAACCCAGGCAGTTATCACTCAGGCTGTGTACACACGATCAGATTAAAGCGCAACATGGCAATAGCACTATAAAAAACACGTGACCTTTATTGCGGGATAGCGCATACACACGTTGCTCCTTGGAACGCAACAGAATTCTTTGCAATATCGCGGTGTAGCGCAATAAATTCTGGGCACCTATCCCACAGCTCAATTTTCCCTCTATCGGCACTTGGAATCCTGGGATGAAGGAAAGTAACGCAAAGCGCCATGGGTAAACTCTCAGTTTCCCGTGGTGCACTGTGTTCCCCTTGCATCTTCCTCGTTGCCAATAGCAACTCGTGCCTATTTTCAGCAGTGCAGTGACACACCGCACCACTTGCGAGCAATCACAACAGCGACAGCATGGATCCTGCTCTGATCTCCACTGTCGCCTTCAGCAGTCTAAATACATCTCGGCTGGTTGCTCAGTACACAATGAGCTCCGAGTCAGACGAGGACGCTGAGGAGCAGGGGCTGATCGATGCCATGCAGAGCAACAGCACCGCGTTGCTCAGCTCCTTCACTGATCATCTGCACACGGTGCAATGCCGTTTCTGGTCGCGAGAGACGAGCACCGAGTGGTGGGATCGCATTATTATGCAGCTGTGGGATGACGAGCAGTGGGTACAGAACTTTCGAATGCGGAAAGCAACCTTTCTGGAACTGTGTTCAGAGTTGGCCCCTGCCCTGCAACATGAAGACACCAACATGAGGTCAGCCCTAACTGTGGAGAAGCATGTTGCGATTGCTGTCTGGAAGATGGCGACTCCTGACTGCTACCGGTCGGTTGCAAACCAGTTTGGAGGCGGGAGGTCCACCGTCGGATTAGCCCTCTCACAAGTGTGCCGAGCCATCAATTGCGTTCTGCTACGGAGGACGGTGACGTTGGGCAATGTTCGTGAGATTGTGGACGGCTTTGCTGCCATGGGATTCCCTAACTGCGGGGGAGCCATAGATGGCACACACATTGCTATTTTGGATCCAGACCATCTCGCGACCGAGTACATCAACAGGAAGGGCTACTTCTCCATGGTGCTGAAATCACTCATGGATCACAAGGGACGTTTTACGGACATCAATGCTGGGTGGTCGGGAAAGGTGCATGATGCCGGCATTTTCAAGAACACTGGTCTGTACCGGAAGCTGCAAGGCGGTACCTTCTTCCCAGATGAAAAAATTACTGTGGGGGATGTGGAGATGCCCATAGTCATCCTCGGAGACCCAGCATACCCACTGATGCCATGGCTCATGAAGCTGTACACCGGGAACCTAGATCGCAGCAAGGAGCGGTTGAATTACAGATTGAGCCGTTGCAGAATGACTGTGGAGTGTGCCTTTGGCCGTTTAAAAGGGCGCTGGCGATGTTTGTATGGGAGGCTGGACTTGACGGATGACAACATCCCTGCTGTGAGTGCGTCGTGCTGTCTCCTTCATAACATTTGTGAAAGTAGGGGAGAAAAGTTTTCCCCGGGGTGGGCTATGGAGGCACAGCGCCTCGAGGAAGCATACGAACAGCCAGCCACTAGGAGTATCAGGGGGGCCCAAGGAGAAGCTGCTCGCATAAGGGAGGCACTCAGGGACCATTTCAATGATGCCCTCCCCTAGTTAACTTCCAGGACGCATCAGGTGCACCTTATGAGATTTTCAATGTGTACAAATAAAGCCACTCTTCAAATTATTTGTCACTGTTTTTATTAAAACCTAAAAGGGGGGTTACAGGTGGGTGTAGCTGCGGGTCTCTAAAAAGTAGCTCTGGGTGGGACTGGATGTTGCAGTGTACCAGGGGAATGGGTGGCCTTCAATGAAATTCTTTGAAGGACTATGGGGTGTGGGAGGCAGATACGGCTGAACTGTATGGAGTGGAGCCCGTACATTAATCGCCTGGGTCTGCAAAGCAATCATGTTCTTCAGCAGTTCTATTTGCTCCTTCATCACGCTTATCAGTTCATCCCTGTGTTTCTGCCTCCTCTGTTGGGATTCCTCTCTCCAGGCTTGATTCTCTCTCGTGGATTCCTGTGCTGTTTTCAGCAGGTCCTGAAACATATCCTCCCTGTTTCTTCGAGCATGCCGCAGAATGTTTCTCATGCGGTCAGCTGGGGTAGACACCGGCCTTGTGAAGGTTGAATCTTAAAAAAAAAATAATAATAAAGCTGTTGTTAACACAATAGCTTAGATAACCACTGTAACCTTCCACTAGCACATTCCACTGGAAGGTACAGGGCAGTCAACATCCTATGCTTCGCGGAAGCGGACAAGGTACGTCCTAATAGAAAGCTTACTGGGGGCTAACATTCTGCACAGGGCACACAGATGGAACCCAATATCTCTCTCCTCAGAGTGCCCCTGCCAGCTAGAATACATATCCTACATGCCACCGGTTGCAAGCCAGGACCGTATGCTGCTGCACTGTGTGCTGCCATAGTTCCCAGGGCTGTGCTTTGCAGCTGGCGAGGCAGAGTATCCGTCTTTGGGAACGTAGACACAAACGCTCTCCCATCTAACCTGATTAGTAGGCTCTGGAGGTACATAGAGGAAACCTTTACTGACCTAAATGCAGATGATTTTTGGACAATCACTGCTTGTGTTGATGCACTTCTAATGAATGCAGAGTAAAGAGCGTGCACAGCGAGACAGCAAGCACCCCCGCCCTGGACAATGATATTTTAGCACGAGCCATAGCTGCACAAAAGAGAAACTTACCAGAACCCCCCTCTGCTGCTTCAGAGGACACGCTGAAATTCATGTCTTGGGTGGACGTCTCAGCTGGGGTGGAGAAGAGCTCCTGGCTACACGCTGTTGCGCTTTCCTCCAGGTCATCCTCCATCTCCTCCTCCTCATCGATCACGTCCTCATCCTGCTCAGTCTGGCATTCACTGGATGAGGGGGGGCCCAATGTGTCCACAGGACTCTTTGCAGTGGTTGTGGGGTCTGCACTGAGGATGGCTTCTATCTCCTTATAGTACCTGCATGTAGCAGGCGCTGATCCCAAACGGCGGTTTGCCTCCTTCGCTCGGTGATAGGTTATTCTTAGCTTCTTCACCTTTGATCTGCACTGCACAATGTCTCTATCATACCCTCTCTCTGACATGGCCCGAGAAATTATGCCAAATGTATCATAATTTTGCCTGCTGCCGCGTAGCTGCGCCTGCACAGCGGACTCTCCCCAGATGCTGATCAGGTCCAGCACCTCTGCCATGCTCCAAAGGGGTGCGCGTCTTCCACGATGGGCTGCCATTGCTGCTGATGATCAGAGTTGCACTCCACTCCACGAGGAAGAGAACAGGAAGTGAAACAGATGAGAAATTCAAAAATCCCGGGAATCTGATCAGGGCGGGGACTGTTTCATCACAGCCACAGAGCGGGTGGGGGGAAGACCAGAGAGGACAACTTTGGAATGCTGGGACAGTTCCGGAGGCCAATCATTGCGCGGTAAGCGTACACACGAGTGGAAAGGCGCAACAGCTGTTCCGCATTAACTGCTACCACCCTCGTCGAGGTGGTTTTTGTACTGCGCTACAACAAGGCAGTTAATGCGCAACAGCCCTATTGCACGTGTGTACGCTGTTGTTGGTATCGCACGGTAATGATTGTTAATGCTCGATAAAGTGATCGTGTGTACAAGGCCTCAGGCTTTTAATTAATGTGTAACTCTTGGGTGGGATCTGAAAGCCAATAGTTGAGACCATTGTGTCACGACAGCATGGCACATTTTTAAACGGCAGATCCAGAATAAAGGAAGAATAACATGCATTAATTGAGAACAGAGTATGATCTGGTGAAGGAGTCACTTCCATAGAGAAAAAGATACAGTTTCACATTTCTAGGTTTAAAATGAACAAACAAACACACAACCACCACACAAGGCATTGCAGATAAATCAGCTGTAAATTATATTATGCATATGTCGTTTTCCGGAGATTACAAGAGAAAGTGATATTTTTATAAAAATAGTCTGACCAATTGGTTTCTTTGAAATACATGCTTAACATTCACACACAATCCCCTGAAGGGCCACAATTTTGGTAAGATTACACTTAAGAAAAATTAACTCTGTTTTTCATTATGTGGTGTTAGGAATGGATGAGAGTCATTCATATGCCTTATTTCACGTCTTTAATCTGCACAAGTAAATTAAGACAGAAAAGAGAGCCCATTATAAAATAGTCCTATCAGGTGAAGAATACCTCTGCTTTCCCTGTCCCTTTGCACCTCATTCTAACCAGTAGACAATACAAGTATCTGTTGTTGGCTGTCTTGCTGTTGTTCTTTTTTATTTTTTTACAGATATGATCCATCAGCTATATTTTTTTCATATTCTGTATCTAGCTTTCATGCTGGTTTATGACAATGGGGAAAAAGATGTACCTCTGTAGGAAAAAATGCAGGCAGTTTTATCAATAGAACAAATCTCCTTTTCGCCTTTTTAAACCTCTTCTTAAAAGAGTTGCCTCATATCTGTGAAAACAATATGACCCCCCCACCAAAGTGAATGATATTTTCCTCATTCAGCATATATACAAATTGTACTTATAAATATTTAATAAAAGCTGACAGCTGGATGTCATGGACCTGAATACATTGACAACTGGTATGTAGAAAGCTCCTAGATTTACTATACTTGGCACAATCCTCTTTATCAGGTGAGCAACAGAGCAAGTACAGTTAGGATTTCTCCAACACCAGTAACATAGTAGAAGAGAAACTAAATTAAAAGTGAAATAATATTTTTAGCCCATCCTTTTTGTTTAAGGTAGAACAAAGGAGGTTGGAAAAAAACAAACAAACATAAGCTCAGAAGTATTTCAGTGAAATGTGTCGTTCCTTATTAAATGCATGTGACTGATTTTAAAGCCTATTTCTGAAATCAACTTCATCCAGGAAGACCATGATGACTTAAGTGGGGGCTATGGGTGGGCAAAGAGTTCCACCCAAATGGAGCTTATCACAGAATTGGGATCAAGATTCCATTATAAAGGGGTGAACACCATTTGCCTGGGCCAAATTCAGAACTGGTTTAAGCAAATGCATCTTTTAAATAGGTTTTGTAAGCCATTTATCTGAAGTGGAGGATATAAAGATATTCAAGCATTTTGGTGACTGAGTGGAATGGATATTTAAATGTATTTTCAAACAGTTTGACTGAACAGTAGTATTAAGCAAAAGGACTTAGTGTGGCGGCTCACTCCCACTGTCTGTGGACCCAGAAGTAATGGATGGAGACTAACTGGGCCATTGGAAGAAATTGATGCATATTGTCCCTATTCTAGTCCTAATGAGCTTAATCAGAAAAGACAACACAATGTTGTGCTGCATTTGCTTACCAAGGATCCTTCTGTTCTTGGAAGTCCATGGGCAGCCACACCTAGGGAGGGGACTGTACTACTATAGTGTGGTGGCTGAAGACCACCAGAAGGAATGTGGAGACGTGTGGTTGGTCCTGTCTGTTGCCCAGATTGACATGTTCATGAGATATTCCAGTTGTGAGGGTAGCCTAATCTATATTAAAGTGGGCGACATGAAGGGAAGAGGGAACAACAAGCATGGTCCTCTCCCCACCTCATTAATGTAAGTTGAGGGTGGGGAGTATGCTGCAAGAAAACCTTCACATAATTTCTTTCCCCAGATACCCACTCCTATGGGTCTTATCACTGGAGGACTATGAGGTGACCACCAGATTTAGTGATCAAATCCTGTAGCCAGTGGGAATTTTGCCAGGGTAAGGTCTTCAGATTTGATCTTAATACCTAGGGCCTGGTTCTCCACTTACATTAGTTGAAAATCAGGAGTAAGTTCACTGAAATCAGTGAAATTCCAGAAGTGTAAACCTGGGGTGTGAAGAGAATCAGACCCAAATTTTTCTTGTATTTTCACAGTCCACTAGTGCTAGGGCTGCCTGGGGATGAGGGGTGGTAGGAGGGCAAAAGGAGTAGTTTGCTTCAAGGCCCTTGTTTGAGAAAGCCCCCAATTTTATGGAGGGGTGGTAAGATCAAATTTGAGGGAGAAAAATTGCAAGCTGGTGCACAGGGTCAGAGGGCCACTCAGGTTTGGAACTTGCCACAATGCAGGGAATGACTTGCCTTTGGGATTGCTGCCCTTTCTGCAGAGATGAGAGATCAGAAAGGACCCAATGCCTGTGATGTTGTGCCCTCCCCACAGGGATGGGTGCATTCTGCTCTGCATATGGCCAGGAGGCTGCTCCCAATCCCATCTCCCCATGAGTTCTGGTGCCATTGCCAGGGAAGCAGCATTCCTGATCTCACTTCTGCCTCTAGGTGCTCAGTCCAGTGGGTGACCTCAGACCTAAAACAAGGATAGCAGTAATGGTGAGATCTAGGCCAGGTGGGGATACATGAGTCACTCCCGGAACTACTGATGGCAAGTGCCAAACCTGACCAGTGCAAATCACTTTGGCTATGTCTACACTGGCAAGTTAGTTTGAATTAAGGAAGCTTAATTCGAACTAACTTAAACCTTGGCCACACTAGGCTTTCATTAGTTCGAATTAAGGGCTTCCTTAATTCGAACTAATAAATTTGATTATACCTTTCGAACTAACCCTTTTTCGAACTAGTTAGCTCGAAATAAGTCAATGTGGCCATGTTAGTTCGAACTAACTCGTACATTGAGCTTAATGCAACTGACTAATTCGAACTAAGCAAGCAAGTCCCTGGCTTGCAAACAGGGACTGCAAACAGGGGAGTTTGCGAGGGAAGGAGAAGGAGAAGCCCTGAGAAGGAGGCGAAGGAGATCTCCTTGCTGAAGAAGCAAGGGAGAGAGCGAACCTTGGGGAGAGTGAATTGCTGACTGTGTGTGCTTGTGCTTGTGCTTGTGTCTTTTTTTCCCACAGGTGATTTCTGTGAATTGTCAGTTACTGTGTGAGTGGGGATTGTGATTGTGTGATTGTCTGGGGGCTGTTTGTACCATTGTTCTCTGCTCAGCCCTGCTCAGCTCAATCAGCCTTGTGATCACCCTTCCCCTGTGTGCTTAACGAGGGGCAAGGGCTGACCCAGGCAGAGAAGGCCTTAAAAGCCAGTGGCTGAGTGACCAGGGGGAGCTTGCGAACAGGGACTGCAAACAGGGGAGTTTGCAAGGGAGTTGGTGGGAAGTTTGTGGTTTGTGTAGCTACTATGGTGAAGAGGACCCGCACCGCTTGTGCCAGCACTGCTACTGTCTCCTCCACCTGCACCTGTATCCAGACAGACATACTGTCCATGGATATCTCTACCCAGATCCTGGCGTGGACTTGCAAGGACTGTGGCCTGCATTTCCCACTCTCAGACGGTCAGGCTGGGGAGATCATTCAATGTGACAGGTGTCTCCTGGTGGAATCTCTCAGGAAGCAGGTGGGGGAGTTACAGGAGGAGGTGGCCAGGCTCAGGAGTATCCATGCCCTGGAGAAGTTCCTGGATAGCATCCATGAGGAAACATGCAAGGATGAAGAAACTATCCAGAGGCAAAGGATTGCTGCCACACCCTTGGAGAAGGATGAGATGGCTCAAGCAGAGGGTGGACACTGGCAGCTGGTTACTTCTGGCAGCAGACAGTGCTCCACCCCTGCTCCCATCCCACCCTCCGTTGTGGTAAAGAACTGCTACGCAGCACTACAGACGGGAGATGAGATAGAAGAGGAGAAGCCATGCACCCCCGAGGTTGGGAGGATCACAACCATCACACCCAGGAGAAAACGTCGGGTTGTGGTGGTTGGTGACTCTCTTCTGAGGGGGACGGAGGCACCCATCTGTCGCCCAGATAAGGCCTCTCGGGAGGTATGCTGCCTGCCAGGCGCCCGTATCCGAGACGTTACGGAGGGATTGTCGAGAATCATCCGTCCCTCTGACTACTACCCCATGCTACTCATCCATGTGGGAACCAATGATACTGCGAGAGGTGACCGTCTGCAGATCAAAGGTGACTACAGGGCTCTGGGAGCATGGGTGAAGGACTTCGGTGCACAGGTGGTGTTCTCCTCGATCCTTCCGGTCAAGGGTAGGGGCCCGAGCAGAGACAGATGCATCCTGGAGGTGAATGCCTGGCTGCGGAGATGGTGTTACCAGGAGGGCTTTGGCTTCCTCGACCATGGGGTGCCTTTTCAGGAAGAAGGACTGCTAGGCAGAGATGGACTCCACCTATCCAGGAAGGGAAAGAACATATTTGGAAGCAGACTGGCTAACCTGGTAAGGAGGGCTTTAAACTAGGTTCGAAGGGGGAAGGTGACCAAGGCCCACAGGTAAGTGAAACTGAGGGAAACCTGGGGGAAGGGATGGAACTTGGGGGATGCTGGGGCTGTAACAGCAGGAATAAAAGAGAGGGTAGTTGGAACTGGGGGGTGGGGTCAAATAATTGTTTTTTATTTCCTGATGAAGTCATAATACCTCAGGCGAGTGGGGAAGGAGGACACCGGGAGAAATTGCAAGGAGGAAGATGCAACAGGAGGGAGAATCGACAGGGCAAAGTAGGGCAATGGGCCCGGTATCTTAGGTGCCTGTACACAAATGCGAGGAGCCTGGGAAACAAGCAGGAAGAATTGGTAGTAATGGCACAGACAAGGAACTATGATATAATTGGAATAACAGAAACGTGGTGGGATAACTTGCATGACTGGAGCACTGCCATGGATGGATATAAATTGCTCAGGAAGGACAGGCAAGGAAAAAGGGGGGGAGGAGTAGCGTTATATGTAAAAGAGCTGTATGACTGCTCGGAGCTCCACTATGAAAGTGGAAACAAGATGGTTGAAAGTTTGTGGGTTAAGTTTAGGGGAGAATGCAACAAGGGGGATGTTGTGGTGGGTGTCTGCTACAGACCGCCAGACCAGAAAGAGGAGGTGGATGAGGCGTTCTATGGACAACTAACAGAAGTTTCCAGATCGTCGCAGGCCCTGGTTCTTATGGGGGACTTCAATTATCCTGATGTCTGCTGGGAAGATAATACAGCAGTGCACAGGCAATCCAGGAAGCTTTTGGAGAATATTGAGGACAACTTCCTAGTACAAATGCTGGAGGAACCAACTAGGAGCCTTGCACCTCTAGACCTATTGCTCACAAACAGAGAAGAATTGATTGGGGAAGTAGAAGTAAATGGCAACCTGGGCAGCAGCGACCATGAGATGGTAGAGTTCAGGATCCTGATCAATGGAAGGAAGGAAAGAAGCAGAACACACACCCTGGACTTCAGAAAAGCAGATTTTGGCTCCCTTAGGGAGCTGATGGGCAGGGTCCCATGGGAGGTTGATCTAAAAGGGAAAGGTGTCCAAGACAGCTGGCTGTATTTTAAAGAAACCCTGTTAAAGGCACAGGAAGATAACATTCCGATGTGCAGAAAGAACAGCAAATGTGGACGGCGACCAGCGTGGCTTAACAGGGAACTCTGCGGGGAGCTGAAACATAAAAGGGAAGCTTACAAGAAGTGGAAGCTTGGACAGATGACAAGGGAGGTGTATAAAGATATTGCTCGGGACTGCAGGGATCAAATCAGAAAGGCCAAAGGACAATTGGAGTTGCAGCTAGCAAGAGATGTGAAGGATAACAGAAAGGGGTTCTATAAGTATATCAGCAACAAGAAAAGGATCAGAGGTGATGTAGGTCCCTTACTGAATGGGGCAGGCATCCTCGTGGAGGATGATGCGGAAAAGGCTGAAGTACTCAATGCTTTTTTTACTTCAGTCTTCACAGGGAGGGCCAGCTCCCAGGCTACTACACGGGGTAACGCGGACTGGAGAGAAGAGTGGCTCTCGGTGATGGAAAGTCAGGTTAGGGAACACTTAATGAAATTGGATGTGCACAAGTCCATGGGGCGGATGAACTGCATCCGAGGGTGCTGAGGGAGTTGGGGGAAGTGATTGCAGAGCCACTGGCCATTATCTTTGAGAACTCGTGGCGAATGGGGGTGGTCCCGGAGGATTGGAAAAAGGCAAATATAGTACCTATCTTTAAGAAAGGGAAAAAGGAGGATCCGGGGAACTACAGACCGGTCAGCCTCACCTCAATCCCTGGGAAAATAATGGAGCAGGTCCTCAAGGAATCCATCCTGAAACACTTGGAGGAAAATAGAGTGATCAGGAACAGTCAACATGGATTCACCAAGGACAAATCGTGCCTGACCAACCTGATTTCCTTCTATGATGAGATGACTAGATTTGTGGATGCGGGAAGAGCCGTTGACGTGATATACTTTGACTTTAGCAAGGCTTTTGATACGGTTTCCCACAGCATTCTCGTCTGCAAGTTAAGGAAGTATGGGTTGGACGAGTGGACCGTAAGGTGGATCGAAAACTGGTTAGATCAACGGGCTCAGCGGGTAGGAATCAATGGCTCGATGTCTGGTTGGCAACCGGTAACGAGTGGAGTGCCCCAGGGGTCGTTCCTGGGGCCGGTTCTATTCAACATCTTCATTAATGATCTTGATGATGGAATAGACTGCGTGCTTAGTAAGTTTGCGGATGACACCAAGTTGGGGGGAATGGTAGATACTCTGGAGGGCAGGGACAGGATCCAGAGAGACTTGGACAAATTGGAACACTGGGCCGAAAGAAACCTCATGAGGTTCAACAAAGACAAGTGCAAAGTCCTGCACTTAGGACGGAAAAATCCCATGCACTGCTACAGGCTGGGGACCGATCAGCTAAGTAGCAGCGCTGTAGAAAAGGACCTGGGAGTTATGGTGGACGGGAAGATGAATATGAGCCAACAGTGTGCCCTTGTTGCCAAAAAGGCCAATGGCATATTAGGCTGCATCAGTAGGAGTATTGCCAGCAGATCGAGGGATGTGATAATTCCCCTCTATTCGACACTGGTCAGGCCGCATCTGGAGTACTGTGTCCAGTTTTGGGCTCCCCACTACAGAAAGGATGTGGACAAATTAGAAAGAGTCCAGCGGAGGGCAACAAAAATGATTAGGGGGCTGGGGCACATGACTTATGAGGAGAGACTGAAGGAACTAGGCTTATTTAGTCTACGGAAGAGAAGACTGAGGGGAGATTTGATAGCAACCTTCAACTACTTGAAGGGTTGCTCCAAAGAGGAGGGAGCTAGGCTGTTCTCGAGGGTAACAGAGGACAGAACAAGGAGCAATGGTTTCAAATTACAGCTGGGGAGGTCAAGGTTGGATATTAGGAAAAACTTTCTCACTAGGAGGGTGGTGAAGCATTGGAATGGGCTATCTAGGGAGGTGGTAGAATCTTCATCTTTAGAGATTTTTAAGGCTCGGTTAGACAAAACCCTGGCTGGGATAATTTAGGGGGAGTGGTCCTGCTTTTTAGCAGGGGGTTGGACTAGATGACCTCGTGAGGTCCCTTCCAACCCTATTATTCTATGATTCTAAGTGCCATGCATGAACGAACGAAAAATTCCAGTGGGGCCATGCTAGTTCGAATTAAGTTAATTCAAACTAACTTTGGTAAGTGTAGACATAGCCTTTGAAAATAAAGCTACTTTTTCATTAACTGGCTACACCTTTTCAGTACAGCCCTGCGTGGATACAAAAATGTGGATCCGCAATCGGTCCATATCCGAGACATGTAAGCACGTATCCGATCCGCAATCCGCATCTCCATGTTTTGTGGGTATCCACAGCTGCCCCGCCCCCGCCTTGCAGCAGCTCCGCTCCCCTCTGCTCGGCTCCTTGTCATTACACTGTGCTTCTGTTTTGTGTTCCTGCCTTTGTGTGTTCCGTAATGTAACAACTTAAAAGCAGGGGTTTAGTAAATGTGCACACACTGGTTTTATTTTAAACAACATTATAGAGAGTCCTAAGGATCCTGGTACAAACTCTATGTTTTCTTCCAGGGCAGCTGCCTGTCAGTTCCTGGATTGTTAGAGAGCAGCAGCTGCCTTCCTAATAACTGACTGGGGCTGCTCCAGCTCCAGGGAGCTTAAGCCAGACTCAGCCCAGCTGCTGCTGATTGGCAGCTCTGACTAGCCACTGTGTTTTGATGGGCTGGGCTCACACAGAGCCCTAGGAAGGGGGCAGAAGGGGACTAGCCAGCAGCTCCTGATGCTGTTTGTTCGGAGCCCCCATTCGCCCTGATCATCTGGTTATTCCATCTAGGGCTAAGAACAGATCACTTAACTGTTCAGTGTGGGCGAGGTAATTAATTCAGCTGAGCGATCAGATCATGGGTGGCTAGCAGCCAGGGAAGGGGGAAGCAGCAGCCCATCATCAGCTGATGTGTGGAGGGGTCTGACCACTGAGGATGGCTCTGGCGAGCTAGGTTCAGGGAGCCCGAGAAACAGCTGAGAGGGGAGAGAGTTGCCAACAGCTCCCAGTGTTTTTCAGAGCTTTTGCTGGCTCTGATCCGAGCAACTGTTATTCTGCCTGGGCTGGGCTGGGAAGGCTGGGCTGCTGCAGTTTCTCAGCTGATCAGTAGAGGTGGGGACTGGACACTGAAACTGAACACCAGCTCTGATGGGCTGGGCTCTGGCTCTTATAGTCTGGGGTCAGAGACTGAAGGACAGCTGGGGGCAGGACCCAGGACTCGGATGAGCCAGTAAAAGCCCGATGCTGTTCAGCACCCCAGCTAGCCCAGATCTGAGCAACTCTTATTCTGCCAGGGCTGGCCATGTGAAACAGGGGCTGCTGAAATCACTCAGCTATTTGGTGCTGTGGGGAGTGGCCGGCAGTGGGGGAAGTAGTAGGAGGAACAACTGTTACTCCGCCTGGTCTGGCCCCTGGATTCAGTCAAGGCTGCAGATGTAACTAATCAGATGTTCAGGGAGGAGCAATGGTGCTCTCTGCACGTACAGCCGTGACCAGATAAAAATAGTATCCATACCCGAGCCGCAATCCGCAGCAAGGGGTCTGCAGATATCTGCATTTGCATCTGCGAATGCGGTTATCCGCAGATAAGAAGCGGATATCCGCGGATCTGCAGGGCTCTACCTTTCAGTGTTCCCTCTGCAGGCCTTAGATAACAGGTGGATCCAAGGTTGCTCCTCAGGTTGGTGTGTTTTGTATGATAAAGCATAACAACATATTTAATATGCGTTAAACAAAAAACTCTGCCTGTCGCTGGTCCAAAGAGATTAATCTTGTTCCATGTTTTAAAGACTGAGAAATTTGGGATCTAGTAGGCTCCAGAAGGGAATGAATTATAGAGACTTTTGGTAAGAATCACCTGCCGCTTGTTAGCTATAGATCAGCCCCTCCTATCCTCACATGGCGGTACTTGAACAGATGCTCCCTCTAGCACCGTGACCCCAGGCCCACTTGCAGTAGCAATATACCAATCACCAGTGCAAGAGCCATCAATAAACAATCGTTTTCTATTCTATTTGACCTCTTCCTCCCGTTGGGCAGGCTGGACTTTCCTTCTCCCCTGCCAGGGAGGACTGTGTCGGTGGAGTTGCCATATTTTGAATGAAAACAAAGCCTTTGGTAATATTTGTAAAAGCATCTACATGGTTTAAGTGCCCATGTCCCATTTTCAAACTTACACAGGAACCTACATCTCATTGAAAGGCCTTGAGAGTTACGCAGTTAAATCACTTAGGCACTTTTGAAACCATGGCTTCTTGTGGTTATCACAACTCACATAGCAGAAACTCTTTGAAAAAGTAACTTCGCCGGCACAAATGAGTCTTGATTCTCCATCCTAAAAAATATTGTGCTGAGTGTGCTGCATTGTTTCCATGCCTGCCCCAGGGCTGGGAATGGAGGAGACGTGACCATGGTACAGGCAACTGTAAAGCACTTTGTCTTGAAATAGGAAACTATTCAAATGGAACGTACTATTCATGTGCATAGGGGACAAGTTCTCTCTTGAAGTAATTTGGCCTACTTCCACTGACTTCAGTGAAGCTATGGCAATTTTCATGAGCTGAGGGTGTGACCCCATGGTATTTTAGAATTTAAAACACATTTAGAATGGTCTTTTGGCTTCTGAAAGAAATGGCCTAACCTAGTTACATAGCTAGGTAAATAATACACATTGTATATTGTCTCTTGCTTTAAAAGTCCAAATATAGTTAAACCCATCTTTTCTTTCTTCTTCTTTCTAAAGATAATTTTAAGTCCTCCCCCACTGGGATATGCAACTACATCCTTGGCCTGAGCCTTTGACTCTGGTCACATATAAAATCTTAACCCCCTTTCTATGTGTAGTTAGAGCTCTGCATAGATTTATTGCACACACTCAACAGAAATACTAAATTGAGCTTTAATTCCACTGTTTACTTTAAATTTCCCTCACAGATTACAGGTGGCAAGAAAGAGAAAAGAACTCTTAAACAAACTACTAGGCACTGTTAGATTTTAGGATACATCTTTGCTGACAATGAGTGAGCTCTTGTGTAGACAGCTGCTAACTTTTATCCCTAATACAAGTACCTGTTTGCTGTGCATGCTCAGAAGCTATGAACTAATCCCAGGACTCAGAATCTGAAATCCAATGTTCACAGCAGTTCTGTCATACTGTTCCATATTTTTTTCCAAGGCTGCCTTTTTCCTGAAACCATTTCATTGTTTGGATTTTTTCATGTTTTAGATAGATTTGGCTAAATAGCGAATGTCTTACAAGGATCCACTGTCTGACAGGGAAGCTCTTCGTTTTTCTTATTCTATTTTTGTTCCCTTTGTGTTTCTTTTTTTTCTCTTAGATAATCTCAATGGGAAACTTGTTGTCTTGGCTGCAGAAAAGTAGAACACTCAGGGTGAGAGTAGGTGTGATCAGGCTACACTGAAATGCTGTCAATGTTCCTGAGACTTAAGACATCTGGCATTATAAGGGGTTCCTCTGCCACAACTCCTATGCTCCATTTCCCCTCTGACCAACAAAGGACTTGAAGATCCTTTGGTCTGGTGTCACCAGTGCTTTTATTTACAAGGTGTGTGTAAATTCCCACCACTTTACAGGGCTTTGCTTCAGTCAGCAGTCTCTGGGACTGTTCAGGTAGATAGGTAAAATCTCCACTTTCCCTTCTCTCTCTGCCTCCCCTCTTTCCTTCTGGGCCAGCATATAAACCCTGCTGGGGCACTGGGGCAGCTGCAGCTCATTGCCTGATGAAGGTTGGACAACTGTTCAGCTTGTGTAGATTAACAGCTCCCCTCGGGAGCTCTCTGCCTCCCTTCGGGTAATCAGGTCACCACCCAGCTAAAAGCTCTGCTGCCCCTTAGCTTTAGAGGTTGGAATGACAGGGGGCTGACGGGGAGTCACTCCCCAATGCCCTGTTACAGGGTCATTAATGGAAGTCACACAGATCAAAGTTTCTTAATTGGGTGAAAGTTTTAAGAACGGTTTAACTTCTGAGTTTGTCTCTAATTCATCTGGGCAGCACCGTCTTTTCTTCTGTTCTGTGTACATCCTCCAGTCCACTTTACCAGGTACTTCACAAATGCATAGCAGATTCAATGACATTATTGATCTCTAAAATTCATTGACTTCCTCTGTGAGAAAAATTTAGCTCATGCACTTCCATGGCAGAACCAAAAAGTATATTATGATACTTTCCCCCCTAATTTTGCATAAGTATCAGAATTAACTCTGTTTCAGCTAGATATGCAAAGAGCAAAATTCCCTCTCTGAGTTACACAGCAGATCTTAATATTAACAATAGTTAGCTCATCCTATGTACAAAGAGCTTTCAGACCCAGTTAATAGATCATCAATATTTGCTATGTAACTCTGAGAAGAGAATTTCACCCTTAATTTTAAATTCCATTTTTGAGCAAGATATTACGATTCTAATTTTCAAATACCATTGTAGTCTATTATAAGAATCTAATTTATATGCAAATACCAGTGTTACCCCTTTTAATTAGAGTGGTTAACAATATTTGGAGTCGGGGGAGGAGGGGTGTGTATTTCCATTAGAAGGAAAAACTTTTAATAGTCAGGTATTTTTTGATGTAATCCTATTTATCTACAAGTAATTACATAAAGTCTCACTTCTCTGAACACAGTTGTAATCAAACAGCAGGAAACCGCTTAATTGCTCAACATTCCAAGCCTCTTTTTCCAGTCACCACTCTTCCCAAAAAGCTCTTAGTCTTAGCTTTTTCTCAGGGTCATGTTACAAGTGATTTTCTGTCTGTCCTTGACTTTCCATTGCCTTCTCTGTCTGCTTTGGTGTTTCTGGCTGTTTTTGCTTACATTCTCCCACCCCTGCTATACAACTAAACCTGTTTAACAATTTTCACTTTAATATTAATATATATATATATATATATATATATATATATAATATTAATTTGCATCTGTTAAAGCACTTGTGCCTAGTTTCTGCAAAGTATGGTTTGAAATAACCATTATCATATTTCTGACTTTGCCAGGTTCCAGATATGAGACAGAACATGGCACAAAGACCTAGAGAGGAATACATAAGACAATTGTAAATGCAGACATCTGAAAATGATGAGGAAAGGGGATTAATTTATTTCACATAGAGGGCATTGTTCTTTAATCTTAGTTTTATAATTCTTTATTTCTGATGTAAATATTTTTTACAATAATAAAAGCGAAAGAATGCCAGGTCTGAGAGGATGGAGATAAATTTGTATCTAAAATGAGGGACTATTGAGAGATATGGATAAGATAGTAAGTACCTCTAATCAGGAATTTATAATGAAGAGCCTGACAGAATGTTAGCATTGGATACACACACTGGTACCATTGTCATTGCTAACAATTGTAAAGCGTTGGTAACAATGGGATAATTTGTTGATGATAAAGGCTTTTTGAAATGTAGTTTTTGTGCACACCAGATTGCTGTTTTTGCAAAGTGAAATAATTCATGTCAGCCATTGCAAGATATTTTTCTTTAAAAATGCCACCTAGAAACAGTATTTGCACACAGATACATGCTTCTCTGTCACTCCTATGGAAAAGTCCCATGGAGTTTAACAGTAGATGACAGTGAAAACCTGCAAGATCTAATAGAAGAAGAGAGTCTTTATATATAAATTATCCTATAGAATTCTGTAGCGAGATTGTAATTCTCTATTACATTCTATAGGATGATTCCAAAAACCCATAGAAAGAATATCTCACAGTAGAAGTTACTAGTTGACCAGCCAGCCAGAGCTGTCCTCCAGCCCTGCCATGTTCCTTCCCTCTGTTTCTTTTGACTGATGCTCATCTCCCATCTCTGCATCTTCTCATTGCCTTCTTGATCTGCTAACCACACCCAGAAGCAAAAGAAGGTATTAATTTCCCCACTCAGCTTTAGGTGTTCCGTTCCTAATTTTCATTTCTAAAGTTGCAAGTGCACCCACACGTGCTCATGCGTCCACGCATGCACACACACACACACATACACATACACACACTATGTAGTGGAGAAGGATAAATCCCTCTGAACCTCTGTGAGCCCTGGCTTACAGATTCGAGCAAGTGAAAGGTAAAGAGGACTTAGTCTCTGCCAAGCCTACTGAGGTATGAGAAACAGCTGGGGAGCTGACCCAGGAAGGGATAAAGACCTGGGCCGGGAGCCAGAGTGGAGAGGTGTGGCCAACAGGGCAAAGCAGGGTAGTCTGGCAACTACGGAGCAGAACCCTGAGCCCCTAGGTGTTTGTGGTATAAAATTGGGACTGGACCTTTGAGCTGTAAATAAAGAGCACAAGATTCAAATGGTGAATGGTGTGGGGAGTCTCTGTGGGACACTGAGGGAACGGAGTTGTTGCTGAGAAACAAGGGAAGCAGAGCCTGGCCTGCCCTCCTGCCCCTCCACACTCACTCACAGAGCCTCCATGAGACCTGAAATTGGGGACTGTAAATGACTTGGGCTAATCCAAACTCCACAGAAATCCATCAAAAGACTTCCATTGACTTCAGTAGGCTTAGCATCAGGCTCTAGAAAGACCTAAAACTAAAACTCTAATTTCCAACTTTAAATATTAAAAAGGTGCTGTTGGGTGAAAAGAGAAAGTAAACTAAAAACAACAGCAGAAACAGCCAACCTAGATCCTCTGGGCATAATTACAAAATGGATCTTGACCAGATTTAGAAGGAAATTCCCTGGCCATAAACCCTTTGAACCATCTTTGCTCTTTCTTAATCTTAGACCAGCTGTGTGCTGTTACAGTCCCTCAACATTGGCTAGTGTTGCCTGCAGGCTGCTCTAACTTGCACAGAGGGCCAACAGCTCGAAGGAGTCAATAGAATAGTCAGGTATTGCTGGAGTAAATGGGTGTCCTCATCACAGCCTTTTTTTTCCTTAATCACACCTGGCATGTGGTAAGGTTACATGGGAGCAGCTATACTGGTTCTGTGCCACCATAGCATTGCCCTCTCCGCTAGGATAAACCTGTCATGGCTGGATATATCAGCAAAAAGCTACAGAATCTGGGTTTAACTGAGCAGTGCAGGATTGGGCTGTTTAACCCGTGGATCCACAACAGTAAAGTGAACTTGACTTACATCTCTAACTCATCATTAGTACTGTTTTTCTTATGATGTAGGATCTTAGACTCCATAGTGCCTATATGCAGTTTGCAGAATATAAAGGGAGCTATTACTGGTACAAGTTCCCCTTTCTTGCAAACTGCCTCTCCTATAAGAGTATCTAATGTTTTATTGATTCTGCTCTTTTCATTTTTATATGCAAAAAAAAAAAAAAAAAAAGAACAGACAACACTGGAGACAATTTCCATAAGTTTCAAGTAATCTGCATTTTATAAAGAATATTACTGCAGACAGAAATGGAAAAGAACATTTCAGTCATCATAGCCTCTCTGGGGATAGGTTAGAGAAACTGAAAGATCATAGCAGATGCTCTTAACTATTCACTTAGATATGGCTATGATGCAAATAATAATTACTGCCATTATCTTTGAAACCAGATGTCTTATGTCCCCATGAGAGAGAGTAAAATAAATAATAATAATAGTAATAACAAAGATTTTTATTACAACTCAATACATATTTTTTAATATCATTGTTACCAACAGGTGAGTTAAAATGCTGAGGAAGAAAAACAAATTTTCTATAAGTACCATTAAGGAATCTTCTACAATTGATCTTTAATTTATAATGGTACATACAGTTGGGATATGCTAATAAGAATGCACGAGTAAGGAGACCAATGATGAATTATCCCAGCAACATTCTATTAAGTGAACCTCCTATAAAAACCTATTAATTATATGGCATGTTTATCCAAAAAAATTCTCTGTGGAGGTAGCCCAGTAGCTTGGCAGCTGTTTTATTGAAGTGATAACTATGCGACCAGATTTGGGAAAAGAATATGGCTTTCAGGTAACATGTATTTGGAGGCTGAACTTGTTTTGAATATGACATATTGCCTGGGTATTGTAAGTGTTGGCCAGCCTATACGAGGGCAATCTTTTACTAGCTGGAGAAAGGACAGTGGAATTTCTTGGAGTATGACATAGAAAACTTTCTGAGATGCTGGGGGAACTGGAAAGGGAAAAGCAGTGCAAGAGTAAAACAAAAGGCACCTCTGTCCCCCAATTCATGAATTCACAATATAGAATGAACTAACAATGGTTGTGTTTGTAAAAAAACAATTTCCTTCCCTTGTCAAAGTACTCATGGTAACACCATGCGGCTAATAAATCCTTGCAATTGTATAGCATCTGTCAGGAGGGAGCTAGGCTGTTCTTGATGGTAACAGAGGACAGAACAAGGAGCAATGGTTTCAAGTTACAGCTGGGGAGGTCGAGTCTGGATATTAGGAAAAACTTTCTCACTAGGAGGGTGGAGAAGCATTGGAATGGGTTGCCTAGGGAGGTGGTGGAATCTCCGTCTTTGGAGATATTTAAGGCCCGGTTAGACAAAACCCTGACTGGGGTGATTTAGTGGGAGTGGTCCTGCTTTTAGCAGGGGGTTGGACTAGATGACCTCATGAGGTCCCTTCCATCCCTATTCTTCTATGATTCTATGATCTGTTTTAAACACACTGGGTCTGGGGTTTGCAAAGGAGCTGAAGGGAGCATGGTACTCAAATCCCAATGAAATTCAATGGGAGCTGAGCAACAAACTTCCTCAGGTCATTTAAAAATCCCAGCCTAGGCTGCCAATGATCCTCTGAGGTAAGTAAATAAATATTATCCTCATTGCACAGCTAAGAAACTTAGAATAGAAAGAGATTATGGCCATGGTTTCTAGAAAAATCCACTAACTTTACGTGCCTCATTGTCTGGAGCTTGACTTTTTTATAGCTTGATTTTCCAAGAGCTCCCCAAGACATTAGCTACAGTTGTGAGTCCTTGGCACATCTAAACATTAGGCCTAAGGCATCTGAGGTGGTTACCCCAAAACGGAGCCAGCTAAATCTAGAAGACACATTTTAAAACGTTGGCCTATGTGACGAACGCACAGTCATGGAAGCCAATTAGTGGCCGAGTCAGAAACAAAACCATCAGACACTACCATACACAAACAATTCAGATACATTCATTATTATAATAATATAAACACATGGAAATAGAAGCCAAACCAAATACTAAAAGAACAAATAAAATAGCCTTAGAAACAGAGATAGCTATTCAATAGTTCATTAAGGATATAATTTCTTCTGGGCAGAGTCAAGTATGGTGTTAGAAGTACTTGAATTTACAGAACCTACACATTTAGATTTCTACCCCCTACACCATTATCCTTTCTCCCTAGCTGTTGCTACATTGTTAGATCTGTCACTCTGAATACTTTTCTGCTGAATTATTCCCTGCTGCTTACATCTTGGCCTCACAAGCAACTCCCACTGCCCCGCCCAACTCACAACAAACTATTCCCACACACATTAACACTCAGTTCCCTATTATCACCTGCATGCCAACATATTCCTGATTTTCACTGTTTTCCACTCCTCACCTCCTAGAACCAGACTCCTAGCAACTTCAGGTTATCCCATAACTGACTTCTTCCATACCACTCTTACCTCCATGACCCAGATGTGATGTCTTCAATGGGAGCATCCACAAAGAAGGCATTGTCAAGAAACACTGAGATTTTATTTTGGTAAATGCTCTACCAGGTGTTTGTTGAGACTGCAGCCTGCTTCTATTTTCCCCCTTCAAGGAAGGCATGTCTAGGGCTCCATTCTCAGGAACTGAGGGGAAGGGCAAGGCAACATCCCTGTGTGATTTTTTTTTTGCACCTCTGGGTTGATCAGCCTTTGCACTCCTTCAAACAGGAATGGTAATTATTGATGTGCATAGGGTGCTTCATTCCCTGTATAGGACTACAGAGCATCTTTTCCAGAAGGGGTAATGATTGGCCAATGTCATGGTTAGACTAGCATAAGGTGTTGAGGCAAAATGATGGAGTTGTATTTACTGCAGTCTTTCCATTGTCTCCAAGGGCAGTGGATTGGGCCCATTATGCATCTCTCACTTGCAAGAAATCACAGGGTTTTAAGGAAAAAAAATGACAGATTATGATTCTTTATCATTAATGTATTTGAAAACCTTTCAAGTGCTATCATGTCATTTGTAACTGATTTGCTTTTTACGAGGATCTAAGAAATGAAACGGTCATTTGGAGAAATCTGTTCTTTGAAATGTTAATATATAGATCTCAAATTAACTGTTGAGCCCCAGGGAAAAAAATAGCAAGGCACTTTCTGCCGTTAGGAATGGAATACTTACCATTTTTAAGATTTATAGAAATTTTATGGCTTTTACCATTTGAAAGCGTCTTCGAGTCTAATAAGTTTTAGGAGAGAAATGTATTGGCTATTTTCCAAATGCATTACTACTAAATTAAGAAACTCAGTTCTTGATCTTAAATAGAAACATTCACATCTGTAATTAAGGCTGAATACACAGTTAAGGGCAACAACATCAACTCTGAAAACTCTGCTGGAAACTTGGGCACAGAGTTGATTAAATGAAATGATAGCAGCCTGATGCCTCACTGTCTTGTAATATATGTTGTCATTTTCACCTGTGCAGCCAGTGTATAATGCTTGCAAATCAAATGGAAGATTACTTTACAATTATGATGACTTTATATTTTTTACTTTTGATTTGCTTTTCATAAAATCTTACTCTTTGGAGAGTATCAGATTTATTAAACAAAGCCCCGAGTCAGCAAGAATCTTATGCTTTACTCTAATTTAAGAATGTGTATATTCCCATTGAGTTGGTGAAAGTTGTAAGTACCTTGCTGAATTGGGATCTCAGAATTCATAATGTAGCCACGTGATTTTTGAGAATGGTTTTACCTGTGCCCACAATGATGTCATTTTAGGTTTGGTATTTGGAATTTGCTTATGGAAAACCAATTTGTAAGCTACTGCATTGTGAACTAAATTTAGCATAGGTGCATTTTAACAGTAGAATTGCAATTACTCTATGCACACTTACTGAGGACCATTTGGTGAAGTGGTATTCATGACTGCAATGATCAGATATTGCATGTGTCTCTCCATTGGTGTGGAGTTAAAGTTATACTTCTCATTAGAATCTGAGTCAGTTCCCCAGGTTAGAAATACAATCTTGATGCTGCATTTTTTGCCCTCTCCCCCATTTTTATTCTGTAGGCCACTTTTATTTAAACAATTGATATGTACCTGAAAATGTAAAGATTTTTGTCTGTATGTTTATTTTTCAGGTTTTCTTCCTTTACTGCTCTTGAGTCTTAGATTTATTTTTTCATTATAAACTTTAATGTTACTTGCATCAGCAACATTTTTCAACTATAAAAAAGGAAGTGTGAAGCATATAATAATCATTTAGAATTAATTTTAATCAGATAATCATGCAATCCCTGATTCCTCGCCATTTTCTGTCCAAAGTATTTATAGCATATCCATTGCTACAGTATCTAAGCCCTGAATACAGTGTTATGATTTCCTAATGGTCCAGTTCATAGTGCATATAAACTTACATTCCTGGGTTCCGCAGATAAATGATATTTGGATTTTTTTTTTATTGTTTTTTAACATAGAGTACTTAATCAAAACTCACTGAAATTAGTGGGAGTCTTTCCATGGACTGCAATGGACTTGAATTATGTCCTTAGTGCATTGTCTAATAATGCAATGAGGTTTCCACAAAGAGGTGAGGTTTCTCTCTTGCCCTGGAAATAGTCAGGTCTGAGCTCATTCTAAGCTCCTCAGTTTGAGAATTGTACTGTCAAAGACCATTCTTCATGACAGTCCTGCTCTAGCTCTTTACCATGTGCATGGACAGCATCTGATTAGCTACAATCGTGGGTTGCAAATGGACAGCTGGGCTCAGAGATCACCAGACTCCAGCACACTGAGAACCTTAAAGATTAGGATCAGTATCTTCAACTGACACTATACAAGAAGAAGTTGTAGGTCTGAAGTAACTTCAGTTGTCTTTCGGTTTCCAGAGATCTCCTTTGAGGTAGTTGGGATTTCACCAGGCTTAATCTGAATTGGAGCAACAGCACCACTTGTGAGTAGTTCCAGAGGGATAGCTGTGTTAGTCTGTATACAGCAAAAACAATGAGAGTCCTGTGGCACCTTAAAGACTAACACATTTCTTTGGGCAAAAGCTTTCAAGGGTTGCAACCCACTTTGTCAGATGCATGAAGTGGAAACTACATTTAGGCGATATATATACACTTGCAAGGGTGAGAAACATTACAATGGGGAGGGCAAGTAGGTCGCAGACCCTTCCGCAAGGCCAAAGGCAGCAGCAACCCAGAGGACACACATTATATTATTAAAATATTAGATGTACATTATCTATTCATTATTTCTCCTATTTAAAAGTTTCAATCATCCAATCAGGCAGTAGAAATGCCATGTGGCTGACTTCAATGCCATAATGCATAGAAAAAAACCACACATGAACTGGTCTGAAAAATTATTCATTCAAACCAGATGGTGAACACTTGTGAATTACAAATACATATGAAGAAAATCAAGATCAGTTTAATGACAATTCTCCAAACAAAAGAGGGACTAAATACATAAAGATAGTGGGCCAGCTCCTCTGCTGGTGTAAAACAGCAGTTTCCTTGATATGCTTTCTCATTAGACTGATTTCAGTGGAGCTATGCCAAAATACTCTATTTGAAAAGCTGCCCTTTAATTCACAGCCAAATTGACTTTCAACTAAAATGTAGATCTCCCAAGTTAAATCCAGGTGACATGAAGAGTTAAAAGAAGGCATTCTTTGGGCAAGGCATTAATGGTTAATCTGTTGTTTCACTAGCTTGTCAGTGCAGTGGCCCTGTAATAGAGGGTGCCCCCCCATACCTTTTTAGTTGTACTATAAGAAAACTAGAAAACTTGTTTGTTTAATTTTTAGTTTACTATTGGATAAAAAATCTTAAAAATGGCCTGTTGATTTGCATACTTATGGGAAAACAATACACAGAAGCCCAGGATATCAGTAGAATTTAGGCAACCACTAATAATTAAGCATCAAACAATGGAGTGGGATCCAAAAATCGAACATGCATTGTTCCTTCTGTTTGTCCACAGTAAATTACAGCCTTCTTTTAACAATAAGAAAAGAGAAAACTTCTGGGAACCTGTGTGTGTGCATTGTACAGGAATCAATACCGTGGAGAACAGCATTTTTAGTCCCTCTCTCTCCCCCCAAGTTGTTTTCTCTGAGTTCCTGCAGCCAACTCTTAGTTCTTTCTGATCACTTTCAATTAACTCCTCTCTTCCCTAGCTTGAGTAGATAGCTATGTTCCAATATTTGGTCACTCTCCATCAATGCACAGTATATCCGCTGGCTGACAATCACTTAAAACAAAACAACAATTTGCTTCTAATCCTAGACTATCAAGAAGGAATCCTGGCTTTTCAAAGCCTGTGTTGCTATTTAGGTGTGTTGGGATTTTTCAGACTTATTCAAGTTTGATCAAGCCACTGTCAGAGTCCAATCTTCTCTGTATGCTTTTGATGTCAGATTCAAGCACAGATGAAAAATAGTTTAAAGACTTTCTTTAAAAGAAAAATCCCTTCACTTCTACTGTGACTCCCACATGATTTTTATAAGATGTTTCAGTGAATGTCAAAGAGAAAAATCATTCAGCAGTCATTAACTTAACAGTTCATTGAGAAGTCCAGTATTCCTGAACTTTCTGAATAGCAGAATGTGATTAATGATGAAATACCTCAAGCAGCTTAGTTTAGTTCAAACTCCTGAAGTTTGGATACATACAGGCTTTTTTACCTAAACCACTGAAACATCTCTCTGTCCCTACCCACCCAACAACATCTAGGCTAGTCACACTAACCATTCAACATGTCTCCATTTTGACCCTGACACTGAAAGCTGATCCAAAGCCCATTAAAGTCAATGGAAAGACTCCCACTTATTTTACTGGGTTTTAGATCAGGCTCTTAAATATATGTATCTAGGAGAGCTTGTGATGAAATGTTCATTAAAAACATAAAATAACTATTGGGAAGTGTGGCCTAGTGGGGAGGGTACTGGTCTAGAATCAGGAAACCAAGGTCTAGCTCTAGCTCTGCCGCTGACCTGCTGTGTGACCTTGAACATATCATGTCACCTCCCCCGCTTCTTTCCTTTCCCATTCTTTGGGTATGTCTACAGTTCCATTAAAGGTGTGATCCGCAGCTTGAGTAGGCATACCTCTGCTTTCTTTACTCTAGCTAGCACTCCAAAACTAGCAGTCAAGACATTGTAGCATAGACTTGAGCACAAGATGGACAAGCCTACCCAGGGATGCTGGGTATGCACCAAAACCTGTGCTGCTGCATCTTCAACACTATTTTTAGCATTCTACCCAAATTAAAGCTAGAGTGGATTTATTGCCCGAAGCTGCAATCATGTTGCTGATTGCAGTGAAACATACCTTTTTTCTATCTTATCTATTTAGATTGCAAGACTTTTAGGTAAGGAAACTATTTCTTATGAATGATGTATGATTTGCTTAATAAAATGAGGCACTCATCTTGGTGGAACTTCCAATTTGTTGCTGTGTCACAAATACACATAATAAACCTGGATCTATAACCATCAGCAAGCAAACAGAAATATCTAGTGGAACAAAAGATTTTTATGCTTTGGGGGAAATGAAGGGGAAATGAATGAATAACCAATTAATAACAGGTATGACTAACATTATCCCATGAATCTGAAGAAAGGTGCTAAAGTAGATAGCATACATGAGAAAGTCATTGTGCAAACATCCAGTAGTGAAAATAGAAGGAATATATCTGTACAAAAGTTATGACTTCCAAAGGTATCAAAGCTGCTCCAGCAATGGAAGTATTTGGTCACTAACAATTTTCCCCAGACATCTGGTTTTGTCATTAGTGTCTTTTACTGAAAATTATCCCACAGATTCATTTTGTAATTGTTTTGCACTGCACCTGTGACTCCCTGTCCTTGGAAGCATTAGGTGGATATCTGGGGGAGATTAAATCTTAAAGTACTACAGGAAGGGCATGCGCAGCAACAATTAATGTTTAAAAGACAAGAATAATGTGCACTGCCATGAAGTGATGAGGAAGACGAAAGGAATCTGGGGAGTAACTAATGAAGGGGATTAATTAGCCGTATCAGAAGGCTCATTAGGGGGCCTACTCCAAAGGCCTCTGACTCAATGGAAAGACTTGTGTTGACTTCAATTGGCTCTGGATTAAGCCCAAAGTTTTTAGAAATGAAACTGTCCAGTATAAGAATATTTTTAACAGAGCTTATTTTTAAAGGATGCTCAAAATAGCAAACACTGGAGATAAATTGAAAACAGGTGGACAGGACGACTAGAGGGCAGCACCAATCAGCAGGCTGACAAGACAGCAGGATGGCAATGCCAATTAGCCAGCAGGTGTGCACGTAGACTGGCACCGTAATGATTTGCTGCATCATTTGAGTGTAACTGAGCAATTTGACATTGCACTGTTAGTTTATTGGAGAAAAGAATTGAGCTGAGAAAGCTATTAAATCTCCTTTGATATTTACTTCTGCAAAATGCTATTATTTATATTATAATAGTGGGTGTATGCCTCAACCAAGATGAGGCACATATGTTGCTAGGCACTGTAAAAACACATAAAAAGGGCTTTTGTCATAAGAGATAGGACAAAGGATGGGAGGGGAAAATGAAGGCACAGGGAGGTTAAATGACTTGCCTAATATCACACAGCAAAGCTGGGAACATTACCCAGGTCACCAGACTTTTGGTCCAGTGCCCTACCTAACAACACCTCTGGGCTTAGCATTAATCAGCATTCTTCCTAGATTTTTATGTCATGTACAATGCCTAGTGATGTGTCAGAAAAGAAGGTTGCTTACCTTGATGGTAACCGATGTTCCTCGAGATGTGTGTCCCTGTAGGGGTGCTCCACTCTAGGTGCTTGGTGCGTCCTCGCGCCGAGCCCGGAGAATTCTTTCTTAGCAGCCCCGCTCTGGCCGTGTCCGCGCCCCCCCCCCCCCCCGCGCTGCCATTAGAATCAGGGGTCACGCGGACACGGCCAACCTCCCTCAGTTCCATTCCAACCACAGAGCCTGTATTCAAAGCTCCGTAGTAGAGGGGAGGAGGGAGGGATGTGGAGTACCCCTACAGGGACACACATCTCGAGGAACATCGGTTACCGTCAAGGTAAGCAACCTTCTTTTCCTCTTCGAGTGATGTCCCTGTAGGGGTGCTCCACTCTAGGTGCCTATGGAGCAGTTCCCCTATGGAAGGAGGGTACTTAGGAGCTTATGCCAACTACAGTTGAAAGCACCTTGGTCCCAAGGACCGTATCTGCTCTGACAGACTGGTCAATAGCATAGTGTTTGGAGAATGTGTGTACCGAGCTCCATGTTGCAGCTTTGCAAATGTCCAACAGCGGAACGTCCTTGAGGAAAGCCACAGATGTGGCCATACCCCTTGTCGAATGGGTTTTAATCCCTTCCGGGGGTATTACATTGTGGAGTGAATAGCACATAATACACTCCTTTATCCACTTAGAGAGTCTCTGATGGGAGACTGCCATGCCCTTCGAACGTTCTGCTATAGATACGAACAGTCTCGGAGATTTCCGAAAACTCCTCGTCCTATCTATGTAAAAGGCTAAAGCCCGTCTAACATCCAGTGTATGTAAGAGAGCTGAGTGAGGATCCGAATGTGGTTTCGGAGAAAATATAGGTAAGTTTATTTCCTGATTGATATGGAAGGCAGTGTTTATTTTTGGAATAAACCCTGGGTGAGGGCGTAAAGTTACCTTGTCCGGATGAAAGACTGTATAAGGCGGATCAGCCATAAGTGCTGCCATTTCACCTACTCGTCTTGCAGATGTTATGGCTACTAGGAAGGAGACCTTCATGGACAATAATTTTAAGGAACAAGTAGCCAATGGCTCAAATGGCTTCCCGGTAATAGACCGGAGTACAAGGTTTAAATCCCAAGGCACCGTTGGTGAGCGCACTTCAGGATAAACATTCTGCAGGCCATTCAAGAAACGTTTCAACAGACTATGTGAAAAAATAGGCTTCTGATCAATCTTGGTATGGAACGCTGAAATTGCTGCAAGATGTACCTTCAGTGAGCTGTTTGCGAGACCCCCTTGCTTCAAATGGAGGGTATATTCTAGTATCAAGTGGATCGGTGCAGAGGCAGGTAAGATTTTCCTGTCCTTACACCAATTACTGAATCTGCGCCATTTCTGTAGATATGATTTTTGCGTCGATGCTTTTCGACTATTCATTAAAATGTTCTTTACTTGCTCTGAACATTGCAGCTCATCGGATTGCAGCCACTGATCAGCCAAGCGGTCAGGTGAGGCTTGTCTAGGTGAGGATGTAGCACTCGGCCCTTGTTCTGATGTAGAAGGTCCCTGTGTGATGGCAGTGGTATTGGATTGGCGATGGACATTTGGAGAAGGTAAGGAAACCAAATTTGTCTCGGCCAGGCTGGAGCAATAAGGATTATCGTTGCTCCATCCTCTTTGGCCTTCTGTATTGTCCTGTGAATCAAGGGTATAGGAGGGAATGCATAGCCTAGATACCTGTCCCATTTCATGAGGAAAGCATCCCCTAGCGATTGGTCTCCCACCCCTGCCCTGGAGCAGAAGGCTGGACGCTTCCAATTTGTTCTTGTAGCAAACAGATCTACGTCTGGGAACCCCCAGAGATGGAATATATCCTGCAACACGTAAGTATTGAGCTCCCACTCGTGCTTGCTCACAAAATGTCTGCTGAGTGTATCTGCTATTGTATTCTAGCAACCCGGTAAGTATGAAGCTGATATATTTACGCCATGATTGATACACCAATTCCATAGGTGGATCGCCTCTAAACACAGGGATCGAGATCGGGTACCACCCTGTTTGTTTATGTAATACATGCATGCGACATTGTCCGTCCTGATCTTCACCGTTTTGTTCTTTATCATAGGCAGAAAACGGAAACAAGCTCTCCGGACAGCTCGCAACTCGAGGACGTTTATGTGGAGGTGTGTTTCTTGCATGGACCAGCGACCCTGAGCGGAGTGACCTTCTAGGTAAGCGCCCCATCCTAGTAAGGACGCATCTGTCGTTATAAAGATGCTGGGTGGGTCCTGGGTAAATGGGATTCCAGTTAGCAGGTTGTGTGGCTGTAACCACCACTGCAGGGTGTGTTTGACTGCCCTTGGTACTGAGATTAACATGTCTAGACTGTGTCTGCTTCCTTTGTATATCGAGTTGAGCCACAGCTGCATGGGTCGCATGTGGAGGTGGGCGTGCAAGACAACCTGCTGTTGTGGCCGCCATATGTCCCAGTAATTGTAGGCAGTTTCGCACTGTTACTGTCGGGCTGCCCACTAAAGTGTTGATAAGATCCATTATGGTGCTGAATCTGTTGCAGGGAAGGGAAGTCCGCGCTGCTATTGTGTCTAAATGTGCCCCTATGAACTCCAATGGCTGGGTAGGGGTTAATATCGACTTCTGACGGTTTACCATGAGTCCTAGCCTGGCGAACAGATTTAACATGGCCTGGTTCGCCTGATGCGCCTGGTGTTGACTGTTTGATTTTAGTAAGCAGTCGTCCAAATACGGGTAAATGATAATCCCCTGCTTGTGTAAGTAAGCTGTTACAACTGCTAACACTTTCGAGAAGACTCTTGGAGCCGTGGATAACCCGAATGGGAGAACCGCGTATTGGTAATGATCTTGTTCGATCACAAATCTGAGGAATCGTCTGTGGGATGGATGAATTGTTACGTGAAAGTAAGCATCCTGTAGGTCGAGGGATGAATACCAGTCCCCGAGCTCTAGCGTTGGAATTATACTTGAAAGAGTGACCATCTTGAATCTGTGGTTCTTCACGAATTTGTTTAGACATCTTAGATCCAGTATGGCTCTCTATCCTCCACCCTTCTTCTGTACCAGGAAATACCGTGAATAAAACCCTTTCCCCTGGAATTGTTGAGGAACTGGTTCTATTGCTCCTAAGGAGAGAAGACGATTTATCTCCTGTCTCAGTAGTTGTACGTGAGATGTGTCCCTGAAAAGGGATGGGGAAGGTGGGTAGGTGGGGGGGGGTGGATATGAGGGGTATAGAGTAGCCCTGCTGGATAATTTCTAAGACCCATCTGTCTGATGTTATCGACCTCCAGTTGTCTGTGTAAGGTCGAAGACGATGGCCAAAAGGAGTATCTGAAGAGCTCGCTGGATTGGGGAGGTTGTTCAAACCCTCGACCAAAGCTTCAAAATTGTTGTCTTGATGCTGGTGGCTGGTTAGAGGTCGACTGATTGGCGGAGCTATTCTGACGCCTTCTCATGGGCCTCTGCCTGCTTCTATCAAATTGCTGCCTTTGTTGCGGGTACTGATTGAACCTGCGGGTAAACGGTTGCTGTCTAAACTGTCTGCGCCTTGGAGCAGGTGTAACTATGCCCAGTGTGCGGAGAGTGGCCCGGGAGTCTTTCATTGTATGCATGACCTCGTTGGTCTTCTCACCAAATAATTTTGCCTTATCAAAAGGAAGATCCTCTATGACGGACTGAAGATCTTTTGGAAGAGCTGCAGAGTGCAGCCAGGAGGCTCTACGCATGACAATTGCCGTCGCTGTGGTTCTTGCCGCAGTGTCTGCAGCATCCAGTGCAGCCTGCAGGGCTGTTCTTGAAATCAGCTGACCTTCCCTGATCAAAGATTGAAATTGATCTTGGCGATCTTCAGGGATAACATCCAGAAAGCTCGTAAATCTGGAGTAGTTGGTATGGTCGTAATTAGATAGTAGGACCGCATAATTTGCTACCCGAAGCTGTAAACTCGCCGATGTATAGACGCCGCGGTACCTAGTGGTTTTAAATTTGCCACTGGTTTTGGCGGCGCTGCCCTCTTCCTGGAGGGGCTTCTTGAAGGGGTGGACGACCTTTTTCTCTCGTCCCTGCCCCTGTGTCTCGGAGGAGCGCTGAGACCAGGGTCTGAGGTTGGTCTCAACGAGCGCTCTAACAGGAAGCTCTTTAACCGGAGCTCCCTGTCCTTCCTTGCTCTTGCCTTTAAACTGCAGCAGTGGGGGCATTTGTGGGCGACATGCCCCTCACCCAGGCACCGGACACATTGAGAGTGTCCATCTGAGAGTGATATCGCTTCCCTGCAGAGAGGTCAGTGCTTGAAACCCGTGGAACCGGGCATTTTCTTCTCTCTCTCTCTTTTTTTTTTTTTTTTTAAACGAAGCGGGAGCTAGACTCCCGTTGAGTCTTTCTCTCTGTTTTTTGTTTTTTTTTTAAACTAACTAACACTAAGTCTAAAGTATTTTAAAACTGTTAACTACTTAACTCTAAACAACCTTAAAACTTAACCCTACTGTTAATTTTTTTTTTTTTTGTCAGGTGAGGAGCGGCTGCGGCTCCGGCCCGAACCGAAGACGGTTGGAAAGGAACTGAGGGAGGTTGGCCGTGTCCACGTGACCCCTGATTCTAACGGCAGCGTCGGAGGGGGGGGCGCGCGGACACAGCCAGAGCGGGGCTGCGAAGAAAGAATTCTCCGGGCTTGGCGCGAGGACGCACCAGGCACCTAGAGTGGAGCACCCCTACAGGGACATCACTCGAAGAGGAAAGACATATGTCCTAGGAGTAGAAGATATTTCAAGAGACCTTTTGCACTTTGGTAGCACCTTTCTTTCAAGGGTCAAATAGAATTTTAAAATGTTAAAAATGACACTTCATAAGTAATGTTACTCCTTTGATGTAGGTTAACACTATTATTTTTCACCCTTTTTACAGATGACTAAATTACATGATTTGTTTCGAGGCTAAAGATGGCAGTATGTCCATGGAAGGGACTAGCACAGAACCCTGATCCTAAGCCACATACTCAAACAACTGTAAAAAAAAACACTTCTATATTATATTTTTTAGAAGTCCATCATGAAGAACTAAACTTGTCCAGGATTTGCAGTAGTTATGACTAGGTAGACACCTAGTTCTAAAACACTTTGTTTCTACATCTAAAACCTTGGGGATGGATGGCCCTTTGATATCATTATTCTCTCCATCACAAGCTATCTAAAATGCTGCAATTAAAATCCTAACCTTGTCCTGTGGCAGCATCCATGGCCACACTCCCCTGAAATTCCTACCTGGCCTTCCTATTTCTGCATTCAATTTACACTCTTTCAGTTACTTTTCATTCCCCCTTATCATATGTGCTGGCTGCTCAATTCCATCCGTTGACTGTTGTTGACACAGTTGTTCTCGGTATTGCCTTTTTTTTGTGTTGCCGTTTACACTTGTTCAAATCTATAAATGCAAGGAAATCAGAGGCACAGAATCATTCATCCATCTATAAATGCTGCAAGAGAGAGAAGAATCAGGCCTTGCCTTTTATTTTTCCAGCCTTGGTTTCATGCATTTCAGCAAGCCACCTTTTATACTTAGAAGAGTTTTTCCTCTTCCATGAATCCAGTGGCCTACTTCATCTTGTTCAAGAGCAAAACCCACTGCTTTCCCTTAAACTTTCAGTGGGAGTGCTCAGTGTCTTCTTCAGTACTGTGTATTTCTGTTCTAGCACCTTATCCTAAACTGTTTGTTTTCTCTGTCCTGAAGGCAACAATAGTTGAGGTACATACAGAAGGTCCTGTACTAGTGTGTGGCTTATATGAAAAAATATATCTCTGGAAAAAAAAAATCAAATGGCAACTATGAAAGTATAGCTATTTTGTGCCACTGTATTTGTGATAAATTGCCACTCATTTTACATTAAAACAAGCTGTCTATTGAACGGATGTACATCTTAACATTAAGGCATAATTTCCTAACTGTTAGACAGAGAATATTTGGAATGTTAAACTGTGTTTAATGCATTACTTTGTGATGTAAGTATCATTGGCGCTCTATTAACATTACTTACTTAAACATTCTCCAATTTTCTTGTTAAGTTAGTGTGTGAGAAAGGTACTTGATGTACTTGACTCAAAATGAAAAAAAATATGAGCTACTTGATATACTTCCATAGCAGCATGGTGGCTGAATTAAGAAAATATCCATGTGAAAATTAGGCAAGCACGGGGAGCATGTATTGTTGACAGGGTAAAGTAGAACCATAATGAAGTGCATGCATTAGTTGATCTATTTTTTTTTCCATACACATTCATTGTAATTGCTTGCTTGTTTAGTTATCTTTCCTAGGAAACATTTATAAATCGATATGCTTATAGAATATGACTGCTGTCTCTCTCAGATTCTGCATCCTGTCCTTTGCATTTGTGCTTTGATATTTCCTGCATGTTGCTCTTTTATATACATTTAAATACCTGTTAAGATTGGGACATATTTGAAATTAAAAGGAAATGTGGTTTAGTGTACGGAGCAATGGACTAGGAGATAGGAGACATGGATACAAACCCCACCTTTGCAACCTACCTGCAGTCAGGTGTCAAGTGGTTTTCTTCACTTCTCTGTTCCCCTCCCATTCTTTATCTATTTTTTCTACTTCAGCTATTTGGGAGAGGGACTGTCTCTTATTATGTGTTTGTACAATACTAGCATGATTGGGCCTTGATCTCAGTTGGGATATTTAGGGGCTACTATAATGGAAAATAATATTTTTTCAATTAGTCACTTAAAATAAGAAGAAAGCCACAACCTAACCTGGTATTTGCTAGGTATCTTAAGGTTAGAAAAGCTAGCACTGTGTAGCGTTACAATAGCTTTCCCAGTTAACTTTGATGAAACAGGCTAAACAGTTACATTACATTAACTAGTGTGATATTACACAAATGTTAATTGCATTTCATAGGGGTAAATCATGTCAATTCATTCTGAACAGAGCTGCTGTAACTACAAGTGGTACACTTTATATTTTTTGTACCTGAAATTGAACCAGTACCATAAAGGCTAGAAGCAAAAATAAGGAAATCTTTGAATCAGTCTTTGCTATGCCTGAATAATGGGTTCAGAGCAGCAGTGAGCTTGGGAAAGACATGAACTTTGTCACTCTAGGTCTTCTAGCAATTATTGCATACATCAAGGTCAAAATACATGAGTCCGATTAACACATAATACTAGTTAGACTCACACTTCTTCATCAGAAGGTTGGGGGCACTCTGATTCATACCAGTGAGGATCTGATCCTGTTAAACTTTCAAAGTACAGCTTTTGAAAGCATTTTATAAACAAAAAATAGTGGAAGTATCTGGGTGTGAACTATTCAAATTTGCAAAGGACAGTAAAATCTGATCTTGATTCAGGAACTCTTTAAAGCTGTTCAGCTTGAAAGTCCTCAGTTCCTCACTTTGTACCAGGCAATAAAAGAAATCTGCGAAGCATTTTTAATAATTCCTCCCCATAGATTGCACATGATTTTGAATTGTTTTGATTGTACAATACCACTGAGAATAGGACTGTTCATTCCTGAGGAGCGTGATCAAAATGGGAAAGGAAATCTGCATTGAAAAGACGATTAAAGAAATAAAGAGAAAGAATGAAGTGAAAAATGGAAGAAACATAAAATAGTTGGAATTATATATAAGCAGGTATTGTTCTGATTCCAGAGAAAAACCCTGATACATGTAACAGTCCAAGGCAATACTTTACATCTAGAATTCATTGATGACAACAAAAATCTTGACAGTATCAAAAAGCTAACTACTTCTATTAAGAACCAGCAGCGATCATGTCCTCTTCTATGTTTTGTACAGCATAAATAACAGCATCAGTGGCTCAGAAATAAATTTTGAGGTAGCAGAAACCACCTCATGGAGAAACCATTATGGAGAACATGATAAATTATGTCTGAAAAAGAAGAAAGGAATATTGTTATATGTATAGGAATCAGATGGAGGTAGGAAGGAGAGATATGGTTGTTTATAGGAGAAGATGGCGGTATTGAAGGGAAAAAGAGCAAGGGCCAGAACCTCAGCTAAAGTAAATGGGCATATGTCCTTAGACTTTCAGCTGAGGCACTGACACAAAATCTGTAAGAAGTCTCACAATCCGTGGAATTTCTGCAGAGGTGTTCAGCTGCAAGGATGTGAACCAGAGCTTGTGTTTGGTGAACAGCCAGGCAGAGCAGTGAGAAAGACATGAGTGTGGAGAAGAAAGTGGATGTGAGGACTGATGTGAAATGAAAGGAGGAAAGGGAAATCTGAGGAGAAGGTGTCTGAATGTAGTAGCGTTATCAAATAAATGGCAGTCTTGTCAAGAAATGTGTTTCCCACTGCTATCTTATTCTTATTCTTATCTAAACTGAACTTTCTGCCATACAATCTCATCAGAGCAGCAATCTGTAAATGGCATCACTGAAAAGTACTTTTTCTCCAAGGAAACAGTTATACTGAACTTTTCCAGGCACACCTTCCTTATCTGTAGCAGCCAAAGTCTGTGTGGGGATGGGAAGGGTCCAGGGGAGACTTACCTTTTATATGCAGCCCAGAAGGCAGACAAAATCACAGTCAAAGGACTCTCTCACAAGAGCTAATAAAGACATTATAGGTTATCAGTCACCCTATTGTGTCCTTTACTAAGTAAATCGATGTTTTGGCAACTTGAATGAATTAAAGGATTTTGTCATATGTCAATATCTGCATTAAGTCTTTTGTTGCATGAAGTGACAGGTGTGAAAAATATTTCCATTCACTCTATTTAACCTGACATCTTTACCATTTACATACACTTGTATGTTCATTGAAGACAGATAAAATGGCACTATATCAGCTATAATCCTTAGTGTATTCCATTTTCTACTCATCAGTTTTGTATCTTGATCAAAGATTAATTGACTTTTCTTCCCTTTGTCAAGTTCCTTATAAAATGCTCTCTTGTGTTTCTTTAAGCAAGTATCCAGTCTACTAAATTCAGTTCACATAGTCTATGACTGTGGAGTTTGTGCAATTTTGAAGACAATTTTTCTTTGTTCATTTCTAGCTTTTACTATGATTGTTCCTACATAGTGCTTCCAGGTCTCAAAGATGGTAAGTCTAAGGCTGGGTCATTATTTCAATTGTTTGCTTTCTTTTTCAAGGACTTACAATGAGAAACCCCTACATCTTTAGGGTTGCAACAGGCATCTCTGTTACTTACTTAGAACATTGAAGGTTCAGATTCTTCCTCATACTATATATAAAAAAAACATAATTATACTATATGACTAACACTGCAATATTAAAAGTCCATGCCATGGGGTATGTCTACACTAGCAATTTAGGTCTACTTAAGGACCCTTACGTCGACCTAAATTACTCCATGTCTACACCTGACTTTCATTTAGTCGACTTAAGAAATTCCTTAAGTCAACGTAATGAAAGCTTAAGTCGACTTAATAACAACCGCCCATTAGGTCGACTTAAGCCTCAAGTTGATTCCTTAAGTTGATGTAAGGATGGTGTGGACGGGGAGTAACCCTTAAGTTGACTTTATTAAGTCGACTTAAGGTCAGTTAAGTCAACATAACAAAAGTGGACTCCGCTGACTTAACTTTAAGTCGACTTGGTCCACTTTGTTAATTCGACTTAATAAAGTCGACTTAAAGTTGACCTTATTAAGTTGACTTAACAAAGTTGATTTAACTTTTTCTAGTGTAGACATACCCATAGTGCTTAGTTTCCACTGAACTTAAAAGCTATAATTCATCTGGTATTATCCAAATAGAGGGCTTGGCCTTTTTATCTGCCCTATAGCATTCAGCAGCTGTGACTTGGCTCCTTGGTGTAAGAAATATAAGAAAAGGCCATGCCTTGAGGAACTTAAGGTACATTCTAAAACTTACAACTTTTTTTTTTAAAGTAAACTGGTATTATAGATCTGGAGAACTCCCCAGGAGCTTGATATGGACTTAAAGTTATCAGTTCAGTTGCGCGGGGTCATGCAGTGTTTGGGATTCTCAGAAAAACTGAACCAATTGCTTTTCTTTCTTTCTTTCTTTCTTTCTTTCTTTCTTTCTTTCTTTCTTTCTT
>ML685794.1:10049487-10082789 GCA_007922175.1 Pelusios castaneus
CTTTCTTTCTTTCTTTCTTTCTTTCTTTCTTTCTTTCTTTCTTTCTTAAATAGTTCTGTGCCAGACATTATTTAATTGTAACTCTCATAATCTATATCCTTGTATGCCGCATCATCGTAATTAAAAACCAGATGCCGGCATATCTTGGGCAGTCTATAAAACACCTTACTACAACACATTTTTTTTTTGCAAAATGACTGGGAATAAAAAATGATCTAATCAAGATAAAATGTGTTTCTAAAACACTGACATGGAGAAATTAGAGGGAGTTTATTTAATCATGATTAATAGTGGTTGATATTTTGTTATTAAATCCTATGGGGGGCTCATGTATTTATTTATAATTCATTTGCATGTATGTGTTTAGCTCAGTGGTTCCCAACCTTTTTGGCTTGAGGGCTACAGATACCATTTTTATAACCTGAAGGCCCAGCAGCGCCCCACCCACCCCAAGCAGTTTGCCCCCTTGCTTGTTGATCTCCTGTCTCACTGGCTGCAGCAGGGAAACTGCACACATCCTGTAGCTCTGTGCACTCTATCTGGGTCCCAAGGCAGTGGTTCCTTCCTGCAGCCAGGAGGATGGAAGATCAATGCTCCCCTCCCCTCTCCCTGGCTGCGGGATGGATCTAGGCAGAGCGCTTTGCTGTTCTCCCTGCTATAGCCAGGGGGGTGGAAGCGCTAATCTCCTATTCCTTTGGCTGCAGCATCAGTCTTTTAGCGCTGTGGAAATACGCTCCACCTGGGTTCTTAGGCAGTGACTCCAGTCTGCAGCCAGCAGGAGTGGAGCTGAGGGCCACTTTGAAAGCCCCTGAGGGTCACTTTTGGCCCCTGGGCCACAGGTTGGGAACCACTTATTTGGATCATAGGTTCTCTGCAGCAGAGACCACCTTTTTGTCCATGGCAAGGGTGCCTATGTGCCACCACAGTATATACACACTCTCTGAATAAATTATAACAATAATTTTTGGTAGTCCTTGTTAAAAATGTAATAAGAGTGACTGTCAACCAAATCAAAAATAAGCTCCTAACACATCTTTCTACTTTTATGAGGAGACTAAAGAAACATTTCCCTGCTTTTGGTGGTTGTTCTTTCCTTTTTTGGAGGGTATCAGGTAAGAAAGAACAGATTCTTATTTCAAAATGATTGAAGTCACTGACCTTTTTACACAGTCCTTTATCTTCCTTTCATAATTTACATTGAACCACAGTCTACAAGAAAGGCTTGTGGTACCAAAGCAATGTAATATTGCCAAGAAAGAAGAAAGCTAAGCCTAGAGAGTATTTCCCAAGCCATAGCCTATCAGTGAGGTCAACGCAATCGATTTCTAAAATGAGTGATTGTGCCACTGACAGGAACACTTTCTCCCAGGGCTGTTAATTGTGTACTTAGCTGTGTGTATCCATTGGCAGGGAGAAGATTGCTGCCCCTGCTGTGCCAGACTGTGTTCATGGGACAGAACACATAGGGTAGGCTCATGACTCCTCCTTTCCTCCTTTAGGCAAGTTGTTTCTCTAGGACGGTAGCAGGAAGTGAGCATACTTGTGCTTTTTAGAGTGAAGCTACTGTTATTCTTTGTGCCTTGCAGAAGGCAGAGAAGTTTCTTACATGGTGCTTGCTCCCTTTCTAGGGCTATGTCTACACTTAGGGATTTAGGTTGACTTAAGTAAATCGACTTTAATAAGTCGACTTTAAGTCGACCTTATTAAGTCAACTTAGAGAGTCCACACAGGACTCCTAAGTTGACTTAAAGTGGGCCTTACTAACTCGACTTATACTCTAAGTCGACTAGTTAGGTCCAGGGAGAGCCAGCCCCACACGGGGCTGGGTCTCCCCGAGGCAATGAGCCCCAGAGTGGTCCGGGAAGAAGGGAGCTCCCTTCTGGTCGGGACTGCTCAATGGCCAGCACGGCGGCACTCCAGCTGCTGGGAAGCCTCTGAGGGCTGCATAGCAGCCGGAGGACTGGCATTTGCCAGCACTCCAGCTGTTTGGGGAGGCCTGGGGTCTCCCTGCCAGCTGGAGTGCCATACCCCGGGCCTCCAGGGGCTGCCCAGCAGCTGGAGCACCAGCAAGAGCACGGGGCTCCCTTCGGCCAAGACCGCTCGGGTCCCAGCTAGGAGGGAGCCCTGCACTCCCTTCTCCGCGGGACCTGAGTGGTCTCAGGGAGAAGGGAGCCGGGAAGAGCCGCTAGCAGCTTCCTGAGGAGAAGGAAGCAGGGTCTCCCTTTTACCCCTACCCTAAGGTGACTAAGTCAACTTAGGGCATCCACACTGCTTAAGTTGTCTTAAGAGTCAACTTAAGCATTAAAGTCAACTTTAAACTAGGTTTAATAAAGTCAACTTTAAAGTTCCTTAAGTTGTCTTAAACAGCAGCTTAAGTCGATTTAAGGAAAAGCCAGTGTGGACGCAGAGTAAATTAAGTCAACTTAAACCTGCTTAAGTCGACTTAATTTACTAGTGTAGACACACCCTAGAGGGCTGCACAAGTCCCAGTTTGGCCCTTCATATATAAGTTAATTTTAATGTATTAGTTTACTCCAAAATCACATTCATTCAGGTCTCTAATAACATCAGAGGATGATAAAATGATCTGAGCGTGGTGAAATGGGTCACGGAATCTTAAGGAAATATCCATTATTCACAGAAAATGTAAAACATTGGTCATCATTTAATCTTCAAATTTTTTATGTAGTCTGAAGTTCTTTGTAAATATGTTTCTTGTTATCTCTGTTAAGTCTGCAATGAATTTAACTTTTTAAATTATTTTGGATACTAGAATAACTCTTTTTCATAATATATAGTAAATCTTCATTAACACACACACATATCAAATGGCACCACACGTCATGCAAAACATAACGGACTTAATGTTGCTTTAGCCTGTTGTTGTCTTAATGTGTTTGATGGCTCTATAAAGAAACCAAAGTAATGCAAACTACACTTTGCTTCAAATGAAATTCAGAAAGGTGAGAAAAGGATGGCCAAAATTTCTTATTGCAAACTGGTTATTGTAGAGACTCACACTGTGTTCACATATTTTGAGATTATATGCAATGAATTACTTCTTTTTTAAGATATGTGCAGACGTATAAGAAATTATATTCTTCTCTTAGCCAGGGCCATATTTTAAACACATTTTTTGGAAGATTGGATTGCTCTTATTTAATAATAAGCTGAAAAAAAAATCTCTACAAGTACGCAGAATATGTTTTAAATGTATGTTATGCCTTTTGTGCTGAGACAACATAAAGAAAATATATATTTGGACACCGTCATCTAAGTATTTCTAAATTAGTGAAGTCATTTACTTCATCTATGCAGATATAAAACTCACATCATAAAGGATTTTAAAAGGTATGTGAAAAACTACTACAGATGATGATCTTCAGTGTTTACTTTTTATATACTTTGTGAGCATGTAGTACTGGAAAAACACACATTTTTATATGGTGATGATAACCATTAGATAAATTTCAGTCATGTGATATAGTGTATTTTACACATATTCCTTTGCCTGCCTTTTCTGAATTATGACCACTTATCTAGCTACTTTTTAATGCCTTACTATATACAAAGTTTAACTGTGGAACAGAGCAATAGTTTGTTTAATAACCCACTTCCAAAATGGATAGCCATACTCAAAGTTTAAAAAATCTAGAGAAGCTAGGTATTTTAATGCTAAAACAATGATGACATCTTGAGTCTGAGCTAGCTTGAATTTTTAAAATTAGTTATCTGAAACTTTTCAGGTAGGCCCTGGGTAAATATTAGTCCACTTCACAAAAGTAGCAGCTGTAATTCAGTGAAAACTAGAAGATTCTCCCTTCCCTACCTCCCAGGGACAGGAGACATTTTCATAAAAATTACATAATTCTCTTCAGCCTTCATATAACTACATTTAAATTTCTCCCAAATACAACAAAATATTGCTGGTGATGGGTTTAGGTTGGATAACTTATGAGTGAGCACTTTCAAATATTTCAATTGAACTCAAAGGGTCTACTCACAGAAGTAAGTGTTCCACACTCTCCCCTTTGAATTAAAATAGGTATTTTATAATACATAGAAATATTCTTCAATACGCAGTTCACATATAAACAAAATTCTCTCTCTCTCCTTTTTTCCCTCCAAATAGTTGAGTAGCACATAGATGTGCCAAGAAAAACTGGAGGGAAAATTAAAGGGATATATACATATGTTTTACTACCATACAAGCATCAATAAATCTGTTTTGGAGAAAGAAAACATCTGATATTGGGGAGGATATCTGTGTTTGCATAACCCACACAGACAATTACAATACATTTTCTCCACATTTCTCCAGTATGCCTCAAGAAAGCTTGTCTCTGTGGGGGACAGGGTGTCTAAATAGCATATATATTCCCTGAATTCATTAACAGGATGCCAGTGTTGCTAGATTAAAGCTACTCACTCATGCAGTAAAACAGCCTTCCAAAGTGACTTTCAGTAATCACTCACCTGGTTTATACTGTCTTCCACTGTAAATATGGATCTTGCATTTGCAGGTCCAATGCATCTCTGATGGACCCATATTCCTGTTTCTGTAGGATCCATGTGACCTGTATCACAAATTATTATTCAAGTCTAGTAAAGACCTTGAAGGATTTTCATTTTACTACTGGCCTCTCCTTGAATGACCCCTTGGGGAGCCAGGTTGTTGTTTTTGTTCCTGAATATTAATTTGTTCTGTTTTTAAACCTTGAGGAGGAGGATGTTGCTCACAAATCCCATTATTGTTCCTGAGTATTCTGTAAGCGTCTGTCAGTCAGTAGTCTCTTGTCTTATTAGCTTTCCTGTTCTTTTAGTGTCAAATTGTCCTTTGTGTATTATGACACTTAATACTTGGAATAAAACTTTGATATTAAAAAAAAACAGTTGTCTCAAATTTCAAACATTTACAAGGAGAAAAAAGAAGCAAGGGATTTAAACTAAGATTGGCAAAAACAAGTAGCTATACAGGGCTAAATAAACCTTCCAGCTGAAAACCTCAATGATATGTAATTATATTTCTAAATGAGGCAATCATTGTTTAGCTATGAAGAATGTAATTAATTTTTTCACATTCTGTACTGTTGTAGTCAACACAGATAATAGACTTTTTGAGATATTAGCTGTCCTAACACATTCAACTAATTTAAAGAATCACATTGTGTATTCCCTTTACTGGAATCAACAGTAATAAAACCTTCCCCTCTGTCACTCCAATAACCTGAGATATTCCAGCAACTGAGATTTTCTTACATGAATTAAGAGTTTAGAGAAATTGTCTAGACTGAGAGGCATTCAACCAGTTCCTCACTTTCACTCATGAGGTTCTTGATTCTGCCAGCGCAGTGCTATTCAGTATATTTTGAGTCAAATTCATATCTGGCATAATTCCTTTCACTTCAGTGGAGTTATACCAGACATCAATTTGCCCCGTTGCATGTATGGGTCAAAACAAGGAACATAGGATGTAACATGTCATCTAGTTCAATGCCCTCTATCTATAACAGTGGTTCCCAAACTAGGGGGCGTGAAGAAAATCCAAGGGAGGTGCGAGGCTGTGAAATTTTCATAGCAAAAAATGTTTGCATCAAGAAAACTTATTTGTGTTTATTTTTTATTGTACGATTACAAATTGAATTTTTGTTAAAAGGGGGTTGGATGATGGTAAAGGAGAAGTGGGGAGGTGTGAGGGTCTATCAAAAATCAGAAAGGAGGCGTGATGCTGAAAAGTTTGGGAGCCTCTGGTGTATAGGGATAGATTTACACTGCAGTTAAAAACTGTTTGGCCCATGCTGTTGACTCAGGCTCAGGGGGTTTGGGGCAAGGGGCAGTTTAATTCCAGGACCCTGAAAATTTATCTTTTTATCTCCATGCTTGTTGAATACTTACCTTGGTGTCTAAAAATGGCTTTGGGAGCCTAATTTAGACAACTAAAAAAAAAAAATCCTGGCCTTGGCTAATACCATCATTATCCTCAGGGAGTATCCTCATTATATTGTCAAAACGCTTCACGGTTCACCAGTAGCCAGTCTTCCACTTGGAAATGCAGTGTCCTGTATTTCTGTGTCTGATAAGATCCAAGCAGACAGATACCCTGAAGGGTAGCACACTGCCCAGCAAGACAATCTAGCATAGGCAGAGTCAGAGGCGGCTTTTGGGGTAGGTGAAGCAGGCACACGCCTCGGTCCCTGAGCAGTAAGGGGTCCTGTCACCTGCTTCACCTACCCCAAAAGCTGTGTCAAACTCAGTTGGCAGCAATAGGAAGAGCTGGGGCTAGGAGTGGGGAGCTAGGGATGGCAGCGGAAGAGCCAGGGTCTATTAACTGGATAGTTGTATGTAAGACATGGGAGGTAATTGTTCTCGTGTGCTTGGTAGTGGTGAGGCCTCAGCTGGAGTTCTTTGTCCAGTTTGGTGCTCCATGCTTTAAAAAAGATACGGACATTTTTCCAGAACACAAAACTAATTCTAGGCTGCATAATTATTTCATGCACACATTGCTCAGAGGATGCAGGGCATGGCAGTGATAATTTTAACTTCAAACATACATAAGTTTGTTGGTTTTGATCTTAAAACATTATTGAAATCAGTCCTTGAAGAATATGTTAAAGTAAATGACTTCGTAGCAAAGTGAGGCTTCACTTCCTTTTAACCTTGGTTAAATTAAAGACTCTACATAAAAGTAGATCAATACTGTGTTTAAAACCTACAAATACATTTAGATCAGTGTTAATATTCAAATACAACAAAAAAAGAAATCTAGCATTTTTCAAAACATGCTATCTTGTTTCATCTTCTGTTAATTTATTCTTGTTCTTTAGATATGCTGATCTGTATGCGCAGGCAGTGTCAGGAAGGCTATATGGTGTCCTATTACTTTCAGGTTTAACCATGGGCAAAGTGATTGGGCACAAACCAACTCTCATTGAAATCAGTGGGGAGCCTTTCTATTGATTTTGAAGTATGCTGAGTTGAGCTAGAGGTCTGCTCAGGCCTTATCTTTGAATGAAACCTGAACCACAGCCAATCTAACCCCGACCTGAGCATATCAGATTGTTTTCATACCTGACCCAACAGAATCCACCACTTGTATTTGGGAACCCTGTCAGTTTAGGCCAGCTTGAATTTAGTTGCTGGCCTGTACTCCTTTTTCTTTACTTTGTTTACTCTGTAAAGTTGCCAGGGCTAATTACCGCCCAGCCCTGCCGGCCACTCCCTGCCACAGCCCAGTGGCACATACCTAGAAGGCAACCTGTTTCCCCTTCACAAATGCTCTGCAAAGTTCCTCTGTTTCACTCCAGTTCAAAATACTTTATTGGAGTGAATGTTACAAAAAAGGGTCAAGCAGACATGGTTTTAGATAAAGGAAGTGATTGGTCATCCAGGGTAGAGTACAGATCATTTGGGAAGTAACAGGTAAAGGTAAGGATGGGGAGTACAACCAATACATGATCTACGGTATTCAGGATGGGGGGAGTCAAAGGACTGCAGGGTTGAGAAGCAAGAGGTCAGAGATTCGGGATAAACAGCTTAATATGGGAGGGATACTGAGTGTGACGATATGGGGAGCACATATGATATTGAGGGTGGTTTATCCTGGAATGTGAATAGGGAGGGCGGGTAAAGAATCCATAGGGAGATATGTTCTCACGTAGAGAGGTGGGGGGAGGGGGACGGCGGAGCCCCCTGGTGGTAGATGTGGAGGTGGACCCTTATTCCTCCTGGTACTGTCTATGCCCGGTGATATGTTCGATGTAGATGTCTCGGGACCATCTGATGGTGTCGGATACCATGAGGCGGCGCATTAGTCGGGCGTAGCGTTTACCGACACCCCAGGCCTGCAGCACACCTTCGTTGGCTGGGTCCCAGGCACCCAGGGCGCCGACGATCAGGGCATGGATCTGGACCGTGTAGCCCTTGGCTCTCAGTGTGTCAGCGAGGGGAGCATATGTTTCTCAGCTGTCTCTGCTCCCCAGCTGACCCAAAGAGACTCACTACAGACCATCTTAAATGCAAACTACATGCTCATTTATTTACCAATATTATTTATATTGTTATATTGTTATAATTGTAATATTGTAATTGTATATTGTATAATTGTAATATAATTGTAATATTGTTATATTGTTATATTATAAATATTATTTATTATTATTTACCAATATGACAGTCCCAGTTTGTGTCCCAAATGCTCTCAGGGTTTGGAGACTTGCCCTAGGTCCCCCTATCCCCTAGAAGTCGACCTAGGCATCCAGTGTGGATGCTCTAGGTCAACTTTGTAAGTTCCCCCCAAAGTCCACTTTAAATTTAGGTGTAGACATGCTAAGTCTACCTAAATTTACAAGTATAGACATAGCCTTAAAGTTCAGGCTAATGGGCAGGTGAGGAGTTCCACTACTCCTGCCCCAATACAACAAACAGAGCACACACACTGAGAACTTGTAAAATTATGTGCCATCTGGTGACTCCATACATATTCATCCCATTATGAATTCCCACTCCTGTCCCCTCAGTATTTGTGCCAGTAAATTTAATCACTTGATTTTTCATAGCAAGTGAACACAAAGGGGGCATAACTGTGTCTGAAGTGAATTCATTAAAAAAAATATGATAAAATATTTTCAAAACATGATCAGAAATTTTTGCAACTTACCTTTTTTTACTGGATAACAAGAGAAAAACTGATGAAAAAGAAACATTCTGAACTATATGCCACAAATAAATATCACATTTATGACCTTAAAGATATATTACAGCTGAAATTCATGTCAGTCTTTCTATGTTCTGAATAAGGAAGAAGCAGTTAGTATTTATCCATTGCATCATATCACTGAGCCTTTTCTGTCTTAGTGCTAAATTTCCAAATGAATTGATGGTGTGTACATGGTTCAGCTTGAATATAGCTTTGCTAAGCTTCCACAAAATTATTTGTTCTTGAAAATACAGTAATTATATGCTTGTGAGTGTTCTAATTGGGTGTGATTGTCATCATCTACTACTGAGCCATTGATTAGGTTAGGGTTCAATATATGTCCTGTTAAAATCTGTCAACATTAGAATACGTGATGCTATAAATATACCCTATTTTGCTAGCCATGGGTTTCATTTATTACTGAAGTCTGTGCAGGTTGGAAAGATATTGTGTATATAATTGGCAATCTGTATGCTTATGAATTGCCAGTTTATCAGATAAATTCTACACCATGAACAGTGTGTTGTGTAAGTTTGCACATAATTCATATCATTGGGAGGGGAAGATGGTAGAACAGCGAGTATATACCTTAGAAATATGTCTCTGATGACCTGTTTGCTCTATGTATCTAATATGACCTAACATTCTGTGTAATAACAAAGCCAATGAAACAAAAAAACAAACCAAAGCAACCTACTAGTGTGCCAGTGGTTGGGAAGTCAAGAATAATTGTTCCTTTCCATGTCAATTCAAAACCTGTAGATTCTTGTTTGGTTGACTGAAGGAAATTATTGCAGCTTAAAGGTAGGTACAGAATAGTCCTCACTATGTATCTTAAAGAGTGTTTGGTAACAATTTCCAAAGAGGTAGCTATGTTAGTCTAGTTCAGCAAAACAAGAAGTCCTGTGGCACTGCTAAAGACCAACACTTTTTTTAATCACATGAGCTTCCGTGGGAGAAAAACCCACTTAGTCAGGCTGAAGTGGGATTTTCTCCATCAAAAGCTTGTTTGTTTTGGTAACAGTGACATGCAGCTGGCAGTACTCAATCAGACACAGTTTTCCATTTGTTCAGACTGTCATATAACTACAGAATGCCACCTGCAAACTGTCATATAACTACAGGTTTGTTCAGACTGTCATATAACTACAGGTGCCACCTGCAAACTGCACTTTGAAATTACTATATAACTTCTAATTTATAGGATGGTAAGATAAAGAATTAGAAAAACAAATATAACTTTCCTTACCACTTCCCTAAAGATAATGATTAAATCTCTGGAGATGTTCCAAGAAGTTAGTAGTCAGGCATAGATCATGTTTAGACTAGGGTTTGGCTATGAGGCTACTTTACTTTTAATTTCATAGGCCCTGTCATGTACTAAGATTAAATAATGATGAATAGACATAACATGCTCCAGAGTTCCCTTATTGGGCTTTATTCAGCATGTCTGACCAGGACTGCCAGCAGACACACAGGTTTATCTATGGACTTAACAACCCTCCCATTTATCACTATGGCAACCCCCAATGGCCTCAATAACCTGAGACACCACATATTCCTCCCCATCAAATTAAAATGCCCTCCCCCCCCGAAAAAAAATTAAACTCGGAGATGAGGGTAGACTGCCCCATCTCCAGGCAAAGCCCCGGGGGATTATTCTGCCCCATGATGAAGGTGTCGCCCCTAACTAAAGGTCCAGTCGAGTAGGAGGCCTTCTCACTCTAGGTGGATTGTGGCGAATTTCTGGTGGACCCAGAAGGTGGTATTGGTGGCGGTGTGGCCACAGGTACCGGAGAAGTAGCAGGATCCAGTGATGATGTTGTGTCCAGTTGGGCTGGTGTGAAGGCAACAACGTTGAAAAGGTGGCTGGAATAGGAGAAACATGAACCGCTGAATCGTGACTCGATAGTATATCTCCGACAAGGGTGAAATCAGTTAAGTTGGTTTGAGATGTACCCTCAGGACAGGTCTGACATGGTAAAAACTGATCAACACGCCACTGCCAAGACAGGCTATCTGCTTTCTGGATAGGGTAGGAAACAGATCCTGTTTTGGCAATGACTGTTGCTGGAACCCATTTAGCTCTGGAAGAATAGTTTCAAACAAGGACAAGCTGGCCAGTTATGAAGGTGCTGTCCTTCATTCTCGGTGCACATCTGACGACCTGATCCTGCTGTTGGTGTTGACTCACTTGCCATGTTTCTTGTGGTTTCAACAAATCAAAGCAATAGTGCAACTGCCGTCCCATCATAAGGAAAGCTGAAGACGCTTTAGTCGTGGCCAGTGGCGTGTTTCTATAGGATAACAAGAAGTTGTCCAGATGTTTCTGAAGGGGTGACCATCTCCTTGCTGATTTTAGAGCTTGCTTCATAGTCTGTACAAATCTTTCAGTGAATCCATTGGTGGAAGGATGATATGGTGATGACCTGATGTGATGTATCCCGTAGGCCTTCATAAAACTTCAAAATCCTGGGAAATGGATTGTGGTCCATTGTTGCTTACCAGCTGCTCTGGGAGACCATAACAACTAAAGTAGCCACATAGGTTTTGGATAGTGTTTTCCACAGTAGTGGACTGCATTACAGAGACTTCTGGCCATTTGGAATGGGTATCAACAGCAATTAAAAACATACATCCTTCGAATGGGCCAGCAAAATCAACATGAATAAGTTTCCATGGCCTTTCTGGCCAGTCCCACAGGTGTAGAGGCACTAACTGAGGTGGATTCCAGACACTTTGGCATGAGGTGCAAGCTCTAGCCTTCTCCTTGATGGCCCTGTTCAAGCCTGGCTACCAAAAATAGCTTCATGCAATTTCTTTCATGCGCTCTATTCCACAGTGAGTGGAATGGAGCTGTTCAAACAAATGTGGTCTTAATGAAGGCGGAATAATGACACACATACCCCACAACAAACATCCAGACTGGGTTGATAACTCCATCTGCCTAGACATATACGGGCAGAGGTCAGGTGCGACCTGGGAGTCAGGCAATGGTGTTCCGTGCATCATGAGATCCAGAACTCGAGATAATACTGGGTCAACGCGTGTTGCTCTCCTTCCTTAGTATCCGTGATAGGTGTGTTTTCCACCTAATCAAAGATAAAGATTCCTGGCTGGAGACTTATGAAGGCCAGCAGCATCAATTATATGTCCCAAATATTCAACAGAGGGCCGAAAAAAATCACATTTGTCTCAGCGAATGCGTAGGCCGTATTCCTCCTCCAATCTTGGTAGGATAGCTCTTAAGTTTGTAAGGTGTTTCTCTTCATTCTTGCTGGTGACCAGGATGTCATCAAGATAGTACTCTGCTCCCAATAAACCACTCAAGATCTGGTCCATGGAGCAAAGCTGGGGTTGAAGTAATCCCAAAAGGCAAGCCTCAGTATCTCTACAGCCCCTTATGCATTACAATAGTCAATAACTCTTGAGATTCTTCTTCAACATGCATCTGTAAATATGCTTGCCTCAAATAAATCTTGCTGAATTTTTGTCCCCCAGCCAAATCCATGAAAAGGTCCTCGATGCGGGGAAGGGGGTATTGTTCTGCATGTAACACTGGGTTAATAGTGACCTTAAAATCTCCACAAATCCAAATGGGGCCATCTTTCTTCACTTTCTCTTCAGAATGGGTGTCGACATAATCACCTTCTGCCTCTTCTACTTCATGTAGAATTTCCCTCTTGTTCCATCGGACCGCCTGCTCATTGTTCTCCGGTCTGCCTTTTTTGCGTGGCTAGTCCTCTTTTGTTTGCAGGCATGTTCAATGTGTCCTTTCTTGCCACATTGTTGACACAGTAGTTCCTTACACCAGCTCTCTGTTGCATGATGACCCGTTTTTCCACACCGATAACATTTCCACCTTCTCAGGAGCTGAGTGGTAGGTTCTCTGGATACCTTATGCATCCCTGCATTCGCCCTGATTAGTTGTATCTCCTGCGTGGCCCATTCCATAGAGACTGCAATATCAATGGCTTTCTGCAAGATAAGCTGAGCTTCGGTTAGCAAGCGTTTCATTGTTGATTCACAGTGCAGGCCACACACTAGCCTGTCAAATAGCATTTCAACCAACATGTTCTTGAAATCGCAGTGTTCTGCCAGCTCCCTGAGAGCTGCTACAAATTGTGCAATGGAGTCACCTTCACCTTGATTCCTGTGATAGAACCGGTATCTCTCTGGGTGCGTCTACACTTGTAAATTAAGTCGACTTAATTTACTCTGCGTCCACACTGGAGTTACCTTAAGTCGACTTAAGCTATTCCCTCTTGTGGTTATATATCTCTCGTGGAGCTATGGTTCCCTCTTGTGGTTGTTTATCTCCTGTCCCTTGGCTTCACCAAACAATAGATCAGATTTCAACTCCAGTCAGCCCCATACCGCTTCAGGCACATAGCACAGGCATGCAAACAGTGAGAAAAAAAACAACATTTGTACATACCTCAGGATTTCCTGGGTTCACAAGATGTTATCTCATCATCCCACTTTTGTCACCAGTGTCATGTATTAAGATTAAATAATGATCAATAGACATAATAGGCTTCAGAGTTCCCTTATTGTGCTTTATTCAGCATGTCTGACTAGGACTACCAGCAGACACACAGGTTTATCTAAGGACTTAACAACCCTTCCATTTATCACTATGGCAACCCCCAATGGCCCCAGTCACCTGAGACACCACCAAATTGGGGAAATCAATTAAACTCAGTCATGATAAATGGTGATAAAAATGCAAGAACGATTGTTCTCAGGAGACTCTAACTAGAATCTAATTCAAACTGGAACAGGATAGCAGTCCTGTTTCAGAACCAAACTATGTGGAGAAAGCCTGCTCGGGAAAAAAAACCAAAATAAAACCAACCATGACATTTTTATATTGATCAGCAATCATTGCTTATCAAACTGAAGGGCAGGTATAATTTTCAAAAGTGTCTGGTGAATCCTACCATAAAAGTGTAATGCCTATTGAAATTAATGGGTATGAGGTGCCTAAATAATTCTGTGAATCACACCCTGAAATGTGTGAGCCCTTTCGAAAAGGGAAGTTTGGCACTTCTGAAAATTTTAGCCTGTGTTCTTTCCACCTGGTTATGAAAATACATTAGAGAACACAGAATACTTTTTCCCTGGTGTTTTCATTGGCATGATTGCGTTACCCTACATATTTTTCTGACCGCTTCACTGATGTGCAAACCTAGGATACATCTTTCACTTTTCCTAGAGACAGGAATAGTAGAGGTAGGATTCCACAACTTCACTTTACCTATATACAATTCCTTGCAGTTTCAATTGGACACTGAATTTCCATTCATTTGTTATCCTGCCCTGATGTATAGTGAGGCTGCACAACACTAAACAACACTTTTTAGGTAGGTTTATTTTTGTGATGTGAATTAAAACACCTGGCATCTATCCTGATCTTGGTACTACTCTCTAACGTTTTCTCAAGCCAGAGGGGTGCTTTTAAACCCACATTGTATTAACTTTCAAGGGGAAAAAAAAAAAGATAGGCAGATATTTAAGGACTGAGCATACATATTACAGGGAGAAGAAGATTTCTTGTTATCCTTACAACCATGAAACTAGTTCACCTTGTTACCTTTTAGCACACAACGAGTGTAGTGAAGAGGTAGTCACATGACAACCTGAGTACATATTAATGCCTTGCAACCTGCACAGTGCCAGTAATAAGGAAAAGCTATGGGCGGCGTCTACACTTGTAAATTAAGTCAACTTAAGCTTCCTTAAGTCGACTTAATTTACCCTGCGTCTACACTACAGTTTCCTTAAGTTGACTTAAGCAGGTTGCTTAAGTCGACTTAAGGAAAATAAAATCGACTTTATTAAACCTCCTTTCCACTAGACTTAAGTCTTAATTCAACTTTTTAAAGTCGAATTAAGCCAGTGTAAATGTGGGGTAGCCCTAAGTTTACTTAGGGCTACCCCTGGACTACACTAATGCCCTCCCTGCCGGGGGGGCACAAGGGGAGCCTGGCATGCCCCCCAAAGGGCAGGGCAGAGCCCTGTGTGATGCTGTCTGGATTTAAGGAAGCATTTATGATATTATTTTCTATGGATATCTCATAAATGCTATAATACATAGGAACTATGTCATGTTTGGTATCAATAGAAAGGTAGTAATTTGCTGGGAATGATTATATAGTTTATGTCTAGGAATTGTATTTATATTAGAAGTTATTTAGTTAGGAATTTGGTGTTATATCTATACTTTAACTTGTGTCATTCTGGAGGAATGCCTTAGACAGGAGGGTGTGAACAACCATTGTCTTCTTAATGGCTCATCAGGTTTCTCCCTTTGGCCCATTGTAGGTGGGAGCACCTTAGCATTAAGGAGACAATGGTTGTAAAGTTAAGGAAGCTCCCACCTACAATGATGAGTCGACTTTATTAAACCTCCTTTCCACTACACTTAAGGCTTAATTCGACTTTTTAATGATGAGCCATTAAGGACACAATGGTTGTATTCCGTATGTCCTTAATGGCTCATCAGTTTAGTCCCTGGGACCATTGTCCCTGGCACATTCCTAAACATTAAGGACACAATGGTTTTACACACCCGCCTCTCTCAGGTATTTCAATAAAATCATACAAGTTAAAGTATAGATATAACACCAAATTCCTAACTTCTAATTGAAATAGAATTCCTAGACATAAACTATATAATCATTCCCAGCAAATTACTACCTTTCTATTGATACCAAACATGACATAGTTCCTATGGATTATAGCATTTATGAGATATCCATAGAAAATAATATCATAAATGCTTCCCTAAATCCAGACATCATCACACATAGGGCTCTGCCCTGCCCTTTGAGGGGCATGCCAGGCTCCCCTTGTGCCCCCCCCCAGCAGGGAAGGCAGTGGTGTAGTCCTTGGGTAGCCCTAAGTTGACTTAGGGCTACCCCAGGGCTACAGTGGCTTAAGTCGACTCTAGGGAGTCGACTTAAGCCTTAAGTCGAGTAGAAAGGTGGTTTTATAAAGTCAATTTTATTTTGCTTAAGTCGACTTAAGCAAAGTGTAGTGTAGACGCAGGGCAAATTAAGCCAAACTTAAGTCGACTTAATTTACCAGTGTAGACGCAGCCATAGAGTCAAACAAAAACATATTGTACCAGTCAATCTTGCATTCTTGTTAGAGAGATTAAAACACCTATTTGGTCTTTTCTATAATTAATTTTGTTTATCATCATACTGGTAAAGTGGGCACAGAGAGAAATCCAATTAAATGATTGTGCTTTTTAAATTTTTTTTTTTTAAATATGGCACTATTTTTTTTCAATAGTTTCATGTATTATTCAGATGAGGTTCTGCCGATCACCTCCAGAGATCTGCATGTGAGTGATCAAAGAAGTTGTGCATTTTGCATCCCTTCAGATACAACATCCCATAAGAGTTGGGGATATAGACTCTTATGAAAAATCATACTGAATTAGGCTTCTAAGGCAAATCTTAACCCTAATTCTTAATGAAATAGGCAATTAAGCCCAGGAATGCTACTTTTAAATTGAAAGGAAATTACTTTTCCTTTAAGCTGAAGCATTATATTAAAAAAGAAAAAAAGAACTAGTTGCACATTTTGAAATGTCCTGTTGGTAGGCATTAGCATATGACTTTCTATAATGGTCAGTCATATTTTTCAATGATAAATTTTATAAGACAAATGCTTAGTCTGTTTTTTATGTTTTGTGAAGTCTGATGACACATTTATATATGGAGTACTTCAACTTTTCATAGGCTACTATGTCATGTATTTTGGTGATAAATACAACTACATAATTTGCCTGTCTCTGCAAATTTATCCTAGTGAGAAAACACAAACTCAGCTATTATCCAAAAGCAGGGCTTGATTAGCAATAGCTTGATTGACTGTAGCAAGTTGATACAGCCATTATTACTGTAATTTTCTTACGCCCCCATATCTACTTTTCTTTTTTAAGTTGTTTCTTAGGAAAGTGAATTTCCAGCAAAGCACTCCACATAACTTTGTACTGGCCAGCTTCCCAGTTACTCCCTGGGATGTTTTGAGCTCATGGCATACTGCCATCTTGTGAATACAGTGCACAGCTATCAGGATGCGCAGAGGCAGGAAGGAGTGGATATGTAAACATATAGGGTGATATCCTCATGACAGATGTGAGAGCTCAGAAGTGTAGAAACTTCAAATAACTAATATGTTGAGATATGCCAGACAAAGTAGGCAGCAAAATTTGTAATAAACTGTTGTGTCTATAAATGTTCTATGTATCCTTGTGAGCCTGGAGTTGTATGGTAAGTCCATTGGGCTGGTTACTGAGCTTTTCCCAAAAGTGAAATCAAGGTGAGTAATTATTACTACTGGGACAAATAAACAATTCCTGAGAAGTGCCACCCCAGTAGTGGATTGTTTATCCTGGTTCAGACTGTGTTTGCGATCCAAGAGACAAAGGCAGATCTTGTGCTATAAAGAGCCAGCCTGAATTGTTTAAGGAATCACTCATTATGATCCAGAAACTGTCATGTGATTGTAACCAGGAGGGAAGAATCCTGCAGGAAGGGTTGAATGACTAGCACCTGTGAGGGTCTCCCTCTGGAAGACAGATGACACCTGGTGACCTTAACAAGTGTGGAGGCTGTTTATTACTTTATGATCTATTTTCTCTTTAGTGCTCCTGTCCTAAAAGAAATGTAAAGGCTGGGCTGGGCTCTGTTAAATATTGTCAGAGCCCCTGGGAAAGAGCAGAACAGCAAATGATCTCCATCCATAGCACAATAACAGCTGGAGGTCTGTGAGTGAAAGGGACACCAGTGAGCTGACCACAGAAGGGGAAGAGGTGCAGTTGTAACGGCAGAACTGGGACAGTCCTCACCTGTGTTTCAATTGCTTTACACCATACAAAAAAACCCAGAGAGTTATCAGGACCTCAAAAGCCTCCTTGTGAGCTGGCAGGGGATTCCAGTATTGCAGGTAAACAGCTATAAGGCTGCTTCCTGAAGACTCCCTGCTAAGCCCAAGCATAGGGAGGATGCTGGCAGAGGGACTAGTGCTTAGGGCATGCAGGGCTCCGGACAGTGTTATAAGGCAGCCTGGAAATGCTGAAGTAGCTTAGATAGGTTTCCAGACTTGTGATGAGGGTCCTCTCCAGCACACAGAATAGCAGATGATCAAAAGGATGCTAAAATATCTTATAGCTCTTTAGCTTTCCCTGGCTATGATTTCTGTGCTGCACTTCTTAAATCTGCAACCCGGAATCTTTCCCTCAGACCTGAAGGATTCTCTGAATCTGGTTTCATCCATTTCATTGTCCACCTAAAGTAAAATAACAACACTGAAGCATGAGACAGAGGCTTTGAAAGTTAAATTGAAAGATTAAAAACAGGTTTTGGTTACAAGAAAGTATCTTGGCTGGCATAAGAGAAAATGAAATTTAACTGTAGGATAAGCCAGATCTTCTTTCTCACCCACTTTCAGTCAACACAATAAAATACTGTTATAATAATTTTAGCTAGCTTAAATATTTCATATTGCCTGGCAGGTTAGAAGTCCCCAATTTACTAGCAAGCATCTTCCCATTGGAAAATGATTTAAAGTTGTAATTTCAAGCTAATTGATTCCAGTGAAAGATACTCATTACAAATGCTAGATATATACAGTAGTTTAAATGTGTTTTAGAGTTAGTCCTTAATCCAAACACAGTAACAGCTTTCAAGGTGTTTGTGCAGATCAAGGGAGAAGAGCTTTGAACTAAAGCTTTTCTATTTTGTACTGTTAATAGCATTAAGGTCTGTTTTCGAAGGACAGAGGCTGAACAGCTGTCAGTACCATGCATCAGAAGTGTAAAAGACTGAAGTTCGCAGAACATCAAATGAAATTAAACATTATCAGGTTTATATCTGTGTTTATGGAAAGTTTACAGTATATTTATAAATTTACTCTGCCTTTGAAAATCTTGTTCAGCTGCTGCCTCAGATGTGGACCTACTTTTGAATTTTCCTTCTCTGTCCCAGAGGCCCCGATCTGTTTCATCAAGACACCACTTTATTGTAATGGTTATGAAAGAGTTGCACTGGGTTTTTGAGTCATACAGGGAAGTGAGAGAAACATATCGCTATTTTCCAACTTTGTTTTCAAATGGGTTTGACAAAATAATCTCCAAATATCGTACCAAGAGTTACAGCTTTGGTGTAGTGCCTCTAATTTTGAGCTGTCCTAGATGGGTAACTATAAATACAAACTCTGTAGCTTCTATATAGTCAGCAAAAAAGATAAAGAAAATAGAAGACACAAGTTCTATAGGAGACATTTTACTATCTACAATTCCTGTCTAACATATTAGAAAACTGTGTTCCTTTCTATTGTACAGATAAGAGATTAGGATATTCTGTCATGGCCAAATTTCTTGACCCCCCTGAGATCCTTTCCCACTGGGCAGAATTCTCCAGCCATACTACCCTGCTGCCATGCAGAAGCTCCAAACTGCCCACCCCAGTCTGGTAGGTGGAGAATGAAGGGGACATAGAGGACTCCACAAGCCATATTTTAACTGTAAAAGAGCTGCCTGTGGCTCACAAGTTATGGCTTGGCCACCCCTGGGATATTCAGACAAGTGGAAATAAGAGGTATGATAGATATTGCAACCTCATGCAGTATCTTGATGGACCGTTGTATTAAATGTGAGTACTCTCCTTCAGAAGGTGGTTAACACAGCTCCTTCAGGAACTGAAAACAAAGGGGAGTGGGGTGTGATTCAGGGGAGTCACTGAGACTAAATCTGAGAGAGGTCCCACCCACCGGAGAAGTTTGTACATACTGGTTGAAACTGGATTTCTAGAGACTCAAACAAAGAAGGGTCTTTTGCACCAAAAGGCTGAGTTTGAACTGACGCAGGGGCTTCTTTCTGATGCAGCAAATCAAGACAACCTTCTGTCAAAGAGGGGCCCCAACCATTGCAGAAGGTTGAGAAAGACTTTGGCTAACTAGAGCCACATAAAACTGGTGGGTGACTACTGGTATGTTAAGGGCATGTTTAAATCTGTTTATTGGTTCTATTCTTTTATTTTCCTGTAATGCTTTTACTTTAAGAATAAAAGATGTGTGTGTAACATGTAACTGCTAGTAATACATTTTTCTTGAGCAGAAAGCAATGATTCACGTGCAGGTATCCTGAAATTGTAAGAATATGGTGGTAGAAGTGAGATCTATGAGAGTTGAGTGATACTGGTGAAGTGCTAAGTGCACTGAAAGCAAATCCTGCAGAAGGAAAAAGCACTGAGAAAAGTGTCTCATGGTCTTTTGGGGAAAAGAACAGTGAAACAAGACAGGAACATGGACAAAAACCAATGAAGAAACAGCAGCTGTGGAACTTATGTGAGCAGCAAGATTTGTCTGTTGCTGATCTGAAGAAATCAGGGGAGGTAAGCCATGTTGCAATCATCTGGTCTGAGGCAGGATGGGGTTCCCTTCCCACAGGGGGCTAAAAAAGCTTCCTTTTCCTCCCAGCTACCCACAATGCACCACTCCTCTAGCGACCTAGCACCTGCCAGTGTGGACGCAGGCAGTCGACAGGAGTTTTCAATGTGGACTCTTTAAGTCGACTTAACAAGGTCGACTTTAAAGTGGACCTTGTTAAGTCACCTTAACAGAGCCATCACTGTAGACATATCCTTTGACTTCACTGGGGCTATATTGGCTTATAACAGCTGAGAAATTGACCCATGCTACATAAAGAATGAATTGCTAATAGGAGTGGGAACAGAAGATGTGCTGCTATAGGCCTTATATTCATTACCTGGGGGCTTTTTTTTTTTTTTTTTTTTTTTAATAGTCCCATGAAAAATTCTGGAAATAATCATATAACAAGATAGTCTTATGCATTTCTCCAAAATTGTCAGTTTTTAGCCTCTGCAATATGCAACACTAGTGAGCAAAGTGTGAGATTTCCCAGTGATAAACTAATTGACTGTCCCGCTCTTTCATACTAGGACTGAGGGTGCTTTGACATCCCTGGAAATTTAAGATCAAACATATTTAGTTAAGGGGGTGTAATTGAACAGGAATATGGACATTTTGATTATGACTTAGCTCCGAGAAAGAAAGTGACAATAATACTTAAAGAAAACATACCAGGAAAAGAATATCAGTTGACTTATGGGAGATTTTGCTGGGTTAGTGTTCAAAGTGATCTAGAAAAGAGCTTTCAATAATGTTGATTGAATAAAATGTAGGATATACATAAGAAATAGGAAACCAGACTTCAGGCTGCATGATGCTGTAGGATTGGATCCTTTGAGGGTAAGTGCATCTTTATTGTACTTGAACAGACATACAGATTCAAACAGTGCACCTGCTGAAGTGTTTGAGAAGGATGTTTATCAGGGCAGTGGGAGTAGCTCATTTGTTCTGAAAAAAAGCTATCATGTTTATACAGATACCAGAGAATGCTAGAAGAAGCTTGGTTTCTGAACTAATCTGAAGGATGGTGTTGAATTATGCTCTGAACTACTGGGCAATAACATGAGCACCATTGTCAAAATTTATCTGTGGCCACCCCACAGAACAAGAGGGTTACAAAGTGAGCCATGCTAAAATTGCCAGTCCAATATCCAAGCACAAAATATGATTTACAGAAATATAATACTGATTTTATATGCTTTCAATATCTCAGGAGATACACCAAAATATATATACAAGGGAGAAACTTATTTACATGTAGCTCATAATTCACAAAGTTATAAATATACTGTCACAGAACATAATGAAATAAAACACACTAAAACATTTTCTCTAAACAATTTCCTCCTAAAAGTACACAAGAGGATCTGGGTAGCACCTTAGTAGTTGACACACTGTGAGGGACAGTCTCTTGGCTTCCATTACTCGGTACTCTCAAGCTTCATTCTAATTGACCAATGAAATCTAACTTTAAAATAAAGAATTTATATAGAACTTGTTCCAGTGTCCTTAATATTTTACGTATTGCATGTTGGAAATTATCCAAAGTGCAGTACAACGGGATATCGTGTTTAACTCAGTGAGAACTTTGTCTAACATAACATAACCTTTTCATTACCTCCTTTGTTTTCCAACTTCTCCCAACTATTTTTCTTCATAGGCTCTGGTTCATTAAGGGAAAGCAAACAAACAAATACTGTTTAATGGCTAATGACAGCTCCAATGCTCTGTTTCCAAGACCAGACTGTGGAATGAATCTAGTTTCACTAAAATCTTTCATTAAGCCCTCCAAGCAATGTCCCTCCGCCCCCCCAATAAATTAGTGTAGGTCCCTACACCCTCCTTCACAAACTCCATAGATTAGCTTTATATTTCACAGCAATTAACAGCAGCTTTGTATTCAAACGTCTCTGAAGTTTAGTAGCATTCACATCTGCATTTCCAATTTGGGTTCATCTCCAGTTACTGTCAGCAAATCTTTTACAACTCACTAATGCTGTTTCATCTGAATGTGATACAATAGCTTACAAAGACAAAAGTATATGAGAACCTTGCAGATGGCATACTGCCAACCACGCAGTAATTAAAAATCCCTTCCAAATATAGGAATGGTGGAATTAATGCTACTGGTCATATTAGGCAATTCAGTTCTGCCCAACACCATTTCCCTATCACTTCAGCTAGATGTGTTATTCACGGTGGCTATGTCTACACTTACAAAAGCTAGTTCGAATTAGTTAATTTGAATGAACTAATATGAACTAATTTTAGCACGGCCCCACTACAATGCTAGCTCAAACTAGCCATGTCCATGTAGGGCACTTGTTTGGTTAAAGTTAGTCAGTTGCATGAAGGTCAATCTGCTGATTAGTTCAAACTAAGCAGTTAATTAGAACTAATATGGCCACATTGACTTACTTCTAACTAACTATTTCGAATTAAAAGTTAGTTCGAACTAAGCAATCAAATTTATTAGTTCCAATTAAGGAAGACCTTAATTCGAGTTAATGAAAACCTAGTGTGGCCAAGGCTTAATGAAGCTTAATTCAAACTAACTTGCAAGTGTAGACATAGCCAGTATTATCTTAAACTACTTCTGAAACCGCTATAAAGGATGCCACATCATACTTGCCCAGATGCAGCGGAATTTGGGTGTTGTGTGAAATGATCACTACTGATGTATACTAATTCTGTTGAACAATTTAATATTTGCAAAGACTAATATACTAGTCAATACAATAATAAAAAAGCAACCAGTTAACAATTACTATGATAAGTGCAGGTGATGAAAAAAAAGAGAAAACCAGATACCTGTTTTGGATGTATTTTTGTTAGGCTTGGGGAGCTATTGTTTCCATGACTCAAGGAAAGGTTAGTTTGAGGGTTTTCTGTAAGGCCATATAAATGCTGCTCTTCTAAGGCACCCTGGCTATGTCTACACTTACCAAATTAGTTCGAATTAGTTAATTGAAACTAACTAATTCGAACTAATTTTAGTTAGTTTGAATTAACTTAATTTGAACTAGCAAATTTTAGTTCGAACTAAGCAAGTGCCATGCATGGCACTTGCTTAGTTCGAATTAGTCAATTGCATTGAGCTCAATGTGCCAGTTAGTTCGAACTAAGCGCTTAGTTTGAACTAACATGGCCACATTGGGTTAATTTGAACTAACTAGTTCGAATTAAGGGTTAGTTCGAAAAGTATAAGCGAATTTATTAGTTCGAATTAAGGAAGCCCTAATTCAAACTAATGAAAGCCTAGTGTAGCCAAGGCTTAAATTAGTTCGAATTAAGCTTCCTTAATTCAAATTTATTTGCCAGTGTAGACATAGCCCCTAATGCTTATTTACATCTGCTGAGATACAGTGGAAACGTAAACAAAGGAAATATTTCTATCATTAGCATCTTGAAAACTCTATTTCTTTCCTCTTCTAAATCAGCTAGTAATATCTCTTCAAGGAAATGCCTCCCATTTCATTTTAAACTACAACTCTGAGCTGCTAAAACTATGTTAATCCCATTGCGTGTTTGTGTCTGAAATTATATCTTTTGAAAAATGAAAATGAAAACCAAAAAAGACATTTTGTGGCTTTCATCTTTTACAGCCTTATCATCGGGATGGATACATTTCCCACCTCCCACATGCACTTGGGAGGTAGATTAATTAAATTCATAATCAAAGACAATGTTTTGTAACAGATAAAGCTGTGCAGATAAAAAAGAAGGTTTTTAAAGACTTAATTCTTTCTGAACCAATTAGAATTTTTTTCTATTATTTTTTGTGGGGGTTGTTGATGGTAGAGGTACCAGTTATAGAAGAGTGGAAAGTTGTGAAATGATAGTCATATTGCTCAATGGATTTTTGAAAGTGACAGTGATGAGCACAGCATGCAAAACTGAATAGAACAGAAAAGTGAACTCTTAGACTAAGAACCAAATCCTGCAAATATTGATTTCAAAGAGATTACTCATGTGCTTAAAGTTAAGCACATGACATGAATAAGTGTTTGGAGGATCCAGGCCTGTTTTGACAACAAAGCTGTGAGCATATCAGCTGTATTTGTTTGCAGAGTTCCAGGTAAACTGTAAATAAGTGACAAATGAAAACAATGTTCCTGAAATATTTGTAAGAATCCGAAAGCTCATTTCATTTTGATTTCATTTCAGTCATTTCATATTAGTTTTTTCACTGAGTGCTGGACTTTTATTAATGAGAATCATCATGAATAGTGATTTTTTTTTTTACTTGAAATGCACAAATGTTAATTAAAAAATTCATTTTTGGAAATACATAGTTTATTATACATTTTGCTACTGGTACTGTGCTGTTTATATACATAAGACACATGATATTATTTCCATGATTGAATCATGGCAAAATTTCTATTCTTAGTTATATCTATTCAGACCTATTTAAGCAAGGTTATACTAGTTGACACTGAAATGTAAAAAGAATTTCTCCCTGTCCCTCCTCTTTCCCCCTCCCCCAGCCCCACATATACTTGTGCTATTTGGCTGGTCCAGTATATATTAGTGACTGTTGTCATGTTGTATGTATGAAGGGCAATGAGGAACAGCATTTCCCCCTTCCCTCCTCTCCCCTCCCGCAAACAAGAAACTGCAAGCTCAAACAAACAAACAAATCTCAGCCTCCATCTCTGTTCTCTAATTATTGCATTTTAATAGCAATTTTTTTAGATCTGTTGGCTGAGTCCTATTCTGTTTCCCCACAGCACAGTATGAAGGTATTAGTTAGAATTCAAAACATATATTTTAAATATGCTATTTCTTCGCACAGATTTTCACAAACCGTTTAGCATCATGTGCAACTCTTGTTCTAAGCCGGCTGTTCCAGATCTCCCTGATAATTTATACTTTGACTTTCCAACTCCTCATGGGGTCCTTATCTGACCAGTTTGAAATCTTATTAACACTATGTAATGCAGAATTACATAATGGAATAACAGACTTCAGAGGATAAATTAAGGTAAAATACCAGGCAAAGGAATCACTGAGATGCCCTTGGAAGAGAGTTTTTAATAGAAAGAAGCAAGTCTTTGGTTTAGTATAGTATTCTTAATATGAATGGGACAGGCTTTAGAATTTCATAAGTCTTCTTGAATTTTATTTTATTTAAAGTTTTGGGATGAGCAAAATATTTTACTTTCAGTGCAATAGTTTTCTCTGTTTAAAAACAATGGCTTAATTAAAATGGTTTGTTTGTTTTGTTTTTGTAGTAGCCCAACGGATGCCTGTGATGGGATGCACATCTGTGCAGCCCTAGGGCATGACCTCTGTAACTTTTCTGTTCAGTTTTGCAGTGTAATTGTGTGATTTGATGCCAAATATGCCATACCAGGTTCCTTTGTGAATGCTCAGAACATATTCTTCATGATTACCATGGTGCCATGTTTCCTACAGCAACATGTGTGTACAGATGTGAAGCATGTTATAAGGTTCAGACTCTCAGGATTATCTCTAGCACAGTGGCTGGAGATTTACTTGTCAAATGCCCTCCCTGGGTCAGGTAGAAGTGAAGAGAATCACATAACAGGACAGTGAGGAGAGAGGCTGTCAACAGTTTGTAAAAACAAAGACACAGAGACTGGAGGGAGAGAGAAGCTGCAGGCTTTGGCCTGAGAAGACATCACCTTGCAACCAACTTCAAGCAAGATCGGGCCCTGCCTGGGAACAGGCAGAGAATGGCTGTAAAACACTGAACAGCCGAACACCATGCGCATAATCTTGGACTTTGAGGTCAGTTTAGGGAGAGAAGTTATATTACTATGCAGTTTATACCTTTTATTTGATAGTGGTCACTCCTGACTCATTTAAAGTATGCTTCTGCCTTGATTGACCATGTTATCACTGAAATCATACTCTGATCAACAAACTAGTATTTGTTTTATCTAAAGCTGTGTGATATTTAGAGGGTGCAGCTGTGGAAGGCTGGGCACAATCCACTTTGTTAAGTGGACGGATTTGAGACTAAGGGCATGTACACACGATCACTTTATCACGCATTAACAGTCACTACTGCGCGATAACAACAACAGCGTACACACGTATAATAGGGATCTTGCGCGTCAACAGCCCAGTTGTAGCGCAATAGAAAAACCATCTCAACGAGGGTGGTAGCAGTTAACGCGGAACAGCTGTTGCACCTTTCCACTCGTGTGTACGCTTACCGCACAATGATTGGCCTCCGGAACTGTCCCAGCATTCCAAAGTCATCCTCTCTGGTCTTCCCCCCACCCGCTCTGTGGCCGTGACAAAACAGTCAGTCCCCGCCTTGTTTCGATTCCCGGGATTTTCGAATTTCTCGTCTGTTTCACTTCCTGCTCTCTTCCTCGTGGAGGGGAGTGCAGCTCTGATCTTCACTAGCAATGGCGGCCCATCGTGGAAGACGCGCACCCATTTGGAGCATGGCAGAGGTGCTGGACCTGATCAGCATCTGGGGAGTGTCTGCTGTGCAGGCGCAGCTACGTGGCAGCAGGCGAAATTTCGACACATATGGCATAATTTCTCAGGCCATGTCCGAGAGAGGTCATGAGAGAGACACTGTGCAGTGCAGATCTAAGGTGAAGGAGCTGAGAATAACCTATCACCGAGCAAAGGAGGCAAACCGCCGTTTGGGATCAGCGCCTGCTACATACAGGTTTTACAAGGAAATAGAAGCCATCCTCAGCGTGAACCCCACAACAACCGCCAAGAATCCTGTGGACACATCGGCCCCCCCTCATCCAGTGAATGCCAGACCCGAGCAGGATGAGGACGTGATCGATGAGGAGGAGGAGATGGAGGATGACCTGGAGGAGAGCGCAACAGCGTGTAGCCAGGAGCTGTTCTGCACCCCCGCTAAGACGTCCACCCAGGACATCAATTGCAGCGTGTCCTCTGAGATGGCAGAGGGGGGTTCAGGTAAGTTTGTCTTACGTGCAGCTATGGCTCCCGCTAAAAAATCATTGTCCGGGGCGGGGGTTCTTGCTGTCTCGGTCCCCACTGTGCACGCTCTTTACTATGCATTCATTAGAAGTGCATCAACACAAGCACTGATTGTCAAAAAATCATCTGTATTTAGGTCACTAAAGGTTTCCTCGATGTACCGCCAAAGCCTCCTGCTCAGGTTAGATGGTTAGTCTGCTCAGGTTAGATGGTTAGTCTGTGTCTACGCTACCGTATAAAGATACTCGTCCTCGCCAGCTGCAAAGCACAGCCCTGGGAACCATGGCAGCACACAAGGCAGCAGCATACGGTCCCGGCTGGCATCCGGAGGCATGTAGGAGATGTATTCTAGCTGGCAGGGGCACTCTGAGGAGAGAGATATCGGGTTCCATCTCTGTGCCCAATGCAGACTGTTAGCCCCCAGTAAGGTTTCTATTAGGACGTACCTTGTCCGCTTCAGCAAAGCATAGGATGTTGACTGCCCTGTACCTTCCAGTGGAATGTGCTACTGGAAGGTTACAATGGTTATCTAGGCTATGTTTTAACAATAGCTTTATTATTCTTTTTTTTATTAGATTCGACCTTCACAAGGCCGGTGTCTACCCCAGCTGACTGCATGAGAAACATTCGGCGGCGTGCTCGAAGAAACAGGGAGGATATGTTTCAGGAGCTGCTGAAAGCAACACAGGAATCTGCAAGGGAGAATCGAGCCTGGAGAGAGGAATCCCAACAGAGGAGGCAGAAACATAGGGACGAACTGATAAGCGTCATGAAGGAGCAAACAGAACTGCTCAAGAGCATGATTGCTTTGCAGTCCCAGGCGATTAATGTCCGGGCTCCACTCCAGACAGTTCAGCCGTGTCTGCCTACCACTCCCCGTAGTCCCTCAAAGCATTTCTTTGAAGGCCACCCATCCCCCTGGTATACCGCAACATCCAGTCCCTCACAGAGCTACTTTTTGAAGACCCGCAGCTACACCCACCTGTAAACCCTCCAACCCCCCCCCCCCAACCACCACCCTCCCCTTTTATCTTTTAATAAAAATAGTAACAAAAAATTTGAAGAGTGGCTTTATTTGTACACAGCACAGTGCAAATCTCATAAGGCGCACTTGATGTGTCCTTGAAGGAAACTACGGGAGGACATCATTGAAATGCTCCCTGAGTTCCTCTCTTATGCGAGCAGCTCCTCGTTGGGCCCCCCTAATACTCCTAGTGGCTAGCTGTTCGTATGCTGCCTCTAGGCGCTGTGCCTCCATAGCCCACCCCGGGGAAAACTTTTCTCCCCTATTTTCACAAATGTTATGAAGAACACAGCACGCCGCAGTCATAGCAGGGATCTTGTCCTCGTCCAAGTCCAGCCTCCCATACAAACATCGCCAGCGCCCTTTTAAGCGGCCGAAGGCACACTCCACAGTCATTCTGCAGCGGCTCAATCTGTAATTCAACCGCTCCTTCCTGCGATACAGGTTCCCGGTGTACGGCTTCATGAGCCATGGCATCAGTGGGTATGCTGGGTCTCCGAGGATGACTATGGGCATCTCCACATCCCCCACAGTAATTTTTTCATCTGGGAAGAAGGTACCCCCTTGCAGCTTCCGGTACAGTCCAGTGTTTCTGAAAATGCGGGCATCATGCACCTTTCCCGACCATCCAGCATTGATGTCCGTAAAACGCCCCTTGTGATCCACGAGTGCTTGCAGCACCATGGAGAAGTAGCCCTTCCTGTTTATATACTCGGTCGCGAGATGGTCTGGAGCCAAAATCAGGATATGCGTGCCATCTATGGCTCCCCCGCAGTTAGGGAATCCCATGGCAGCAAAGCCGTCCACAATCTCACGAACATTGCCCAACGTCACCGTCCTCCGTAGCAGAACGCGATTGATGGCTCGGCACACTTGTGAGAGGGCTAATCCAACAGTGGACCTCCCGACTCCAAACTCATTTGCAACCAACCGGTAGCAGTCAGGAGTCGCCATCTTCCATACAGCAATCGCAACACGCTTCTCCGCGGTTAGGTCTGACCTCATGTTGGTGTCTTTACGTCGCAGGGCAGGGGCCAACTCTGAACACAGATCCAGAAAGGTTGCTTTCCGCATTCGAAAGTTCTGTACCCACTGCTCGTCATCCCACAGCCACATAACAATGCGGTCCCACCACTCGGTGCTCGTCTCTCGCGACCAGAAACGGCATTGCACCATGTGCAGATGATCGGTGAAGGAGCTGAGCAACGCGGTGCTGTTGCTCTGCATGGCATCGATCAGCCCCTGCTCCTCAGCGTCCTCGTCTGATTCGGAGCTCATTGCGTACTGAGCAACCAGCCGAGATGTATTTAGAATGCTGAAGGCGACAGTGGAGATCAGAGCAGGATCCATGCTGTCGCTGTTGTGATTGCTCGCAAGTGGTGCGGTGCGTCACTGCACTGTTGAAAATAGGCGCGAGTTGCTATTGACAACGAGGAAGACGCAAGGGGAACACAGTACACCATGGGAAACTGAGAGTTTACCCATTGCGCTTTGCGTTCCTTTCTTTCATCCCATGATTCCAAGCGCCAATTGCGGGAAAATTGAACTGTGGGATAGGTGCCCAGAATTCATTGCGCTACAGCGAGATATAGCACAGAATTCTGTTGCGTTGCAAGGAGCGACGTGTGTACGTGCTATCCCGAAATAAAGGCCACGTGTTTTTTATAGCGCGATTGCCATGTTGCGCTTTAATCTGATCGTGTGTACATAGCCTAAGTTGATTGGGAGTGGGTCCCAATCCCTGTAAGGCAGTGGCGCCCAGTGTAGTGTGTGGGGCTGGATGTGCTTGCTTGGGGACCAACGCCTATCTGGCTAGTGGATTTACACCCACTGCCTGGGACCAATTACACGCTGGTGGCTGGTGTGGACTGACTCAGGAGTGAGTGATCACTCAGCAGGGGCGTGATGAATTGGGGTTCAGGAGCGAGGTTCGAGGGGTCATAGCAGCACACCAGACTGGATTTGGGGAGCAAACTGCCACAATGCCTACTCTATATTGTATACAAACAGTAAATTTCTTGCTTGAAATGTATCCTTTCCCTAATTTTTCAGCTACCAATAGTAGTAAATTATTAGAAATAATAAATTATTAATACATGCATCATCCCACAACATGTACTATGACAGAGACAAGTAGGACTTAATTTTAAGAAATGGCAAATTCTGTTGCAAATCTGTTTGATAAAACAAGCTCTCCTAAAACTAGTTTTTCAGTTGCTTACTGTGAGTAACTATTGAATCATTAAACATTTCGATTTGAAGCCAGACATTTGTACTCTGTTTCTCCCTAGTATTTTTGTAAAAAAGTCGACAGTTTGGAAAGTAATTTAGTTTAGTGTAACTGGGCTCTACATAATACTTATGTGACAAATGATGTTTACTTACCAGCTAGGATAGTCATAGGCAGAAGGGTCAGAAATGTCAGTTTTAATTATAATCTTTAAGTAAAATTGATACATAGTGGCTAAGTCTACACTACAAAAAGTTAGGTCGACTTTGTTAAGTCGACCTAAAGTTGACCTTATTAGGTCGACTTAACAAAGTGCTTCCCCTGAATGGGGACTTAGTAAGTCGACCTAACTGCCCTTAGGTCGACCTAATGAAGTGGACTTAAGTGTCCACACTGTACTTAGGTTGACCTAAATAGTGGACCTAAGGGTTAGGTCAACCTAACCAGAGGTTCTTATTAAGTCAACCTAAGCTTTCATTAAGTCAACTTAAGGAATTTCTTAAGTCAACTTAATGAAAGCCTGGTGTGGACAGGGACTTAGTTAGGTCGACTTAAGCCTCCTTAAGTTGACCTAACTTGCAAATGTAGACATAGCCAGTGAGAAATAGTTCTTGCCTGCTGCTTTTCAGAATACTGCACAGCCTCATCACCTCATTGACAGACAATACCATTATTTCCCCTTCTTCCCAATGTTCAGTTTAAAATGGTCTTTGAAAACTTCCATGGATTTTCCCGAACTTCTTTCCTTGGTCTTTTCTCTCTGCTTCCCTCCCCAGACCCTGTCCCCATCTATTACAGTCCCTTTTAGACAGTTTTACTAGTGGTGTCACGAGAACACTTTCTGCAGCTTCCACCATCTGGTACAATCTTATTATATCTCTCAACCCCACTGAATCTCCATTATTTGAAAATCAGTTGCACTGATCTGTACTGCACTAAACAAACTGGTGTGATGTTTATTTAGTCCAACTTATAGTTAAATGGATGACAATGAGTGTCTGCAAACTGGTCAGAGAATAAAGTTCACACTTTGTAGCTTTCTAAACCCTGCCTAACCCTTAAAACATTAAGGTGTAACTTTCCCAAAAAGTCTCTAATGAGTTTCCATTTAAGTGTGCATCCATGCACCCTCATTTAGCAAGTGCAACCACCTGCCTGTTGGCTTTTAATGGTCCAGTAATTTGGACCAAGGTATTAGAGCGAAGGGGATTTGCAGTTATAAGTTTCAAGATGTAGATTAAGGTTATTGGATTTGTGTAGTCAGCTGGTTGAAGTCATAAAAGGTACCTGTCCAGTGAAGTGGAACTCATGCAATTAGGGATTGGTCCCCTTCCATATACAGACTCACTGCAAAAAATCTTGATTTAGCAAGGGTTCATCTAATGTAGCTATTTTAGCCTTCCATGGGATGCTTGAATAGTCCTGCCATTCTCTTGAATTGGACAGGACATTTATAATACACTTACAGAAATACGTTTCCTCAGAGTCTGAAGAGAATAGTGGACTGTGAAATGAAAAATAATAAAGAGAGTTTGTCATCGTACAGTACTTCTTCTGCTCCCTGTTTCTACTAAAGTGCCCTTTTTGGGCAGTGTATCTCTATTCCAGGTGCAATGTAACACCCTTCTCAATAAATTATGTTACAAGCCAAATGGCCATAGGGTTAAATTACTTACTTCGGAACCTTGCTCTTTAAATTCCTCTCTCTCCTTTGTGCTGCATTCCCCAGCCAATCCTGATGTATTAAGAATGTGTCTAACATATTAGCATATTTTATAATTGAGCTGAGGAATGATGTTACTATTAATTTATTTTTGAAATATGAACACGCTTTTAAAGAAAGTGCAATGAATAAGTGTCAGTAATATTTATGGCAAAGCGCACTGCTGCTTTTTTGATGTGCCCTTGAACTTCTGAGTCAAAGTAACAAAAATCATCTGGCTTCTGCTAAGGGGTCTCAGTATACTGAGTTGCATGGGGTTTTGTACCTCTACATTCCCATCATTTACAGTATGCCATTCGTTCTTTTGCCTATGAGAGGATGCTGCTGACCCAAGGGAACTGACAAGTATACAGGGGAATGATCATTTTGAATAGAAAAGAGGTGATTATGAAGAAGTCTCATCTCATAGAACCATGAGGTCAGAAAGGACTGTGAGGGTCATCTACTCTAACCCTACAAACAAGCAAGCAGACACCATTAACTTCTCAGATATAATGCTAGAATGGAATGCTAGACAGAGGCATTTTCTCCTTAAGAGTAAACATTTATATCAGCCCCCTTGTGCAAATGCAGTATGATACAGACTTTAACTATATGATTATGTGTTTTTCTTTCCCACATGACTTCTTCCTCATACACTACACAGGCTCTTCACATTTGGTGCCTCATTAGGGAGCCACTCCAGATTGTCAAGATCAGCAAGGGGGAGAGAGCACCACCATGACTTCAGTTCTAGGACTTTGACCTATGGTATTCTGTACTAAGCTCTTGTGACATATGCTTTCCCACGGTCTTTCTTCCATGAACCTCACAGTTCCCTTCCCACTGGGGAACACCTTCTCCAGATAATATGTTCTCTTGGCCTTGTCTTCTAAAGTGATGACCAACCTCCTTGAACCCCTTTCCCATCTGGGAGACCTTTTACTCTTGGACACTTCATCCATGGGATAAAGTTATATACCTGGCTGGTAAGGGGAAGAACACCTCAAATCACTTATATTTCTTGCCTGTCAAAGTGTAACTCAGCCATTGACCTTTCATTACTGAACACCTTGGGAAATGCTAAGAAGGCCAATACAGACAAGCATGGTTGGTGCCTTTTAAATAAGGTCACGTCTATTTCTGGATGCCTAATAATTCCTGATTTATTGTATTGTGGTCTTCAAACAAACACAAAAGGAATGAGAGAGAGAGAGAGAGAGAGAGAGAGAGAGAGAGAGAGAGAGAGAGAGAGAGA
>ML685794.1:10082799-10096521 GCA_007922175.1 Pelusios castaneus
AGAGAGAGAGAGAGAGAGAGAGAGAGAGAGAGAGAGAGAGAGAGAGAAATTGGTTAATTCCATGTGTGAACAGGATTAAGAAAAAATATCTGATTGATATTAGTGCCATATTAATAAAAAAACCCCACTAAATTTGGCAAATTACATTTGAAAATGCATTTTAACTAATCTGTCAACACCAAACAAACTCAGTCAGGAATGTGATAAAACTAGGCCATTAAAATAACTAGAAGGTGAAATGATATAAATTAAATACAGACAAACATCCATGATAACTAATCAAGAGACCTCTCTTTAAAAAAACAGAACAATAAGAATATTTACATGTAATTTGTATGCCATTCTGTTTTATTGCAGATGTTCACAAGCAGTTTGGCCATGCTAATAATGGTCTCTGCAATTTGTTTTATTCCCCTTGATGGTCACAGGTCATACGAATCAGTAAAACTTGGACTATAATTGAGGAGTCTTGTGGGGAATGATCTGGGTTATCTCCTTTTTACTATAACAGTCACAGAAATAATTATGGGGCAAAGGGAAAGACGGCAGCAGGAAAATAAAGAGGGATTCCTATAGATATGTCTACTTTGCAATGTAAGCTCAGGATTTGAACTCAGGCTCAAACCTAAACCCCCTTTGTCTAAAATTTTGGGTACTCAGGGTCTCACAGGGTTGGAATCAAAGCTGAGATGCAAGATTCAAACCCTATTGCTTTGCATGTAGATGTATCACCAGTTATACTCTGGGAGTTCACCAAAATTATTCCCTAATCTCATGGGCCTTCTTTTTTGCCCTCTGGACAGTCACATTTTCCCACACTACACCAGAAACAAAGGGTTAGAGCATCCACATATTTGGAGCACACTAAGGAGTTTGGGCTATAGGTGGTTGGGCTTTTAGCAGGAAGGCAGAGCCCATACAGAGAGCAAGGCCCAAATGTCATCAGAAACCACATCTGACTGGTTGGAAAAATGTAAATTTTCAGGTTTTTGGGTCATGTTTGATGGAAAATGGTCTATTTTTCTTGCTAATTTACCTTTTTCATGTTTCTAATGAAAAGTGTAGGTTTCATCACCAAATTTATGATCACTTTCTTGATTAAACAGGTTGATTTTTTTTTTCACCAAAATTTTGGACACAAGTTTTAAATCAAAATTTGATATTTACACTGATTTTGTTTTTGTGATTGTGCTTTTGATTTTTTTTCCCCAATTTTGGTCATATTTTGATCAGTAAAGTCAATATATTTCCTGGCTTCTTTTGTGTCTCTCTCTCTCTTTGTTTAAAGGTAGCTAATTTTATGGCCATTTTCAATATTAAATCAATTTCTTCTCCCATATTTGTGATGACTTTTTTGACTGAAAACATCATTTTGTCACCTATTTTTGTGGTCAAAAGTTGAATTTTTTATTTTTTTTTTTTAGATTATGGTCAGGCTTATGATAAAAAAAAATCCATGTTTTGCCTCCTTTTGATTAAAAAGGTCATAGTTTTGTCAATTATATTGCCCCAGTTTCAGTTGAAAAAAATCAACTATTTGGTTACCTTTAAATGAAAAAAGTCAATTTTTTTATATCTTGGTTAAGGTCACAATTTTGTTAATAATGTTTGTTGTTATTGTTTGATTTTTTGGGGCACATTTTGAAGAAATAAAAGCAGTATTTATGCCAACGTCTGCCACATTTTTTTTAAAGAATGTGGGTTTTTTTTTTATGTAAATTTTATGATCATGCTTTCAATAGAAAAAGACAATTTTTCCTTCCTTTTTGGGTCATGTTTGTGCTAGGAAACTCTATATTTACACCTATTTTATGCTGATGTTATATATTTAAACAGTCAATTTTGGCAGTTTCTTGGAGCATGTTTTCATTTAAACTAGTCATTTTTTTTCTGATTTATTTTTTTTCCAGTAAAAATGATTTGATTGCTGATTTCTTTTGTCACATTTTCAGTAGAAAATAGAATATTTTTGCTGATTTTATGGTCATGTTTTTCCAGTCAAAAAAGTAGAATTTTAGATCGTGTTTTGTAACACTTTGATTGAAAAAGGTGTTTTTTAAATGTTGTGTTCCTCCCCCCCGATTTTCGAGCAGACCTCATCCATTTTTTAAATAATATTTTTGGTTACATTTTTTATTGAAAATATAGCTGTGTCATGCTAATTTTCCACACTTCGGCTCCAACTTATCGCAATGTACACTTATTGTAATTGTCTGATGGCCAATATTAAGTTCGTTAAATGCAGTGCAACATACTGTAAAGCTGTGCACAAAAGAATGTTCTATAACGCTGTCCTGCAAAGCATAGATGAAGTATATGTTGTGCAATTTGGACTGGTATGCTGTTACCCCAATTCACCACTCCAGAGTCCTTACGTGTCCCACTTTGCTGTGTGAGCCTCTCACTCCTGAGTCAGCTCATGCTCCTGTAAATAATCAGTCCCTCAACCAGTGGAGGAGTGCTCTGGCCAGTCACACCTGGGATAGACACCCAGCAAACTCTGGGAACTATCATCTTGCAAGGTTCAGGGTTGACCACTGCACTTTGCAAGCTCATTTACACTTGTCAGTCAAAGAAGTTGATATGCACCAGCTCTGTTACTCCAAGAGCAGTCTCTGCACACACTTAATCCACACACACTGCTTTAGATTAAATAAACAAATACATTTATTGACTACAGATTTTTTTTGGAGATTCTAAATCAGAATAATATAAATCCATAGATCATTAGGTCAAGGAGTTAGTTAGCTTCAAATTAGAATTATCTTTTATTTAGAAAATGTATTTCAGGGGAGAGCCACAAGGGAACACCAGCTTTGAAAAAGTTTACCCTAGGGTCAGGTGATCATTGTCCAGCAATGGGTGTAAGTCCTTCCACATAGGTTCTCAGGCCAGTCTATTGATCAAAATAGTCATTTTTTCATAATGTTATGGTTATAGTTTGAATCAGGGCCAGATTATCACAGGGGCTTAAGCCCTGGGCCCTGGCCAAAAGGGGGCCCCAGCCCCTAAAAAATCTAAAATAATCTGGCAATCCCATCCCCACCCAACGCTGGCAGGGTAGGAGCACAGAGTGCTACTGTCCTGCCAGCACAGTGGGAAGGCGAGTGGGGCCCTGGAGCCAGAGGCCAGGCTCTGTGCTCCCACCCCACCCCACCCCTGGGCCAGCTTGGTCCCCCCCAAGGGTGGGGAGGGACAGCGCCTGCTCACTCTGCCCAGGGGTGAGGCCTGGTGTGGCCTCCACTCTGGCCTATGGCCCTGGGGAGTTGCATCAGGGGCTGCCATGCCACAGGCCAGCTGCCCACCCCCACCCCCAGTAGACTGGTTGGTGTGGGAGCACCCTCTGGCCCCAATCCCCCCATTGGTTCCTGCAGTGGGGCCCCAAGTGTGTGGGGGGAAGGGTAGCGGGGTGGAGTGGGAGGCAGCCGAGGTCTGGTTTGGATTTAAAAAAATAATTCTTTGCAGATCATTTCAGTTGAAAAAGTCAATATTTTCACCATTTTTTCTGGTCACATTTTCCATCAAAAAAGCTTTTTTGCTGTTTTTTGGGTACATGTTTTTGATCAAAAATTTATTTTTTTCCTAATGTTTGTGGTTATATTTTCAATCAACAAGTCAATTTTTTCACCAATTTTTTGTCACTTATCAATTGAAAATGTTGATTTTTTTCACCAATTTTATGGTCACTCTTTTGATCAAAAAAGTATATTTTTTGCCAATTTTTGGTCATATTATTGATGGGGAAAAATATTTTCACTTATTTTTGGTCACATTTTTTAATCAAAAATGTGATTTTTGCTGATTTTTGTGGTCACATTTTCAATAAAAATACATTTTTCACAGATTTTTTAAAGAAAAAAATTATGAAAAATCAATTATTTCAGTGAGTTTGCAGGTCACATTTCTGATAGAAAAAGTATGTTTTTCCCCTGTCTTTTTAGGCATGTTTTCAGTTAAAATGTCAATTTCTTCACTAATTTTATGGTCAGTATTTTTTTCCCATGTCTTTGGTGACATTTTTGATGGGAAAAATGTCAATATATATGTGGATGTTCTGATCACATTTTCCATAAATAAATCGATTTTCTCACCAATTTTATGGTCACTCCATTGATCAAAATTTGGGTTTTTGTTACATTTTGATCAAAAAAGCAGATTATTTTCACTAATTTTTGGTCATAATTCTCAATAAAAAAACCTGATTCTTTCACCTATTTATTGTCTTGTTTTTTAATTGAAAAAGTCTCTTATTTTGCCAACTTTTTGGCCACATTTTTTATTGAAAAAGATAGTAATTTCAGCTCTCATGTTTGTACAATTAGCACAAAGTGGAACCAGTCAATATAAGTTCCAAATGTCACTCTGTTATCATAAACTGGAAGCTAAGGATTACACAAATTAATAAAAAAAGTACAAGATTTGAACTTACTGACCTTTGGATTAAGGAAGTACTTTGCTACCAACATACATAATAAAAAAAACACAAACAGAAGTAAATGCCATGCTTTTTTGCACTGCAATCCATTCATCAACATATTACATGTAAGAAAAAGGCAATATTAAGAGGAACAATGTTACAGTACAGAAGGTCAATGAATAGGTGGCTAAAGAATACAAAAAGATACCAGCAAGAAATCATGTCCAGGCTTTATTTTACTATTCAATTTTTATTGACATACTTTTTTATTATACTTTTCAAGCTAGTGGCACTTAAAATACCTGACTTTTTTTTTTAAATGAGACCACTGTCAGAATGTGGAATCGCTGCACTGTCATGTGATCCACATAGGTTAGATACGTGATCTCCAGCACAAGAGGGGCTAAAAATGCTATAATGCTTCCATGAACATAGAATATAGCTCTGAAATGGACTGCACATATTGTGACTTATGCTTTATGCATGAGTAGCCCCACTAGAATCAAGGTGCTTAAAGTCAAGAGCATGTGTACAAGGATTTGCAGTGCTAACATCTTAGAAAATCCAAAACCATTTCTGTAAGATACACTAGGAACCTCCTGAATATGCTTTAATAAATGAGTGGTTTGTCCGATACAGCTTTTAAAGAACAGCTGAAAAGGAAGTTTAGGTAGATTCAATAATAAGAAATAGAATTAACCCAAGTGATATACCAAATAATGCCTAATTTCATTCCCTTTGTGATATGAAGGTGAGCAATTGGCTAAGTTACATTATTATTTTAATAGGTAGAAGCTACAGGGTTGCCTTTTGCAAACTGCTAAAATACACTTGTGATCATTTATTCTAAAATGTACATTCAAAGTCATTAAAAATAATTACCAAAGAAGGGCAGAATAAATTAATGTACTTTCCATCACTATCAGTAGGGATTAAGGTGGGGGTTTTTTAGCAGTAAGTCCCCCAAACCAATTCTTATCCCACAACTCCCTGAGAAACTGCTGAATTCTATATGCAATCTCTCAATTTTAAATCAAATAGTCATTTTTAACAAAAACTCTTTGAACCCACTACCGACCTTTTAATTATACAAATGTAAAGATTTAACATAAAAAGCTCATAAAAATGAAAGCACTGCTTCACTTGAACTTTATTGTCTGCATTCTTAAAAAGAAAAATCACACACACATGCCCATTACACAAGGTAAAATTTTCAAAAGTTCCTAAATCACTTGGGAGTCTAAATCCCACTAATTTCAGTGGTACTTAGATACTTTTTGTTTAAAAAAAAGGGATTTAAGTTACTAAAATACTTTGGGTTTTTTATTTATATTTAAAAATATATATCTATAATTAGGAGCTTAATCTAATGTTCATTGAAGCAACATGGAAAACTCTCACTGACTTCAGCGGGGCTACAGTTTAGAATCGATAGTCCACAAAAAACAAAAAAAATGAATACCCAAAGAGCTCAGCTGCAAGAACAGAGCTAATCACTAAACTGAAGTTATGTTTGGGTCACTGTTTACCAGATTGCACCATAACGCTTGTGTCTAATACATTAAAAAAGTGAAAGAGAGAAGGAAACATGTTAGGCAATAACAGAATTCAGATGTAATTTGTTCACACTCTTTTTCCATCATAAAAATTCCTCAAGCAATCCCCAAAGCTGCCTGTTAAAGGGAAACAAGGACTATAATTGGTATCACACTTACTATACAAATGACTTTGGGAATTACAACACTTTTAATGTATTCTAATATTACCTGTCAAGACAGATTGATAAGAGGCTATGGAGTAATAGTTTTTTTCTTTAGCCGTTATGCCATTAAAATTGTTTTCATTATAGAATCAAGATCTTAGGGACACTGGCCAAGAGGCACCTGCTGCTTCTGGTGAAGTCCATTTGGAAAGGGTTAGTTTAATTGCTCAGTAAAGCGTCTCTCAAATTTTAGGGGCACTATATACAGTATTTAAAAAAACAAAACAAAACAAAACAAGAACACAGAGCCAGTGCACTACAACTTGTAGAGTCCTTTACTAAATGAATCTTAATATGAGTGTAAAATGCTACCTCTGGGATCTGGCAGTTCTTTAAGCCTATTTTGCATGTACTTACACGACGACAGAGTGGTGCAGAACTGGGGTAACTGTATTTGTCTATGCTTTTCAAGTTCAATTTTATTCTGACGCAAGAAGATTAGTTACTTAAGCCCTATCCAGCACAGCACTTATGCACATGATTGAAGTTAAGCATACACTTAAGTGCTTAGCTTGATCAGGGCCTTGGAGAATGAACACATATCTTTCAAAGTTTTAGATAATCAATATCCCCTATGGCTCTTTGTCAAAGTATCTCTATTTTAATAATCTTTTGTACCTCATCAGGAGTGTGTGGAAGGGGTTATTAGTCATATGATTCTTGCAACCTTTAAATCATGAGCAAGTGGTTGTTGAGTGTTATCTAAGAAATATTTTGATCTGAGTTTCAAAGGCAATGAAAGAGCCCTTCTTTGAGACAAAATGAGAATCTATTGTTTAAGGGAGAAAAGACAAAAGAACCTTGTTTATTATCTGTTTGCAATGTTGTTGTGTTGGTCCCAGGATATGGCAGACAAAACAGGTGAGATAATATATTTTATCGGACCAACTTCTGTTGATGGAATATTTGAGCTACACAGGCTTCTTCAGGACTTGGGTTTACTATGTGAAATATGTTCCGATTCCAAGGAACAACTTCTGGCCTGAGAAGGAAGTCAAAAAGTGCAATGAGTATATCTCAGGAAAGAATGTAGCTCTAACTCTTTAGTAGAAAATTAGGTGAATTGTCCTCCCTTATTTGAAGAACCTCACATCAAAAGTTAATTTTAATAGCCTCCAGGTTTTCTCTGAAAAAATTATTATATTTTGAAATAGCTTACTCATATACATGTAATAAATTCAAACTACCATTGTGGGATTTTCAAAAGCACTCTGATATGCTCTAAGTATGCTCTCACTGGAGAGTTTTATCACCAACTGCATTGAGAGCAAAGATGAGCCAATGCTGAGTACCTTTAAAAATACAATCCCTCTTTTTTCTGGGGATAAGTAGGTCTGAGACCAAGGATCAGATAAATATGAACATGATCTAAGAACCCAGGATACTATGTCATCAGTCTTGCAATGAATTCTGAATTGGTGTAGATTTATTTGTCTAGATAATCCTATCAACTTTAACAGGGCTACTCATGTGAGTAAATATATGTGCATAAGAGTTTGCTGGATCAGTACCCAGGAGTGTCAAAGAAATCTTCCAAAGCTGTCTAACACTATCAATAAATAAATAAATAAATACAAACATACATACAATCAGTGCTTGATTATTTGTGAGAAGGCAGCAGGAAAAATAAAATCACAATCAGAGATAGCAAGACGCTCCATATTCCTGATTGGTTGTTCCAGTACAATGTAAATCTATCAGTGTCCTCCATCTTCATTCACAATATAATCAAAAAGGGGAAATATGGTAGCAAAAACAGTAAGCCCACACTTCTTGGTCCTTAGCACCAGAAGTGTTATGAGTTCCAGGCTCAAACCTGAGGAGTGAGGACCATTTATCACTCAAATGCTATAAATTATAAGGCTCCAGTTTAGGAAAATACTTCAGCATATTTGTAACTTCAAGCACGCAACAGTTCTACATTCATGTTTAACATTAAACACCTGCCGAAGAATCATCTGACTCCTGGTCTGATAGTTGTCGACTTAAAGTCGACCTTATTAAGTCGATTTAACTTTTCTACTGTAGACATACCCTCAGTGCCAACAGCCAAACTCTAATAAATGCACTTATGTATAATAAGAACTCTGAGTACTATATGCCTCACATTGCCTTTCCTTAAGGGTTAATTTTCAGAGCATTGTGGTGGACTTTAACTACACAATACTAGTTAGCTTTATTAACTTATATGTAATGTTGAGAAAGTAAAACCTGCTTGCTCTTCACTGTAAAATTACTAAAAGGCTATTTTTTTCCAAGGGGCCACGGCTTTCTTACGTATGGGAAAGAATGTAATTACGTCAATCAATGGCATGTGTATAACACTACATAAGGCTTGCTATAAATTGCTGTGGCTCCATGACGGTCAATGCAGCTATGGTGACTTATGGTTGATGAAAATCTAACCTGTTGGCATTAAAAAAAAGCCTTAATTAAAAAATCATTCAGCCCCACACAATCAATCAGAATTCAAAACATATCTATAAGGAAGCAATTAGTTTATCTATCTGAAAATCATAATTCTTTAGCTAATTTCCATCTATTTCTATAGAATCTTAGGTTCCTAAACGCCTTTAGAAAATGAGGCATAGGCTGCTAATTTACCCAGGTGCTTTTGAAAATTTTAGCCAGCATGTTTGAGTGAGCGCAGGCATACTGCAAGTCAATGGCAGAGCCAGGAATAGAATCCAATAATTCTGACACTTGATTCTCTTGTCTAATTGGTAGGCTACACTCTCCCATTACTTGTATGGTCACCAAGTCTATAAATTGTACATCATAGTATCTAGTTTTAGTCAAAATGAACCCTTTGAAAGATGAAATGAAAAGCATGTTCACTCAGCCATTCAATAAATTGCAGAAGTGCTGTAATTTGCTATAAAAGTGCAGAGCTAACAACTCAGTGAGGCATTCAGTTCCACTTGGACCCACCTGAGAAAGGCTGATAAAGGACACTTTTTAGAAAATTACACAAAACTGATTGGCTGTTACGTAGGAGAAATGAAAATATAGCCTAGTGGGCTCTTATATAAAACCATTATGTTGTTTTCATTTTTTCCTTTTCTCTTTTCATTCAAAACAATTGAAAGACTAAAACTTTACAATAAAACATGAAGAGCAATATGAAGATGCAAAGTGAATTATTTTGACTGGTTGGAATGCATTTCTATTACAGATGTGGAACAGGACAAATACACAACATTTATTTTCCTCAAAAAAGATCTCAAATGTCTTCTTTGGTCACAAGCATTCACAGTAGGAGGTTAGGATTTTATTGCAAAAATAGTAAGGATTAAAGTTAGCAACTAATTCCAAAGGGTTTTGGACCCTAATCAGTTCAAAAGACCATGGCATGTCATTAAGGAATTCAGGATATGCTCCACATTGCCTCTCTGTAGCCAGAAGGATTCATGAAGCAGATTAATATAAATGAATTACAGAAAAAATAGCTATTCTGTGGCAAATCGTAAATCTTACTGTACATCAGCATAAAGCTGTCAGTTTAAAGTCCTTAAAATAGCTTATCAACTTGTTAGGAAAACCTCTAGACAGGCTTCAGTGTGTTCATGGTTGTCTGCTGTTAAGCAGAGTGACACAAGCAGAATGGAAGCCTGCTTGAGTGTATTTCTTATGTATGCTGATGCAGTGTGAGGAGCCTGAGTATAGAATGAGCCTTATGCCTATGGTATACCCATGCAAATTACCCTCCAAACTAATTTTTGGTGAACACTCACGGCATATGCTTTGCCAAAGGCATGAATAACCTTGTCTTCAAATTATTCCAGGTTATCTTTGCAGACAAAGAAGAGCCAGATAACAACAAAGACTGGGCAGAGATAGAGTCTAGAAGATAAAGATGAGTAGATAGGGAGGTTATTTGGATTTTACATGTATATAACATATTCATGTCCAGTTTTGCTTCGTTTTTAGTTCTACATTGGACAAATGCTGATCGATTTTTAACCAGACTACTAACTTAAAACACACCTACATGTCCTAGGTAAGATAGAGGAGCATATAAGGGTTTGGAAATAATTAAACAATCATTTGCAGGAGGCTTTGCCTTAAGAATACTTCCTAGCTCATTTAGCCGTATCACTCTTTATTCAAAGATCAATTATTTCATAATAATATTGTGCATAATTTTAGGAGCACAGCAGCAGAACAAAATGTAATGCAGGGATTTAAAGCAAGGAGTTCATGGGAGTTTAAACAGCTGCCATTACTTCTCAATGTGCAGCACAGCAGGGAAGAAAAATTAAAGAAGCAGAGAAAGAGCCGAAACTGTATCTCAAAGCAACAACCATCTTTAAGACGTAACCAGCTGAGCACCTGGGGAAAAAAACCCCCAAAAAACTTGTCTTTTCCTCATCTTACTCTTAATATTATTCGTAGCATACAGATGCTCTCTGTCTAACTGAGGTTCTGTCAATTCAATAGTCTCTATGCCATTTCACTGGCATAAGCATGGGGGGGGGGGGAGGGAACCACCCCACAAGCATAGAGGAGAAGAGATTAAAGGAGAATAGTAGGCAAAAAAAATAAAGCTTGTTAATTCATTCCGTGGACTTGCTCTTTTTCTCTTTGCCCCCAATAGATGTTCATCTCCAGAGAATACAATGAAGCCCCTCCATTAACTTTCTCTTCTTCCTCATACACTTAATATTTTCAATAGCTAAATCAAGCTACTGGCATAAGGCTTGCTTTGCAGGGAGATTAGTCACAGCATACGGTAAAGCTGCATGTATCTGGAAAAACATGAATTGTTAGCTAGCCAGCAGCAACTACGTGCTGTTGCAGAGAGGAAGGATGCACATTTTCTGTGTCCACCAGTGCTAGTTCTAATCTCCCTGATGCAGAATAGATTCAGTGGCTGATCTCAAGACATTCCTTTCCTCTTACTGATGGTTACTGCCAGTCTTTTCCTGTGACTTTCTACTCAGCAGGCTGGCATAAAGATATAGATTTTCTTGCATGTTACAAGAGAGTTGCTGATTATCAAAGGTGATTCTTTGCACATAAAACACAATGCTTTTAATCAGAACTATTTTCAGAACTTATAATTGGAGTTTACAGAACTCCTGAGAGACCAGTAAAATTATACCCATTTTACAGGTGACTAAATTTACAAACAAAGTGATGTGCCCAAGATCAAGTGTGTGTGGCCAAACGACAAATAGAAGAATGGTGCTTGAAAAATCATAAACAAAACATTTTCCCATTGGCAAATGGGCTTTTTTTTCAAAATCAAAATATTCTGCCTGAAAATATACATTTTGATTTTTCCTGATAGGAAATTGCCAAAATCCAACATTTGATTCAGGTCATGTGGTTATTCACGTCATCTGCCTGAACCAACCTAATGCCTCAGGGAGTTGTAGGTTTGTGTCCTTCATGCTCCCATGCTTTTCAGTTTTAGGAACATACTTAAGTGCTTTGCTAAGTCAGAATCTGTATTAGCAACTTTATGTCAGGTATCATAAGATATCTGTTTGGGGCAGAGCCTGTCTATTATTGTCGAACAATGTCTAGTACAATGAGGTTCTCTGCTTGGTTCGCCCCTAAGCACTGCAGTAATAAATAAAATGGCAATTATGGCACATGTAATTTCTGAGGTTACTAAATTAAGCCTGCAGCCATTTCAACCTTTTGCCTTTCCTCCTTCAGAGCAGGTTGCTAGAACAGTTAGAACTAGGGCACTGCTAGGAGAGGAGTTAGAGCAAAATGTTTAAAAGAGAGTTTAGCCCTCAAGAACACGACTGACCATGAAAAATAGACGTGATAACAAAAGGCTTCTTTTGCAAAAAGATGAATCAAAAGCTAGAGGGACATCCTGCTGTCCACTAAGCAAGTGGATATACAATCCTCAATGGTAGGTGTATACAGGTTAGATTATTGTTCAAGAAAAATAATCAGTATGATGTAACCAAGATGTTGAAGACTATAATATATTAATATCAGTGTTAGGAATTCCTCTCTCTCTCTCTCTCTCTCTCTCTCACACACACACACACTGATTGATAGGAAAAGACTAGAGTAAATTTGTTCATTTTCCAACTAGTTAAAAAACTTAAGCCCCAAATGAGCTGTTTTAATGGTACTGCCATTTCACTGGAACTATTTATATTTGAAAAGTCTGTAAAAAAAAATATATATATATATAGATATAGATATAGATTAGATATAGATATAGATATATAATCTAGTCATTTTTAAAAGCTACACTAAAATAATACCAGAAACATATCTAAAATTAATCCAATTTATTTAAATGGAAATCAGCTGCTGAAATCTCTTTGGCAGCCTTTGATAAACACAACCTTAGTGTTTTTGATTTTTTTGTTTTATTTCTCTCTAATCAAACATTCAGATGTGCATGCCATTGTGAACATAGACGATGTAAAGCTCAACCTTTTTTTTGGCTATTTTATGCCTGGATGAGTTCTGGTGATAGATTTTTCACTGTATCATCTCACCCTTCAATATATTATATTAAGATAGAGTGAGATAAAAACAACTTCTGTGACCTTTCTTTTATAATACACCATATTCCATTCACAACATTAATGGATTATTATGAAAATGTGCACTTTGGATGAATTAGGATACTGTCAGAGACATTTTACATTTTAATATCTCCTGGGTTTTTCAGAAATGTTATATCTCCAAAGACTGCATTTAAAAGACTGAAGACTGTTACTTGAGTTAGGTGGAACTTTAGAACTACCCTTTGACCTGCCTGAATGTTTCCATTTTGAAAATGTGGGTACTGTGATTTTGAGAGTTGCTAGGCTGCTATAAAAGTATTTAGATTAAGATACTCAGCCTGTGATGACTTTTTTTTCCATGCGGGCATCTCTCATTTACATTTTTTACAATACATTGTAAAGAAATGATACTTCCATCCTGTCTGGTGCCACACCACAACAGGAAGTGTGATTGGGTGATATTATGTTTGGACCCAGCAGAGAAGGAAATCAAGACAGACAGACAGACAGAGGGATCGGATAGAAACACAGCTGTCTGCTGTGCTTGCTTGGTTGTTCTTGCTGCAAAAAAACCTGAAACTAACACAAAAATGAGGCTTTGCACTGGGGAGGGAAGGATGCTCAAACATTTAAAGGGACAGGACATCACAGTGGCAGGGAGCCATATCAACACCAACTTTAATCTCAATGACTCACTAAGCAGCAACGAAAAAGCAAACCCATCCAGGGATCCTTGGTATAACCGTGCATTGCTAGCCTCTGAGAACTTGGACAAGGCCCTCATCCTTCTCTGCCCTGGTTCTTCATCGCAAAGTGGAATAAATGTACTCCCCTACTTCACAAGCATATTGTGAAGATAAATACTTTGAAGTGTGTGAGGCACTCAAAATGCCAGTACAATCACAACTGGACCTATATTCCTCCTCCGTGTCCCAACAAGGGCACCCCTTCTTAGGCTTGCAGTTCCCACTTGTCACCTCTCTGGGTCAGAGTTATGCATCTTTCTTTCTTTCTTTCTTTCTTTCTTTCTTTCTTTCTTTCTTTCTTTCTTTCTT
>ML685794.1:10096531-10132802 GCA_007922175.1 Pelusios castaneus
CTTTCTTTCTTTCTTTCTTTCTTTCTTTCTTTCTTTCTTTCTTTCTTCACAATACACTTGTGAAGATAAATACTTTGAAGTATGTGAGGCACTCAAATACCATGGTGATAAGGGGATATAGGTGCCTAGAGAGAAGAACATTTGCTGTGGCATGAGGAATCTTGCACTACCTGCGCTACAGCTTCTACATTATTTACACTTTTGATTCCTAAGTTGTCAGTTTGGCATTGCCAGTAGAATCACTTAAAGCAGAATTAAATAAATGAAACAAAACCAGATCTCCAGCCAGCAGCTGCTCACTGGGTCCTGACTTGAAACATCAACATTAAAAAGGATAGGAAATCAGCCTACTAAACGTTTTCCTTTTATAAACCCTTTCTCTGTCTTCCAAAGGATAGTATTATACAGCAGGCAACAGGACCTCATGTTGCAGACTAGAATCAATAATCAGCAGGAAATAAAATAATAAATAGCACTGGTCTGCTTGCATGAAAAGACAGAAAATAAGATTTCTGGTGCAAATGATGAGTGACAGAGGTGGAAAACAGCCATGTAACCTAATTTGCAAGAAAATGGAGACTATGTCTAATCTAATTGTGACAGAACAAAAACGGAAAGTAAATACTTTTGCAATATGTTTTGAACAATGCATATTTTCCTTAGCAAAGAAACAGAACTGTCCACCAGAGTTAATTATTCCAACATTAAAAATAGAGCCGGAATACTCCCTTTAAAGTACAGCACTTGGGTGCTTTCTAACAATCTCCTTTTCCCTCTTAAGATTTATTTCACTAACATTTTAATTGCAAAATGCACTGCTGAGCAATCAGTGTCAGATACCAGCTAAAAATTAACTTCAGAGGGTACTTAGTCCTGCCATGAGTGCAGGGTACTGAACTCGATGACCTCTCATGGTCCCTTCCAGATTCTTTGATTCAACCTGGAAAGACTCTGAGAACTCCAATTTTAAAAGCCTTCACAAATCTCTCTTTGTGCCTGTGGAGCGTTTCACTGGGTGCAGCAGGACTATATACAGGCTTAAAGGCCCTATCCCTCATTCAGTTGTAGAATCAAAGTCTAGGTGTCACAGTGGAAGGCAACTGGACCTATATTCCTCCTCCATGGCCCAGCAAGGGCTCCCCTTCTTAGGCTTGCAGTTCTCACTTGTCACCTCTCTGGGTCAGAGTTATGCATCTGTCTCCTTTCTCGCCAGGTTATTTCCAGCCTCCGTGGTTCCCTTCCTGCATTGTGAGCTCCCCAGCAAGTCAGACTGAATAAACAGACCTTCTTCATCTTCCTTCCTCAGAAGCTGTAAACAGTACAATTGCCCATAGTTATAAGTGATCAAACAGCTCTTTCTAAGTAGCCACATTTATTCTTAAAATGAAAGCATTACAGAGAAAACATATAAAAAATAATCAGAGATCAACCCAACTGCACCAAGGGCTCAGGCTGGTAAATAATCCTGAAAACCCCACCTTTAGATTTTCTGTGGTTAAAAAATTCATAACCACCTTGGCTCAAAATCTGCACTTCCACAAATCTATGATTTTCTCCTTTATACAGCTTAGGTCTTTGATCCTTAGAGATGGTGAATCGGCAGACTGACAGGCATTGTTTTTTTCCCCAAGGAATAGCTTCAGAACGTTGGGTCTGGAAATGGGGAATTTACATTCCCTCCTCTCCAGGTTTTTTCAAGAAAACTCACTTATCTTTAAAAGTTCACATTATTTCAAATAGGCCTGTCAAGCTCACAACATTTCTAAGGGTTTATGTTAGTCAGGTCTCTTCCATAGAGGCATTATGTGCAATCCTACAATAATCTACAAACATGTGAATGAACTCCTAAAATACTTAAACTTAACTTAGTAAGACTTAAGTAAATTCAATAAGGTTTGTGCAGGATACGTCAGGAAATTGCTGTATGTGTCACACAAGTCTTCTACATTTTCCCATCATTTATCTAGCAGTGCCTTAGTTTCCCTGATCTGAAAATGGGGGAAATAATGCTTACCTCCTTTGTACAGTTCTTTGAGCTCTATGGACCTAGAAAGAGCTAGCTATTATCATTTTTATTATTTAAAATAAAATATTCATTTCATTAAATCTTCCTATGCTCTTTGAGTTATTATTAATTAGGTGCTAGACACAGAAAAATAAGAAAAGTCCATGGCTTAAGGAATTTACCATTTAAGCAATTTTCAGTATAAAGTTTCTTAACTATAATTTTAAAAATAGCCATCAAAGAGGACGCTGCCATGAGAATAAACTAACAACAAATATCAGTCTAGTTATGTGTTCTCATTAAAACATATAGCTAAGCACTAAACACATGCATAAGTGCTTTGCTGGATCAGGGCCAAAATGTTCAGTATGTTTCAGAATCAAGCTTGAAGAGCAGAAAATGCATTTAATTAAGACTTAAAGTGACAAGGGCTGTGAATGAATTAAGTCTGAAACTTTGTCCTCAACTTATGATAGCTATGGTGGATATTGCAGCCATTATGGTATATTAAATTGTCTGTTTTTCTAAAAAGAGGCCTCATTGACTATAGCAGGAAGGCACTGGTTATAATAAGTTTTTGAGAAAAAAGGGCATGGTCAGTCAAATAAAACTCTGCATATTGAAAAGGTCAAAATAATAATTCATATTATTATCATTCTTAATTCACATACTTGGGACAAAGCAATAGCAAGAATGACCCAGCATTAATCCTTCTGCTGACAAAGTTTATGAAGAAATTGGAGAATTGGCACGAAATGAACACATTAGTATTCCAACCTTCATAGCACAATATAATGACCTTTTTCTTTTTAGATCATAACAAGATCATCTGTGCCCTAAATAGATAAAATGATCCCCAGCATATCATGAATAGAGCTATATCCTTTCCCAACTAGGGACAAGAGCTATTGGGGTTCATGCTCATTAAAATCAATAATACATCTTAAATTATTTGGAAGGCCTTCAGAACCAGCTCAATAGTAAGACCTCTCTGTCACATACTTTTGGAGAAGAAGACTGCTTTAAACTAAATGTTCCAAGCTTAAAGATATTAGAAGTCTGTACTCTTGCTACTTCACACAATAGTGATAAACATATCAGATCAGCATATTCTTTTTCTCTGAGCAGCACCTTTCTGTGATGTTGGCAGCAATTATAAAACCCCAGAGATTTAATTATTTCATGTTACTTTTGTTTTTCTTTCTCTTAAGTGAATTAATGTTCCATGAAACATGGCAGATTAGCAGGCATAGTGACAGTAAAGCCTCCTCAACTGCCAGAGTCATAAATCATGGGTGCAAACTCCATTTTATGGTTTCCGTGTGCATTTAATCGCTCACCTCCAAACCCGTCAACAAGGTACAGTTGTAACATGGAATTGTTTCTTTACAGTACAGATGTTGATTGCTAGGAATAGCATACAACCCCATTTCACATACTCTCATGCCAGAGATACGAAATTCTTATTAACAACAAAAGTGTTTAAAGTGTTAGAGTCTGTTGACACCTTTACAGCATCTGAAAAATCTCAGACAGCAGACTTGTTTCAGGTTGTAAATATTTGTTTTAACCTAAACTGTCTCCATTCAGTGACTGATCGGAATTCCTCTTTTAAGGAGTGAAATGACCAAACACCCCTTCTTGAGATTTTGCTTGTGTCCCTTCCTGAAATAGAAAAGATCTAGGAGAACTGCATACCATTGATGTACTTTGGATCTATGCCCTTCCTTGCTAATGAAGGCTAAGAAAGAACCATAAGGTCTACTACTGCTATAGACTGTCATTGCCTCTCATAGGCTATGTCTATACTAGAAAAGTAAAGTCGACGTTGTCCGCAGTGGGTAAAGGATGGGAGAAGGAAGGCTCCTGGAAACTTAAAGTGGTGGCCAAAAATAATAAACTTTATTAGTCTCCCTCTTTGGGACGCAAAGGGTTAACAGTTGGGCTGCTTGCTGGACTAAACTCAGAAGTCAGCTTCACAGATAACAAGATAGCCCCAGGTGATTACTTCACAGTTTAACATATCATGAGTTACACAGAAATAAACGTTTAGAATAAACCCTCCTCTTGGACTCTTTTGATAATTCAGAGATAAAGTATAACGAGACAGAATCCAATACATAAACAATAAACATAACAATAATCCCCAAACCTACACCAATTGTAATACCTTGGGTTAAAACTGAGGTAGAAGAGTTATTCACATTCAATCATGAGGAGTAAACGTGGGGGGGTAATTCGGGTTCACATACGTACCATGACTATAAGGCAGGTAATTAGCAACAGCGTGACGTCTTAAGGTGGAGGTTGAAATCGACTTGGGCCGGCACTCTCGGGGGAACTCCTACTGCAGGGTGATCAGGCCTAGCAGTTAACTCGAGGAGACTCTCTCGTGCTCCATGCGGCATGGAAGCTTTTATGGCCCAGGCCATGGCTTCCTGCCGAGGGCTGTGATTGGCCAGATTTCGCTGCAGCAGGAATTTTGGGGCGAGGGGCTGCCCGGTTCCTCCTATCCTTATTTGGGCAAAGGAATTTTCACCAGCTCTCTAGGTTCCATGTCAGAGCCTTCTACACCCCTGGGGGGGGGGGGGCAGAGCAGCCATGATTGACGTGCCCTTCAGCACATGGGCGAGGGGGATGACCCACCCCTTTGGGAGCTGGCTGAGAGCGAATCAGGGTCCGAATAAAGCATGTTGATAGTCACAAGCCTAGCAGCCAGGAGTTCTCTACGTTCAATAGTCACAAGCCTAGCAGCCATGAGTTCTTTACATGACCTGGGGGGCAGTATCTGGAATGTGACCTGGGAAGAGTATCTGATAAACAGTTTCTCTATGTGACCTGAGGAGAAACAGTTTCTATGTCTTTATATCACAAGGGAGGTGGCAGCCAGTTTATAGGGTGCTCATAACAGCACCTTAACAGACGTAATAAGGTTGACTTAGGCGCTAATCCCCATGCACACTGGCGGTCGACTTAAGCTTTAATTTGACATAAAACGAGGTGTTATTAAGTCGACTTAACTTTTCCTTAAGTCGACTTAAGGAAGTACTTAAGTCAACTTAAAGAAAGCCCAGTGTGGACGTGGAGTAGTTTAAGTCGACTTAATTTGTAAGTGTAGATGCACCCATAAAGAGGATAGGCTGCCTATTAATTAAGAAAGTATTGGTATGCCTTTGGGCAAAGAACAATAGTTTGCTGTTGATAATGAAGCTAATTAACATCCTGTGTCCAACCTTTCATTTTTGATTAATGCTATTGAGTAGATTGTGGAAAGACAACCCTCACCATTTCCTTTGGTTTCGCCAATCCAACTTTGGCATAGATCTGGTTCAGACTAAAATGATATTCAGAAAGGAAATTGCCAAATTGGTATGGTTTTTGGACAAAGTTATGATGATATAATATCCCTTGTAAATTAGGTAGATCTAAAAGAATAAAGCCTTCCTCCACATAAGTTTCTCAGGTAGATGCCAGACACATCTGCAATAAATATAGGGTACAGTTCCCTGGAGCTGGCCTCTGGAACAGTCATCATGAAAGTTCAGGAGAAGTAGGGCAGAGTGATTCAATAGCTCCACATGTCTCAGGAAAGAGACAACAGAGATTAGATAAGCCCAAAACATTACTCTGTCCCACTCACCTCAAGGCACTGAAATTTTGCTTCTGTGCCAGAGATTAGAAAGCTTGGGGATGGTTCAGAATAGAGCCCCCAAATATGGATTCATTCAATGAAATTCAGTCATTTTGAATCTAGGAGGATAGTTCAAGGCAATGCTAGTAATTATTTGATCAAAATTAATTAAATCTCAAGGAAGGAAGAAACAGTGGAAAATTATGCATGTCATTGACCTAATTCAAATACAAAGTTAGTTTCTCTTTTTTTTCTGCTTACAAATGAAACTTTTGGAAAGTAATGATGTATTTTTTACATTGAACTACTTAACTGCAACAAATCACACTATTCTGTGATGAAAGAACAGATCACGTGTCGTGGATGGTCCACAGTGGATATTCACTCACATTATAAAACAACGAGAGTCCTGTGGCACCTTATAGACTAACAAGTTAGTCTATAAGGTGCCACAGGACTCTCGTTGTTTTTGCTGCACACAGACTAACATGGCTACTCCTCTGGAAATTTCTACCATGCAAGGCACTGAATTTAGCCATATGAAATGGAAATCTACAAACCTCTTGAATTTTTGTTAGTCTATAAGGTGCCACAGGACTCTCGTTGTTTTTGCTGTACACAGACTAACACGGCCACCCATCTGGAAACTACTTACATTATAGGAGAAGTGGAACCATAAACCAATAAGTGAAAGTTAACAAAAGAATCAGACAGATTAAAGATAAGACAATGTCAATTAAAAGATTTTGCTGAGAAATCAGTCACTAGCTTCTATGGAGTAGCACAAACACTGGTTCCCTATGTAAGAGGGCATTCAGCAGCTTTTGCCAGAAAACAAGCACAGACCATAAGAACGTGGTAAACAGGCATGACTCATGACATGACCTTTGGGGTGTCTGAAATATGGTAAAACTGCCTATGAACTTTAACTGCAAGATGTTCCAGATGCCTGAATATGATAGATACCATGGTAACAGGTTGTGGGTGAGATTTTTAAGAACTATTGAATGTAAACTCAGCAAATGCACAGCATGTGGTCAGAATATACTGTCTCCCCCTCCCTTTTTCCAATGACCAGCTTGCAATAAGGAAATTTGATGTTATGAGAAGTATCAGTGACAAGAGATTATGGAGTAAGTGCCTCCTGAAGTCCAAAGACTGACCTCATCAAGTTTCATTATAGAACTGGGGTCCAAAAGAGAGACCAGTTGGAACAAAAAGAATAAGAAGCTGGAAAGATCTAAAAGAAGAATTCACCTCCAAGACAGAGCCCAAGATCAGAGTTCTAGAATTCTCTGCATGACCATAACATGCAGCAACCGGAACTCAGATGAGGCTGACCTTGTCTGACCAGTCAGGATTTGTGAGCATAGTATTGGATGCTAGCACATGTATTATGTTTGGTAATTGTTAATAAATAAAAGTTAAAGATATTACTGCATAAGGCTCTCTCACTGATAAAAGATCCTACAGATCCACAGTAGAATACACCTGGATTTGGAAAGGCAGTGGGTACTTAAAATAATCAGATTAGCTTCACGTTGAGCCCTACAAAATGGGTAAGGGTAGATGCCTTTCACCTGGTGCCTATGGGCTGGGAAAAGGTGGGGTGCCTAAATTAACCGGATTACACCTGGAGCCCTATGGACTGGGGGAAAGTAGCATGCCCTAAGCAGTGGATAACAATTAGTTTAAAGAAACTTATTAACTATGTTATATGGAAGTAACATGGGAAAGTCTGAACCAAGTAGTAGGCATGTTTAACTCTAGCACGGTATGTTAAAATTGACTCCTACTATACTGATGACTAGCTTACTGCTCAGGAGCTGGAGTATCATAGATAATTGGTATCCAATTGTTCATCATTTCAAGATCTAAGCTACCATGCCCAGCTCACTTTCTTATTTCATTATTATTTACATTAACTCATTTTATTCTACAATATGTGTACTCCTGTTCTTTATCTTTGGTTCTTTTCTCTATTTTAAAAGAAAGAACAAAAAAAATGCTTGTAAAGTGCCTTTTAAAAATAGTCTAGAGAGAGATATGCAAAGGCGGCTTTATGCCACTCTTGTCTCTTTGTCAATGTTCCACTTCTAAGACCAGTGTCACCCTTCTGCCAGGTAGTCAGAGAATTCTGGGACTTTGTGTTAATGTCGGAGAAAATAAGTGAAGTGGTGGTTCGGTATATTCAGTGTTTAACTTTCTGGAGCACACGTAGTCACAAACAGCACTTAGGCAATCCGCTCATCCAGAAATCTCAGCCAGCAGACTAATACCCATTTCCAGAAAGCTACATTATCTCATGAACTGTCTTCTCCTATAGAGAATAAAACTGAAAGCAAACTCTCAACTGTCTGCAACAGCTTTTCTCAGAAAAATACTGCTCAATCAATCTCACAAAAACATAACTTTCCTACTAAGATAAAAACTTGCTTGCTGCAGAGAAAAACACTCTAGACTATGTGTAATCGTGTCATCTGATGTCTCCTCCTGTACCACCACCTTCCTATCGGCTCCAATGTTGGGGCTCCCAGGTGACAGTTTCAGAATTACCAGCTGCTGAGATTTTATTGAAAGTCTAGAATTACTTGGTGGTGGGTTTGTTTTGTTTTGTTTTTTACATTCAAACCCCATCCCCTGATATTAAGTGATCACATAAAAATTGCATTCTTTAAAAAAAAGTAACTTTCTAGCCCTCAAGGTTGCATGTAACAATTTGAAAATGTGAGCCCTAAGGGATCAAATACCAGTAGGCAAATAAAAAGAACTTGAAATATATTATTTTTAAAATCTCATGATTCCTCAGCAAAGCTTATGATTTTAGAATGCTTGCAGTTGAGAATGCTGAATCCTAGCACCCTGGAATAATGGACAGCAGTCTCAAGATTACTGTATATCATGCCAATTGTCCACAGTACCAAAGGGAGCCAGGTATCACTGGAGTTTAAGAGATAATCTGGTCACACCCCTAGTGGGAAGGGAGGAATGATGTAGGAGCCATGTCAGCATCTCTACACAATCCAAAGAACTCTCTATGTAGGGTATGTTGGATTGAAATCTGGTGTTAACACTTCAAAGGATTAGTCAGGTAGGGGTTTGTCTGTGTGTGTGTTAATATCTTTAGTTTGTACAGAAAACAAACACAATGGATAAAATGAAATGAAGTAAAGCTTGATAAAGCACTAAATGATCTTACCTGATCTTTAATCATTTCCAGGCTGCAACAGAAGTCTGTGATGAGAATGCATGATTCCTGACACAGAACAGTAGTATACAATTAAGAGCATAAATCCATGACCTCCAAATAAGAACAAATCGTTTGTTTTCAGTGCATTATTGACATCTCTAAACTCTTGTGATTGGAGCATCCAGCACATTTGATTTATCATAGGTCTCATCTGCTTTTGCTCATCTCTAAGTGACCCTCATAGAAAGTATTGGAGCAAGTTGCTAACATAACGTTGATAGAGGTGACAGAGGATTGAGTTCAAAATGAGCTCAGAGAACTGGAGTTATCTTGTAAATACTATACACAGAAATCTGTGCCTTGGTATTAGACTAGTACGATAAGTATTCTGGCCTATGAAAAGGTTTTGAAGTATTAGATTTTTATTAGTGAATATTGGTAAAGGTCAGTTACTCCATACATACACAAAATTGACCAAAGAGAGAAACACATTTCCATTTATAATAGAAATTTTTAAGTAGGGAAAGAAAAATACGGCTTGACAACTTATTAACATTTGATTTAAGAATATTTACTGTGCATATTTTGACACAAGATACTTACAATTTGTGTTTTACCATTTAATAAGCTTTAATATTTTTGAATCTCAACATCTACTGTCACTAAACAAGTATTGTCTGATCTCCTGCCATGAGCTCCCACAACTGTAAAAATTTAATTGACAAAAATAAAAAAAATAAAATCTTACATACCAATTCTGTACAACTTTGAAATTTAAATTGATAAAAAAGTGCTGAAAATAAACATATCCTTCAACATGATAAAAAAAGTAAAATAAAAATGGAATTCTACCAAGCTTATTTATGAACTTCCCAAAGACACATCAGACTTAGCGGCTGAAGCTGTTCAACCAATAAACTCAGAAAAGTCTATTCCTTCTCTTAAATTCATCAAGCCAGAGAAGAAGCTCCAGTAACCTCATAAGGTACATATGTATTGCAATGAAAGACTTGTATCATGGACACTACTAACTCAGAGGAATTGACTTGGGCTCAGGGAACTTTGGCTGCGGGGCTACAAAATTACAATGTAGCTGTTCAGTTTGAAGCTGGAGTCTGGGTAAAGAGACGTCACAAGTAAGGAAGGTCTCAGAGCCTGGAGCAAGCTTGAGCCCAGATATCTACACTGTTATTTTTTGTCCCTCAGCCCAATCCCCAATGAGCGTGAGTCAGCTGACCAGAGCTCTGAGAATCGGTGCCATGGGGTTTTTGTACAGTGTAGATATACCCTAGATTTTGACATCAGCAAATCAGAACTATAGCATTTTGCACACTCTTTGCACTCCTTGTAAGTAACTATACAAGGTGCAGGGCAACCAGGAAACAAACCCTTCAATTAACTGACTTACCGTGGCGACCAAGGACCACCATTCGCTGAGCAGCTAATGGGAGATATAATTGCTCAGCACATCTCTGGATCAGACACTTAGTAGTTATTCTGTACTTATATAAGGAGTATTTTAAATATTTTTTTTACTTTTGCAGATAGGTATCTCAAACTTTAGCCTTCCTTTTAAAGATTAAAAGATATGCCCAGCAGGTCTTTGCTATGCTGAAATTTTGTGCTTCTCTTTAAATTGTACAAAATTAAAGAAAGGGAAGTATGTTAAGTATAATGTTCTGGTTTGCAGGGAGGAACTGCTGAAAGTACATTTTTTAGATTCTTAGAACCCAAGAACAATTACATCTAATAGCTTGAAATGAGGACTATTAGTTTAACCTAAGACTAACAAGCATTCAGGTTTCTTGCAATTTGCTATATTCATTTTAATTGAAATAGAGGAGATAAACAACATTTTATCTGATGTGCTTGTTTGAATCAACAAGAAAAACGTTGATTTTCTAAAGAGCTGTGGCTCACAAACAGTTAGCACAATTCATTTAGACTTAAAAAACACTTTGCATTCAAGAGTAATGCATATTAACATTTTTTCAGTTTGATCAAATAGAGTTGGTTCATTTTCATTTAACAGGGATAATGGATAAGGAAGGCAGGGGTCTGTTATATTTAAATACAAATCACATTTCACAGTCTTACATTTCAAGGGAATTCCTTCTAAAGAAATATTTCAACATATCCCCAAAAATTGAAACTTAATAATAATTTAGTCAATAAGTTCTAAGAAACAAATACAACTTTATATATTAAGGTCTGAGGAATTACTTGGTCTTGAATAGTGTTACATGTGTATTGACACTTGGCATGTTTAAATTACAGCTACTTAGGTCAGGTAACCAGCCTCAGTATTTTTATGGTCCTGTCTTCAAGACACGTTTGACCCCTCAAATGTACATGACTTCTGATCAGATAACAGTTTACAAAAATATTTTAGGTTTCTTTTTTATTTATTTTGTAGTTTCTGAGCATTCTGGAAGCACTCTGGTGACATTTGCAAACTTTTCTACAAAATCATGATGGTAAGAATGTTCCTTTAAAAAAAAGACAGCTGAGATGCTTACATAATCTATGGCCTAAACTGACAAGACAGAAGGTAAAATAAAGGGCTAAAATGTAGACTTTATTTTAATGCATTGGTTGTTTTTTTTCATATTAAAGTTTAGCACTGTCTTGCATGAAGGCAAGAAAGTTAGAAAGTAACCCAAGGATACTGAAGGAGACAAGCAAGGTGGACTAGAGGAATGAGAAACTGTACATTGCAACTATCTCCATAAGATTTCTACTGTAATTGCATTTCTTAGTAACATCACCACACAATTTGACTCAAGTTTTCATGGTTGACACCACTTCAATAAATTAATGTAATCAAACAATGACTAAGTAATACTGGGTCTGTCATTGCCCAATAATGTTATTTAATTAGTGTAAAAGTTTCAGTCTCAGTTAGCTTCTAGAAATATATTTATAATGTATTTCCTTCAGGGGAGGCAGAAAAGGTTTGTTTGACTATTAGATAGCAGATCCAGACTATATAGAACAATGTCAAATGGTAAGAACTTTCCATAGAATGCTCTCTACTAGCTGCATTAGCCTTCTTCAGAATTAGCCAGGGGTGGTCCCAGAGACGAATGCATTGGTAAGTGGCAGGACTGCCAAACCCAAGAGTTAAAAAATAAAATAAAATAAAATCAGAAGATAAACCAAATTAAACTATTTTCTTTTTGAAGGGCACATACACTCCCCTGCAGTCACACATACACGTTGGTGCCTTGTGCAGCTTCCAGCACGCATTCTAAATAGTATCATATCTTGAGCAGAAAACTTATAGAGAAATACTATTGAGGATTAGCTGCACTATGCCCCTTGCAGGCAAAAAGTGCTGCTTCAGACTTCGCCCTGTTTTTCCCACCATCCCAGATTTCCTTCATTTTGTAGCCAAGTCTGTACCTCTGGGCAACACAGCCAACTTTAGGTCCTGCATGGAATTAATCAAGGTTAGCTAAAATTGTATTATGGAGCTATAGGAGGATTTCTACTGTGATATTTTCCTTCCTGTGTTCTGGATTTAAATCAGGTGGCTAAGCTTTGCAGTGCAAGTAATTTATAGCCGTGCACAGCCCCACTCATGGGCAGAAATGCCAAATTGCTGTCACCCTCTGAAATTCATAAGAAACTGAAAATGTCAAGGGATGCAAGTTCTCTCTTTTTAAAAAAAATCTGCCTTCTCTTATCTACATTAATAGATGATGCTCTTATTAATTTGCTTTCTGCAGATCAGAGGAGGGTACACTGGTATGCATATCCTTTTATTAAAAAAAATCTTAAACACACACCCATAGGGTGATTACACTGGGGCATATACAATTTAAGAGGCATGACTTAGAAGTCCACAGACTTAGAAAATTGGTCCCATGCTCACAGCTAAGCAAGTGCTTGAGCGGGTTATATAAAGATTAGCGCTACTAAAAAGTCTTTTTACAAGGTTCCTAGCCAATACTATACCTCTGTTTATGAATCCTTCATCAATCTATATTTTTCATTTGCTGGAGTTTTGCATTTGAAAATATTCTTTTCTTTTTGTCTTTTTTTTTTTTTTTTTTTTTTTGGTATGTGGCAGCCAGGATGAGAAGTACAATATCGTAAACAGTCTCCATACTTTTGCTTCACATAGTCATCAGAAGTCTCTAACTCATTGATTAGAAGATTCTCCATTACTACTGTCCAGGTGCAATATGAGAGACTCATTGTAACAATAATTATTAATCATAAGACTTCACTTGGTTATTATTATTTAAGTCATATTTGCTGAGTAATGACTTTGTGCTTGGTCCGTATAGAGACAAGACCATACACTCATGGAGAATGCATGTCGCAAGACAAGCTGTTTTTTTCCCCTACCAGTCAAAATAACAGCTTCTTTAACCTGTAGGACAGCAAAGCTGATAGATCATGGGATAGGAATACACTGTCATGTGCTTGTGGAAGATAAGCTTTCCAAGGATGCAGTGAAACTAAGGCAGCAGGATTAGCTGCAGTATGCTACACTAGTTCTGGAACAAAAATGAGGAATTAGGATTTATGAGCTCTAAAATATTAATATGAATAATTTGCATTACCAAAGAATGGATAAGCAATCTCAAAAGCAAGATGAGCTCCTTAAAAGAGCTCCTGAAAGGATGTTGAAAAGCTTTTCCTTTGAACAGACAAGGACTGAATGCACTGAGGAGGGTGAAATCTCTGTCTCCAAAAGGCAGTCAGCCCTTAGCCGACCCACGGGATTAGTGGAGTTGACCGAGGAATCTGCTGTATCTCTGCCTTTTCAGCTGCAGCAATAATATGGAGGACAGAGGGTCATAGGAAGAATAGAAGGGCAAAGCTAATCTAAAAAGGAAAACAGAGCAAAATATTCATACAGATGCTAAACTTCTTTTTCAGGCAACTCACAGGGCTTAGATTTACCAGCATGTCTTGGTTTGACATTTGACACTGACATTAGCTAAATAGCGAAGAAAATCCTCCAGGAGAATTTGAATTTAGTTTTAAGATGGGTGCACTCTCTCAGCTGTATGCAGCACCTGTTCTATAATTCAGTTTCTTACTCCAAGGGAAGAGAGAGAGAGTGATTTTTTTAAAGCCAAATTTTACATTAAAAAAATTAACATACAAATAGGAGCAGATGTTGCTTTCATGAAGATTCTTATTATGAAAAAGTCAATCCAACATACTGCACAGAAGTTTTTTTTATTTCTTTTTCCCTCCAGGTTTTGGAAATAATTTGTACTACAGCATTGGTGCTTTTGTGGATGGCCAACCAGTTTGGTAATCCAACTCTGTCTGTCATTTTCCTTCTCTGGTTTTCTTTACTCCTGTAGAACAAACAATACTTACTCCTGGGTGTGCCGTGAGCCAGAATAATTTGACATCTTATTCCCATGTACCATAGCTAATTTCCAAACTAATTCTAAATGCCAACTGTTGAGTTCCAGGCTGCTGAATGCATCTGGCTTTGTTTGTGTTCTGATTCTCTGATCCAGCTGTAATTCCTAACCAATACTCTGGTGAAGCGCTGGGGAATCTAGATATACTTGCAGCATTTTTAAAGGTGTAAGGAAACTAATCTTTGGTTAATCTTAGTCTTAGAAATACAGCCTCTTAATAAAAAAAGCTATTGCAAATTATAATCAAAATGGGCAGTCTGGTTAGAAAACAGCAACACATGGGTGTGGTCTGAACTATGGCTCTAAACTTGAACTAGATTTGAAACTTTTCTAATATTTGAATAGGTTGGTTTGTTCATTTCAATATTTGCACATCTCACTTTTTCTTGGTTTCCATTAAAACCAGAAATCGGAATAGTGTGCTTAAGAAGATGAGCACTACAATTTTGCATGTGCTGTCATCTGGATAAATGAGACTGGAGCAGCTAAAGAACAGAAAGCAAACAATTAAGGTAAAATGTGTGTCAGAATTGCAATACCAGATCAGAGCAATAGAGTATCTAATTCAGTGTCCTGACAGCAGTTAGTATCAGTTACTTCAAAGGGAAATCAAGGAACTCCTGCATTAGGCAGTTATAGAATAAACTGTCTGGAAGAATTGTTCTACCCAATGATTCCCAACCTGTGGCCTGGAGGCCAAAAGTGGCCCTCAGGGGCTTTCAAAGTAGACTGGAGCTCCCCTCCTGCTGGCTGCAGAATGGAGCCACTGTCTAAGGGCTGTCGAAGGGAGTCATTGTCTAGGGACACAATTTGAGCACACAGAGCTACAGAACACATGCAAAACAAACAAAGCGTCTTGTGGCACTTTTAAAGACTAATGAATTTATTTATTTATCACATGAGCTTTCATGGGAGAAAATCCCACGTCATCATATGCAATTTCCCTGCTTCAGCCAAGGGAACGGGAGATCAGTGAGGATGGAGCCTCCTTGCTGAACTCCTTCTATCTGATTGCAGTGTGTCGGGGGGAGGCCAATTGATGGAGACTGGTGGCCCTTTGGGATCATGACCCAGAAACGGGTCCCGACCCATAGGTTGAAAACCATTGGTATAAATGATATCTATGGCCCTTGAGCCAAAAAGGTTGGGAACCACTGTTCTAACCCCATCAGTTAGAAGTTGACTTTAGCCTTGAAGCATGAAGTCTTACATGCCAAATATTTAGGGTTTTAATCTCAGTGAAGTTACTCAGAGTGTTTTCTTTATCCTTATACATATCCAGCTTTTTTTCTGAACCCTGTCATGGCATCTGTCATGGAAATAGGTTACACAGACTAATTGTCCATTTCATGAAAAAAGATGAAGTCAAAGATTAGGAATTCAACAGCAGTGCAATCTACCCTTGAAAAGAACAAGGGGCTAAGAAAGAAACTGACAATTAACATGCTTTACTGCCCTGGCACATTGACACTTCTACAGCCTGATCCTAAGCTCTCTGATGCCCACTGACTCCAGTCAAGTATTGATCAAGTCCTTAGTTAACTAATGTATGAAGTCCAGATCCTAGCCCAAAACTCAAACTCAAGTCAATTGTATGGTGGTGTACAGCAGTAAAAACTCAGCTGACCTACACTATTTGGCGTAGAATAGGATGTCCAAATCATGGCTCTTTTACAGTTAAAATGCAGCTCATGGAGCCCCCTGAATCTCCCCATTCTCTGCCTACCAGACTGAAGAAGAGAGGTTGGGGGCTTCTACCCTGCCCTGGAGTGGTGGGGTTGGCTTCAGCCCCTAGCCCCAACATGAGCCTCCTGATCTCTTGAAATTCTGAAGATTATTATATGTAACTCAGATGGTAAGTTTGGCCACCCTTGGCATAGATGGAGCAGACTCACATCTATGAATTATAAGTACCAGAAATCAAATCCATTTCCTGTGCACAGTAGCACATATTACTGACCACAAATTAATACACCTGCAGAATTTTAACAGTAATCTTCTCTCACTAAGGGAAACAGCATAAACATAGTTACTTTCTGTCTGTAAGATTAAAAAAACTTAAAAGTTGGCAAGCATATGTAGGATACACAGTTAATACAATACATTTCTGCCCTTCAAGCTTCATCCAATACCAAACCATTTTTCTTTTATTATTATAGGAAATCAAAAATCTATAACATTTATTTATTAATGATCGGTAATGGAACTTTGTTGTTCCTCCTGAAAAGGACATCTCTGGAAACAAGATGTATAACTCTGTATGGTATCCTTGGAAATAAACAATTAAATAAACAAACATATATGCATAGTAAACATTAATGAAATCAGAACAGAAAGCATAATGGAATCTCCAAGTGTGGAACCAGGGTATGTTTTTGTCTTTTAATTATGAGAGAGAGAGAGAGAGAGACTGTTAATTGAAATGCAAAACCATCTATTGTTTCTAAATGATATATGGGCCTGGGGTAAAATTCCTGTTTGATCCTCCAGACCAATACAGAGTAGGGCCCATTCTGTATGAAGCATCAAAAGGGATGTCTGTATTGCATACTTCATACACAACTAGCATCCCTGGCACTGGTATAGCTAGCAGTGTAGGCAATGAGGCACAGCTTATATGAGAGTAAAGTAAAGACATGTTTGAAGCTTGCATATATACCCACATGGTTCTCTATTCACCCAAGCAGTGCCTCTCCAGTGTCCATCTACCTCTCTACTGCTGGAGACTTTCACCACTGTCAGAAAAGAATCTGGCAGTGGGAAAGGGCTCTAGCAGGAAGAGGCAGTGGGGAAAGACTTCAGTAGTGAGAAAAGGTCCTGCCAGCTCCCTGCAGCCAGAGCCCTTTCCAAAAGCAGGGGAAAATTTCAACAGCAGGGAGAGAGTGGAATAAGGTTTTGATAGCTTTCCACTGCAGAGCCTTCCCATGCCAGAGGCAAAGACTCTAGCAGCAGGCGGAGGCAATACAAGATATAAGATTCTTTAAATATATAAACAGGAAGAGATAAAAGATTGAAAACAGAAGTAATTAACCCACCAAGGGATTAGGAAGAAACTTAATACCAAAAGAAAGAGGATATAGCAAAAAAAATTAAATGAGTTTTCCACCCCCTCAATATTCGTGAGAGAAATCTGAGGTGAAATGCCATAAATAAATGGAATCTCATTTTCCAGGGGCTGAGTAGTGAAAATGAAAGAGCATCACCCCAGAACAAGTCTTGTGTAAGCTAAAAATCACTAAAGCCAGATAAGGCTTCAGGGCTGTGGGTTACCCCTTCAGTATCTGAAGAGAACAGCAGAGGAAATGACTAATAGATTCTGAAGGCTTTTTGGAAAGTTGCAACATACTGAGCAACTGCAGAGAAAGAGGATCTGTATATCACTCTTTTAGAAAGGAAATAGGAAAGAAATAATTTAATATATAGACCGGTGCTGTTAAACCGTGGGAGTTATGAAGCTATATAGAGAATTATTTTATTAAAGTTTTGATTTTAATAATGTTATCATTGTTATTAAAATGACTCTTTCATAACATTCATTGAATCTCTTCTGCTTTTCCAAAAGCAGGGTGCAGTAGTCACTTTCAATGGAATTTGAAAACCTAAAAAATTTCTATGCAAGCAGAAATGTCATTCTGAAAATTTCTATTTTGTAGAAAATACATTCTTCCATGAAAAGCAAAACAAAACACACAAACAACCAATGTAATGGAAATTATTAGATTAATTCTAGAAGTGAAACCTATTATATTAATTTCTAAGTGATTTCTAGCAGGTCTACAAGTTACTATGAATGGTTACAGGTGTTATTTCACAGGCTGCATGGAACTGAAGTTTGTTCCTAATTTATACCATAATAATAGCTGTAATACAATTGGACATCTTTTTTAGGTTGAAGATCATTAATAAATGCCCATAATTGATGGGTCCTATTGATATTACCACAAGGAAGTGACTTCAAGGACACAAATTTCCAGGCTTAAGTCTCTCTATCATCAGAATTATTCTGTTCAAAGACCAGAAATGTAATCGATATGTGTTCCTTCTTTTACCAACATTTTGATTATGGTAAGTTTAGTAACAATCCATTTCTTTTCTTTTCCTGGGAAACTGTCTTGGAAAAAACAATGTACAAAGAAAATTCTGTATGTCACTTTTGAAACCCAGTAGGAAATCCTGACATATCTTTGTGGTTTCATCTTTAATTTAACTAGGTTGCTTGATCAGGAAGAGTGTTTCATTAAGGCATTTTGAAAAATCGCCTACATCACAGATCAGATAGAGACTGCAAAGTGTGCACTTTCTTGTCCAATAAATTCCCACTTTGGGGCTATTTACAGTCCACCAGTGGCCATTTGTCTAAACAATAGCTTGGGTCACAGTACTGACCTGCTGTTTTATTTCCCTTGGGTCTCCTTTCATTTTTGAGCATCAAGATAACTTGGCTTGCTGACAGTTTCTTTTCCAGAACTGGTATACAAATTTCTAAACTCTATTCTGCCTTAATGAGAGCAGGGCTTTAAGAAGCAAGTGCCATTATTTTGTATTATCTTTCATACTCTTTGTAAATCAAACATGGAGGAATAGATCTTCAGTTGGTGGTTTACTTAGCTAAGTAAGTTGACCTAGGGTGTCCACACCGGATTTAGGTCAACTTAACGAATCAACTTAAGCATTAAGTCGACCTAAAGACCAGTAGTCATTAAGTCGACTTATGAAACTGCTTACGTCGATTTAATAAAAGCCAAGTGTGGACACAGCTTTGTTTAAGTCGACTTAAGCTTCCTTAAATTGACTTAATTTGCAAGTGTAGACATAGCCAAGGAGCTCAATCTAGTTAGCTTAACAAAAAGGTTTACGAGTGACTTCATTATAATCTATATGTAACTACATGGGAAATAAACATTTGATAATTGGCTCTTCAGTCTAGCAGAGAAGGGCATAACATGGTCCAATGGCTGGAAATTGAAACTAGGCAAATGCAAACTGGCAGTGAGGTGTAAATTATTAACAGTGGGGATAGTTAACCAGTGGAACAATTTACGTTGGATCATGTGGATTCTCCATCACTGGCTGAATTTTTTTCTAATTTTTCTAGGAATTATTATGGGGAAGCTCTGTGTCCTGTGTTGTACAGGAGGTCAAACTGGATGATTAGAATGGTAACTTCTGGCCTCTGAGTCAATGAATCCAAGCTCTCTACATCAGTGATATCTTGTGGCTATGAGTTCCAAAATATAAAGAAAAGGATGTGTCTTTACTTTTCACATATAATTTCCAAGTAATACAACAGTAATGGAGTTCTCTGATATGTACTTAAGAACATGCTTAAAATCACTAAGTTATCTATTTAATCATTTAAACATATTTCCTGAAAAATGCCTTTTGCTTCCAAATATATGTATCTTGTCATTTCACAATAAACATATTATGGATTTTTTTATTCAGATACCCCACACTGGTCTTAAGCAAATGTGGTCTTACAAATGTACAAATACCATGTCAACTTTCTTAGACTTTCCTGATGTCTATGTATCTAAAACACAGGCCAGATAGCTTTGACCATTTTTCTCTCTTTTTGCACATTTTTCTCCTCAGAAATATTTAAAATTCTAATATCCTTTTTACACAGGCTTTTCCCTAGCTTTCATTTACTGAAATATGAGATGTTCACTTTATGCTACTGTTCTAACCAACGTGGTAACAATTATAGTGCCACTCATTATTTTTCTGCAGCAGCTATGAAATTTATTTTCTGACAAGAGGAAGATCTTCAACTCTGCTATACAGAACAAGTTTAACACTGATTAAATTTCAAAACACTCCATCTACATTTTATTGCATGAGCTTTTCTAGATCTCCAGAAATCTGCATTGGAATTATTTACATAATAGATGTTACATTAACAAAATACTGTCAACAAAAAGTAAGTTGTAATGAGAACAATTTTTTTGGAAGGAATTCAACTTAACCTTTCTTTCTTTCTTTCTTTCTTTCTTTCTTTCTTTCTTTCTAGGATTCCATTAAAATGTAAGCTATGGTCTATAAAGCATATTTCTAAAGTGGGAGAGCTGCATCTGATGTGGAAAATAATTGTTTTGTCTCATTTATAATTCTTTTTCTTTAAAAAGGTAAATAAAGATATTCCAATATAAAAATAAGTTTATGCAGATTGTAGGCTGGTTACAGTTGGTCTGGAGGGGTGTTCAGGCCCACCCTTGGCCCAAGCTCTGAGGAAGGCCAAAGTCCCAACTTGTCTGGCTCAGGGGAGTCCTAGCTTTAAGAGACGGAAATGGTTAACAGCTCCTGTTGTTGCTCAAGCCATTGACCAGCCCTCAGATCGGGCTGGGGCAGGCAGAGAGTCTTTAGCTCCCTTCAATGGTAACAGGCCCAGAGAGGAAGACAACCACTCAACCCTGGAAGGGTTGAAGGTTAGGAGGGTACAGGCACTCAGGGTGGTTAGGAAATCTGGGAGGGGGATGCAGGCCCACCTGACACTACTGAGTCCCAGCCCAGGGATCTGCCATTGGGTCAGTGGGGCTCTAGCTACAACACGCTGACTCTGGTGCATGTGCATGCTCAGCTGGACTGTAGTCCGCTGCTCCTGGGCTACTTCCTCCCACATTGAATCCTAGTATCTTGTACCAATGAGACATCCTCAGAGTCCTGAGGGTAGATAATCAGTGGTAGCCCGACCAGTCCCTCACTGTTCACTGGTGGCAAGTCTGGGAATTTATCAGCCCATCAGTGGACTATAGCTCCTTTAGGTCCCATCCCGTCACAGCAAACCCTCCATAAATTTATCAAGCTCAGTTTTGAGGGCAATTATGTTTTTCCCCCCACAGCTTCCCTTGGAAGGCATAGGTCCTGCTTTGTTCTCAGCCTAGAGAAGGGAGCATCCTTCCCCTGAAGTGACTTATCCCCAACGGAGCTGCTGGGCTGGCCTTTTATATTTCACCTTCCTGTCCTGGTCCTGCCCCTCTGCTTTGAGACCTGAGTCCTGCAGTGCCTGGGTCTGTTCAGGAGGGGCATTCAGGCCTTTCCTCAGACCCAGGCTCCGAGGAAGGCCAAAGTTCCTTGTTAAATAGATATTAACATCAACAACATTGCCAAAAAAAGATTTTGTGGTGAGCCATATTCTGATACCTTTACTCAAGCTAAATGGCACTTGGCTCCACAAATAGTTCCATGAGAATCACATCAAGCCAAAATCTATATTTCAAAAGAAATAATTTAGGGATGCCCAATGTCAATCTTGAATGTGGAATGTGCATAAGCAAATTGCAGTCATGACTCATCTGATTGAATATTCTTAGTGTTTGTGTTTCCTATCAGCTCTTTATTTTAAGTTTAATACTTTTTTCATATTTTACGTACATCTCTGTATGGGGAAAAAAATTATGCCTAGTGCTAATTATGGTACCTTGAAAGATTTCTAATGTCAGATTTTCAGCTGGTGTAAATCAGTATATCTCTATGGACCCCAAGTATCCACTAATTGCTTTCCCCCTATGCTGTTCATTATATAGGCTTAGGAATGGAAACACACCCTAAAAGGTGAAAGTTAGTATGGTGAATTTAGAATTAATTCACAATAGGTTGATTTGCCTCCAGGAATACTCAGATGTCATATGGCACAAGATTGTGGAGGATTATCAAGAAAAATGAAGACTATTGAACTTCATGTTACTAACTTGCACACTGCCTTAGTTGTTAATAACAGAGATAAACAGTTGTGCCTAAAGACACACAGTTATAATTTGAAAGTTAGATACATGCAAATTCATGGACCCATTCCATTTACCTAAGTTATGCATGCAAACACTCAGTGGAGATGTTTAGATCAGGTATTTCCCAAACATGAAAAGTTATGCACCTACTCGGTACTGTGCATGAGCAAATACCTGATATGTATATGTACACTGGGCATATATATGCATTAATGAGGTGTATGCAGCTGTATGCATTCACAGATCTCACTTTCAAAATCTGTCCCAGCGTGCTTTAAGAATATGGAGCAAAGTTAGAAACAAATCTCTTCACTCTAAAGACTTAATTTCAATGAATTAATACATAATAATAATAATAATAACAACCTGTTATATACATGACTTTGCTTTCCTAGGAATAAGTATGTATTTGCTGTGGTTTCTCAGGTCTACAGACTCTTTAACATTCTCTCAGACACATCCTTTCAAAAGAATGTCGGCTCCTGTCTAGTTCAGAAGTGTTTTGATTATTATGTATTGCTTCATTCCAGGAAACTTTCTTTTTTCACTGTGGCAAGATTAGTGAATCATCTTGACTATCAGAGAGCAAAGATCAAAATATTTCTGATTTAAAATATTTGTACTCGTGAGGCACAGAAATGACTGGGCCTTAAGCCAACTCCAATCTCTCCATTGAGAGGGGATTTAGAATGGGTTATTAGACAGAAGGTGGGTGGGGTAAAATCTTTTTTGGACCGCCTTCTGTTGGTGAGAGAACGAGAATGGAGTATTCATTCCTATGAATTTCAAAACTTTGAAGGAGATATTTACCATCACAGATTCCAAGCTGATGGAGGTTGGAGAGGATGCTGAAATTACCTCTTCAGATGAATCAGATTAAGTAATTATAGTGCCACTCATTATTTTTCTTCAGCTGTTATGAACATTGTATTCTGACAATAGGATGATCTTGAGCTTTGCTACATACACCAAGTTTAGCACAAATTATTTCAAAATACCCCATCTACATTTAATTGCATGACCCTTTCTAGATCTCCAGAAATCTGCACTGGGATCATTTACGTAATATGTGTTTCATTAACAAAATACAGTCAGCAAAAAATAGGCTATAATGAGAATAATTTTTTTAAGAGATCTTTCTTTCTTTCTTTCTTTCTTTCTTTCTTTCTTTCTTTCTTTCTTTCTTTCTTTTACTGAGATTTTTATTGTTAGCATTTCATTAAAATGTAAGCTATATTCAATAAAGCATATTTCTAAAAGGGAAGATCTGTATCTGATATGGAAATAATAGGTTTGCCTCATTTAAAGTGTTTTCTTAAATAAAATAAAGAAAGAAATACAAATAGAAAAATAAGCTTATGCAGATATTAAAATTAACAACGTTGCCAAAGAAAGACTCTGTGGTGATTCAGATTTTGATACCTTTACTCCATCTTTGTGTTATTCTGACATTTTAAATTGTTCTTTCTTGTGAAAATCATGGGTTTGCAAAGAATGTTTGCAGCACATCTCAGCAATACAGGTTACTGCGAGCATCTAACATCTATGCTCTACTCTTTACAGTGCCTTTTACTCCAAAGTGTTTGAATCCAAATAATTTACTTGGCTTGCTGAAAAAATTGTGCACTGACCTTGTGACTTACCCTTCTCTGCATTTATACATCCTCTTTCATACTGTGACTTCCATGTCATGCATCTGATGAAGTGGGATTCTACCCAAGAAAGCTCATGAAGCCCAACATCAGTTCACGGTCGTGTCACTCATGGGGGGGGAGAGGGGCTGTGAATGCCACTGGACTACCTGTCCGTCACAAAGTCTTCTACGTTATCCCTATACCAGCATACTCAGCAAGATAACAATACACCTCTTCCCTATCTATACTGAAATATCTGGTGTGTTATTGACACTCAATATAATGTGAGGTGGGTGTGAGAGAGAGAAAGCAGAAGCGAGTGTGTGCCTACGTGATCACATGGCAAATTTCATGTTAAAGGTAAAGCAAATGCAGACTTGGGACTCTCTCTCTCTCTCTCTCTCTCTCTCTCTCTCTCTCTCTCACACACACACACACACACACACACACACAAATGGGAAAAGGAGTAGCTTTAAATTGTCATACTTCCAAGCTGAGGAATAATGAGTAACCAACTTTAACCTCCAAAGTAGCAATGATAGGACAATGACAAATGTTTAACAAATGCCACAATATATTAACTGAAAAATGAAACCTAAATACTGGAAATGTAATAGTTAAAATGCCTATTTAAACTCAATTCCCCACTGTAAAATATATTTTACAAAATGCATGTCTCATGCACATTAATTAGCATAATCCTTCCAAAGCCCAGGTATTTTTATTTAATATTTTCATTAAAGTAGGAAAGAAAAATGGAATAAAGTCTAAAGAGTTATTCTGAGAGTTCATTTAAATGTTTCCTCCCCCTTTAAGAAAACATATTCCTCTCTTGACCAAAAAAAAAAAAAAAAAGATACAAGCTAGCTCTTGTTTAGAGCAGATAATGTGACTTCTGTGTCTTTAATGGATCTTGATTTTATTTTATTATTAATTATTATTATTATTATTATTCTTGATGCAGACATAAAACATTTTAGGTTGATAAGTCTCTTTTGTAACACTTTAGGATCTAGGTTTTCTTGACAGGGAAGGAAGACAGCGTTCACTCATTCAACCTCTCTCTCTCCTTCTCTTGGGATCCTTTAATCTACTTTAATATACCTGCACACCACCTCTTCAGTCTTCCAATTAACCATTCATTACCTAATTATCATCTGCAACTGAGCATCCTACTCCCTAGGAATAATTTTTTCTGATTATCATTTCCTTAACTGTGTAATCCATATCATTTTACAGGATACTGCCAGTGATTTGTATAAGCTTACAAATGATTCAGCAGATTTAAAATACACGTTTTGATAGCATGTACTTCTATCTTGCCTACACAATGGACACACTGTACTGCCACTTCCTAGTGAGCATGGCTTTTCTTCTATTCACTGTGATTTTGTCAGTTGCAACATGGAATGCAGGTTTTGCTAGTGTGCTTCTGATACTGACAATCAGCATGTTATACAACCAGGGTGCTTTCTAACACCCCATAATAAACATTGCTGTTCTGACTGCACACCTCCTAAGTGATCTAAGTGGCCGATTACTTTGATAGTCTGCCAGTTATCAGTCATTTATTTTGGGGCTTTGTACACCAGCAGCACATTGACAGGCAGCCCTGCGTGCACCTTTTAAACCCTGCTGTTCTATTAACAGCACACACACCATAATACACTCAATGTTAGATAATCACCACGTACACCAAACCTGGACTCACAGAATACTGAGCTGGAGTCAGTCCTGTGTTAGCATGTGGTCATCATATTTATTAAAATAAAATAAAATAAAATAAAATAGGAAAAGCAGCTCTATAATCAGGCAATTTTAAAAAGCCAGTGAAAACTCTCCAGGCCCATAAAAAGCCAGTGAAAACTCTCCAGGCCCATAAAAAGCCAGTAAAAACTCTCCAGGTCCAATTCTCAATTACACTACAACACTTTTAAACCACCCTTTTACTGGGAAGCAGCAATGCAATGGGGAGAAATGGCACTCTGAGAATTCCCCTTGTTCAGGGGGTATACTGGCCAGTGTACAACAGGGAATGCATTGTACTACAGCTATCCTCCATTTTTCAGGGACCACTAAACCATGAAAAGTGGACTATAATTTAGAGTAGTCATGAAGCCTGAAGTTACTCTAACTTTCATGAGGGATCAGGGAAGCTTCTTCATGGTCTCATGGAGCACAAAAGCTTTGACAGAGTCAAATGGTATTTGAATTTCAGAAGTTTCAAATTATTTCCTGTATTTAGAATTCATGTAGGTTCTAAACTGGGTTAATTAATTATTTGAAGATGAATCTTGCTGCTTATGCTAGTAACTATATAGGAATGGATGAACCAATTCAGAAGATAAAAGGTACACATCCAAAATTTCATCCATCCAAATAAGATTTTTTTTCTGAGATTATAATTAGGTAGTCAGAACAAAAATTAGAATTTTACTCCATGGGAAATTCTGATAATCCAGCATTTATTTTCATCCTCAGTTGGTCTCAAAAGACAAGGTATTGAAATTTTTCAAGGAATGAAAAATTCTAAAAAAAAAACAAAAAAACAACCCTTTAATTTTGATCTATGATAAATATTTCAGTTTTTCTTGAATCAAAACATCAAAACATTTCATTTTAGTTTGTTGAACTGACCTGAAAAAAATATTTTGTGCCAAATCCACTTTAAGCTTAATCTAACTATTGTGCTGTTGTGGCTCATGGAAGTTGTTTGGATACCTCATACCCACTGTTGGCCTGTTTCCCTGGCTAGATGTCATCTCCCAGTATGCACTACATGCATGACAGTGACTTCCATGATGTACTAAGTGGCTTGGTCAAAGGAGAGCCTGAGGTACTTCATGGGATTGCAGTCCAGGCAAGGAGCCTAGGCCATAGAAGACAACAGGTACCCAAACGACACATGAATCACCATGACACTACAGGAAAATGCAATGTAGAACTGATTCGGAATGAAATGTTTCTTTGCAGGTCATCAAACTGAAATGTTTCAGTTTGCATCAAACCTTCCCACAATAAAATATTTGGTTTTGATTTTCTAAACAGAATATTGAACAATTTTGGATTTTGCAGAAACTGCATTTTCCATTGAAAAATCTTTAGATGGTGAATATCTGAACCCTGATGTCTCTCCCTTCCAGCGATAGTAGTCTAGTCAGAATGAGGGTCACTCTAAGTTCTCCCCAAATCTCATTTAAAGTGCTCCTTTGAGATATGTTCCCTTTCTCCCCACACTTAGAAACTCCTCTAGGTTCCAATGCTGCTGGCCTGTTAAAGAGTGAGCGAGTACACCACAGAGTGCAGTGAGGTATACTGATATCAACATTAAAATGCATAAATAAATAAACAGAATAAGCTGCAAGATGTAAAAAAAATCTTTGAAAACCTAGATTTTGAACCTAGAAATTCACAAGGTTCTGATTACTTTGCTCCTTCTGCAAGGACTCAATTATTTTTACTCCCATAAATGAAGAAGTTCTGCTCCTTTCTTCTTCATATTTTGATATATGAAGATATTCATCTATATAATTAGAGGCCATGTTTAGCATGAGATCATAGGAAAAAGGAATTTTGATTGGCAGTTTAATTATTTTTTAATTTAATGAGAATAACCATTTCACTACTGAACTAAAAATCTTGTGATATGGCTCCAGGGACATTTTTGTTTTGCAAGTTTTTACTTTATGAGTGTTCTATATTTATGAAATGCAGAAGACTTTGTCCTCTTGTGAAAAAATATTTCAAACTCACCAAAACGGCCAGACTAAGATTTCCAGGACTCTGTAGTATTATAAGCTCGTGCATGACTTGTAAACAGAATTCTCAGTCATTAATAATTTAATAGTGAATTATCATTAATCTTGCCAAGTTTATGCAGTTTAAGCATTGAGATTCATAGGCTATGTCTACACATGAAAAGTTAGGTCAACTTTATGAAGTTGACTTAATAAGGTTGACTTCAAGTCGATTTAAAGTGGACCGTATTAAGTCGACTTAACAAAAGTTGACAACTTTTCAAGTGTAGACGTGGCGCCTTTTTGAACTTACTAAGTCGATTTAACATTTTAAGTCGACTTAATAAGTTCCACCAAGGTGCTAATCTCTGTCTCCACTGTCTTAAATCGACTTAATAAAGTCAACTTAAGTGCTAGTTCGAATGAAAACAAGGTGTTATTAATTCGAACTAACTCTTCCTTAATTCGACTTAAGGAGCAGCTTAAGTCGACTTAAGGAAAGCCCAGTGTAGACGCGGAGTATTTTAAGTTGACTTAAGCCTCCTTAAGTCGACTTAATTTGTAAGTGTTGACACACCCATAGTGTTCTAAAAGTAATTTTTTAAGTTATAAAAATATATATCATAGCCATAGCTAGGTATGACACAAATTTCTCTCCACACTTTTGTATAGTGCTAAAAATATTCAATTCTGTAAACACTGCAAAAGGAAGTAAAAGTATTTGCCAGATTTCATCTGAATTTTTTTTTAATCTTCTCCTTTGCCTTTATATTTATATTTAACTAAGATTATATGTTAATATAAAGGGCAAGAGCTCTGAATTTGATTCATTGCATAGATTGGTTAAAGTAAACATAAATATAATGTTAACCTGAGCAAGAAGAAAGTCTTCCTAACTCTATGGAGAACTATAGATACTATTCAGGAGAAAATGCTCTACTTCCTAACTACAGCAGAAAAATCCACAGATAGATTGCTTGTCCATTGATAAAAGTTATCCTAAGTCTTTGGATCTTTCATTCTCTAATGCTCCATCAGATAATCCTTTCTGGGATGTGTGGTTTACCATTTATGATTCCTAACACATTCCCCAGGACCTCTTGAAATACATTAACGTATTTTGCTTGTGACTTTTCCAGTGTTGCATATTTAAAAGTAAAGGAATAATACAAGCTTAGTTTTCTACCTAGCTACATCACTGAATACTGAGACTGCAGTCAATGAAATAGTAAATTGGAATAATTCAAGGGTTTCATTTCTCCAGCCTCATTGGGTATGTCTACACTAGAAAAGCTAAATCGACTCTCTTAAGTCGACTTAACAAGGTTGACTTAAGTCAACTTAAAATCGATCTTGTTAAGACGACTTAGAGAGTCTACACTAGAAATTTAAGTTGACTGCCTGCGTCCACCCAGGCAGGTGTTAAGTAGATAGAGAGCTGTGGCTCCCTGCTTGCTGGGGAGCTGCAGCTCCCTTGTCCCAGGAAGCTGCAGCTCCCCAGCAAGTACGTAGCCCCAGGTCCCTTCTTGCTGGGGAGTCGGGCAAGAAGGGATCCATGGCTCTCGGGGAGAAGGGAGCCGCGGCTCCCCCCAGGGAGCTCCCTTCTCACCGGTGAGCCGCACTTGTCCCCAGGGGGAGCTGCAGCTCCTTTCTGCCAGGGAGCTGTGGATCCCTTTTTCCTGGGGGAGCCCCCGCTCCCTTGTGTGTCTGGGGGGAAGCTGTGACTCCCTTCTGCCAGGGAGCCGCGGCTCTCTTTTCCCCAGCCCTAGGTCAACTAGGGAATTCAGTCAACCTAGGGCATCCACACAGGTTTTAGGTCGACTTAACAAACTGACTTAGGTGTTAAGTCAATCTAAAGAATGGTAGTTATTAAGTCAATGTAAGGAAGTGCTTATGTTGACTTAATGAAAGCTAGGTGTGGACGTGGCTTTGTTTAGGTTGACTTAAGCATCCTTAAGTCGACCTAACTTGCCAGTGTAGACATACCCACTGTGTATACAGAGAAAGTTTTATATTTAAGAATTATTTAGAGTTGTTTTCTCATTGCATATTGGATATTTTGGGTGGGATTTTGACAGATGCCTAAGAAATGTGGATTCTTCTATCACTAATTTGGCAGTTACATGTCTGTATCCCTTGAGTAACTGAAAATCCCATTCCATGTATTTTTCACTTTTGATCCAATAACCATCTGTGCACCTATATCACACTGAACATTTATCTCTGTATCTTGTGATCCACCATATGTTCTGTAATTCCCTAAAGATTTCTTCAACAAAAGGGATAGACATGGAAATCAAATTAATATGACCTGTGACCTACCCAGAATACCACTCCAGATTACTAGGAACATTTAGAAAAGAACCAGAGGTAGCCACATAAATCGAATTCAGCAAAACAAACAAGGGATCCTGTGGCACTTTTAAAAACTAACAATTTTATTTATTACATCAGCTTTCGGGGGTGAATCCCACTTCGACAGATGCTAGAAATGCATGCTCATGCAATAAATAAAATTGTTAGTCTTTAAAAGTGCCACAGGACTCCTTGTTTCTTACAAAAGAAGTTTCCCTACGGAATGTATGCTATTGCTTCTTCCCTTAACTGGAAGTATTGCCTTAATCAAAACTCTACCCAGCAAATTGACAATATATTCCAAGTTTCTTTTATGTAGCTGCCTATTTTACCATGACAGAGTCCACTTTTTGTTACTTCTTACTGTGAATTTTTCTAAGCACCTTCATCTTTCTAATTTTATCATGTACTTCACCATATCACTCAGAACTGATAACCAGATTAGGTGAGATATTTTCCCATCCTTTTCTATTGATGAAGGAATTAGACCGTATATTGTAGAGCTATATGTATTATGTTAGAGACCTTATGAATCACTTAAATTACCCATCAAAACAGATTTCTAGGTCTCCTAGACTTCTTTTTCAAAAGGCGAGAGGCCCAATGTAATACATAAAAATGTGTGTAACTGAATATTGGCCTAATTTAGGCATTAAATTACTAAAATTGTAGTTGCAAATTGGAAATTTGTTGCTAAATGACCTTTGCATATGCTAATACTTGATTTGTGTGCACCATTGCAATAATTTCACACAAAAATTAAGAATTAATTTTGCATGCACATTTTTGTGCACAGACCTTGCCTTCTGCCCTTTGGAAAGTCAGGCCCATTCTGTCCCACTTGACTTCTAAACAACATCATTTCTCCGATCTTTGTGCCTATGTCCTTCAGCATGATTTCCGAAATGCCAGACACATAAAACAAACTTATCAACTCAGCTTGTGTTGAACATCTCCAGAAGCATTGCAGGATTAAACAGCAGACTTATTGATATTTAAAGTTCAAGTTCTTTTTATGTCTCTGCTCTGAGCCAATATCCCTAGAGGGAAACATCTCTTTAGAAAGTGTGAATATTTTTTTCTTTATATCCTTCTTGACAATGAATCAATCTATTGTAGTAATTTGGGGTACTCTGAGGACAGAGTTATATCTCCCTTGACTTATTAAACTTTTGAAATCACAGCAGAGTTGTAGTGGTCTTCAAATGGGTTATCAAATTTAATGTAGTCTAATGTAAAAATGGGAAATTTTCCAATTATATAAAATAAACCTAATTAAAGCCATGCTCTCCAGAAGATTAGCATGTGATATGGTCATCTGACAGCCATAGCTGTCAAACTAACAGATGACAAACAAAAGGCAAAGGGGGTAATATGAATATTCCCCCCCCCAAAAAAAAATCAACAGAGCTCTAACAGTAAAGCCCTATTGTCACAGACTCAGCCCAATGTTTTAATCAGCATAGCTGCCCTGACTTCAATGGAGTTCTACCAGTCTTCACTGACTGAGGATCTGACCCTAAATTCCTATCAGTGACCTCTGAAATAAGGACTGAGATTCATAGCCATGTTTCCACCAAACTGCTCTCTCATATTTGAATGTTTTGTGATTAAGATGTTAGTTGAAGTTTACGCCTCTGACCCAATTCACCTTTTCTAACAGAAATAATATCCTTATCTCTTTCTCTCTCTAATATCAAAAACCAGTGGCCCTGGGAACTCAACTATTTCCAGTCAAAGTAATTATTGTAGTTCTAAAATTACTCAAGGGAAAAATGACTGCCAAATATGAATACAAATCTATTGTGTTTTCTCCCTTTGGTCACTTGCTGTTTGGATGCTGGCAGGTGTGTAAATATCATTGTGAGCATGTACTTACGTTGCTTCAACTCTTCCCTTGAAATAGCAACATAAGGGTCCACAGCCACCCTTGTGTTGTTTATTTCAATATTGATCTTTTATTTTTATTTTTGGAGAATTTTTGCATACTTAGCAATTTTCCAAATGGCAGATGGGAAAGTTATTCAGATGTTTCTTTTAAAGGATTTAATAGCAATTCACCTGACACGTCTAGGAGGCAGATGGCAAAGCAAATTCCTTAAATTTTAATAAAAGCTTTCATTTACTATGACTTTTGTCCTGACTGATAGCTGCAGATTGCCTAATGTGCCAATGATTAGAACCTATATTTCCTGGGAATTGAACAGTTAGGGGATTGCCAGTGGCTGTTTGTCTGAATCCTGCTTGGATTGGTAAAGATGAAAGTTGTTACTCCCTGATGGCTGTTTGGTGGCCTATTGAAATAAGAGAGTAGTTTCAGTCAACTTTCCTGACAGACAGGTGTCCACCTCAGAAAAAAACATTGCTACAATTGACAGTGAGATTGGCAGTCTCGGCAAAAGGGCTGAAAAAACATGGAAGCTATTTGACAGGAGAACTTTCCAAGGCAGCATTTAAATGCTTTAGTGAGGTAGCATGGCAATATTTGCCTCTATACTGCTGAGTTTGTAACTGCTCTGGGAATAAAAAAAGATTAGTTCTCTAAGGATGTCAGACTGATACATCTCAAAAGCATTAAATCCAGGACCAGAAAAAGCTGTTTATGCTGCCCATTTAACACTTTGATGTTGTTTATATAGTAAGCCGAATGAGAGAGAGGAGATAACTACAGATATTAATTTGAAATCTTTGTTTTTTGTAGAAAGAAAAATATTTATAATATAGCAGATAAAATCCTTTAAAGTTGTCCACTCTTTTTGCCTAAGGTGAAAAAGAAAAACACATTGAAGTATCTTTAACTTTGATTTGACATGGGGAAGAAGCTTTGTGTCAATCACTAATAAACCCTGTGGTGTATCTATAAAAACCAGGCTGAATTTCACTGATGTACTGCAGCGAGACACAAAAAGAATAGCTTTTTGGAGCAATTATCACAATGTAAACAACTGCTGCAAGGCTTGGTTCTGATAGAGCTGGACATAATAGTGGGAGTCCCATACATGACATGAGTGCAGAATATACAACAAAGTTCTCTCTCGTAGATAAAAGGCTCATTGTAGGTGGAAAGCAGAACTTTGCCTTTAAATACATATACATGAGTAGAACAACAGTACACAACACCCCCAAATGGCCAATTGCAATAGAATTCAGATGGTTTTATTCAGTTAGAAATACTGATAGAACACCTGGGGGTCACTTACCGCAATTAATTCTAACAAGAGTGCTAACTAATGAAGGGTTGTACAGGCTCTGCAGAACCTATGAAAATGAGGAATTGGTGTACATGAGAGAATCCCACTCCCAATTCAGACAATTTGCCCTCTGAAGTTCAATTTTACCTGGCACTTTACTGCAATATACCGGACTGAAAGAAACTGGGTGTGTATTGATAGTTCCTTGTTATTTAAGATCTTGTTTCCTGAACTCAGCCCCCTTTCCTCCGGCTGCAGTCCCCCATCTCAGTAATCTTTTAGGCATAAAAAGTGGCTTGTTAAGTATTTGTGAGTTAATCCTGCTCTGATTCTGCCAAAGTAGATGCCAGCTTTTGCCAGGGCTGATGAAATCTAATTATAGAATACACAACCAGTGTGGGGGTCTCTGCCTTGCTTCTTGATAGTCTGGCCAGAGGATTGGCAATCATGGTCATGAAGCGCTCTGGACGGCATTCCATGCTCTTATTGAATTCAAGTTGACTTCAATGGGAGCAGTAGCAGGCCCCTGAATATTATTTCTGAAGCCATGTCTACACTACAGATCTATATGGGTAGAACAATGTTGCTCAGGGATGCGAAAAATCCACACCTCTGAGTGATATAGTTGTACTGACTTATATAGCTAGCGCTTGGTATAGCTAGCGCTGTGTTGATGGGAGAACTTCTGCTGACATAGCTACTGCCTCCTGGGGAGGTGTTTTAACTATGTGGATGGAATAGGAACATCTTCACTAATGTGCTACAGCAGCACAGCTGCACTGGGGCTGCTCAGCCACTGTAGAACTGTAGGTGAAAACAAGCCCTGATGGGTTTATTGGTTGAGTGTGAAATATCCTATAAAGAATCCAGTCTGTTCATGGTTTTATTGTACCTTCATCAACTTCAGTAAGTCCTTTTGTGATCACATTCTCTGTTGAGCACTCACTGCTGTCCTGGAGCCTTAAGAATTCTATCAGTCTGGCAGGAGATCATAGAATCATAGAATCATAGAATAATAGGGTTGGAAGGGACCTCACGAGGTCATCTAGTCCAACCCCCTGCTAAAAAGCAGGACCACTCCCCCTAAATTATCCCAGCCAGAGTTTTGTCTAACCGAGCCTTAAAAATCTCCAAAGATGAAGATTCTACCACCTCCCTAGATAGCCCATTCCAATGCTTCACCACCCTCCTCGTGAGAAAGTTTTTCCTAATATCCAACCTTGACCTCCCCAGCTGTAATTTGAAACCATTGCTCCTTGTTCTGTCGTCTGTTACCCTCGAGAACAGCCTAGCTCCCTCCTCTTTGGAGCAACCCTTCAAGTAGTTGAAGGTTGCTATCAAATCTCCCCTCAGTCTTCTCTTCTCTAGACTAAATAAGCCTAGTTCCTTCAGTCTCTCCTCATAAGTCATGTGCCCCAGCCCCCTAATCATTTTTGTTGCCCTCCGCTGGACTCTTTCTAATTTGTCCACATCCTTTCTGTAGTGGGGAGCCCAAAACTGGACACAGTACTCCAGATGCGGCCTGACCAGTGTCGAATAGAGGGGAATTATCACATCCCTCGATCTGCTGGCAATACTCCTACTGATGCAGCCTAATATGCCATTGGCCTTTTTGGCAACAAGGGCACACTGTTGGCTCATATTCATCTTCCCGTCCACCATAACTCCCAGGTCCTTTTCTACAGCGCTGCTACTTAGCTGATCGGTCCCCAGCCTGTAGCAGTGCATGGGATTTTTCCGTCCTAAGTGCAGGACTTTGCACTTGTCTTTGTTGAACCTCATGAGGTTTCTTTCGGCCCACTGTTCCAATTTGTCCAAGTCTCTCTGGATCCTGTCCCTGCCCTCCAGAGTATCTACCATTCCCCCCAACTTGGTGTCATCCGCAAACTTACTAAGCACGCAGTCTATTCCATCATCAAGATCATTAATGAAGATGTTGAATAGAACCGGCCCCAGGACCGACCCCTGGGGCACTCCACTCGTTACCGGTTGCCAACCAGACATCGAGCCATTGATTCCTACCCGCTGAGCCCGTTGATCTAACCAGTTTTCGATCCACCTTACGGTCCACTCATCCAACCCATACTTCCTTAACTTGCCAACGAGAATGTTGTGGGAAACCGTATCAAAAGCCTTGCTAAAGTCAAGGTATATCACGTCAACGGCTCTTCCCGCATCCACAAATCCAGTCATCTCATCATAGAAGGAAATCAGGTTGGTCAGGCACGATTTGCCCTTGGTGAATCCATGTTGACTGTTCCTGATCACTCTATTTTCCTCCAAGTGTTTCAGGATGGATTCCTTGAGGACCTGCTCCATGATTTTCCCAGGGATTGAGGTGAGGCTGACCGGTCTGTAGTTCCCCGGATCCTCCTTTTTCCCTTTCTTAAAGATAGGTACTATATTTGCCTTTTTCCAATCCTCCGGGACCACCCCCGTTCGCCACGAGTTCTCAAAGATAATGGCCAGTGGCTCTGCAATCACTTCAGCCAACTCCCTCAGCACCCTCGGATGCAGTTCATCCGGCCCCATGGACTTGTGCACTTCCAATTTCATTAAGTGTTCCCTAACCTGACTTTCCATCACTGAGGGCCACTCTTCTCTCCAGTCCGCGTTACCCCGTGTAGTAGCCTGGGAGCTGGCCCGCCCTGTGAAGACTGAAGTAAAAAAAGCATTGAGTACTTCAGCCTTTTCCGCATCATCCTCCACGAGGATGCCTGCCCCATTCAGTAAGGGACCTACACCACCTCTGATCCTTTTCTTGTTGCTGATATACTTATAGAATCCCTTTCTGTTATCCTTCACATCTCTTGCTAGCTGCAACTCCAATTGTCCTTTGGCCTTTCGGATTTGATCCCTGCAGTCCCGAGCAATATCTTTATACGCCTCCCTTGTCATCTGTCCAAGCTTCCACTTCTTGTAAGCTTCCCTTTTATGTTTCAGCTCCCCGCAGAGTTCCCTGCTAAGCCACGCTGGTCGCCGTCCACATTTGCTGTTCTTTCTGCACATCGGAATGTTATCTTCCTGTGCCTTTAACAGGGTTTCTTTAAAATACAGCCAGCTGTCTTGGACACCTTTCCCCTTCAGATCAGCTTCCCATGGGACCCTGCCCATCAGCTCCCTAAGGGAGCCAAAATCTGCTTTTCTGAAGTCCAGGGTGTGTGTTCTGCTTCTTTCCTTCCTTCCATTGATCAGGATCCTGAACTCTACCATCTCATGGTCGCTGTTGCCCAGGTTGCCATTTACTTCTACTTCCCCGATCAATTCTTCTCTGTTTGTGAGCAATAGGTCTAGAGGTGCAAGGCCCCTAGTTGGTTCCTCCAGCATTTGTACTAGGAAGTTGTCTTCAATATTCTCCAAAAACTTCCTGGATTGCCTGTGCACTGCTGTATTATCTTCCCAGCA
>ML685794.1:10144689-10276561 GCA_007922175.1 Pelusios castaneus
TAGGGCTACCCCAGGACTACACCAATGCCCTCCCTGTCGGGGGGGGCACAGGGGGAGCCTGGCATGCCCCCCAAAGGGCAGGGCAGAGCCCTGTGTGATGCTGTCTGGATTTAGGGAAGCATTTATGATATTATTTTCTATGGATATCTCATAAATGCTATAATGCATAGGAACTATGTCATGTTTGGTATCAACAGAAACGTAGTAATTAAGAAGACAATGGCTGTAATGTTAAGGAAGCTCCCACCTACAATGGGCCAAAGGGAGAAACGTTAGTTAGGAATTTGATGTTATATCCATACTTTAACTTATGTCATTCTGGAGGAAAGCCTTAGACTGGAGGGTGTGAACAACCATTGTCTCCTTAATGTTTAGGAATTTTCCAGGTAGAATGGTCCCAGGGAGTATCCTGATGAGCCATTAAGGACATAAGGAATACACCCATTGTGTCCTTAATGGCTCATCAGTTTACTCCTTGGGACCATTATCCCTGGTACATTCCTAAACATTAAGGACACAATGCTTTGACACACCCACCCACAGGTATTTCAATAAAATAACATAAGTTAAAGTACAGATAGAATACCCAATTCCTAACTTCTAATCCCAATAGAATTCCTAGACATAAACTATATAATAATTCCCAGCAAATTACTACCTTTCTATTGATACCAAACTAATAGTAGTTCCTATGGATTATAGAGCATTTATGAGCTATCCATTGAAAATAATATCATAAATGCTTCCCTAAATCAAGACAGCATCACACATAGGGCTCTGCCCTGCCCTTTGGGGGGCATGCCAGGCTCCCCCTGTGCCCCCCCCCGGCAGGGAGGGCAGTGGCAGGGAGGGCAGTGGTGTAGTCCTGGGTAGCCCTAAGTCGACTTAGGGCTACCCCATGTCTATACTGGCTTAATTCGACTTTAGAAAGTTGAATTAAGCCTAAGGTTGAGTAAAAAGCAGGTTTAATAAAGTCAACTCAATTTTCATTAAGTCGACTTTATTTTCCTTAAGTTGACTTAAGCAAGCTGCTTAAGTCGACTTAAACAAAGTGTAGTGTGGACGCAGGGCAAATTAAGTCGACTTAAGCCAAGCTTAAGTCGACATAATTTGCCAATGTAGACGCAGCCTAGGGGTCTGCTAGAGAGCCCCATCACAACTTTATAATGAGGAATAGAAATCTATTTTCCCCTTCTGCAGCTAACAAATTCCTCAATAATACTACAAAGGAAAGGTTAAAGGCACATCTCTACTGTCTATTATACTTTACTTAAGGAGGAACATAAAGTTATCAATAGACTTAGGATGTGATGACTCATCGAAACTGAGAAATAAGTTTCTTTTATGTTCACAGAATCAGGTGATGTGGTTATTTGCAAAATATTCCTCCATTTCATACCTGTTCTCTGCTTTTCCATGACTTGGTACAACCTAAAATGTTTTTTAAAAAATGAAAGTGGACTTCCATTTCCTAACTAACTTCTTGTGCACCCAGCCACTCCCATGAAGACTCAATTTAATATTTTAGAACAGTGGTTCTCAACCTTTTCTCCATCATGACTCACGTGACAGATGATGTTCCCCTGCATGACACACTACAATCTGCTGGTGGCTGTGGCACTTGGGCTGGGAGTGCTTGGGAGGCTGCGACACTCTGGAGGATGCGGCACTCCAGGACTTGGGTAGGGGCAGAGTCAAGCCAGTGCAGGATGGTTCCCTGGTGATCTGGCTGGATGGGGCTGCGTTTATTTTTGTGGAGCAGGTGGTACCCCCTCCACGCCAGGATCTCTGGGTTGTAGCCCCTAAGTTTCTTTACTCATCTGGCCCTGGCTGCTGCCTGTGTTGTGCAGCAGGAATGGGCTGGTAAGGGCAGCAGAGAGCGGCAGGTGGCAGGAACCTCAAGCTGACTCCAAGTTGAGTTGCCAAGTTTCTGTGACACACCTCCCTGCTCTTCGTGACACTTTTGTGTCTCGACATAGTGGTTGAGAACCACTGTCTTAGAATATCTGCCTGCTCATCAATGTCCCTGTTCTTCTAAATATTTATGCATGTGTGTGTTACTTTTAATGGTTCACCTTCAAAACAGAAAAAAAATATACTTAAAGTTCATTATAATCAAATTTCAGGATACTTTTATAAAGCCTTAATTCCATACTTACTTATGGACATTAGGTCCCCAGAAGTCTAATTCAAGAAAAAGCTGTTGTTGGAAAGGTATATGAGATACTTAAAAAATCTCAAATCATTGCCATGTAGATGAATAGGTCATATCAGTTCATTCCTTTCCAAGACCAAGGAAATATTCACTGTTGCTTGATTATTTAAAAGTAGCAGAGTTGTCATTCAAATCACTTTCAATATGTCCTGGCTGAAACTTAATATTTCTACAATTTTATTTTTGAGACAATTTTCAGAGTATATTTTCTTCTTCACTAATGCTTCCCCAGATGCATATTTTGTAAATAGCATTCAAATTCCAGTGTCCCTACTAACAATAGGTTCCAAATGCACTACACATATAATTTACAATGGGTCGTTGAATTATCTATTAGACAACTAAGGAAATAATATTCCCTAAGCAGGCTGTTGAATGTGTATCACAAATCAAGTAGGTTCTTGAAGATGGAAGCATCTGGAGCGGGAATAAGAAAGAAAGAAAGAAAGAAAGAAAGAAAGAAAGAAAGAAATGAGCAGTCTTAAAGAGTTTACTTTTCCAAATTTAAAATGTCACTTTTGACATTGAGTTGATGTGCAGTAGGGAAATAAATAACTTACTGTTCAGAATTAGAACGATATCTCCCCATGAATTTAATAAATTAAGGCTGATTCACTGAGGGTTGAGTAATGAAATGGAAAGAGATACAGACATTATGCGGGAAATTCTAAATACACTGGTTTATATATCTTTACTAACATACTCTTCTACTGGTAAAACTATCTCACTTCTTTGAAGTACAGCATAATAATAACTTTGCAAAAATAAAATGGAAAGCTTACTTTTTTCATTAGTAGCTTTGCAAAGATTTTTGCCACACTGTTTGTGAGGCCTATTAGTATCCAAACTATAGAGAAAATAGGACCTAGTAAGAGTTGTTCATTGCTCTGCACCTAGCACAATTACAGTTAAAATCTACGTTCATTAATCAATTGAAACATTTTGGGAATGTGTCAATCAACTGTTGTATTGGCTCAATTTGCTGGTTGTTATTCAAAGTCAGAATACATAGAAAAGATTGCAGTTAGCTGACATATATTCTGTTGTTATTTAGTATTCAGCTTACATTTCAATTTCTCATACACAGATCCAAATCCTGACTCAGTTCACAGTTTTCACTAACTCTGTTCTTACTGGAAGTCAATGGGAATGTTGCTTAACTAAGGACTGAGTTGAACTAATCAAGCACTTTATGATTTGGCCTACTTTGGGAGCCTAGATAGCTCAAAAGATTGAGAAGACTGATTTTGTACTCAGTCCTTTCTGAGCAAGGACTGTATGATTTGCCCCTTGCTATGGATCATTTTACTTCAAACACTATGGTGCAAATCCAGGCACTGCTATAAGCTAGTAATGATGAAGTTATTCTTATTGATGTAGCTGCATAGATATACAGAACACTGAATGGGCCTAATCCAAGGTCCATTCAGGTCCAGGACAATCTTTCCATTGTACTTGAATGGCCTTGTATTAGGTCCTTAAGTCTGTAAAATAAGATTTTGAAAACTATTTGAATTCCAGTAATTTTGCACTCTATTGGTGTAAGATAATGCAAAACAGAATAGGTAACTCTGTGATGGTTGCTTTGTGGCCTCTATGAAATGAGGTGCTGACACCGGATTACATTGTTGTAACTGTTTTAAGTTCTAAAGATACTTACCAGTTTTCACTAACATTCAAATTCATTTTTAAAGACCTGTGGAGAGAAACTTGAGTTGAATAATTTTTATGACCAGATCCTAAACTGATGTAAATTGTGATGCAGTACCAGTGATGCAATACCAAATGACATTAGCTGTGAATCTTACCTATGGTATTTTGTTACAGGACTGCTCTCAATCAAGTATTAGGTGATTTTTTCCCTTTTTTCTTTATTTAACACAGGAGTTACTATTTTATGACTGTTGTATCTTCATTAATCTATTGTACTACTATCTCGAAATGTTAAAGTTTCATAAAAATCCCCAGTTTCCCAAAATAAAATATAAAATACTAATTTTCCTAATTACAGAGATAATGATACAAAACCTCAGATTACCATATATGTGCATCATATTTTATTGCTCATTGTCTTGCCAATGACCTTCATTCAACCATCTCAGCTAGTATCATAATTATTTACTAGCGCTTATCTTCTTTCATAATATATCCTACTGATATAACCAGATAACATAAGCATTTGCTACTGGATTTTATCTACTGAATAAATTATTATGTTGACCTCAACATTTAACAGTCTTTTCACTTGGTAGCATAATATACACTAGAGAACCAGAGAAACTGTAATTTTGAGAAGGGTAACCCTCAAGTATTTTAACAGAAAAAAAAAAGTGCCTTCAGTAGGATATCTAGCTATAGATTTACCAAAGAGTGCTCCTGGCTCCCGGAAATAGTTTTTTAAATCAACACTATTAAAGTAGGAGGTCTGTTGCGGTATTAGGGGAAGATTTCACCTGAGGGAGAACAATAAACTGCACTTATTATTTTATGCTTTTCAGCCAGCATTAAAAACACATCTAAGTAACTGAGATCTGAATTTGACCTGTAGATTTTCTTCAACATCCTATTTCATCATCATCAAACTAGCAAAGAGCATGGGGTACTGGAAAATACTTAAAATCAAACTACTTTAAATCAAACACAAAAAGAACCTCAATTATGTTTTAGGAATGTAACTAAAGGACAGAGGATACAAGAAATTTATTAGATTTGTGTCTGGAAAAATGGAATAGAGTAGAAAAGCAGGAAAGTGAGTGTAGGATAAACCTTAAAGAGGACAGGCATTTTTTCCAATCCCAAAGCCTTTTTCTGTTCCTAAAATTTCCTTTATCCTTAGGAATATACAATTAAATTACAATATACATATATGATGATGAATGACATAAAATGTACAAATACTGTAACACTTCATAATTTGTTTTACATAGTGTTGCACAAAATTCTTTAGAGATAGTTGAAAATTGAGTAAAAGTTTAGTAAAAACAAAACAATATTTTTAAATCAACATTTAAAATTTCACTGGGTGCATCTAAACTGGCAACTTAGGTCGACTTAAGGAGGCTTAAGTCAACCTAAACAAACCTAAACAACCTAAACATCACATCCATTCATTCAACCATCTTAGCTGGTATCATAATTATTTACTAGCGCTTATCTTCTTTCATAATATATCTTATTGATATAACCAGATGACATAAGCATTTGCTACTGGATTTTATCTACTGAATAGGCTGGGCTTTTATAAAGTCAATTTAAGCATTTCCTTAAGTCAACTTAAGGAAAGCTTAAATTGACTTAATAACACTTAGTTTTAGGTCGACTTAAGCCTTAAATTGAATTAAAGCCAGTGTGGATGGGGATTAGTGCCTAAATCGACCTTAAGTCGACTTAATAAGGTCGACATGGGGCTATGTCTACACTAGAAAAGTTAAATCGACTTTGTTAAGTCAACTTAATAAGGTCAACTTTAAGTCGACTTAACAAAGTCGACTTAGCTTTTCTAGTGTAGACATAGCCATTGAGTCTTTTGAGCATAGTCATTCACAGTATGGCATTAAAGCAAACTGTTAGACCAAATTTAATTGTCAGATTAAATAATCATGGTATTATTGCTTCCAGTAACAGAATAATAAATTAATGTAATACGCAATTTTAGGCACATCTGAACTTTTTTCAGAGTGTTAAAAGTGAAAATTGATAGCAAACTGTATTGACAAGTCCTGAATGGACATAATTACTCAAGAAGAACCATCTTGAATAAATTCACAATATCATAACTCAACTTTATTTCTATAGTATGCTAAAAGCAACCACTCTCCTTGGTTTCTGTTAACAGATTTTACTCCATTATGTTTAACCTTAGTACTCAGAGAAGTGACACTTTGATTGGAGTCAAACACAGAGCATGTGGGGACTATACCACTTTTCTCACCTAACACAACTTCATTTTTAACTGCTTCACTCCCTACTGTGTCAAGTTGCAGTTAAAATCCATCCTCTCCAGAGCACAGTTTGACATATGTGCAGCAATTCGGTCCACAAGTACCCACTATGAACTAGACCTTGCCCTTCTCCCTTCCCCATCCCTGTGGTTTAATTTTACTTAGACTTAAGGTCGAGTTGTTATTTTAACTGACAGACTCATAATAATGGCCCTGATTATCTCTGCAATGCCTGCAACCTCTGAATAAAGGGGATTTTGAGCAAAGATGGGGTAATAGATGCTGCCAAAGAAAGGGAAATTTAGAGCAGCAGTATGGTACAACACTAAGGGTAGGTCAATATTGATGGCGGCACTGTCAGCACCACCAGATCGATTCTACGGGATCAATTGAGCAACAGTGGAAACCTGCTCAATCGATCTGGAAGTTGATGCTGTTAATCCACCTCTGCAAGAAGAGTAACACTGTGTTGATGGGAGACTGTTTCCCATGGGCACAGTGTAGTGGGGACACCACAGAGGTAGAATTTAGGAAGTTGATGGAAGATATGCAAGCCTACTCTACATAGCTTGAGTATCTCTTGTTTAATGCTGCTGAATTCTGCCAGCTGTGTAGACAAGGTTTCGACAAAATTAGCTCCCAGCTAGGCGCCAGCAGTTTCATTTTTGGTCACCAGAGGGTGCTCCTCCATTGCATTTCCACAGCAGAGGGAGCTAGGTTATAAATCCTGGTTGCCATGGTGACCTGGTGCCCAGGTTTTGTCTAGCCCTAGTGTAGACCAGGTCTAATTACTAGACCAATAGACTAGACTAATGTATATCAGGCCTATTTAATGGATTTAGGGTGTTTCCTTTCCCATGAAATCTAGAGAAATACAGGATTAGAACATTGTTACACAGACTTCCTAAAAAAATCACCAAAGGTAAAAACTGTTTATGTATTAATAAGGTGACTATTGTGGGGTTTCTTGGGCTACTTATCCATCCTCCCATAAGTAAGTCTCTGGTAGGGTATAATTCATTTCTTAGGTCTCTATCCAATGAAGTACTTGAGCATGTATTTAACTTTAAGTCTGTGTCCAGACCCATAAGAGTCAGTGGGATTATTAATATGCATACATTCTTTGCTGCATTTGGGTATTAGTGGAAAACTTTTGGGAAGGAACAATGACAGCTTGTGCTTCATTGAAAATCTATATTTGAATAGAAACATATTGTTCCTTTAATTGCCTTATGTGAATTACATAATTAAATTTGTTGTCTAACATACTGCTGCACTTTAAGTCACTTAAACATAGAACGATGTGAAACATTTTAACTTACTGACCCTATGGAAACAGATTAAGTATACATATCCAGCATCACTGATTCCACCAAGATCTTTGAACAAGACCTTGCCATTCTTAGAATTGTTGAAAACTATATTAACTGGTTGATGTTATGATTTTATTCCCAGAAATGTTGTCCTAAAATGTTTAAAATTTTAAATATTAAAATTTAGGAATTTCCTGTGTTTGAAGTGCCTATGGGTAAATAAGGACATAGGGTGCATCTATACTGGCAACTTAGGTTGACTTAAGGACACTTAAGTCGACCTAAACACCTGGCTTTCATTAAGTCGACTTAAGCGCTTCCTTAAGTTGACTTAATAACCACCACTCTTTAGTTCGACTTCTGGCCTAAGGTGATTCATTAACTCGACCTAAAACCAGTGTGGACACCCTAAATCAACTTAATCCCCTAAATTGACCTAGGGCTGGGGACAAGGAAGACATGGCTCCCTGGCAGAAGGGAGCAGCGGCTCCCCCACCCCGGGGACAATGGAGCCGCCCGTGGTTTCCTGGCAAAAGGGAGCCGCACGAGACTCCCTTCTCGCCAGGGAGCTGCGGCTCCCTTATCCTCAGATGGAGCTGTGGCTCCCTTCTCCTTGGGAGCCACTGCTCCCTTCTTGCTGGGAAGCCAGGCAAGAATGGCGCTGCAGCTTCTGGGGAGAAGGGAGCCATGGATCCCTTTTTGCCGGGGAGCTGCTGCTGTTCTCCACTGATCTAGTCAGTTGACTTAAGAGTCTAGTGTAGACTCTCTAAGTTGACTTAACAAGGTTGATTTTAAGTGAACTTAAGTCGACCTTGTTAAGTCTACTAATAGAGTCAACTTAGCTTTGTAAGTGTAGACATAGCCATAGGCTATGCCTACACTTACAAAAGCTAGTTCGAATTAGTTAATTTGAACTAACTAATTAGAACTAATTTTAGTTAGTTTGAATTAACTTAATTCAAACTAGCATGGCCCCGTTAGAATGCTAGTTTGAACTAACCATGGCCATGGAGGGCACTTGCTTAGTTCGAATTAGTCAGTTGCAGAAAAGTCAATCTGCCGATTAGTTCGAACTAACATGGCCACATTGGATTAGTTCAAATTAACAGATCGAATTAACCATTAATTCGAACTAAGCAATCAAATTTATTAGTTTGAAGTAAGGAAGCCCTTAATTCAAACTAATGAAAGCCTCGTGTGGCCAAGGCTTAAGTTAGTTTGAATTAAGCTTCCTTAGTTCAAACTAACTTGCAAATGTAGACATAGCCTATCGATACTACTACTGGTAGCAGCTATTTCTGAACCTATTCTTGCCTCATTTAATTCTCTTGTTCTAGGACAGTTATGCAGGTAATCAGTTAAAATCCATGAGAGACTCTAGATTGTAAAACCAAACCAAACAAAACACTTAATTCAGCATAATAGAACAATGATCTAGAAAGAACTCATTTAATGAAATCTTAAAGGCTATGTCTACACTACAAAAAGTTAGGTCAACTTTGTTAAGTCGACCTAATAAGCAAAAAAGTCCCTGATCCTGCATATGCCTACCTTTACTCACATGAGTAGTTCCATTGGACTCAGCGGAACTCCTTACATGAGTAAAGTTAGATAAATGTTTAACTGTTTGCAAGACCCAGGCCTAATGTCACTGTCAAGCATTTACTTACTTTAAAGCAGAATTCTGAACTGTGCTTTTGTGAAGGTGAGCAGGGGATGCTCAGGCAATATTCTGTGTGACTACTACATTTTTCCTCTTCCTGAACCTCAGTTTAACTATTTGAGGGCTCGCACATCAGAGTTCTGTCTTTTCAAGATTTTTTTTATAAAGCATTACATGTAGTTGAGCCCTAGACCATTGTATGCAGAACTCTGATACGTGGATATTAAAGGTTCCCAGTCAATTTCACAGAGAGAGTATCATATACTTTCTCAATAAAACAATATTTAATGCACACAGAATACATTTTAAATAGTATAAAATACTGTAATTAGACTGAAATACTATGACTAACTGTAATACAAAAGCTGTTAGACAGTAAATCTATTGATGTTCTCTATACAGACTTTCCCTCTTTTGTGATTGCCAAATACATTAAAGACATCCAGGCTGTCCACAGATATCTTATAAAATATTTGAGACTGTCCTCAGGGTGCTATAGGATGACCAAATAGAAAGCGTGAAAAATCAGGACAGGGTGTGTGTGTGAGGTGGATAAGCATTTATATAAGAAAAGCCCCAAATATCAAGACTGTCTTCAAAATTGGGACATCTGGTCACTCTATTAAGCACCTTTACAGTAACCAAATGTTAACTAAATATCCTACATAAATTAAATAAAGGGAAACAAGGATAACACAATGAAACATAGAAAGCAGACATGTCATTGTTTTACCTGGAAATATTTGAAAAGATATGGATATTTTCTAATGAGTAAGGTTCCATTCTGCAAATTATGTTAGGCAGGTGAATCCCTGAAGTTTGGTTGAGCATCCTTACAGTTCATGCAGCTTCGTCTATGCTCAGGGCTCCACCACCCAGAGCCACTTGCAGGAGTGGGTTCCATTTTATATACATCTCTCTGTCTCCCATGCATGTGTGTCCCCACCCATGCTCTCCAAAGGCTGTGCTTTAGATAGGAAGATATACACTACATTTTGGTTATGTCTCTTTACTAAGAAATGGCAGAAGGTCAACACAAACATTTCTTAAATATAGATGTATTATTTACTGATGTTCTCAAAGAAAGAGGCTCTGTTTATAAGAATTGAATTTACTGTAAATGTAAAGCTGGTAATGACGCTTGAAGCTGAATAGTGATCTGAAGTTAGTGATAAAACTTTAAGTAAAATTATACAATTAAAGCAATATTGAGGATATGAAAAAGATATATCTATATCTATATACGCATTCAATCAGATGCTAAGTCTGTAGTTTATCTAATAGACATGTGAGCCACCAAAATAAAATGTAAAATTCTGTCTTTCTGTATAAATGAGAGAATTAAATCTTTGGAGCAGGATTTACTGGAGAGGTATTGAAATCAATCTCTTTAAAAGACATTTTAAGGACATAAACAAGTGTTGTATATACCCAAGGCAAAATTAAACATAAAAATGTATTGCCTTTGAGGCAGAAGAAAATAGTTTCTTGCAGTGAACAATATTGCAGAGTCGCAGCATGAGTCTTGAATTCTATTTCAGAGAAATAGAAAAACACATTAATAATAAGCTTCTGCCCATGATAATGAAAGTTTTGAAATTCTTGACTGTAATGTGTGTCATATAAGTAAGCAGAAATCCATACACGATTTTTTAAAAATGTGAAGCAACCTCACATTCTTTCTAATACTAGTGCCCATGATGTTATCTGTTTTCATTTAATAATAAAATGACAATAATAATGAAGATATGAACTCAGATATCAGGGACTGTTTTTCCCTCCTCTGGATTGTATTGCTGTGTTACATTGCAAACAGTAACCCAAAGTTTTATTGAATCAAATGCAGAAAGAAATAGCATTTCATGTTAATGTTTCCCATATGGGAAATCTGTATCTTTGTGACTAGAGTGCTTCATAAGCACCATAGCAGCACTGAATTGCAGCAGGTTGCTCTAATACTTTGCAATCTTTTGTCATTTATTTTACCCTTGAGTATATACTCCTGAGTAATTCACCCCCTTTTCCTGGTTACTATCACCGTATTACTCTGTCCCTAGAGAAAGAGGACTATCAGTTTTCCCTAAATCACATACAAATTTTAGCACATGGCTGAACTAGTATGAGTGATCTGAACAGTACCAGAGCCCCTGAAGTACACAGACCTCAAACATTTAGCCATTGTGCATTGTGCCCTGGGACTGAAATCCCGTCAAAGATGAGTTTTTTACTTTGCAACACACTTCATTATTATAACATGTGGGTAGATTTATAGTTTTACTAGTTTCCTAATAGCAGCTTCTCTAAGTTTTGGTTAATGAAGGGAAGAAATTGTAATATACAAAAAAAAAAAAAACAGCTGAATACATATAATCATCATGAAACTTCATACTGTGATATATTATCTTGATTCAGTACAGCAGATGTACTATATTTAGTATTAATATCTTGGAAACAGCATGGATTCAAAATTGTGCATTTGTCATTCCCCCTGGGAATTCATTTTTATTTTTCCATATTTTTCCCCTTTCACAGCTAGCTTGGAATAATCTTGTTCTTTTTCATATCCGCCCACCCATTTGCTTTTCTATAACTTCTAAGCCCTTTCTGAGAACATTATAGTACTCAGTGTTTTTCCAATCAGAAATACACCCTGCTCCCAAGGTTTTTTTTTGGTTTTTGTTCTTATATTTCATCTAAAAATACACTTAATGTGTCCAATGAGCGAAGTAATCACCATACAAACTTGTATTCTTTCTTTCCCAAGCAGAGAGAGACTGTTAGCAGCCTTAATGTAATCTATTCCTCACCTTTAGCTTTCTTCTCCATGATTTTTTTTTAGCTAGATAAATTATTTTCTTTTATATTTATATTCCTTTCTCTAGCTGTTCCCATTAAGCACACTAGCAACTGCTGATGAGAAGAAGTGATCAGCTACAGCTTTCTTTGGGTACCTCTACACTGGAGGCTTTGTTAAGGTGACTTAACAAGGTTGACTTAAGCGTTAAGTCAACCTTCAGCGGTGGTGTTATTAAGTCGACCTAAGGAAGTGCTTAAGTAGATTTAATAAGCGCCCAGTGTGGACGCGGTGGTCTGTAGGTTGACTTAACTGTCCTTAAGTTGACCTAAGGCTCCAGTGTGGATGTACCCCTTGTGTTGAATTAGTTTAGAAAGATATTCATTTTGACCCTAGCAGATGTTTCTGTTTTGTTAAACTAAGCCAGGGGTTTATTTTGCCATCCATTTCTTGAGATAATCAGTTTAAAAAACTCAGCAGAACGATAGGTAGTAGATGATATGATCATCCTTCCAGACATACAGAATAGAGAAAGAAAAATCTAAAGAATCCATAGCCATAATGTTTCTTTTCTCTTTTATATTATGTTTAAGAGTTAATTATAGGATGATTGGAATGTCTCAGGGTTTGGAATTACTATGAAGGAAGGAATGCTTGCCTCTAAGGAAGAATAATACTTTCAGTACTTATACTATCTAAGGATCTCAAAGCATTTTTATCCAAAATTAGTTATTTGAGCCCTATAACTCGTGTGTGATACTTGATTTAGGAGACCATGAAGCCCAAGCCATGGGTCACTGGTTTAATTTTATGTGGCAAGAGGAGAAAAATCAGTAGAGGATTCAAGTAGGAAATAATGTGGAGGAAGAGGAACGGGAGGAGGAGGAGAGAGAAAAATTACTCTCCTTAACCACTGATGATAGAGCAAGAAGCAATGGGCTTAAATTACAGCAAGGAAGGCTAAAGTTGAACATCAGGAAAAAATTACTGTCAGAGGCTATGTCTACACTTCTTAATTTAGGTCGACTTAGCTAAGTCGACTTAACAAAGTCGACTTTATGTCAACTTTGTTAAATCGACTTAGCATGTCCACACCTAAATTTTATACACTGGCAAAGTTAAGTCGACCTTGTTAAATCATCCTAACAGAGTGGCAATACTTTAAGTCGACTTAAGTCGACCATGTTAAGTCGACTTAATGGCTTTAAGTCAACTTAATAAGGTCAATTTAGCACTAATCCCCATCCACACTGGCTTTAAATCAATTTAAGAAGTCGACTTAAGGCTTAAGTCGACCTCAGAGGAGGTGTTATTAAGTCAATTTAAGCTCTTATTAAGTCGACTTAAGGAAGGGCTTAAGTCGACTTAATAAAAGCCCAGTGTGGACGCGGCTTTGTTTAGGTTGACTTAAGCCTCCTTAAGTCATCCTAGCTTGCCAGTATAGACATACCCATGGTGCCTTCCAGTTTATATGATTCTATGACTTAAGAAGTAGCATTTTGGACAGACTTTTGTAGTAAGTGTAAGGTAAGAAAGGAAAGGTTACAGTAACAAAGGTAAAAGGTGACTAGTGTGTGGGCAGGAGTTTTAGTTTTAGATACACAGAGGTAGAGTGAAGATTTTAGAGATATTATATAGAAAAGAGATACAGTACTTGGTAAGGAGAGAGATTTCAGAAGATTCACTATAATAACATTTCAAGTCCTCAAGACATTGCAACTGATTTGTTGTTGTTGTTTTTTACTTCCTTCCAGGAGAAGTATAAAAACTGAGTTATTGGGAGTGAGCAGCAGCTAATCATAGTTCTTGAAGGAATGACTCTCTTAGTTTATAACAGAGGCCAGCCTCAGTAGAGATCACAGGAAGGGATTCTCAATGCACTGTTGGTTAAAGTCAACTGATACGCTTGTATATAAAAAACAGGGCAGTTTAAAGGGACCTATACACTGACATAAAAGGGCCATGGTATAAATATAAATCTGGCGTTCAATTATAATGAATGTTATAAATATTTTAATAAAACTACTGTTTTCAGTAGAAGATACTGATCATCATAAAGAAAAGAAAAGAAAAGAAAAGAAAAGAAAAGAAAAGAAAAGAAGGGACTGGAACCTTTAGTCCAGCAGAGCTATGCTTGGTGCAGGACAGAGAGGGAAGTCAAAGATGTGTCAGTAAACCATTTTTGAATGCAAAAATCCTGTAGCTGTCTACGGAATGCTGCTGGTACCCAGGGTAAGTTAGAGAAGACTGAGGGCTGGTCTAATTAGTCACCGGCTGCCCAGAGACCATTTGCTGGGTCTATAGATGACCCATCCATATTCCATGTGTGAGGGCCAACAGGATATTTTACAAGTTGGGGGCACCCTAAGGCAATCAGATCCACCAGTTTTGCAGTCAAATCCAACAGCTTTCTAGCTGCTTTATGCTACCAGAGTGATGCGAAGCAAATTGGTGATGGATGGGGGCTTTGGGGAAGTGGCAACACCTAGCTCAAAATCTAATCATGAACTCCTTGCATCCTAGAGAATGTTCACATCTTCTGTACCAATTTCTGACATGAATTCTCAGCTATCTTTAATAACATGTGCAGCTTCTGTTTATGCAGGAAGGGAAAATAAACTGTTTTACAGGTTTTTTGAGAGATTATGAACATTGCCCTGTGCTAAAGATTTTGAGAGTATATTCCCCAGTAGGATGAATCTAAGCAGACTGTTCCTTTACCTGGGCAAGAAAAAGTGAAAAATAACATAAACCTCTAAACAATTTTTTGTTGTTTGTTTTTAATGGATTTCAAAGGGGATGCTATGTAAATATCAACAAGCATGCAAAATTCATGGAAAAATGTTTAGCATTGATTAGCAGTGGGTCAATTTGTTTAAGAAAGGCTGCAGTTTCTGAGACAGTATCAATAGATCACATACACACCATGAAAATGAGAAACCTGATAAATGGCTGAGTTATGCACTTATAGATTTTTCAATTACAATACAGTACTGGCCAACATGATAAGCATTTTAAACAACTTGAGTTATATTTTATTAAAAGCGTGTAATATTTTTTTCATCCCAATGTACCAAGATAAACCTTATACATTATCAAACCTGGTCAGAATTTTTTGAACACAAAATTAGTGAAAAAGATCTTTCTCTCCGATCTCAAACATTCAACTCCCCCTCCCCCTCACCTTCCCTGCTCAAGAAAGAAAGAAAGAAAGAAAAAGATTGCCAGCATTATTGGAACATTGCATTTATTGCTATAAACCCTGGATTTTTATAATGGGATTTGGGGAAAAATTTTAATCAAAACCAATGAACTTTTGAAAACTTCTTTGATTACTAATAATTAATTAGAATATGATGAAAAATGCTGACAAATTGATCTGTTTCAAACACTTTAAAATGAAAATAATGTCAACATTTTAAATTTCTCTTTTAGATATTTTTATTTTTCAACCAGCTCAGTATAGTAGTGTAGTATCATAGTTTGTCTGTCATAACAACTTTGGCACTGATCAGACAAATTGATTTGTAATAACATGAATATAGGCTCCTTGTCTTTGTAACTGACTCATTCCTGCTTTTTCTGTTTGAACTCATGGTAATTTATCCAGTATTGAAGATATATGGAACTTTTATAACCAAACCTCAATCACAGCCTAGATGACTTTAAAATTTACCTAAATTATAATTTCACCCCAAAATTTAACTGTTTCTTCAGAGATTCACTTTGACTGTTAGGTTTGACTGATCACAGAAACTCAAAGAACAGATTTGAATAATCCATTATGTGAACTCTGTTGACTTCAAAAGAGTTACATTGGGCAGGATTTTAGCCTAATGAATGCAAATCCACATAAAATATGGTTTAAATCTGGTTGGGCATTTCATTCATTTTACACCCCTTGTTACCTGTTAGAGGATTTTGTTCACACAAAAGTGTAGGGAGTGGTTTAATTTAAATTAAATTGAAAATGGATTTTTTTTAATTTTCTCCAAAATTGAAAAACAATTGGGGGTCAAAATATGTATATATTTTTTAAAATTTCAAACTACTTTTAAAACTTGTTTAAAACATGAAATGAACAGTTTGAAAGAAAAAGAAAGTTCTGATTTTTTACAGATTTTTTTTTTCCAATTGAAAGAGTTTGTTGACACTGACATAGATTTGCAAAATGTTTCAGTGTCACCACATCTGCGTTTTTCGCTGGAAAAAGATATAACCCCCATTTTTTGCCCGGTTTTAATTAATAAGCAGAAGTCTTATAAGTCCAGCTTATGGAGACCAAAAAGTGCAATTGGAACAAGCGAATTCGGCATCTTTTTATTAAATATTATCTAAGCCATCAAATAATAGCTTTTTTATTCACATACAGTCATAGCTAAGAGCTGGCTCCTTAATCTTTCTAGAATGTTATAAATAATACATTCTCTGAACTGTTACCATAGACTGCTTCTTTCCCTCCTTCATCACTTTCATTCATAGTTAAAAACAGAGAAAGAAAGAAATATTTGAACCCCTCCCCATAAAAGTATAAAATTTATACTAATTTCAATTAAAAAAGCCCAATTTCAATAAAAGGTGGAGAAAAAAATCACCTAAAACTAATGTGTAGCTTTTAGAAGGAATATTTTACATTTATTTGTGTTCAATGTAAAAGCAGCAAATTTCTTCTCCCCACCCTCACTACCAGTTAGATGAGTAAAATGACAGATCTCTGTATTTCCATCCCTTTGTTTCTTTGAGACTAGGGCTGAAGGGTTTACCATTTAAATTAGACAGATGTAACACAATGATTAATTAATAGATGCAATAATAGGGGTAGATAGGAACAGACTGAAGATTAGTATATTGCAATATACATAAAGAATATAAAACCTTTGTGAAACTGTGGCCATAACACTGATATTAATATTAATGTGGGAATAGTTTGTAAGGTAACAGATGACTAATAAAATAAGCTTCATTTAGTTTAAGACAGAGCTCATAGGCTTTAAGGACAGGAGAGACCTTCAAGATCATCTAGAGCAGTGGTTCCTAACCTTTTTGGCTCAAGGGCCACAGACACCATTTTTACAACCCTGAAGGGCCACCAGCCTCCGCCAGCAGCTCCCCCTCAAAAGCCATTTGCCTCCTTGCTCATTGATCTCCCATATCCCTGGCTGCAGCAGGGAAATACCATGCATTCTGAAGTTCTGCACACGCTATCTGGGTCCCAAAGCAGTGGCTCCCTTCTGCAACCAGGGGGATGGAAGATCAGTGCTTTCCTCCTTTCTTTCTGGCTCCAGCAAGGATCTCAGTGCCTATGAACCTATGCAGAGCATTTTGCAGTGCTCCCTGCTACAGCCAGGGGGATGGGAGCGCTAATCTCCTATCCCTTTGGCTGCAGCAAGAAGCCTGCATTGGTCTTTTAGCTCTGCGAAAACATGGTCCGCCTGGGTCCTTAGGCAGTGACTCCATTCTGCAGCCAGAAGGAGGGGAGCTGACAGCCACTTTTGGCCCCCGGAACACAGGTTGGGAAACACTGAGTTAGAGTGAACACTGAAGATGATGAAAACCTCACCCACCCACATCATTTATGTTAGTTTAAACCTGTAAGTAACCCACAGCACATGCTACAGCTCTTCTTCTCTGTTTCTGAGTCTGCAGAATGTTATTCCAGGTACCTGAATTAATCATTGCTGGACTGTTCTCACCAACATGTTGTACAGTCAGCATGCGCCAAACTATGGATGATTTATAGGGAGAAACTTTATAAGGGGAGCAATATTCAGGGAAAACTATAGACGTCTTAGAATCAGTTAAAACGTTTTTTTTTTTTAAATCAACAAGAAAATGAAGAAAAAGTCATGTAGTTCTTTCAAACACCAGAAATCTGAACAATCTGTTAGCAAATCTGTTAGCTGACAAACATTTGGCCTTTTAAAAAATAAATTTAGCAAGAGAATTCTTTAAAAGTTCCAGCCTATCTTTAAAGCTCAGAGCAGCATGTGGACTATCTAACAAACATTCTGAATAATCTAGATTTACACAAATTTGGCATTTGAGTATTAAAGAAAAAGATTCAGGATCTCTGTCATTTGGCTTCTGAGGTCCTGATAAATTGCTACCCCATCTCATAGGTAGTTTTGTGGTGAGTGTGTCTGAAATGTGTTCGGAAAGCACATCTCCCTGGGATGGAATTTTGAGGGTTAGTAGAGACATGCTCCTTGATCACTATAGCTATGTCTACACTAAAAAAGTTAAGTCGACTTTATTAAGTCGACTTAATAAGGTCGACTTTAAGTTGACTCAAAGTCGACCTTATTAAGTTGACTTAACAAAAGTCAACTTAACTTTTCTAATGTAGACATAGCCTCTTTCCAACCTTATTAAGTCGACTTAACACTTCAAATCGACTTAATAAGGTCGACTTAGATGCTAATCCCCATCCACAATGGCTTAAGTCGACATAATAAGGTCGATTTAAGTGTTAAGTTGACCTAAAATGAAATGTTGTTAAGTCGACTTAACTTTTTCTTAAGTCAATTTAAGGAAATGCTTGTCGATTTAAGGAAATCCTAGTGTGGATGTGGAGTAGTTTAGGTCAATTTAAGCCTTCTTAAATTGACCTAATTTGTAAGTGTAGATGCTCCCTAAAGAACTTTTAAAAAAGCACACCCTAGGCTGCTAGGGTAATTTGGCTTCTAGTGCAGCAAAGCATAAGCACCTACCTGAATCCACTGTTGTTCAATAAAACATTTTATCACATGCTTAAGTCCCACTGGTCAATGGATGGGATTTTGAAAGGAACCTAAGGAACTTAGCACCTACTTTAAATTGGATATGCATTTGGATCAAATTGGGTACCTAACTCCTTTAGGTGCCTTTGAAAATTCTAGCCTATCGGATGTAGGCACACAATGAAATTATTCTCACTGTGAAAAGTGGTATGCTGAGTTGTTTATACTTCTGCTGCTACAAAACTTTCTATATCTACTTTTGCAGCAAACAAAGTACATTTTAAGCTTGTTCATCTTTGGATAAGTACCACCCATTTCCTCTCTGAAGGCCTGATTTATATATAATGTGATAGGGGGAATTTTCTGCTGTATACCAGTCCCTTTGAATTGCTCAGATGTCACGAAGCCATCAGAAACTGGTTATTTACTGGCTGGCTGAGAATTCTCCTGCAGTGACCTAGAGCTGGCTTTTACTCTAACTTCTGATTGATATAAAAGGCACCCATAGGCAGGAGAGATCAGCTCTTCAGTATCTTTGCAAGGGAAAGAATCTGTCCCATAGACTATAGATATCTTTTCCAGGCCACGCTGGGGAACAGGGCCAGCGGGGGAGCCTGAGTGGCACTGTGTGCCGTTCAGTCTCGGCCCGCGTGCCATGTTTGGCATGCATGCCAGGGGTTGCCGACCCCTGCACTAGAATCAGACATGGACCTCCCAATTCAAATAAAATAAATAAATCTAGGTTACAATATGCCATTGGAAGATAATAAGCTTTACTTATAACAATCTAAGTTTAATTCACATTAATAGGTGAAAGGATTTGTATATAAGCATTTGTTACATGTTCACTTCAACCATTTTACAAATAAATTCATCTGAAAGAAGATTATTGCCAATTGGAGGGTAGATTATGATTGTCTGAGCTCTTTCCTTATTTCCTTGTAATACCATCATGTCCTGTCTGGCAAAAAGATACTCACAGATTGGTAACCAGTTAGCCCAGTATGAGAAATAGTCTTTACATGATACTTTGGGAAGAGGAGGGATGGAGTGTTGTACTTGTAAAAGGAAAGACTTGGCCCTTCCCTGCTCAACAATGGGGACCTCTTCTCCTCCCTCTCACTCAGCCCCTCAACCCCTGCTCAACATGTTCCTCTTCCTCCCTCCCCACTTGCTCATCTCCTCTCCTTCACCCCCCCCCCCCCCAATGCCTCTAGCACTCGCATTCTCTGCCCCTGCCCAGAACCAAGCATCTTTTATTATGCTCTATAGAGCCTCATGGGTGGCTTACAGGTCGTTATGAACTGACTGAGCAATCACACACTTCATTTCGGACTGGAAGTACACAGTCAGCCAGCAGCAGAGATACACAAAAAAGCAAATAAGTTCAGTGCTATGTTAAACGTAAACTACTAAAAAAAAGGAAGGGAAGCTTTTCAAAGAAAAGATTTGACAAGGTAAGGAAATTCTTTCTCTGCCAGTTTCAGTTAAAATAAGGTAGTTAAAAGCAGCATTTTTCTTCTCCATAGTAAAGTTTCAAAGCTATATTAGGGCAATGTTCAGTTGAAATCTTTTGAAAGACCTGTAACATTTTGTTCAGAGAGAGTTATGAAAATTTAAGTTACAAATAATCTCCATTCCCAAGGGGAAGTTATATTGTAAATTTAGTGAATAATTAAATTATTCCTGTCCATGACATACATATACTACTAAGCCCTCGAAAGCTGTTATCCATGTGGATGAAGAAGTTATTCAGAACAAAAAACTTGATCCAAATTCCATGGAAAAAGAGTATTCCTGCCCCATTCCCCACCATCTTCACTTCCCCCAGCACACACCCTGACAAAGAAGGTACCACAAGCAGAAGCAAAAGATCTGAGAACAAAGTATCTTCTTGCAAGTTGTCCAGCTCAGTTCTGCAGACTCAAAAGTTTTGACTAGTTCAAGTACGGTATGCACTTGAAATATGCATGCTTACCTGAATTGGACCTGTCTCTAAATCATTTGAGTTTTGCTTCTTGATACACAAAAGTTGCTAAACATGTGATAACCTTGCCAAAATTGGATGCAAAAAGGGAAAGAAAGACCATGAAAATCTTAATGCAAGAACACTGTGAAATGATTGATGGTGTGGTGCCATTGGTGGACATCATGGCAGGCAAGATGAAAGAGAAACCTTTTCATGAAGTGCATTAATGAATCAGATGCCACAAAAAACTTAGTATATGTGATTTCCCCCCCCTAATATAAGGTCAAACTACAGTATGACTGTTAAGACAAACGATCAACTATAAGGGTGTCAGTTCTGGGTCAGAGATGATTAATGAGAGAGACAAGGGACGCTCCACCATTAGCATTAGGGAATAGGTAAAGGCGACCATGGCAAACACACAAACCACAACACATCTGCACAACAACAGTCCTATGCACACATAATGCACCAATATCTGTCAATGTAATTGTTACTCCTCTATTTCCTCCATGTGCTTGCACCATGGATCTTTTCCACCCTCAGGTCAGACTGGAATGACCTTTCAAATATTCAACTCATAAAATTGGTTCAAACACCGGCATAATTTATTGCCATGCTTTAGCTTGGCTCTTCAGGTGTTGAATTTCTCTAGAGAGATGAACATTGTATCACACAAAACAATAGTTCATGGCTCTACAGACAAGTCAGGAGGAGCATTCTGACCAGCTGAATCATTCTATGAAATATCTTGATTAGTGAGAGAAGTCAGGTATGTCAGAAACAGGCTGGGGATGTGCATTAAGAAAATAGCTTTCTTTTGGAAAGGTCAAGAGTAGAAAAAAAAAAATACTACTTTCCCTCCATTGAAGGCCACTCCATCCTCTTAGATCATAGTGAAGCCTCAGGGTCTTCCCTGACTATTCACTCAGCTAAAAAAACCAGGTCTTGTCAGTTTCAAAAAAAAAAAAAAGAAGAAAAGAAAACCCTCTAAATAAACCAGCTACAGGTTCCAATTCCTCACAACTACTTCCAAACATTTACACTGGAGGTTTTTATTGCTGTTGCCAAGTGTCATTATTACAGATACAAATGAACCTATTTCAACCAATTAGCAATGATTAATTGATTCTTTTAATAAAATATATTGTATTTCAGTAAATCTTTGTGACTGACTGACAGGAGCCAAGAATGTGGTGACATTCTCATTGATTTAAATCCAGACTAACTCTGTTGAAATTCCTGCCTATGGTCAACACTTTTGGGTGCAGATAACTGTTTTAACTCCTCTCAAATGGTGGGATTGGGAATGCAAGTTGTTGCTCAAATGTAAACAGTAATGTTGATCTTTCAAAGCCAGCTTGTATATTTGATGGTAAATACTGAAAATCACAACTTACATAGATAGGGATGGGAATGAGATGTTGGTGCTTTTTAATAAAGAAATGCTAATGAGATGAATGCATGGGAAATTATTCCAATAAATATTTGAGTTCACATATATTTCTTGATGCTGGGACCAGGTATTAAAAAGAGATACACTGAAGTTCCTCCCGATTTCTTTCTTTGGTCAGGTATAGTATGTCACACCTCAATCTGGCACTAATTTAACGTCTCTGTTTAATGGAATGAGTAAACTAATATATTAGATAAATTCTCCTTTTTCAAACAGGCTGGGGGTGGGGTGGGGAAAATAGTATCAAGTATGATATTAACTGAATATGATGCTGAGACAATTCCATAGTAACTAGAGAAAATACAAGGGATACATGCTGTGTTTCTGGACTTCTAGTTCACAATAGGCTTCAATTTAATAGAACAATACCATTTAGGTATCAGGGAATGAAATGTGTACATACCCTACTTTATATTTGGGAGATGCTGAATTTATGGTAAACCAAATACAGAAGTAAAAATAATATAAAGCTCAAAGAAAATGCAGAAAGTAAAGTAAAAATGAACCAGAGCACTTCCTGCCTGAATTAGACATGATTCCACTGACTCTCCTTATTACACAGGATAATCTCTACTAATTAAAGACCAAAATGACGCATTATCAGAACCATCCTAAAGAACCAGGTTAGATCCTGACTTCTGACTGGCCCATGATACCAGCATCTGGTGCTCTCTTTTTAGATTTTTCAAAAAATGACCTTTGTTCTTTCTCCCATGCTGTCTGATGTGCTTGGGAAACATTCCCCATAAACATCTGCAAACTGCAGCATTATATACCTTCAAATTGCTCCCTAACATCTCATTTGCTGTGATGCCTACACAAAATATTGTCAACATTTAGGCTGCTGGTGGGGGGATGGTGGTGAAGGGGTGGGGTAGAGGCGGTGTGGCGCCTGGTCAATGTAATAACAAAATGTGGGACTTCTTTTATCCTTTCTGAGAAGTACAATTTCATATCTAAGCATGGCTAAGAATCACTAATACACTGGGAAGACTCACTGGAGTAAGATGTTGTTTTAATAATTATTCTCAAGTATAATCCACACTGTGAAAATATGACAAAAGCAGTAAAATAATTCTCTCTAATTTTCTACTTGGAAAGGATGATGTATTAAATTCCCATATGAATTCATTTCATTTTTGTTTCTTTACAGGAAAGCACTCGCATCACACTCTGACCTCCATCCATATCAGTTGTGATTTTCAGAATTAGGGCCAGATATACTAACAGGTTTTGAAAGATCAATATTTTTCACTAACATGCTCGCATGATGCCTCAGTTTCTCACATGCCAAAGTGCCAGTATATTCTGTCAAGGCTTAAACGGTCTACTGCAGAACTATTCAAAATCCTAAGTAGTCTGAAGAAACCACAATATTATGTAATGTGCAGTTGGGTAATTGTTTTTTCCTCTGTTAAAATAGAAGTTAAATAAAATCCAGCGCAGTTTTGGAATGATATACCAGAGTTATCAATTAGAAACAGTTCATCTACATCACTGTGAGCAATGCCAAAGTTGTTTTGCTTCCACGCTTAGAGAATAAGGTTGCATTTTTGGTTATTCAATGACTGTTAATCTACCTACAGAACTGATCTAAAAACAATGATTCTCCTGCTACAGAATGAGGGCAGCAAGCTTTTCTTTCCCTTCCTAGATTTACAACAACACTTCCAATAATTCTGAGTTATAAATCTGTGAAGCAATAAACTTAGCAGCTGTGTAACAATAGTTAGGTTTATATTTCAGGTAATTTTAACAAGAAGTTGCCAAATTTTAAATACTGTGTAACAGCAGAGTTTGGCAAGTTCCAAAGGTGTAGCCACGTTAATCTAGTTCAGCAAAACAAACAAGGAATCCTGCGGCAATTTTAAAGACTAACAAATGTATTTATCGCATGAGCTTTCATGGGAGACAATCCCACTTCATCAAACGCTTTGAAGATGAGGAACTTTAGGTGTCTGATGAAGTAGTATTGTCTCCCATGAAAGCTTATGTGATAAATACATTTGTTAGTCTTTAAAAGTATCAGAGTTTGGGTAAAACAATCATCCCAAATTCAGATTTTGATTTAAAGCTTTTCAGAACTATTGTAGTCTTTTGGGTATGAGAAATTGAGATGAAAATATCAAAAGAATCAGATTTTTCAAAACATTTTAATTATTCCCTAAATCAGGTTAGGATAGAATAGAGTTGGATGCCCAGCTGTCATCTGTACTTCAGAAAATCTCTCTCTTAATGTAGTTATTATATATATTATATATATATTCTTATATTTTTATGTCATTAAAGTTTAGCAGACATTTACATGCTGGAAGATAGCATATCAGAGAATAGTTGATATCAAGTGGGAAAAATTGGAACAAACCCCCTTCTTTTCTGTGTTTTGTTTGTTTTATTATTTTAGATTTTTGTTATAATGGGGGGGGGGGGATTTGGATTCTTTTCTCACCTAGGCTTACTTGAAGAGCCATCCACAGATGACCTGGTCTCTTTTTGAGTTTCCTTTTCTATTAATAATGTTCCTGATAGGGTGTACAATAGGAAACATAAATCTGAAAGGGACCCTGACACCTTTGAAGAAAAGAAGGTAACTGACAAAGCAAGAAAATTCTGAAAATATTTCTACTCCATTGCTATATTTATGTCCATATTCAACTATAGTAAAAGCTAAATTATACTTCTGAATGAGTCTTGGAGGGAAAAGGAATGAAAGGAAGAGAAAGAAATGTATTTAAATAGGATTTAAATTAGTATAAATAAAATATATTTTAGGTAAAGAAGGAAATGAATAGATTTAAATTAGATTTAAATTAATACAAATAAGAATATTAAAAAGTAGATTTAAGTTAATAGGAGTAATTGCTGTAGGTTTCTAAAGCCAATATAAATGAGGAAAAGTCAGTAGAGAGAAAAAACTGTTCAGTTTTTTCCCTCAAAAATAATTTTCCTCTTATATTTCAGTTGCTATTATCTTAATAAAGATAAACATACTTGTTAGCAGCTCAACTTGTTTTCTTGGATAAGCAGTAATAAATGGATGTCGGGGGGAGGGGAAAGGGGACGGGAATCCAGCAGCTCCATGAGAGCTGAAAATCAGGCCCTAGATATATGCAATAGAACTGATCCAGCCTAGGTAAATGGGAGTCTTTCAACACATTTGTTGTAGATTGGATCAGGCTTTAACATACTTTTATAAAGACAAAAGAGTCTTGTGGCACTTTTAAAGACTAACAGATTTATTAATCGCAATCTGTTAGTCTTTAAAAGTGCCACGAGACTCTTTTGTCTTTCTACAATAGACTAACACGGCTACCCCTTTGGAATTATACTTTTATAAAATTACATCAGTTATTCATTTTTAAATGGTTCAGCCCATTTTCATCAGTTTTGCTCAAATTGATCAATTGTTCACATAATACTGGCAACATATCTTTCCATTTCTTTGCCATTCATAAATAATGTAGTGACATACAAATAGATAATGATTGGTGTCACACATGCCTGCTTTTTGACTGGTGATTTTTACCACTTGCTTGTATTCCCTATATTCTCTATGTAAAATTCAGGCAACAGTACTGTGTGCAGGATAGTTAAATCCTAGTCAGGTGAAGGTGTTATTTATTGGGAAACAAGGAATCAGCAACAAAGTGATCAGCTCTGGCAAAATTTTCACTTGTCTAAGTTTTCCACCATTTCTCATGTCCACAAGAACATAGTTGATGATCGTTGCCTTTTGATCACAGATTAAAGAGTCTTGTTCACCGAATCCAGACTTTGGCTCCTTACTTCTTTTTAAAGAAAGTTGGGGGTTTAACATAAGTTTTTCCTTCAACCCAAATCATTTTGTTTTGATTTTGAAACTGTGGAAATGTTTCAACCCTTCCCTCACTCCAAATAGTCAATGCTTTTCTGACCAAAACAATTCAGTGAAATCGACATAAATTCACGAAGTATTTCAGTGTTCACCAAAAACAGTTAGTCAAATTTTCTTTGGCCCACCTCTGGCTATGAGCTCAATCAACGTCAGGTTCTCAGTGATTTTCCTGATGCTGTTGTATGTATTATGCAGTACCTCCAATATAATACTAACTATATAAATATGACACATCATTTAAGACATACAGTCTGTGGTTTTGATTCCTTTTATGCTTCAGCCAAATGAAATAAAATAATAATAACTCAGCATATTCTATGGAAATTTTTTCCAATAGAAAATACATTGGCTTAAGTATCAGAAATGTGTGCAATGTGTCTCTATGAATTATTCAGGAAGACATCTCATCAGAGCCATTATATTTTATGAATCTCTGTAAATGGCATCATCTTGCATTGATGCCACAGGAAAAAAAATAGCTTAGAACTGCATTGTGATTAAATGAACCATCTCATTAGGAAACTCGAGTCAGATTTAGAGTACTAAGCAAATATTGTATAAGTTGGACCATTGCAGATAATAAAATAAATAAATATGTATTACTGTAGATAATGTATAATTCTTAACTAAAACTACAGTAGGAGATGATAACATCAGCTGTGTATATAATCATACCAGAAAACCATACCAGATCACTGGTGTGATCTAGATCAATGGTTCTCAGTCATGTATGTGTATACCTCTGGGGGTATACAGAGGTCTTCCAGGGGACAGCAACTCATCTAGATATTTATCTACTTTTACAACAGGCTCATAAAAAGCACTAGAGAAGGTGGTAAAAATTAAAATTTCATAAAGACAATGACTTGCTTACACTGCTCTATATTTATATTTCAATTGATTTATTTTATAATTATATGACAAATGAGAAAGTAAGCAATTTTTCAGTAATAGTGTGATGTGACACTTCTGTATTTTTTATGTCTGATTGTGTAAGTAAATAGTTTTTAAGTGAGGTAAATCTTGGGGATATGTAAGACAAATCAAATTACTGAAAGGGGTACAGTAGTTTGGAAAGGTTTAAAACCACTGACTTGTAATAGTTGATATATTTCCCCCATGACAGTATGTACTCTCCATTTCTAAAAAACTCCAGAAATACAGAATTCCTGAATAAGGTTACTTATTGATCAATGATCTCTCTCTCTCTCTCTTTCTCTCTCTCTCTCTGTGTGTGTGTGTGTGTAAACTTATATTACAGCTTTGGAAATAATTATTATAGGGAAAGAAAGACCCATTGAAAGATATTATCTTGAAGAATTGTTAGTCCTCTCAATTATAAATGGTTATGTTTTCACCTGTAAATTAGGTAAACTGAGAATGTATAGCAATTACATCAAAACATGTCTCTTAGCAAAGAGTGACTCTTTCTTTGAAAACCCTTTATAATGTCACTGGTTATTACACTGTACCTCAAAATAGCATCCTGGAACCTCCATATTTACCGTTGTGATATGACTACATACACTTTGTACAAAACGTATCTTGTGAGGCATCATATGAGAAGTTATGAGCTGTTGAACTTTACTGTTCTGTTAAATTAAATGTGTTTCTATTGTATATGAAGTTATGAAGATTTACTATACATGCATTACTGAAATATGTTGAGAGTCTGGGAGACACCCACAGCTAGTCTTTTGGTGGCAACAAAGGACCAACTACCAAGACAGATTTACATTAGGACTAGCCAACATATGTTGATAGTCCATCAAGGAGAAGGAGAATCCACACTTCTAGCACCCACCCACCTCCCCACCCCCCAAAGCTCGAGGATAATGGAGGCCCAATGCCTCAGCAGAGCAAGTAGAATATGGGAGACCCAACTCCATGTTTGAGACAGTTATCTTTCAATGTAGATGAACTGGGAGTTATAAATTGGAGATTGACATCAGCCTATGTATTAAGAACTGTGAACTGCCTAATGGGATGGGGTGGGGGAACCTGCTTAATTCAACCTTGCTTAGCCAGATAAAAGTTAGAATTTAGACTACAAATTTACTTTTATTTCTTAAGTAATCCTCTCTGTCCTTTATGTCTACCACTTATAATCACTTAAAAGTTATCTTTCTGCAGTTAATAGACTCACTAGAATGTTTTATCTTCACCAATGAATGTGCTTGGGAAATCTCTCAGATTACAAAGGCTGGTGCATCTCCACTATCCTTTGATAAAGTGGTAAACTAATTAATGATCTTGCATTGTAAGAGAAGATCTTGAGAAGTGTAAGATGGTACATTTTGGGGTGCAGGGCTTGAGGTCGGGGGGGTGGGGGCTTTTCTAGTGTCTCCCTTTGTATAGTTCATGAGTGGCTTAGAAAGCATATGTGCAATTTAGTTGGATGTGCCTCTGCAGGCTGGTGGCTAAGTGATAACAGGACCTGAAGGGGTTGCTGTTCGTCACTAACAAAGCATTGGGAGAGACAGCCCCAGCTGGAGAGTTAAAAGAGCAGAGAGGTCTCACAGTTGTTGTTTATACATTGAGGATACATCACACTGGTATAGGAACATAGTTGGACAATGAACCTCTGACATCCCTCCAGTTTTAGGGAAGAAGAGACACAGAACCAGCTCTTTACCATATCAGCACATAAAGGAGGTAATGCATCTATTCATTCGGTATAATACTGTACTGTTTGTAGGAAAGAGTTAAATTGAGCTCCTGTCTTGAATGATAGCTACTATGGTAATAGGGTCATAGCAGAGGCAAGCATTGCTGTCCTGTAAATTTTAGTTAGAAGTTATCTTCCTTTTTCTCTCCTCCCTTCCCACAACTTGTGCAATAAATGTAACTAGAAATATGCTATCTCTCCCTTCCCCTCTGCCACACATAAGGTCCTGGATGGGATTGCTCCTTATCACCTCCCTTCCCCTTTTCTCCCTGCTTATTATGGACTGTAAGTAATTTCTGTTGCAAAAAATAATACGAAGGTAAAGTACCTGTGTATTATATGCTAAACCTATAAGCAACAATCAGAGGCATGGATAATTATATTCACCATCTAGTTATTAATATTCATTAGTTGTTAATAATATTAATTAGGTGTTAGGATAACCAAATAAGAGTCTCTGAAGAGCCATTAAAAATATAAGATTTTCATATTTTTAAGCATATTGTAATGCCCTGTCCTCCTTGCTTACTCATGGCATCGAGGTGAAATGAGCAGGCAATAAAGGAAAGGGTAAAGTTCAACCCAATCCACATCTGGGTCTCCATGTTTTGTACTCCAACACTTTAATCTCAGATTGACAATCTTTAATTAAATAATTCCAATTGAGCCTGTTTTTTGACAATATGGAGTCATGATTGACTCAAATATGCAATATTATTTTGGCTCGATATAACTCTGGATGCTCTTGCTGTCCATTTAGATCAACAGCTCTCAAACTTCATCACACTGTGATTCCCCTTCAGACAACAAAAATTACTACATGACCCTGGGAGCAGGGACCGAAGACCAAGCCCAAACCTGAGCCCAGCCACTAGGGGGTGGGGAGGACGGGAGTGGAAAAGATGAAGCCCAAGCCCTGCTGTCCTGCGTAGTGGGGCAAAAGCCTGAGGGCTTCACCTTCAGGCCTGGGCAGTGTGGCTCAGCTTTTGGCTTGAGCCATAGGTCCCAGGAAGTCTAACACCAGCCCAGCTGACCCCATTAAAACAGGGTTCCGACCCACTTTGGGGTCCTAACTCAACACTTTTGTCTAGATGATCAAGCTGAAGGAAGTGATTATTTCCCCCCACCACCACCACCATATCTATCCTGGTTTGTTGAAAAAAAGCTCAATGAAAGAACCATCAGGAAGACAGTATAGGTACACACACGTTTCCTAGTGTGAGATCTTAGCGTATTTTTCCTCTCCCCAGAAATGGTCTGTGTTTGTTCTTTCATGTTCATCGGTATTGCCTTACTGCTGCTGTTAGTGGCTTGGATGCCAGTGTACTGCAGTTGTTTCTAGGAGGGGTAGTGACAACCAGATCTGTTGAGAGGCATGCTAGAAATTATTTAGAACTTCATTGCCACTGCTGTCCTGATGAAGCAGCCACATTACTTTGAGTCCTATCTGATACTTATGCAAGAGTGAGTTTCAAACAGAAGTTTGCTTCAATGAGATGCAAATGTGCTTAAATGTAGGATTTTCAAAAAGCCTAAGAGAGTTAGGTGCCCAAACTCATGGAAATTGAATGGAATTTGGGTAACCAACAGCATTGAAATATCTCACCCTCGTTGCTTGGTGGATCATGGTTTACATCTCTCTTCTAAAATCATATCTATAGGACACATGTACAAGGACAATGAGCGTGCAGTGATACAAAAGAAGCTTTTTTGTTTTGTTTTTTTCAAAACTGAGGCTCTGATTCACTACTCAAAAGGTACAAAAACAAAGGGTAAAACAAGAAATTACTCACTAAAATGGGTATGTTTATACCTTAGTAAGTTCCCTTCAGCCCAACTCTTCCCATCTCTGGAAGAAAGAAATGGTTTGTGCAGTAGCCACATGTTCTCTGTCTCAGCCCAGCCTGTCAGCTTTGTTACTCACATATCCGGGCCAGGATCTCTGGGTGTGTCTACACTTACAAATTAAGTCGATTTAAGCTTGCTTAAATTGACTTAATTTAATCTGCGTCTACACTACAATTTCCTTAAATCGACTTAAACTGTTGCTTAAGTCGACTTAAGGAATTTAAAGTTGACTTTATAAAACCTAGTATAAAGTCGACTTTACTGGCTAAATTGACTATATAAAGTCGACTTAGCCAGTGTGGATGCAGATTAGCCCTAAATTGACTTAAAGTTGACTTAAAGGGCTCCAGGGCTCCCTCACTGCCCTCCCCGCCAGGGTGGCTAGCACAGCCAGAGCCTTGTGTGCCCCCCCACAGGGCAGGACAGAGCCCTTTCCACCCCGCTCCTATGCCCTGCCAGTGTCCCTGTCCTGCTCAGCTCTCATTGTACCCAGGTACAATGGGGCAAATGCTGAGCCCCCTGGCACTTGGCAAGGGGTGCCCTCCCTGCCACCTTGGACCAGTCCCAGATCCACCTAGCCCCTAGAAGTCAACTTAGGCATCCAGTGTGGATGCTCTAAATCAATTTGGCAAGGTCCCCTTTAAGTTGACTTAATTTTTTAGTGTGGACATGCTAAGTCGACTTAACAAAGTCGACTTAAAGACGACTTTGCTAAGTTGACTGAGCAAAGTCAACTTATTTTGACAAGTGTAGACATAGCCTCTCTGCTCACCTCTTCCCTCCTTTCTAAAATCTTTAAGCTTTTAGATCTTCTTTGATCCCACACCTAACCTTGGGAAGAATAAGCCATTCTATCCTGCAATAGAGCTACACAGATAGGATTTTCCCTCACTGATGGCCCAACCACTGTTTTTCTTAGTGCCTTTAAAACTGTGTACCTGAGAATCTGTCTTATTTGTGTCATTGTTTTACTTTTCCTTCTTGGTTCCTTAACAAGCCCTTTACAGTATCCTTTGATTTACCTCTATGCATTTCAGCAGACAGCTCTACAAAACTGAACAGTTGAAATGATGCACACACTTCATAAAAGAAAATTACAGATTTTTTCCCAGTTCATCACAGCATATCACTTAGAATTGTTGTTCTGCACTGAACTGATTAAACTTTTCTCTTTTGATAGCTCACCTATACAATAGTAATGAAGAGGGAGTCATTTTAATTTACATTACTTCTTTGGATAAAATTGTTCCATGCCACGTTTATCTTAACACCTTCGTTGTCAGTTCCTTTAAGCAAAATCAAATGACATATCAAATCTCATGTTTTAGATTATCCAGATGTTACTACAAAGAAGGCAATATACTTTTATAATATATATGATTTAGCCAACATCTAAACAAGTAATGTAAATTGAAATAACTTCATTGCTGTTGTACAGGTGGGCTATACACTTTTGTTAAGAAAAGTTTATAATCATTAACCATTTTCTCTAACCAAGAGTGCTACACATCCAAGCAATTTTAGTCATGATTGCTATCATCGTTTTTCCATGCTATGTGCAATTTGTCCTTTCGACAGGTGCTGGAAACTTGCAGGTGTAAAGTTTACTGATTTTGCATGTTATTTCTCTCTCTCTCTCTCTCTTTTTTTTTTTTTTTTTTTTTTTAAATACCATCTGGATAACATAAAACATGAGATGATGTATTGTTTGTTTTTGCTTGAATTTTTAAAGCACATTAATTGTCTGTGTATATGTAGGAGAAATAAACATTTAAAGATACTAAAAGATGGCATTATTCCAATGAAAATATCTTCCCTTACAATCTAGAGTCTAACAAAAGAACATGCTAACTACACAAAATTTCAAAGCTTCATTTCTAGTAATTTCCAGAGAGCAGGAATGAACACACACACTCACACGCTATATCTAGAGGGCATGATTCTCGCAGATCGATGTAAAGAGGCACCAGTGTTAACTGAATTTACTTTAGTGAAAGAACTGACAATGAAGGTGTTAGGAAAAAGGTGACATTAAACAATACTAGCTTGGCAGAGTACTCTCATCTATTGATAGAAACACCTCAGTTTAGCTGATGCATATAATCTTTAAAAACACTTTAAATAAAAACTTGCAGAATATTTAATTCTCTTTTTAAAAGATGTCAAGTTCTTTGTGAAATGAACCCTTACCATGTATACCTGTTTTGCACTCAAGTACAGAAAATGGTTTTTGTTTTGTTTTGATTTTTTTTTTTCTTTTTCCCACCAATGAGAAGTCTACAAAAGAATTCACAGCAACTGGATTCAGGGAATTGAATTATGACAAGCCCCATAGGCTTGCATCAAATGAGTGGCTTAACCTTTCTATTCATCTAGATACGTGGCCCACCTTGCACCTCTTCCCTGTTTCTCATTGATTGTGGATTCAACAGAGAACCTGCTGGCATCATTGACTGTTAACGTGACCCTTTTCTGGTACAGATGCTTCAAAAACAGGGGTAAGCAGTGTGGAAACAAAATTCATTAGAATTTACTGTTGTATTTCCTACACACAAAAAGTGGAAAGTTATTTGTCAATGTACAGATGACTCTTCAATTGAAAGCTAGATAAAGGCAGTTTTTTCTATTTTGAACTTCATTCCCTGGTTTTTTTTTGTTTTTTTTTAAAGGATGTATTTGCCACCTAGGTACATATAATGATAATAAATATTGCCCAATCTAGGAATGTCAGTAGTGTACTATAGACAATTGATTATAACCAGTTATTGCCAAAGTTTAAATGTATTATTTGTTAAAACAAAATGGCTTTATCCTAAATTAAGATAACCTAAAGGATGCATAGCTTTAATCTTACTTAAGATCAGTTCAGACATTTCAAAAAATCAGGCAGATTATTCCTACACCAAGGAGTCTACATGCAACAGAATATTTACTAACTGCTATTTTTAAATAATTTTTATCTTGTGAGAACAAAGTTCAACAAAATGAATAAAAATCACAAGTTATACCGAGGAATTATTTAAATGAGAAGGAGCCTCGCTAGAAATTCATTTGAATAAAAATGGAAATTAATGCTGTGTTGTTTTAAGCTTAAATATTCATGCCTGTCATCTTGTTCTTCATTGAAATTGACATGCAGAGCTGTATGTTGATATATTTTGACAGACAATCATATTTAAAGACTTTATTACAAAAAACAATAATTTAACTTCTAAAGTTCTCCTTAAATACAAGCTTTTATGCAAGTTTAAAGCCTTTATTTAAACAATATTAGTGTTGAAATATGTATTCCTTTATATCACAATCAGTTCTTTGAAGGGGAACATGCATTGATATAACCTCAGTAGGTAGAAAGGAGCTTTTGTAGGATGTAGTTCTAAGCTGCATCCAATAAAAAGAAGACAGGGAAAGCCTGCTACCTCTCTTTTCACTTCAAAAGGAGTTTGCCAAAGTCAGACTATTAACCTTTCAATTCAAGACTTGAATCTTCCCATCCCTAAAGATAATGGTGTATTTCCTTTTACACTACCCAAATTGCATCAAATTCTATTTAGGACACTACTATGGCTATGTCTTTACTTGTAAAGTTAAGTTGACTCTGTTAAGTCAACTTAACAAGGTCAACTTTAAGTTGACTTAAAGTCGACCTTGTTAAGTCGACTTAACAGAGTGGCTACACTTTAATTTGACTTAAGTTGACCTTGTTAAATCGACTTAACAGTAGACATAGCCATCCACACTGGCTTTAAGTCGACTTAAGAAGTCGATTTAAGGCTGAAGTCGACCTTCAGAGGTGGTGTTATTAAATCGACTTAAGCTGTTATTAAGTCAACTAAAGGAAGCACTTAAGTGATCTTAATAAAAGCCCAGTGTGGACACAGCTTTGCATAGGTCGACTTAAGTGTCCTTAAGTCAACCTAAGTTGCCAGTGTAGACGCACCTTATGAGCTATCTCGTGCACTGACATAAGAAGGTAAGGTGCCTAAAGTGATATTTTACTTTCCTTTGTGGTAGGCTAATCTGTGTGTTGGGAGGAGAGTAGCTTCACATGGCACACTTTACCTGCTTCCCGTAATATTGAAATCAGTCCTGCAGTGTTTGCCTAGCCTCAAACTAAAGGCAGCAGTGTCATGTGACCATTGTGAGACTTCAGTCATTTCAAAGGATTTTCAAAAGTACCTTAGTGACACAAGAGTGGAACCAGGAAAAAAAAAAAAAAAGACAAATAGCAAATCTTTTGAAAAATGCTTTTGGAAGGCATAGGAATTGCATTGGGTCCAATCTGGGAAATAACTGCCTGGGAAAAAAGATTAAAACAACATTTTTGAAAATACCAAAGCTGTTTTGATTATTTCATTTAAAAATGACACCTTCAAACTAAAATACATTTTTTTCAAATTGTGATTTTGAATAAATAGACCACTTTTTTATCAATACTTTTTTTCAGTTTTTGTTTCACTTATGAAAAGAAACAAACAAAAAATAAGGTTTTGTTCAAAACTTTATACACACACACACACACACACACTTTTTTCGGTTAAGCCACCAAACCAGTTATTAAATCATCTCGAGTTAGGAACACAAGTCCACTAAATGTCAATGACTCTCAAGAATCTCTCAGAGCCTTAGATAAACATTTGAATAAGAGGACTGATAAAATCAAATCCTATAGTATCTGAATTTGACAGCTCTTAGGATGGAGTAATAAGATTACTGAACACCAGGAATAAGATTAATGGAGTTCCCAGTACTCATAATGGTGACCAGGTTTTTCAAAGAATAGGGCAGTTCCCAATAAATAAACTGGGACTTGATGGCTGATGAGCGTTTTTGAAAATCCATTTACCTTGTTTAGATAGTTGCATGAAATCTGAGATCTTCTGAAATGCTTGCCTTTTACTAGGTGCCTAACTGGTGGATGCTAAGATGTTTTGTATATCTGACTTCACACTTTCTGGGTTCTGAAATGCTCTAGTAAGTCTTAGTGTTTAGACTTCTGACCATGGATTACCAAATTCAGAAGGCTCTTGGGCTGCGTCTACACTGGTAAATTAAGTCGACTTAAGCTTGTCTTAAGTCGACTTAATGTGCCCCGCGTCTACACTACACTTTGCTTAAGCTTAGGGCTCGACTTAGGGCTACCCCAGGACTACACCAATGCCCTCCCTGCCAGGGGGGGGGGCACAGGGGGAGCCTGGCATGCCCCCCAAAGGGCAGGGCATGTGGGCACAATGTGACACTGTCTGCATTTAGGGAAGCATTTATGATATTTTCTATGGATATCTCATAAATGCTATAATGCATAGGAACTATGTCATGTTTGATATCAATAGAAAGGTAATAATTTGCTGGGAATGATTATATAGTTTATGTCTAGGAATTCTATTTTGATTAGAAGTTAAGAATTTGATGTTATATCCATACTTTAACTTGTGTCATTCTGGAGAAATGTCTTAGACGGAGGGTGTGAACAACCATTGTCTCCTTAATGTTTAGGAATTTGCCAGGTGAAATGGTTCCAGGGAGTAAACTGATGAGCCATTAAGGATAATGGTTGTATTCTTTATGTCCTCAATGGCTCATCAGGATACTCCCTGGCAAATTCCTAAACATTAAGGAGACAATGGTTGTTCACACCCTCCGTCTAAGACATTTCTCCAGAATGACACAAGTTAAAGTATGGATATAACATCAAATTCTTAACTTCTAATCAAAATAGAATTCCTAGACATAAACTATATATTGATACCAAACATGACATAGTTCCTATGGATTATAACATTTATGAGATATCCATAGAAAATAATATCATAAATGCTTCACTAAATCCAGACAGTGTCACACACAGGGCTCTGCCCTGCCAGGGTCCCTGTCCCCCTTTGCCCCATTGTACACAGAGGGTGCTCCCCCCCCCGCCACCGTGGACCTGCCCAAGGTCCCCCTAGCCCCACAAAGTCGACCTAGACCACCCAGTATGGTTGACTTTGTAAGTTCCCCTTGAAGTCGACTTTAATTTTAAGTGTAGACACACTTAAAGTCGACTTATTTAAGTCGACTTAGTTAAAGTCGACTTAAAAGTGCAAGTGTAGACATAGCCTTGGTCTGATTTCAGTCATGGAATTTGGATGTCTAGGAATAGTGGGGGGAGGAGGGTTGTCTTCCATCTTCTTAATAATTTAGCTGAGTCTAGTCTGCAACACCTTGAGGTTAATTGCAATGTAAGGTGTTACATAAAAAAAATCACACTCATAAAATGTGATTGTAAAGATTCTCGGAAACTTGATCATTGAAAATCTGCTGCCTTCCTTGTGCTCCCTGGTTGTCATTGCCATTCTCAACCAAACCCCAACTCATTATCAATTAAATCAATTCTTTCAAGAAAGATAAGCAGATACCAGCTAAATATGATTCATGGAGGATGTACATTTTAATTCATACTTACATCTGCAGCTGCAAATCCTGGTGAATTAGTGTCTTACATAAAATTCAGAAAATTTCCTATCAGTTGCTCAGTAGACTTCTTCTTCATTTCTAGTGTGAATTACACTCGGAATGTCAATAAAAAGAATGCCTAAAAGAAATGAAAATCAAGCTAGCAGGAAATTCAAACTTATCAGAGTAAGAGCTAGTAAAGGTTCTGAAATGTAGTAAAACATCACCGTTTATCTATATAATCAACAAAATATAATTATATCAAGGTCTGCTGCAAGAAGAAATCATCACTATAAATGAGGCCCCCCTGTGCTAGATTGCTGAGTAAAAAAAATAATCTAGGTAGCTGAGATGGAATATGGATTTTATTTTGTCTTTGTTGAGAGTTGGTTAATTCAAGACTGATTTGAGGATTCTTGTCAAGACTATAATTTACTTGAAATTAAAACAAAACCCAAAACATTGCAAAATTATAAGGCGGAATGCTTCTCTTATGGATTGAGAGCCATTCCATTAATTTCCATTGCAGTGATGGGATAGAGAGGATTTGGGAATTTCACTGTGTTCAGGGCTTTCTGTTCTCTCAGGAAAGATGTTTCACAACTTAGAATTCATAACAGTCAAAGGCAGCTTTGGCAAGACTACCATCTTTGTAAATGCCTCAAATTTCACAAATTCCCCTTCCCTCTAACTTTATTGAATGGCATCCTTGGTTGATAAAATGGTAATGGTCAAATAGCAAAGCTGATTAAATTTATTTGCTAATGCTTTCTCTTCCACCTCCCTACCACAAATCAAACTTTTTCCAAAACAGAAGTTTACATAGAAGATAAACAATACTGTTGATTTTGGGGGGTTAAATTTTCTCGTGATATTTAGTCACTGGTTTTATCCAAATAGTTACTGTAATTTTCCTTATCATGAAAGTCCAGTATTATGTAAACTAAACATTTCAAAACCATATTGGAATAGATATCAATTTTTCATTCAGAGAAAATCCAGCTTTTAGTCTAACATTTTTGTTAATAATTTTGATGAATACAACTATATTATCACAAAAAAAATGCGAATAGGTCCATTTTGAACAATGCAAAAATGAAAACTTCTCTGAAATTTTAAAATGTTATGGGTTTTTTTTTTCTCCTTTTTTTATCTGGTTCTAGGAAGCAGGCAAACATTGTTAAGGAATCCATATATAACTCCAGTCTGAATAGAATCTTATTTGCCCATTTCCTAATGACAAACCCTTGTACATAATTAACCAGATGAGATGAAAGTTACCTTTGAGAAATCTGATTAAAGTTTCTATCTTTTTCTTAACCCTTTGGTCTAGACAAAGTAGAATGTGTGTTAGCAAAAATCTGTTATCCCAAAGAAACCTGTACATTTTACTGTCACAATACAGAATGATTGTAAAGTCGGTTTCCCTTGACTTGGAAGTAAAATGGATGATCAATCGTCCAAGGATGAAAAGAAAACAAAATCCCACCTATCTTCATTGTTTAACTAGACAATATTTAAATAGAGATTCAAGTGCTGTTGGCAGCACTGCAAATACAAAGCTAATCTAGAATGAATTGAAAACTATTCCAACCTGAGTAGAGTCTAAACAAACAAAAAGTGGAATAGCATGTTGAGATCTTTTTCTCATCAATCACAACCTAATGACAACATTTAAATGACAGAACTAGGAGAGTTCTATTGATGTAACCAGTTTTAGGAGCTGTCGGGGAGCTGAGATGGTAAGATTAGGTCACATCTGTAGCAGTGTCCTGACAAGGAAACATTCTGAACTCAATTTATTTTTCACCTAGAACAGACTTTAAAGTTGAAAAAGAATGTTACCAAGTTAATAGAGCTTTTCAGTGTCCACAGGGATCTGAATCTTTATTCTCAGAGACACTGTAATTGCTTACATAACTTGAAGGGTTTGACAACTTAAATTGTCCAGACCAAATGAACAGGCATCTCCTGGCATAATTATGATTTGTTTTAGAGCAAGGGTTCTTACATTTTCATAGGCTGGACCATACATTAACACAGAGATTTGCTTGTTAACTACTTTCGCTCCCATTCAGAGCCCTGCAGAATCCCTATAGCAACCAGTTACATTAAATCAAAATACTGGGGAAGTATTTAATGTAGTTTTAGCTGGGTAAATGGACATTGAGAGAAAAGGAAGAGACCAGCTGTCTCTCTACAGATCACCAGCAAAAGTTCTCAGAGTACCACTGGACCTCTGACCCTATTTGAGAATCTCTTACAAAAATAAAAGTAAATAGAGTGATAGCTACTTTGGCCATTTCATTGACATGCAGGGCAACTGCAACTCTACCCCCTCACTATGGTCAAACATAACACCCACTGTACTGTCTGGCTCCCCTGGCCATCACCTCTCTTGGGTGGAGACACCTGTCCCTCTCTTTTCTGATTGGGTACCTACAGGCGGAATGGTTCCCACCCTTCATTGTGTTTTTCCCAGCAGAGACAGACTGCCCAAGCAGGCCAGCTTGTTTTCACTTCAGAGATGGCTAACAGTGTGACTACCCACAGTTATAGTTACCACAGAGCCCTTTCCATGCAAGCCTGGTTTATTCTTAAGGTAAAAGCAGAGAAAACCTATTTAAAACAATAAAATCTTTAAAACAGTAAATTCTTACAGACATGCCAATAAGCTTAGCAGAGACCAACCCAATCCTAACAATGGGTCTGGTAGAAGCAGTGCTTCAAAAATCCCACACAAGTTTTCCTTGTGATTTCAAGTTCATTGCAGCTTCAGCTCAAAGGATTCAGTCGTATGGGGCCTGAGTAGGCCCAGGATATTGTCAGTCTGTCACAGTAGCCCCAGCCAGTGCCTGCCAGAGTATTGAGGAGACAAGACCTATGCTTACAAATGTTGTTTTAGTTCAGACCTCAGTTTTGATTACATTTTCTTTGCCCATTTTGGCATTTGGTTCCATGGTGTTGAGATGCCGAACTTGATGCTGTTTCCGAAGTCCAGATCTGAGTGCCCAAGCATCAATATTGCAAAAACCACACACATAATTGGTTTTCTTCTCTGTGGACTGAGCACAGTCCAAGATCTGAGGTTTCTTTTTAATCTAAGGAGAGCTGGAAAAAGCACTGTTTGGGGAAGCCTATACTGCCATTACCCAAACCAATACTAATGAATCAGACAGAGGACTTCAGTCAATTTTTCATTTTTAAGATGTGCAAGAACACAAGCCCTTAACTACAACTTCTTGCTTTCTGAACAAAACACAATATGCCATATTATCATATTCAGTGTTGACCTACATGAACATCTGCTGATGTGGTTGAGGTTATGTTTCATGTTTCACGTTATACTGTAAGGGGATTTAAAATGTGATGTGTAGTGTGTACACTTCACCACTGGAAGTAGAAGGAATATCTCTGGAGAATGTCAACAATGGAAACAAGATGAGTGGCCATCTTACGATACAGACGTGTCAAATGGCTTGGCATTTCCTTGCTTTTTTAGGGTTTGCACTGAGGGGGAGCTCATCAGTCAACTAAACACTTCCTTTTAAATGAAAGCTGGGATTTTTTTAATAGAATAAAATGACATTATATATAAGCTTGATGTTTTTAAATTATATTAATACTGCCAAAAAGAGATGTCCCTAGCGCTGATAATAGTATTTAATGTTCAGTTGTATTGACTTCTGAACTGGGCCATATTAACCAGCTGGGGGACCTGGGCTGCCCTTTCTCCTCCCAGAGGCCTGCTGCTGGGTGGGGGGCTGGAGCTAAAGGGAGCTCCCACCTTGGTCCTGCTCCAGCCAGTCTGCTCTTGGGTGCAGGGGTAGGGCCAGCAGGTGCACAGCACAGCCCTGGTGCAGCCCCCAGAACCATAGGCCTTGGAAGGTTGTGCCAGAGCAGAGGCTGCACCGCAAGCCAGCCAGTCCAGCAGCTGGGCAGTGCAAACAGGTGCTAGTCTACCCTGCTCTATCCCTAGGGTCAGACCAGCTGGCTCAAGGGCAGGGCAGGAGCAGAGTCCAACCTCTGGCTCCAGGACTTTGCCTGCTCCCAGCACCATCAGGACAGGAGCGCTCTCAGCCAGCGCTGAGCAAGGTTAGGCAGGGGGCGGGTAGAGGTTTTAGGGGATGGAGCCTAGGGCCCCCTTTTGGTCAAAGCCTAGGGTTTCAGCCCCTAAAGCCCCTGCTATAATCTCGCCCTGCTTCTGAGAAAGGGGCATGGACTATTTAAAATGCAAATACAAGCCAATATCAGTTGAGCAAAACTTGCTTCACAGACTGCAGCCATGAACAAGCAGCTGTGCCAATAGCAACACCACCAAAGGAAAGATCAGTAGCTGTGAGCAGATCTGTTCAAACTCCACAGGGTTTGACTCAGGAGGAGTTTGAGAAATGACTGGCAGTTTGGTTCACAGGAATTAGTAGTGAATTAATTGCTTTGCTGAGGTCTGGAAATTAAAGATCACTAAATGCAAAACTCCAAGGGTAACATCTTCATCCACAGCAAGCTCCTCGCTTACTCCCAAAAGGCCAGCGTACCTACCTCCTTACCATTAATCTGTCTAGCAGTTTAGGGCTTATTTCTCATTCTATATTTTTACCAAAATAAAGGTTTCATTCTTGATCTTTTAAGGCTTACCTTCTCAAAGCAAGTCCTTTAGGCAGCTATTTACTACTGGTTGATAACTATTGGCAATAGGATGCAGCTCCCACCACCAGCCACAGCAGCTGCATGATGGGGCTTTGAGTGTCTATAGCCATTAGCTCTTTCAGGGGACCAGATGTATTCAGAGCTGGAGTACTCTCCCCTTCTGGCTGCACTACTTAGTGGTAGATTCTATCCTGACAGGTGGACAGGCAGTTCCAATAATAGGTAGAGCCACTGCACCTCCTATAACAAATTGATGGGAGAGAAGTGAGCTATTTGTTCATTTTTGTGAGGAAAAAGGGGGCCACCCCATCCTCCTATGAAAAAAGAAAGGGGAAAAATAGAGCCATGCCACTGGGCACTATGAATTCATTCCATGTAATTAAAGATGTGCTGGGTTTTATGAAGGAAGGAAGCCAGTTGTCATAAACCAAGATGCTTTATGAACATCTTCAGTTTGTGCTTGCTAACTTTGCACAGCTATATGCAAAGAATTTCAAACCCAGGTTGTGTTTCATTGAATGGGTGGGTTTGATGTGAATATTTTGCACAGATGTAGCTCTGAGCCCCTTAAACTTGGGAATTATAGCAGAAGACTGACTAATTGTGAGGTTGTGTTGATGAATTTCAAAGGCAGGAAGCAGGAGATTTAAAGTTATATATATGGGTGGGTATTGAAATATCAGACATCAGAAGGACAAAAGTGGAACAGAGATCTACACGCTGTCAGAAACAAGTCACCATAGAACATACCACTATCTAGAGCACATAGAAGGAATGAGACCCATTCATTATTCCATTTGACGTATTTTATTTGTCATTTTTGGATTTATGGAGTGCCCTTATCCAGTCTGAGTGTACACATAAATGAAAATGAAGTAATAAATAATTAACCAATTTGATTCAATATCAGGGGTTACTTTTTGCTAAATGGAGTCAGAATCCCACAGAAAAGTACTACTCTACTCAGCATGGAGATTGGGGTTCCAACATGCAAGTTGGCCATGACTGACAAGTTTTTAAAGTGATGACTGGCCTTTTTACATGGTACAGCTGAGGATTCAGATGAATTTTACTTTGTTATTACCAGTGAAATTGTTTCCAGATGCCCTTAGCGCATTGTGAGGAACGCTCCAGTGGTTAGGGTGCAAGCTTGAGAATCTGAAGGCCTACGTTAATTTCTCTGTGGGATCTGAAGCAAGGTGCTGTGGTGTTCAGTGAATGAAAGCAGGATAGGGAAGAGATACAGTTCAGATGAGGAGCCTAGGGAGGGAGGGTCTGGGAATGTCTGGAAAAGGAGATTGGGATGGGGAGTTCTGAGGGTGAGACTAGAACTTGTGGGTGAAGAGACTAGAAGAAGGAACCTGAGGAGTGGAAAATAAGATTGAGATGAGCAGCTGAAAGGGGAAGAGACAGGACTGGGAAAAAGATGGAGGGGGATGGCGGGAAGTGGCTGAGAAGAGTGGAGAAGGGTGGGCAGAGAAGCACATGTCCCTCCAGAACCTGGAATGAAAGCTAGAATGATTAGTCTTCTGCTGTTAGCATGTATTTGTGAAACCCACTGAAAGTCTCATTCTTCTGTAGTGCTGGTTCACAGAAGATGACAGCCTACTACTGCTCTCAGTTACAATATTAGTTAAAAAACTGCTGATGTCTGTGTGGTGGATCAAAGAGTTTCAACCACTGCTTGTGGGTATAAACAGAATGCCCTGTGATAAAGTTTCTTTTCTTTTTTTCTTTAAATCCTGGGAATTTACACCCCTCACCCTCTTATTTAAAGAACAAAAAACCAAGACCTTCAAAGTTAGAAAATGCTATAATGCCTATGCACCCTTACTTTGTTCCCCTTCTGCACAGGAATTGTGAGTCTTTAATTATATTACATACTATTTCTTTATACAGGATCCCTTTCCCACTTCCTTCATTGCCCAGGACAGATGATACTCACTCAGCAAACAGATATTCAATATTATATTTTCTTCAAATTGTTCAATGTGTTCTTTCATGGCTTATTTACCACATTCTACTCAAACCCTGCTCTGAAGGTAGAATGAATAATTTTCTCATGATCACGTCTAAGCTTATCCTTGTAATAAACAGTGCTTCACACATTATGGATTTATTTTCACAACAGCCCTATGAAATGAAGGGGGTATTTTCCCAATTAGGTATTGACAGACAGATTAAGGCCAAAAGTAGCCACTAATTTTAGACACCCCACTTGGGACACCTAACACCTGATTTCTAAGAGAGACTGTTTTCAAAGCACAGCTCATGGACTTAAATTGCAGTTCTGAGTACTCATGACATACAAAAAAATCCAACTAAGTACTTCACATCAGGCACCCCAAAAAACTAAGGCACACATACTGTGTGAAACTTTGTTGACTCTAGGTATTTCACCTAAACCAAACTAGAGCTGAGAAAAGGACTGACTTTTCTTTTTCGTGGCAGTTCTGAAAAATAAGCCACTTGGTTCAAGTCAAACAAAATCTGTAGAATGTCTATTTTGGGTCTGTTCTAGAAATTCTAACCTGAGTCTACCAGGTCCCAGGAGAGTTTCCTAACCCCTAGGGAAAAGCTAAAAAGGAGATTGCTGGCCAAATAGCAGTACCAACACCTCTCCCCCCTCCTTGTTCTTTTGTGAATGGCAAAAACTATTAGTGTCAAATTCACTGATTGTTTCAGGTTTACTGAAACAGACGTTTTCATCAAATAAACTATTTGTCTAGCACTAATAGTAACGATAGAATCCAACCCCTTGTCTGAATCACTGTCCATTGTCCAACTTCTACACATGTGGCAGGCTGCTAGTGACAATAGCTTTCTTCACCACACAACTCTTATTTACCCTCAGAGATGAGCCCAGAGAGGAGGAAGGATGGTCCAGTGGTTAAGACACTAGACTAGGCCTGAGATGACCAAAGCTCATTTCCCTGCTCTTCCGTGAATTCCCGTATGCCAAAGGAGGCAGAGGTTCTGTGGCAAAAATATTATGTAATTAAAGACTGGCTTATAATGCATATGTACAATGGGGCTGAATTAGAGGGTGCAGAAATAGTCTTAATTCCAGCATTTCCTAACTTTTGAGTATGCAATTTAACCATGGTTATGTGTATGTATAATTTAAATTAAACTGTGTTCTGAATGTAGGACCCTTCTTTAACTAGTCCTGTGAAGATGTTAGAGGTATTGAAAGGCTCACAGGTATGTTCTAATATCACACTGTGTGCGCTGGGATGCCAAAATTCCATCTTCTGGGATCAGCTAGAGTAAGGAGGGGGTACTTTAACTTGGAGTTACTTTGCTTTTACTTGTTTATGACAATTTGAATATGATCTAAACTGAGTAGATGGGGTAAATATGAATTACTCACACCATACATTCAATGCTAGAAACAGATTAATTTTTCATGATGTTTCTCAAGGCTTAGGAACAACCAGCATCCAGTATTTGTATGTTTAAATTTCATTTTCAACCTTAAAACCTAAATTCTCATACTTTTGCAACTAAATAAAGGTTTATTTGACTTTTTAAAAAATAAAATGAGTCTACTCAATACAAAGAGATCAAACACTCTGTTTAGCTTCTTCCTCTTAGTTCCTTTTGGAAAGCAGCTTGAAAGAATTCCAATCAATGGCTGTATACATTCCATTATGTCAGGTAGTGATAATATAACAGAAGCAATGAAGTTAGTCACCCATGAGTAAACTGTCCAAGTGTACCAGTATACAGCAGAACAAACACAATCAAGTTTCAGTACCCAGGTTTTGTGAATCTATTGGAACAGATGGGTGCTCAAAAGGTGATGAGGAAGAATGATTTCAGAACAAGAGGCAAGTTGTGATATGAAGTGCATTAGGATGAGGCTTGAGTTTACAATATGTAGCAACTAAGAGATTTTGCATAAATCTCACATAGAACCAGACCTACTTTCTGCTAATATTTTGCATAGCAATCAAGTCAACGTTCCAAAAATCCTAGAATTTATTCAGAGCATGTTTTCACACTGTAATTCTCTGCTTTAAACAGACATTATTAATAAGAAATCAACCAAAAAGTGAATAATTTAAAGCTATACAATTATCTTTTAAGACATAATTGTTGAAATTATTAACTATTATTAATTTCTGGACCATAAATAGTGATTCAGTCAGAAGAATAATATGCTTCCATCACGAGGGTTTGGATAGCACTTTCATACTTTGAAATATATAGATAATTTGAGCTTGATCAATTCCATTTCCCCCTTCTTACATTATATTATATAGTTACTATATTTCTGATATGGGCGTTCATATAGTGTTTTTTTTTTCTACAGGAACTCTTGTTTTTGCAGTGGCATTCACTTTGCGGGTACAAAATCACCTGCAGGACAGCTGGAGATGCAAGGTGTCAGGACTGTATACATAGTATGTTTTTTAAACCTGTACTAGAGTTCACAATCATTTGAAAAAGAAATTTCCTGATCTTCATACATGTAACCAAAGGTGTCTTGAAAAAACAAAATTGATTTTTCATTTCAAATTTTCATTCTAGAAGGGTCAGGAAAAAGATGCATGATCCAGCATGGGCACTATCAAAAGGCTGACAGAGAATTAGCTAACCCCACAGCCTTCTGTTCCCCCGAAAAGTGCTGATAAAGTAGTTTACTAATGAAGAAATTAATTATGTCTGAAAAGACAAAACAAAACATTAACTCATCAGCCAGAGACCCATGTGCTGCAGTAAAGATGAAAAGGAAAGAGGGGAAGGGAGAAGAGAAGTTGTAGGGAAAGGAATCTAGACTGTGCCACCAGTTTTCAGGGCCAAATTTTCAGTGGGTTTAAATTGACACAACTCTGCATAATAGATCAGTTATAATCTAATTTGTAGTAGGGTTGGGTTTTTTTGAGCAGCAAGATTGAGAGGGAAACACTTATTTTAAGGGTGGCTAGTATACAAGTTTTTGAATAATTAGGCAAACTGGTTGTCATTTTTCTCTCCCTCCTGCACCCAATCAAATATGGTCTTTGTTAAAAGAAGTTTATTTTGAAAATACATTTTCATCCAAAACAAAAAAAGTCAACATTTTTTCAACTTTTTTGGTGAAAGTTGTCAAACACATTATCAAAATTGTTATTGAAACTGTGACCGAGGCCTTCTGAGATAACCTCCTGAACATGCAAAAATCAGGGCAAGTTGCAAAACTGGGAACCAAACACTGCAAACACTAATGGATGGTATTTAAACCAGTCTCCCTATCAATCACAACCCAGCTTCTGGGTCCCCACACCGGTTACCATGAAGCATGCCAAAATAGAAAGCTTCCTTTATTACATGCCAGCTCCTCTGGCTCCCACCTAGCCAAACGGTCCCTTAAAGAAATAGGTTCTCCTGACCCCCAAAGGGCTAACCACATTACCCAGAATAATATAGGTTTGGATCTTACCCAAAATACCACACTAATGTGAAATCCTTTAGTAACTACAACTAAAGGTTTAATATAAAAAGAAAAGAAGCAAAATATGAGGGTTGTTAAAGGATCAAAGTAAATCACACACATACAAATGATTTAGAGTTCCTGTAAAGCAGTTTGCAGGCTTCTTCCTCTGGTAAACACCTAGCATCCAGGTGGGCCTCACTGCTTTGTACAGTCGCAGATGAATAGTTCCAGAGATGGGTGTTGGCTGTAGACTGGGTACTTGAGACAAGATGGAGTTGGGGCAGCTACCTTTTATCACCTTTGGCTTCCCCCATGCTGTGTGGAGCTTTTGCAAATCAAAATGGAGTTGAGACACATGGTCAATTCCTAGTGGCTCAACAGGTTTCTTCCTGGGCCCATTATACCTGGGAGCTTCCTTAATGGGGAGAGTTTCCCAGGATCACACAGGTTGAAACATAGATATAAGCAAACGTATTCCTAACTTCTAATGCAGATGCAATTCCTACACATAAACCATATAATCCTTCCCAGCAAATTACTACCTTTCTATTGGTACCAAACATGGCATAGTTTCTATTGATTATTGCAATTATGAAATATTAATATGACAGACTATCATAAATGGTCCCCTAAATCTGGACAGTGTGCCAGAAACAGTGTAGTCATGTCCATTTGATCATTTGCATTAGGGTAGCACCTAGACGCCAAATTAGGGTTGGGGTCTTAACATGCCTGGAACTATATATATGAACATATATAAGTGCTTTTCTGGATAAGGGTCTTATGCCCCTAAGCAAGCCTCTGCTTTAACCAGTCCCCTTTTAAGTGAATATACAAATAGTCTGTGGAAGAATTCACTCAGCTGGGGATCCATCCCACATAGCTAACCATGATGTCACAGGTTTGTTTGTTGTTTTCCCTATCACTGCCTGCCAAAGATTGCTCCAGTCCTAAGGCAAATCTTTCTTCCTCAGAGTCCTCTATGCCGCTCATATTTAAATCCATCTTTTCCAGAGAAATCCAGTCTCAAGTCAACATAAAACAATACCCAAAATTCACATCTCTTCAGACCCTCTTCCTAAGGATTACTAAGACTCAGAAATCCTGATCCAGGAATCTCAACTTGTGTACTTCAAGTCCCAATACTTTACCAAACCTTGCCTCAGGTTCACCATGGCAAGAACACCTCCTCTCCCACCATCTTGGTATTCCCTCAGTCTCATCTCCTTGTTAAAGACTCTTTCAGTGCTGTAGTTAGAATCTTCCTTTCCTTTGGCCTTTGCTTTTAAAAAGTGATTCTTTTTCTCTAGTGGCTTTTTCTGGCACCTTCAGCTTCCCAGGCCCCAAACACTCCTTACTCAGGATTTCTTGCTGGGGCTTACCCTAATAGCTGCAAAATTCTTTCTTGCTCTGATTTCAAAGCATGGTCTCCAAAACTTCCTCTTGGTTTAAGCTACAAACTTCAAACCTCCTGGATATGTCTATACTAGCAATTTAGGTCAACTTAAGGACCCTTAAGTCGACCTAAATTACTCCATGTCTACATCTGATTTTCATTACGTAAACTTAAGAAATACCTTAAGTCGACTTAATGAAAGCTTAAGTCAACCTAATAACAACTGACCATTAGGTAGTCTTAAGCCTTAAGTTGACCCCTTAAATCAGCTTAAGGACAGTGTGGATGGGGAGTAACCCCTTAACTCGACTTTATTAAGTCAACGTATGGGCAGTTAAGTCGACTTAATAAAGTGGACTAAGTTGACTTAACTTTAAGTCGACTTAGTCCACTTTGTTAAATCGACTTAATAAAGTCGACTTAATGTCGAACTATTAAGTTGACTTAACAAAGTTGACTTAACTTTTTCTAGTGTAGACATTTCCGCAAGGTCTTTCTCAGCTTTCAGTTCAAGAAAGGAAATTCCAAGCAACATCACACCTGTATCTTATCTCCGGCCTTCTTTCCTGTTATTCTGTGCTGCTCCTATTATGAGGACCCAGCTCCTCCACAATTGGGTTTGGTCATCAGTTTTGCCTCCAAGTACCACTCAAAGGCCTAAATGGGTTCAGGGTCCTGTTAATTCACTATTAACCCATTCAGGGTTTATACACCACATCACATTCCCAATTGTTTGAGCATGAGTTTAGGCAAAACAAGTGGGATTCCTGAAAACACTGGGCCCTCTCCTCATGCATTCTACTCTTGGATATAGAATATTGTAGAACCTTAAAAAAAATCCTATAATAATTGCAGCTAATGCAAACTGGAATAATAATAAAAGAGAGCCTCACGCATTTACCCTTTGTTTTATTTTTTTAAAAAATCTCACTGTATAATTTACATTTTAAGTGCTCATTAAGGTGAAAAATGTCAGTACTGTAGAAGGAGCAAATTAATTACCTTCATTTCCCCTCCCCCCTTCCTAATTATCAAACCTGAAACCACAAAGAGAGTATACTATACTGAATTAATATGGGAATGAATTTATAATAAGGCATATCACATGCTGGGTGAACATCTCTACAGTTCATTTTAATTAGTCCTTTTTCACCGCCTAAAGACAAGAATATCTGTAGTAGAGTTAAAGATACTATCACTACTATTACATAGTTATTAGTGTTTAAAATCAATTATATTTTATTAAACACTATGCTTATAATTTAGCAACCGTCTTGTAGTTGCATTGTTTTTCTCTGTATGGGGAAAAAAACTATTCTGCAATAAACATTCACATTATGAAATGGTCATTCACTAAACAAAATACATTATATGAATTTATAAAGAGGTATTCTACTCCCTGAATCCACTCTTTATTACGCAAGATAGGGGGCCACCACCACCAGATCCACCACTGGTGTAAATCATCAAAGTCCCTTCATCATTATTCTAGGATCCACAGTCATTCTAAAATGCACGGCTGAGAATTCTTGTGTTTGTCCATGCCATCAGAGTACTTTACACAATTATATACTCCATCAGTAGAGCCAATTACTGGGACTCGCTTTCCCATCCTTGATTAGATTTTTTTTTTTAATTTAAATTTATTTTGTATAGTAAAGCTAAGTGAAGAAATAACAAATTAATTTTGAAAATAGGAAAACTCATTGTCATCCTGATTTCTGGCAGAAGTGAGTCCCCCCTGTGTCCAGTTGCTTTAAGAGATTTCCGTGCCTCACACTCACAGGGCTTGTCTACACTGGGGGTGGGATTGTAATTCAATTTTAGGCTGTCAAACTACAGAAGCCGCATGAGTGATCACATAGCAAATTCCTTGCTGAGATCTCCTGTCCCAATTACTTCCTGAAATGCATTCCACTGTAGATAAATAGGCGCAGGGGCTTGTGGGAAGGTAGCTGTCCTCCACTCACTCCCCTATCCCTCTTCTTTAAAGGAAAAAAACAAAACAAAACAGGAAAAGCTTTCCTTGCTGTTTCTCTGCTAAAGGCACAGCAGAGAAGCACAATGCTGCATGCAGAGAGAGGAGTTAATTGAAAGTTTTCTGAGGCTGCAGGCAGGGGAGGAGCTATATTGCTATGGTGCAGCAGACTGGAAAAGTAAGGTTAGAGCTACTCTCTGGCTACACAGACAAAAATTTCAATTGTATATTTTAACCACAGTGCTATGCCACTCGCGGGGGTGATGTTATCAGATTGAATTACAGCACCATTTAATTCAAATTTACAGCTCTGACAGTGGAGACTGACACTGCAAAAGGTCGAGGTAATCAGCATTATGGTGAACTTCTCTGTCAGTGTTGACCAGGGCACAGATTTCACTCTGTGCTTGAGTTCCAAATGTAGCCACAGAAAAAGGGCAAACCTCATCCATAAAAATATTCTTGTATTAGAGAGATTATGGGTACATCTACACTGGAGGCTCTGTTAATTAGACATAGAGAGTCCACATCGAAAACTCGTGTTGACTGCCTGCGTCCACACTGCCAGGTACTAGGTCGATGGAGGAGTGGTGTGTTGTGGGTAGCTGGGAGGGGGCCTGGAGGACAATTAGGTCAACTTAAGAGTTTTCTCCATATACACTTAAGCGTTAAGTCGACCGTAAGAGATGGTGTTAAGTCAACTTAAGGAAGCGTTTAAGTTGACTTAATAAAAGCCCAATGTGGACGCAGGAGTCTGTAGGTAGACTTAACCTTCCTTAAGTCGACCTAAGTCTCCAGTGTAGACGTACCCTGTGTGACTTCCTGTCATCCACTACCTTGTGCAGAAATGTAGTACAGGACTCCTAGACCTGGATGCAGAAAGGCACTGTAATTCAGGCCAGCACTTAAGTACTTTCCTGAATAAAGGTCTTATGACCCTAAGCAATCCTCTTCTTTAGTCTGTCCATCTTTAAGTAAATATAAAAATAGCCTGTGGAAGAATTCACTCAGCTGGGGATTCATCCATCTTGTTCTTGAAGAGCACAGCTGTTAAGTGAGAGTATGATCATAGTAAGAGAGGTTGAAATCCTGTAAAATTGCACAGGTGAGAGCCCTGGGGTCAAGGTAGCCATTACAACTATCAAGGCCCTATCTGATCACCTATCTCTACAGTACGTGCCACTGTGGTATCTAAGTGCTGAGTACACTATTAAAAGGCTCATGAAACAGTCTGGTTAAGGATGCTTTTTCCTCTGCCTTTTCGGCAGAGTCATTTTCCTTTCTCTCTGCAGTTGTACATCTCTTTAATCCCCTTGCTATCTGAGTGCCCAAGTAGCTCTACATGAAATATGTCTGTAGGGGAAGGGGATGGAATTGATGGGACAAACTGGATCAATAAAGTCAGTGGGATTTTTGCAATCAACTTCAACTGAAGCCAGTATCCTCTCTGCAGGTGCGTCTACACTTACAAATTAAGTCGACTTAAGCTTGCTTAAGTTGACTTAATTTACTCTGCGTCTACACTACACTTTCCTTAAGTCAACTTAAGCAGTTGCTTATAAAACCTTGTTCTAAGTCGACTTAGCCAGTGTGGATGTGGAGTAGCGACTTAGGGGGCTTCAGGGCTTCCCCACTGCCCTCCCTGCCAGGGTAGCTGGCACAGCCACAGACTGGGGTGCCCCCCCCCCAAAGGGCAGGGTAGAGCCCTGCCCACCCTGCCCCTAAACCCTGCCAGGTCCCTGTCCTCCTTTGCCCCATTGTATCAAGGTACAATGGGGCAAAGGCTGAGCCTCCTGGCACTTGGCAACGGTTGCCCCCCTGCCACCGTGGACCTATCCCAGGTCCACCTAGCCCCTACAAGTCGACCTAGGTGTCCAGTGTGGATGCTCTAGGTCGATTTTGTAGGGTCTCCTCTAAGTTGACTTAAAATTTGAGTGTGGACATGCCAAGTCGACTTACATTAGCAAGTGTAGATATAGCCTCCTAGAGAAAGGCTTTTCAGAAGAATGTGTATTTTACACTAGATTCTTAAGGAGGTGTGTGCATCCTGATCTGCAGGAAGTAGAGGTTCACACATGTCCTGCTATCTGAGAATTTTGTCCCTGCTTTCTGTCTTTTTTGACCATATTTTCATTATTACAGAAAAAGTAGTCTCAGAGACAGCTAAACCCTAGCCCACTGTTATCTTTTATTAAGGAAGATCTGGACTTTAAAATGGATCCAAACTGGATGGAAAGCAAAAGCTTCTTGTGGATATGGTGCACTGATACTTACATGCTCCTGCCAATCTGTCCTAGTCATGTGATAACCTGGTGGTTATTGAAATAGTGTGTTTTTAATATGATTTTTATTTTCAGCACGAGCTTGTGCACATTGAGTAAGTCCAGCTGAAGGTGATAAATTGTTGTGGTTAGGTCTGAGAAGGAATGCAGTCCCTTGGCTACCAAAAAGTGGAAAATGGTATTTTGACTCATCTTTGGGTGTCACAGTGCAGTTATGAATCTATTACAATGCTCAGACAGACTGTGCAGTACCTCGATGATTAGAGAATGGTTGCCCTCAAGAGAGAGAACCAACATACACAGTTTATTCTGTTAGTCCTTTAAAGTGCTTTCTTCTTCTAGACAACATATTTTGAATCTTAACTAGGTTAAATTTGGACATCATACTGCAGCATAAGATACAATAAATGTTCAAGCAGACTACATGATATTTATCTGGCTCAGCTTTAAGCACATTTCTCAAGTGACGGTTTCGAGGAATATGAGGATCTTCAGGTTTAAGGCCTTAATAATCACACTCCTAGTGTGAAATATGGAAGCCAAGACATGATTTGGTCAGGGAGACTGGCTCATCCTATTTAGCATTTTAATTTAATAAAGAGGCATTGTTTTAAAATGAATTAAGCTTTGGAATTACTCTCCTTAAACCCAGGATTCCTTTTCCTAGCAAAACAGTTGAAAATATGCTGGAAAATACTCTTCACAAATTATCTTATTGTTTGTGCCAATTAATGATTGTATAGTAAGGTTATAAATAATTGCAAGTGGCCCATTTACTCAGAAGTTCTTAGGGTATAATTCTACATATAAAACCATGCACAAAATTGAAAGCCTGATGCTCTAGGGTTATGTGTGTACAGAGATTAATTTATTTAATTATATAATTATTTATAAGAAATCTGAAGTTTTACTTGAACATTTACAATGAAAGAAATGGGGCTTAATTTTACTCTTTTCCTTACCTGTTACTCTCAGAAGGCCATTAGTATCTGTGCCTTTGGATAACCCCATTTATGAATGTCATGCTCAAATACATTATTCTAAATATAATCAGTAACTTCAGATCTGATTTAACATGTTGAGAAGCTTTTACCTTTTTTCTCTACTTTGGAACTGTGAAGTTCAGTTAATCAGAATGAATGTGCAGTTTCACCCAGTTTATTATATTCTGCAGAAACTATCCTTTTTTGTAATGAAGCTGAATTTTGCAGGAGTTTATAGATAATTATTTTAGCGAGTTTATGGAGAGGAAACTGATCAAGAATTAATTCCACTGAACCTTAACTCTTATTGAGTTTCTCTCCCAGAATCTCTGCTATGTAATTTCAGCCGCCAGGTAGGAGGAAAGGCATCGCTCATAATTGTGATATTGTATGAGTGCTACCTGTTAAGTCTGTTATCGGAAGGGAAAGGAGCATTGTTAGGTAGATAAAGCTGGGGCTTGGGACTCAGGGAGGTGAACTAAGGTTCAATTCCTGATTCTAGCACTAAGCTGCTGTGTCAACTTAGGCAAATCATCTTTTATTTATTTCTTTGTTGTAGCATCTAGAGGGCCCTATTGTAGTGGACACACTGTAAACATACTCTATAATAAAGACACAGTCCTTTCCAAAAGAAATGTACAGTCTAACTGAACTCTAGATCCAGCAAACACTTGCACACTTGCTTGACATTAAAACTCGCTCTTAGGTTTTTGCTGGATCAGGGCCTTAATCTCTCTGGGCCTCTGTTTACTCATCTGGAGAACTGGTGTAGTACTCCTTAATTGGTACAGCATTCCGAGGGTTGGGGCGGGGGGGGGGGGGGGAAACAATTTTCAAATGACACTTTTAAAATGTGACAGGGTCCATTCACCATGTTGGTGCCTCCTGGTGGCCATTTTAGGGATTAGCTTCACAGCTTAGGATATATACCTTCTCCTGATAAGGCCTCACCCACCGTCATTTTTGCTCCCAGACCCAACTCACTCCAAGGATCCTCCTTATGAGGCAACCTTCCAGCCCTGTCACAATCTGTGCTTCCCCACTTCCCATGCATGAGTGGACATGACCCAGAACTCCAGGTGGATGGCAGCCATATGCAGGTTCCCTCCAACTCAGTACCTTTCCCTGAGCCACTTCTCCATAGCCCCAGCACCTTCACCCTTTCCTCAGGGTGTCAGCTTGCAAATCCCAGCAGCCAACCAGGAGCTCCCTCTAGCTTCCACAGTCCCTGATAACAATTGCTTTGTCCAGGTTGCTAGCTTCCTCTTGCCTTCCAGGCACACAGAACTCCTTCCCTGAGCTCCAAGGAGCAACTGACTGTGCTCTGACCTGTAGCTCTTATATGAGCTTGCCAGGTCCTGACTGACTGCTTCTCTCAGCTCCTTTCTAATTTGCAGCATCCATCGCAGGGCTCTATTTAACCCCTGATAGGCCAGGGTGGGGCCAATTCCCCACCACACAAAGGAAATTAAAATACTGATTTCTGTCAAATTGTCTTTTTATCCAAAAAAAAAAAAAAAAAAAAAAAAACCCAGCCAGTATTATTCATGAGATATGTAGTAAAGGTTAATTTAGAACTATAAAATCCCAGTGTACTTGCTTCCTCATGCTGCAACATTCACACTGCTATTTTTAGCATCAAACTCAAGCCCCACTAGCTCAATTCTGTCCAGTCAGGCTGGGAGGCTCATTCCCAGCTGCAGTGAAACATATCCTTTGAAGCCCTTGGATCAAAGGTTCTGTGAGACCAAAGTATTATCATATGTTTGTTTTTATCTTTTTCAATGGTGATGAAATCCCAAAGCAATTTCTGCAGTAAATGAATGAAGTGAAGTTGACTCTGCCAGTAATTGGTTGTGTCACTTTTGTTTGACGTAGGAATCTCATCAACCAACAGTGAGCTGCTCATAAATGACTTTGAGGCTGGAATTACCACAAGAGATTATGAGAATTTGGATGCTCAAATCCCAATGACTTTCAATGAGAATTAGGTACCTAACTCCCTTAGGTTCCTTTGAAATCTCAATCATGTTCTTTATTTACAGTTAAAAGTTTGGAAGTAGGAGTTGTTTTCCCCTGTCTCTACCAAAGCAAACCAAATCTGAGAAAGGATGTAGCTGGTGTTACAAGAAGAACACAGTGTAACTTCGGCCCACTGGTTCGATGGGTTAAGTAGGCACAAAACTTTTTAACAAGAAGAAAGGTACAAACAAAAAGTTTTATTAAAATACAGACAAGAAAAGAAAAGAAACAGGAAAAAACTAATGCTTACGCCTCTTCAGCAGATGGGAATCCCAGTTAAACAACTGAGGGCACAGAGCATGGGGAGTGATGACTAATGGCAGCACACACAGCAGTTACCCCAACGATGAAGTTCCAACTAAAGGGGGTGGGGGTTACTACTAGTTTTTATACATTTTTACTTGCTAAGTGGGTAAATGGCATGCACATCTGGTTATTTTCCACACTTATTTACAACATTCCTTTGCCCCGGTCTTATCTTGTTATTTTACAGAGCCTATAAGTTATATCTGCTATTTGGTGGGAGCAAGGTATGTCTTTGGTCAGTACCAGCTCTGCTTAGGGTTAACTTTTGATCAGGGCTGATTAACGGCAACACTACCTACTAACAGCTTATCGCATAACAAGTTCTTCTGCTGGGCACTATAGTTGGGCAAAATGAGATTGTATATGTTTTCTGCTTCCTAAATTCTTGTTTTGGTGGCACATATGCTAATTCTCTTATTAGAAGTTGTGCTATCCCTCAACTTTATGGAAACAGAAAAAAAATAAATGTGTTAACATGCAATGAAGGGATCTCATTCACCTCTGCAGTACTCTAATTCATGCTAATATAACTTTACTGAAATAATTAGTTTAACTGGCATGAAATGGAGAAATGCAGAGGTGAATCAGGCCCACATTGGATTTCATATACTGTAAATATAAACCAAGGTACATTACAGTTAAGAAAAACAAACAAAACCTCTATGTATTTCAACATATGGAACTGAAGAATTAAAGATGGAGTAAATATAGAAAAAAATGGAAGAAAAAATTCTTTCTTAAAACAGTAATATTTCTATCTGGAGTAAAATTTCACAGCTAATCAGAGCAAGTTGTGCTCTCTGAGGGCTAGTCTTCATTGGCGGCGGCTAATTCACCATTGTCAGTTTGAACTTCCTGATCTATTGATCAGATCTGTGAAGACCCCACTCAACTAATCAGGAAGTTGATTTCTAAACATCACCCCAGCAACTGGGTAGCTTTGCGTGAAGGGAGGTCCCTTCCTTCGACTCAGCACAGTGGCAGTGCTGGGAGTAAGGAAATCAGAATGCAGATATGCAAGTTATTTTAAGTATCAAGTATCTCCATTCAATTGCTCCCAAAAATGGTGGGCAGTGTAAATCTGCCCTAAGATATATTTTACATAGGATTCTGATTACAATTTGTAACTCAGAAGTGCACTATATGAATAGATAATTTTGCACAGTTCTAGTGACATAATACCGTACTATGAAACTCAGCACAGAAAACATTTGTGAGCAAAAGGAAAGGCCAGATGCCTTAACAAAAATCAAAGTACTCATCTATTATACGCTCTCTATAAACTTGCATGTTATGATTATTTTGTTAATATGTAAATGTGACTATTATCTTCAGGAGGGGTTTACAAATTTGTTCACTGATGGTCATGTAACAGATCATTAACTTTATCAATGTCAGTGTGCTTTTACTATCTCATTTACCTTCATTACTGTAAACACTATTTTTAATATTTATTACACATGGCACAGAGCACAAAGAGTGCAGTCGCTTATGCCAATAAGCAAAATAATGCAGAGCATATTCTTCATTCTCATAATAAAGTGATCAATAGGAAATATGTCTAGTGTTCTGAATAAAGAAGCAGAGGTAAAGACAAGATTAAATGGGTTGTGGGGTGGGGTGTTGAGTATGTATGAGTGAAATATAATAATTTATCTCTCATGGTTTTCGCCAGGATTGCTAGATGGATATTTTAGACAAAATCCAGCAAGGGGGCAATCACGATCTATATAAATTTTAGGACAACTTGTGTTTGTGTCTTATTTAAACGAATAAGGTATTCCAGGAGATGAGGTGGTGATAATGTCTAATATTACCACTTTTTGATGACTGAAGGAAGTCAGTCATCAGCTTTGTGTCTTTCATTATAATGACCTCTATGTCTGATAACATAACTAGTAGAAAGACAACAGAGTCTTGTGGCACTTTTAAAGACTAACAGATTTATTAATCGCATGAGCTTTCGTGGGAGAAAATCCCACTTCGTCAGATACTTTGAAGATAGGAAAGTTACAGAGTGGGAGGAAATTAAATGTAGGGGAATGTATGACACAGCATCAGGTCAGGCTGTAACAGCAAATCAAAATAGGTGTTAGTATTCAAAACACTCGGGAACAGCACATAGAGGAGGGGGAGGTCAATTCACTTGATGTAATGCGAGAAAAATCCATAGTCCCTGTTTAACCCCAAGACAACTGAGTCAAATTTGCATATAAGTTCGAGTTCTGCAGACTATCTTTGAAGCTGTGATTTGTTATTCATCTGTTTCAACACAGCTATTAACAAGTCGTTAAGGGAGTGAGCAGGGAGATTAAAGTGTTCCCCTACAGGTTTTGCAGTGTTGCAATTTCTGATGTCAGATTTGTCCATTGATTCTTTGGTGCAGAGACTGTCCTGTCTGTCCAATATATAAGGCAGAGGGGCATTTCCGGCACATGATGGCATAAATCACATTGGTGGATGAGCAGGTGAACGAAGCGTTTGACGAAGTGGGATTTTCTCCCACGAAAGCTCGTGCGATTAATAAATCTGTTAGTCTTTAAAAGTGCCACAAGACTCTGTTGTCTTTCTACAATAGACTAACACGGCTACCCCTTTGGAATATAACTAGTAGGTGTAGGATAATCACACCTTGGTGTGTTTATTATTGTTATAAGGAAACTAAGAACAAAGGTTTCAAAAATACAATAGCCTTCAGGATGAAAGATCCTGGCTGTGAAGAAAGCAGCTCAGTAAACAACTGGCCACTGGCCTAGAGATCATTTGTGGAGAGGCAACATAACTTGCCCAGTACCATTTGTCTATGTAATGGGTCCTCTGACATCAGTAATCCACAGATGTTACAAAGCACCCATAATAGGGAGGGGAGATACTTCACTGAATTGTTAACTCAAAGTTTAATGTCAGTTCTGTCCATAGTCTAGCTCCCATCCACACACATACATTTCTAGTTTAGAGGTGATTTTAAAATCAACCAAGTTGGTCTATTTGGTGAGGGTGGGTATAGGTAGCAGCCTTGTTGCTGTTGTTTCTTGTAATGATGAGATGCAGCAGCTGGAATTACAACAGCTCCTAAAATGCTAATCAATCAATCAATCAATGTGTTGTTAGCCCAATCACTCAGTATAGCTCAAGTGTTGTTTACAAAGTGGTGGCTCTCACTCAAGTTAGGCAAATAACTTGAGAGTACTAACTCTAAATAACTGTTACAATAAAGACAAGCTTTTAGTCTAAGGGTATTGGGTCAAAAGAAGGGGGTAAGAGACAGGGTAGAAGCTCAAAGTAAAATCTAATCATGCTTCTAGAAGACAGCAGTTCTCCATTCATACCCTGAGCATGGCAATGCCATATGCTCCCACTAAGGCAGGGGTTGGCAAACTTTGCCGGCCCCTGTGCCAGCCCCGACCACCACACCCTCAGTAGGTGCCGGGGGCAGGGTCAAAAGGGGGAAGGGCCAGGCCTTGGGTGCCCTGACAGTCGGGGCTGGCACCCGTCAGTGGGCAGCCTCCGGTTCCTGGCCCCGGGGCCGGCTCCCATCAGCAGCGGTGTCACAGGGCAGATGGTTCCTGCTGGCCCTGCCCCTGCTGGGCAGCAGGCTGCTGGAGGGGAGCAGAGTGGAGGAGGTTGGGTCTGCCAGCCCAGAGCCATGCCACTGCCAGAAGGACAGAGCTGGCTCCGGCAATGGCCAGCAAGAGGGTGGGTTGGCTCAGCCCGTCCGGAACCGCTGCTGCTGGCCAGGGCCGGGAATCGAAGGCTACCTGTTGGCAGCGGCGGCTCCTGGCCTCATCAGACATGGCCGGGGCCAGCTCTGTCCTGCCGGCACCGGCGCGGCTCTGGGCAGGCCAACCCACCCCACCCCACCCCCCTACAGCAGCTCTGCCCAGCAGGGGGAGGGGCCATCAGCCATGTGCTGCAGCTTCTGGCCACGCTGTGGGGGGGGGGCGTCAGCGGGGGAGCCCGAGCATCACCGCATGCCACTCAGGTTTGGCACGCATGCTGGGGGTGTCTGACCCCTGCATTAAGGCTTTAATAATGTCCCTCAACTACAGATGGGAAGGTGGTTGTCCATTCTAACCTCGACCTCTGAGCTAAGATTTCTATCAGTGGTTGCAACAGTGATAGTGAAGCCTAAACTGCTTATCTCAGTCCAGGTCCTAGCAGATACTTGTCTACATCACCAGATTACTATCACATAAATTATGATGACTTTTGCTCAATACTTTCTTAGACTGCACTTGAAGTGGAATTTTCTTTAATTTAACACTATGCTACAGACTCACCTGCCTCCTGAATAGGTCATCCTCCTACATAGCCAGCATTTCTGACTTTCAAAGCTATATATTTTCAGTTGGAAGATTAAGGACTCAAGGTTTTTAATTTACTTTCCTTATAATGGTAATAAGACATGGAAGAGTGTGGTAACATTATATCTATTGCTTGCATAACCATGCTTGTATTGCATTATAATGCAAGGCAAAAGTCTGTTGGCTCACTATCTTCATCCATCCCAGAAGCAGTAATATACAACACTATCACCACCTCCTGGGATGCCTTATTACTTAAGTAACACAACTTCTCTTACAATTGACATAAATGATAATTGACTCCTTACTGTATTTTACTAAAATGTCCCACTAATAGTCTAGTTGATTTTTCTGTTTTTCCCCATTCCACCCCCACAAAACTTGCTTGCTTTTTCTTATTCAGCACAATGCATGCAATATCTATTAGCGCCTTTCTGAATCACAATGAAAGTGAAGAAAAAAATTGCTATGCAGCATTCTGCTTATTGGTACTCTTCACTCCATGTGCTCTGTGCCAAGTATAATATTAAAAATAGGGTTTACACTAATGATAGTAAATGGGATAGTAAGAACACACTGACATTGTTAAAGTTAATGATCCTTTGCATTGCTACCAGCAATAAAGAATTTCAGGAGATAGTCATATTTAATAAAATAATCAGACCATTCAAAATTATGAAGAGTATATAATAGCTGAGTGTCCTAGTCTTTCCTATGCAGATAGCCAGATTCAAAAGTCAAAAAATCTTAATTCTAAACTCAACAAATGTTGTTTAACACAAGTTTCTCAATCTCCTTACCATAAAAAGGGAGATTGGAGACAGATCAATAAATAGTGAGATGACCATCACCAAAGGAAGAAGATAGCAGTCTGTACTTCTGCAGAAAGACATGGACACTACAGCTGGTATAGAAATAGTTTTTCCATGCTCTGAGAGTTTTCAAGATTTCAAAAGAATAATCTAGTCTGACTCAGGATGAAAAGGTCAAAAATCTAAATTTTCATGAACTGATAATCTGAAAAAAAATAATGGATCTAATTAATGAAACATTTTCAGTAAACTTGCAACATTTTGTTTAACTTTAAAAAAAATTGTATAAATTAACTAAAATTTCACAACCTAGTAATTTGAGCAAACAACTTGTTAAAAATGTCAAAACAAGATATTGACAAATTTCATTTTTTTCTGCAAACAGTTTCAGTTTAAAAAAAAAAACAAACAGAATTTTCAGACCAAAGGTGTTGGAGACAAACTGAAATAGGTCCTTAAGCAATCATGAACAGATAAATTTAACTCCCACCTTCCATCCTGAAAGTAGCAAACATGGACTCTTTAAATGTTGTGGGTAATGCATTGACCATGACAAAGATCTAATCTTCACAGTGTTGTCTATAAACCATAAGTTTTGTCAACCTAAGTGCTTGTGCAGCCACATTATGTCCACTGGAGAATTTTCCAACCGACATAGCTACTGCTTTTCATTTAGGTGGTTTTATTATGCTGGTGGGAGAGCTCTCTCCCGTGACATAATAGGGCTACACAAGTGCTCCTGCCTGCAAAACGTATGTTGCTTGGTGTGGAGGAAAGAAGCTGAGTGACAAAAGTTTTACTAGCTTAAGTGCTAGTATAGACAGGCCTTAATCACAAAAGAGACCCCATCTCAAAACAGGATCCAGATATAATCATTACATTATACCAGTTAGAACTGTGCAGAATTCTCCATTCCTCTTTAATATTTGAGTCCCTACTTATTTTTAAATATGACTTATAATGAAATGTGCACTAATGAACATACTTTTCAAAACCTGGTGAACGGTCTTCCCATGCAGCAATGTATTTTAACAAAGATACTTTTTTTGTGTGTGAGAATGAAAAAATGTTTATTCTAAAAAATAGCAAGTAGTTTTCAGTGTAAAATCTTAAGCTTTAGGAAAATGCTAAATATTGCTCAATTTAGACCTTTTGTAAATTACCTAAATATTAATTAATATGTGAAGTATTATCATACAATTAGATATATAAATGGATATTTTGGCCTTGAAAACTATATGTTAGACATCTTTTTCAAAATAAAATAAAATAAAGACACCTCGTGGGAACAGTCTAGAGGAGGAAGCTCCATAAAATAAGTAAACCTGATAGTTTCCATAAGATTGTTCTGTTTAAACACTAACTCCACACCTTGTCTTATACACATGCAAAATAAGTGGCAGAGATTGGACCCCTTCATAACACTGACTGGAGCCACAGAGCCATCTACATCTCCAGAGCATCTGTTGTATTTCTTGTTCCCTGTCACAGAAGTTTCTAGTAATGGAGCCTATTCCAGAATGTAGAAGTGAGCTCCCTTCACAATTTAATTATGCCTTTCATGGTTTGAGTTCCTGAACAGATTGGTAAGAAGGTAATGTTGTTCTACCCCAACTGTAGCATGCCCCTCCCCTACATGAAAGCTGTGGACTCTAGAGAACTCATTCTGGGGTCTTATAAAAGACTGTTTCAAGTGTCTTCTGTACTTGTGTACAAGTAAATAATTATGAAATAGAGAAGGTTTCAGTAGATGGCATTCAGGATCACAACATTCCTCAGTTTCGTATGATCAGTAAAATTTGTAGTAGGCTACAAATGGCTTCTTCTAGCAACTCTTTACATCAGTTTTAATAGCTGGGATACGGTAATGGAAGTGATTGATTCCTATTGAAAAGGAAAGATCCATGGAATAAGATTCCGGGTGAGCACAGAACCCATTCCAATGGGGTGGGACTGCTCCAAAACCCTATTTAAACAATTTATACAAAGCAAGGTGAAATATTCTGGTTAAGCAGCAGACGAACTACCAAAAAAAAAAAAAAAAAAAAAGGTGAAAACGTGAGCTGCCAATCTCTATTAAATTGTTTCTTTAATTTGGGGGTCAAAAATCATACATGAAAATAATGTGCGAGAATCATGAGAGCCAAAGCATTTAAAACTGATAGATGTATTTTGCAGAAGAAACTCATACATAATGCATAAAGAAAAAAATCTTGTCACTCCATTATTTCCATGGAGATATGACTTAATTTTGAAAAAAGAATCTTGGGAGCAAGAGAATTATATGATCAGTTAACTTTAAGAGACTGTGACCAAATGCATGAGTTTTCATACATATCCCTTGTAATCAGGAGTCTCTCTTTCTAAGAATCAACTCAGTCTTTCAATAGCAAAATACTTAAAAACTACTGACAAGTTAAATGAAAATCATCATTCTAGTGGGAAGTTGTGGGTGATAGGAAGTGGCAAATAGATGATTAAGAGTAGGGTACATAATGTTCACTTTTCTCCACCTGGTTGTTACCTAGAAGGCAAGAGCTATCAGGGCTATTATCCCAAGGGTATGGAGTATGTTAGTGGACTATCTTGTGATCCAGCTATCCCCAGCTGGAGGTTGAACCTGTGAGAGACAATGGTGATGTATAAATGTCCTAAGGGTCCAGAAGCCATAAACTGCTTTAACTCCTTCTTGTTGGACAAGCTGATTCATACATACTAACTCTTGGATTTAGATACACATACATAACAAAACCCCAAACAAACCAATAAAATTGATTGTCTGGCTAATGTAGCCACTGGCAGGACACAGCTAGAGTTCATTATTTGTGTATTCAATAAGTAATTCTGCCCACAAATGTTCCCATTTTGTGTTAGTGTTTTTGTAATTTCATAGCATCAGCATTGATTGTAGCAGATTAATTTAGCTGCTGCTGTAGGACACAAAACACCAAGAGAAACAGTACATGGGAGTGAGTTTCGTCTGGGGGAAGCTGGCACCCTGAGTGAGTTTGCCTGCAACAGCATGCTGCTACTGACTAATTTGCAGTGGATTCTAGAAGAAGACTAATGTATTTCTGACATTTTTCAGTATTTTAAGGAGTCGGTATACAAATCTTGTTGGATCTGATCAGAAGCATTGCAGAAAATAATGGGCAGTGAGAACAAGTGTTTGGATTTTCATAAACAGGAAGAGTAGCTAATAGATGCTCAGAAAGAGCTATTGAATATAGTAAAAGGCCTTCCAAATCATATTACTTGTAAATATATTTCTTTTCACATTCAGGACGTTTGAGTGACAGATTGACTTTAAACTGTCAACAAGTCATGTGTTATAGGACAGAGAAATTGAAGGAGGAATTATTTCTATTATTAGTTTTTTTAAAAAGCACCAATCTCTTTAAATGCAGAGAGTGAGCTGGAGGTATCAATTTGAATTCAGCTAGTATAATTAGCATACAAAGGTATGGCTATTAGACTAGAAAAAAAGAGCTGACAATTCTATAGTAGGCTTATTCAGAAATAGGATTTGAAAGAGCAACAGGAAAAACAGATCCAAAAGCTCTTTATCTAAGCCATTGAAGAATGAATGTGGTAAGCATGCAATGGATATTTCAGGAGATACTTCTATCCTCAGTGAGTATACCTCTGTGATGTTCTCTGAGGTAGAGGAATGAAAGGGAGCAGATCAGCTCAAGGACTGAAGGGAGACAAAGAAAAGGAATAACACCTACGAGGAAACTTGAGCCTGGGGCTGTGACCAGACAACCCTGCCAAAGAGACTGAAAAGAATAGAACAAATTAAAGAGAAGATAGGCACTCTAGAAACATAGGTTTGGGTCAGTAGGGTCTTCAGATTAGTTACATTGCTTCTTCTGTTTTAACATGATTTTCTCCTTAATCTTTGTAATGCATTGCTTATGGTTTGAGCTGAGAGAATGTTTCACAAATTGTCCCAGTGAGGTGAAAAATTTGACCTCTCAGAGGAAGTAGGGAAGAAAGGTTGTCCAGGAAACAACCCTTCAAAATGTTGGTCAAAAGAGTATCTAGTATTGTCCTTTTACACAAGATGTATGGCAGTCAGGCTGCAGACCTTCTAATCCGAATTTCTAATTTCTAATTTCTAATCAGAAATGCCTAATGACCAGAGACAGGAATAATATTTCATTGGTTTAGGGCAGGGGCCAGCAACCCAAAAGATAAGATCCATTTTTTAAAAATCCTTCAATAACCAATTGTTTTGAGAGCCGCAATGGGTGTAGCTTCCTAGTGGGGGGAGCTGGGCCAGGGCACCTGCCACAGGGTCCCCCAGCAGGGGGGGTGAGAAGCCTGGAACCAGGAGAGGTCCCCATGGAGGGTCCCTCTGTGGTGGGGGGAGCCTGGAATAGGCAGCTCACAGAGTCCCTGGGTGGCGGGGGGCTAGAGCCAGGAGTGGGCCACCCATAGGGTTTGCCAAGGGCAGCGGGAGTGAGGGGGGGAGACACACCCAGAGCTGCAAGGGGGCAGTCAAAGAGCTACATATGGCTCCAGAGCCACAGGTTGCAGACCCCTGGTTTACAGTAATGATATGAAGGAAACGGTAGAATTAGAAACTGAGTTATAGGACCGGTCTGCACTGCTGGAGGAATTCAGCTGCAGTCAAGAGGAGATAAACAAGCTATGTAGAGTTACATTGAATATCTCCACTGACTTCCTATCTTCTACCAACCATGGCAGTCCCACTACAGTTTGCTGATGGGAAATGCCATCCCATCAACACAGCATTACTCATTTTAGCAGAGTAGACTTCTGGATCGAATGAGTGGATCTCCACTGCCAATCAATTGATCCTGAAAAAAATTGATCCAGCAGCACTTACAGTACTGTCATCACTACAGACATGTACAGAGTTGCCAAAAATGTAACTAACTATAGACAAGATAATTGAAAATTGTGTCCTGTGATAAGCTACAATTTGCACTTTAAAATATCATTTCTTCCTATGGTATGCTGTACTACCACTTCTAATGCTAATCAAGAACCAGGACTGTACAGGTGCATGAATGTGGGAAAACAATGAAAGTAAGTAGTAAACAAAAATAAAACAAAAAAGTAAAATCTGACTTGAATATCCAGATAAAAGTTTTCATGTTGAGGCAAAGTAACTTGGTAGTTCTTGCTTTCCTAAGCACTCATACTTATGAGGACTTCAAAATGTTTCCATGCAGCTATTTTGCAAACAAGTCACCTACACATGCATTAAAAAAATAAAGGCATTTCTAAAGTATTAAAATGTCATTAGAGAGGAGTTCTTGCTGCCTTTTAAAACAGTAGAGATAAAACTTACCCTGCCTATAGAAAAAAAAAATAGCATCTCAATGGTTTTAGCAGCTGCTGCTATTGCTTGCATATATTTTTGCCCTGAAGTAAAAGACAAACCAAAGGTGTTAATTCTTTGAAGTTATTTGTGCAAAAGTCTTTCAAGAACTGGCTTCAATAAGTCACACAGAGCATGCTGCATTTTAAGGGATTAATCAGAAAAAAATTACTTCCAACATCTGACTGAGATGTTGAAGTCCAGAGATAGTCACTGTGGGTGTGTCTACACTTGTAAATTAAATTGACTTAAGCTTACTTAAGTCGACTTAATTTACTCTGCATCTACACTTTCCTTAAGACTACTTAAGCAAGCTGCTTAAGTCAACTTAAGGAAAATTAAGTTGACTTTACTAAACCTCGTTTAAAGTCGACTTTAGGCTTAAGTCGACTTTCTAAAGTCGACCTGAAGTAGCCCTAAGTCGACTCTTAGTCAACTTAGGGCTCTCCAGGACTCCCTCCACTGCCCTCCCTGCCTGGCACAGGGGGAGCCTGGCATGCCCCCCCACAGGGCAGGGCAGAGCCCTGCCCACCCTGCTCCTATGCCCTGCCAGGGTCCCTGTCCCCCTTTGCCCCATATTACCCAGGTACAATGGGGCAAAGGCTGAGCCCCCTGGCAATTGGCAAGGGGCACCCCCCCCCTGCCACTGCAGGCCTCTCCCAGGTCCACCTAGCCCCTAGAAGTTGACCTAGGCATCCAGTGTGGATGCTCTAGGTCGACTTTGTAAGTTCCCCCCTAAGTCAACTTAAAATTTAGGTGTGGACATGCTAAGTCGACTTAAAGTCGACTTTGTTATGTCGACTTAGCTAAAGTCGACCTAAATTAACCAGTGTAGACATAGCCTCTGTGCCTACATAATGAAATTGTGGACCCCAGTTTTGGTTTAGAAGAGGGTAAGAAGTTAAAAAAAAAAACAAAAAAACCCATAGCCAGGTCTTTAGGCCCACTCAGCTCCACTTTTTAGGAAGTAACTATCTTCTTGGTAGTAGTTTGTTGTGAACTTGTTGCTTGTCATGTGCCTGCTTGATTGAAGTTTACAGTGTGGTGTACTTGAGATGTGTGTTGAGCGTAACTTCTTGCTAGGTAAGTGAGAGCTTCTTAATGAGGCTCTAGCCTGCATCCTTTGATCCCTAATCCCTTTAAAATACCTTAACAAGGGGGAAGGGCTACTCAGGGAGAATAGGGATTTAAAAAGCCAGCTCCTAAGCAGAGCGGGAAAAAGTGGAATTTTGCAAGGGAGTATGAGAGACAGATATGCCTAGCATTCTCTAAACATAGGCCAATAAGCATTCTCCCACAAACAAAACAATCTGCAGGAGTAAATATAATGCAGGGAGAAGACCAGCACAGAATGGGGGCTATCCCATGTATTGCACTGAATGCAATATGTATGATTACCTGCCATATGCCTCTGCCCCCAAGAGCATTTGGTGCAAGCAGTTCATGGCCCTCAGAGATACAGTGGCTTGAGGTCAGAGTAGCTTAACTTGAGATGCTAAGGGAGACAAAGGTATGAAGATGAGACTTTCAGGGACACAATAGGACATCCCCAGTCACATAGCATCTGTGCTTTGGAGGAGGATGAAAGTCCTGGAGATGGAGGAAATCAAACGGGAAGTGACCCTATAATTAGGACTCTCCTTCCAAATGATGTCATAATATCTCTCACTAAGGATATGCCTCTGGGAGAGGGGACTCCTGTTATTATGAAGAGACAAATAATAGTGATGGGGCATTGGGTTATTAGAAATACAGATAGTTGGGTTTGTGATGACCAGGAAAATTCCATGGCAAATTGTCTTCTGGGTGTAAAGGTTGTGTATCTCTTAAGACATCTAGACAAGCTTATGTGCTGTGCTAGGGATAAGCCAAGACTCATGGTACATTTAATACCAGTGATATAGATCAAGGTAGGAAAACGTTCATGGAGGCTAAATTTAGGCTGCTAGGTAAGATTAAATTCCAGGACCTGCATATTAGCATTCTCTGACATGTCCCTGCACACTTACATTCCCACTGTCCTACTGCAAGATATTAGTAAATATACAGACCATATTCTCTTTTGTTTCTGCTGATTTTCAAGCCATTTCTTTCAAGTATGCACCTTTCTCTCTAAATTTTCTTCCACTTCCTCTTTGCTCTGGTCCATGAATAATGTACAAGAAACATGTATCAATGTGCCATTTTCCGGATGTTTTTTGTAAGTTCATTAAGCACCAACAAGAGCACAAAAGGGCTTTGTGCCAAGCCTTGATGTACTTGGACTCTTACTAGAAATTGTTCAGTTTTTCAACCAGGCCTTCAAACTGTGATATCAGTATCCTTGGACATGCCCTGGAGAAGTCAGATATAATCTTCAAACATCTGTTTCTTTCTCACACTCCACCAGATGACTTGTCTCAAAGCGGTCATGAACTTCTCAAGAGCAACGACTATGTGCAGGGTTTTCCATTTTTTCTCTCTATACTTTTCCCACAAGCAATTTTAATTAAAAAAAAGATATCAGTTCTTGATTTGCCTAGCATGAAACTAAACAAATTGTCACTGACCTTGTCTTCTCTTCATAGTCAGCAGTTTTCTCCCAGACCTTTATTCTGTGGCTCATAAATTTAATGCTTCCATAGTTTGTATGTTTTCTTTTTTCTTAAATATTGGTACTAAAATACTCTTTCTCCAGGTTTCAGGCATCTTCTCAGTCTTCATGATACAATTAAACAGCTATGTCAATATGGTCATGCTTACTTGTCCCAAGTACTTCCACACTTCAACTAGCATATCACTGGGATTAAGAATTTTCTTATTTTCTTGTAGTTCAGTGGTTCTGCAATTTCTTATAAGAACAGTGCCACCAGATCGTGATTTAGTTTTATTATACATCATGGGTCTCTTGGGTATTCCTCATTCATAATCCTTCCAAAGTAATTTTTCCAGTATTCCTTATTCTGGTTCTCACTAAATAAAGATGAAAGTGGACATGTTAATTACTTTGATCTCACCAATGTCTTTAGTTCTCTTATTGTGGGTCTCTGCAAGCTACTTATTTCTCTCACCTTCCTTCATCTCTATTAATCATTATTATAACACTTAGGGGCACCAATCAGGGGTCAAAGCTCTAATAAGCTAAGTGCTACACAAAGACATAAGATGGTAAGATAACAAGATGAAGATAACAATTAGATGATTATAAAGAACATGATAAGCATTGGTAAAATGACATCAGCTGCTTGTTGAGATTTTGTTTCTGTTTAGATCTCTTCAGCTACATGAATGCAAACAATCATGTGGCTCTAAATGTTTGGAAATAACTTTTTGTATGTATAAAGGGCTACATGAGAGAAAGTGCAAAGATGCTTTTTGGAAAATTTGACAATTAGGCTATTCAGGTTGGCCTCATTGTGAAATACAACTTGATTCTTCAGTTGCTTTAAATAAAATCACAAATCATGACAATCTACAGTACATCATCTGCAGTAGAAAATTGACAAACAGAACCCTACTAGAGTAGACTAATGGTGTGGCAGTGAATTATACCTGATGAGTCAAAGGAAGGCCGAATATATTAGTTTGACAACACAAGCTTAATGCTGTAATTCCAGCAATAACTTAATTTGTTTCTGTCATGGAATAGTTATGCTTAAAAAGACTATCATACATCTTGGGCTTCAGCAATTAACTTGTTCTCTTTTTTGTGTGCACATGATTCCGGGAAGAGATCATTCAAGAAGTTTTGTGCCTCAGAGACTTTGTCAGGCACAATTTGCACTTCCAAAGACACTGTGTAAGAAAAATAATTAAGCCCACAAAGTGAGTGTTGTGTTTATCTGCTTATTAAAGTATGTTCTAATGGATTATAAATTGTATTCATTAATGTAACATGGCAAAGAATCTGAGCTCAGCGATGTTGGTGTAAATCTGAAGTAATTCCCTAAAATTAATTGAGTTATTCTAGATTTACATCAGACTACCTGAGAGAGTAATCAGGCCTGAAAATATGAATTTTAGCATGATGTATTATAGCATTTTTCTACAAAACAGTAGCTTTGGATACAATCTGAGATCTAGTAACGGGAATGTTCTGATGCTAAGCTATGCACAGCATTTTGAAAGTTTAAGAGTAATTTGACCAACATAGTAAAAGTAGTTTAAATTAAAGAGGAAAATAAAATAAAATCTTAGAAGCTAAAATTGGCCACGTATTTACATAGGAACTTACCACTGAAGAACTCTGTTGCAGAGCAACATTTCTGGGAAAGTAACAGGAAACAGTCATGTACAAAGGTAAGTACCTTGAGCAGGAGAAGCTTTAATCTTTGTCATAGCAGTTGTCTTGTGTCTTTTATTTCATAAAGTTTTTAAATAGATTCTCTAATTAAATACCAGAGGATTCTGTAGCTGTAACAAAATGAGTAAAGAAAAAACACTATTCTTCAAGGGAAGAGAGCTTAACTAAATACCTATCACAAGGCAAAATCTTGAGCAATTTTACTCCATTTTATGGACTCGTAATAGTTGAAGTTAACAGTGAATTTTTTTAAGACTACTGGACTTTAATTTAATTAAGAGGCACATGAACCACCTCAGAGAAGCAGTGTAGTGCACAGTGTGAAATATAATTGTTAATGTAAAGGTTAATGAGTTAATTAACCACATTTAAATGTTTAATTCAAATAAATGATTAGTCATTAACTGTAATGGGAAGCATTTTGTCTCCTTTATTTATGCAATGTAGAGTTTTCTTTCCCCAATATTCTTCAGTAAGTTATGGAGAGAATCATACAGCAAATTGGCCCTATTTTTTTAAAAAAAAAAATACTTTTGATTCAGATTCTTGCCTTTTATATCCAGCTATCATGGAGTGGGCAAGAGTGAGGCTTTAGATACAGTCTAAGCAAGGTATAGTGCATAAGTTGCATGACTAGAATTAGTACCAGAGGGATTCCTTGGCATCATAGTTCCCCTTCTCTTTCCTCCATGTTCCTAAAAGGCAATATTTTGTACTACTGTAGGCCAGAAATAAAGTACTGCCCTCTCCTCAGCAAGTCAGGCCAGCAAGAAAAGAATGGGCTCCACTCTTTACAAACTCCTCCACAAGTCACTAAACTTATTCTGAGAACAGAGCAGGCAGGTGAGTAACCCTTCCTACTAGAGCTGGCCAGAATATTCTCCACCAAATGAAGTTTTGTGGAAATGCACCATTTTCTCAATTCACACAGTCTTCGCAGTTTCACCTCTCCTTATTACTCACCAGGCATACACAGACTCCCAGGTTTAATGTTACCAGTTCTTCTTTTATTGTGATAAACAATCCATAACTATATACCATTCTCACAGGCCACTCAGTCCTGAGAGCTCCACCAGCTCAGGGAAACTCAACCCCACTTGTCTACAGCTTACCCTTGGCTGGCTATTTCCCCCACCCCCTTCTGTTTTCTCCCTGAGAGCTTTTATGGAGCCTGGAAACTAAACTCACCAGCTGCTCCTCATCAGCTCCTGGCCAGCTGAATTTGAATTTCAGACAACAAGGACTAGCAGAGCAAAAGCTAGCAACTTTAAGCATGATGGTGGAGTGCCTAATTACCAAGTGGTCTATAAGTGCAAAAATGGTCAGATGAAGCCACAAGAAAGCCTCAGCCAACTGGCTTCACTTCACCCTTAATTAGGGTTTTGGAGCTGTTGCACCCTGCTACAGTTGCTTTTCTCAAAGAAAGAGGTTTTTTTCTCTTTAGGATTCTCTGGCCACTTCGGGGGGGGGGGGGGGGGGGGGAAGAGAGAGAGAGATCCAAATTAAAAATCTCAGGTTTTTGATCAGACAGCAGGTGTTTATAAACATAGGCAATTATTCTCAAAACAGAATTGTCCAAAGTAACCCCCCGTGAAGAGTTAGGAGTACCAAACAGGAATCATAAAACAGGATCACATTAAATAAAACATCCCAACCTTGACAAAATTACAAACATGTGGCCTAAACAAACAATTAACAGCACCAGTGTAAGTAATTTAAAAACAAGGATGGGGGAAAACACCCTGGTTTTTAGACATTTTTTAAAATGGGGAAGATATTAAGAACTGGATTTCAGGAGTGATTGAATTTCAGACAATGGGGACTAGCAGGGCGAAAGCTGAGTTGCCTAGCAACTTTAAGCATGATGGTGGAACACTTAACTACCAAGTAGTATATAAGTGCAAAAATGGTCAGGCGAATCCTCAAGAAAGAGGCCTCCAAACCAAGGCCAGTCCCATTCAGAGCTTTATAGATTATTGTATCCACCACTTAAAGGACTGTTAATGTAACAAATGCAAAGAGAACTGAATATGACCACAATAGCTTAAACCTACACGCAATTGTGCTGCTGTATTCAGAACAAATTCTTCAGTTTAAAGGTCTTTCATTTTATTCCAGTACAGAATGAAAACTTTAGACACAGTAAAAGCTGTGGTGTTCTGGTGGTGTTATCCTCCAGACAGTTCTAAGTGTTGTTTCTATGCTGATATGTAAGTATGCAGTCTGACCCACATTCTAGTTTTGTACTGGGAAGCAATTACATAACTTGAATATTAGACTCGTAACACTGTTTGATCGCTGTATCACATGAATAAATAGTGGTTAGAGCTGGTAGAAATTTTGTTGGTGTTTCTCAGTGGAGGGGGATAAAAAGACAATTTGAAAGGCTTTTTTGGCTATGTCTACACTAGAAAAGTTAAGTTGACTTTGTTAGGTCGACTTAATAAAGTTGACTTAACTTTTCTAGTGTAGACATAGTTGTGCCCGGCGCCTCCTGGGATAACCTCCTGGATGTACAAAAATCAGGGCAAGCTGCAAAACCAGGAGCCAAACTCCCCAAACATTGATAGGTGGTACTTAAACCAGTCTCCCTATCAGTCACAGCCAGGCTTCTGGTTCCTCACACCAGGTACCAAGAAATCTGTCCAAAATAGAAACAGCTCCCTTTATTGCACGCCAGCTCTTCTGGCTCCCACTTAGCCGAATGGTCCCTTAAAGAAATAGGTTCTTCTGACCCCAAAAGGCCAGCCACAGCACACAGAAAAATATAGGTTTGGATCTTACCCAAAATACCACACTGATAGCCAATCCTTTAGTAACTACAACTAAAGGTTTAATATAAAATGAAAAGAAGCAAAATATGAGATTAAGTTAAAGGGTCAAAGTGAATCACATACATACAAATTATTTAAAGTTTACGTAAAGCAGTTTGCAGGCTTGTTCCTCTCATAAACACCCAGCACTCGGTGGGCCTCAGTCTTTTGTACAGTCGCAAAGGAATAGTTCCAGAGATGGGCATTGGCAGTGGACCGGGGGACTTGAGACGATATGGAGTCAGGGCTGCTGCCTTTTATCACCTCTGGCCTTCTCCATGCTGTGTGGAGTTCTTTCCAATCAAAATAGAGTTGAGTCACATGTTCAAGTCCTAGTGGCTCAACAGGTTTCTCTCTGGGCCCATTGTACCTAGGAGTTTCCTTAATGGACCATTAAACAGACAATGGCTGTAGACATCCCATCTGGGGAGCATCCCAGAATCACACAGTCTGAAATATAGGTAACAAACATATTCCTAACTTCTAATGCAGATGCAATTCCTACACATAAAACATATAATCATTCCCAGCAAATTACTATCTTTCTATTGATACCAAACACAGCATAGTTCCTAAGGATAATTGCAATTATGAAATATTGATAAGAAATAGTATCATAAATGGTCCCCTAAATCCAGACAGCATCATGATAGTCCCTTGTCAACCTTATTAAGTCAACTTAATGCTTTAAATTGACTTAATAAGGTTGATTGAGGCGCTAATCCCCATCCACACTGGCTTTAAGTCAATTTAAAGAGTCGATTTAAGGCTTAAGTTGACCTAAAATTAGGTGTTATTACATTGATTTAAGCTTTCCTTAAGGAAATGCTAAAGTCGACTTAATAAAAGCAAAGTGTGTACGCGTACGTGTACTAACTTGCCAGTGTAGATGTATCCTTTGTTAGGTTCAGAATTTCAGTTGTTTTTCATTTTCAATGGAGATTTTAAACAAAAAATTCTGAAACATTTTTTAAAATGTTGCATTGTTTTGAAACATTTCATTTTGAATTTTATGGACTGTTTCCCTTTTCTCTTGTATTTTTATTATCCTTCTTCCCCCTGCAGGCAAAATTGTAAGTGATAAAAATAATTCTTTTTTTAGACCAGTACCATCCCAGTTTTCCAATGAGCAGAGGAAGGAAGAGTGAGCATTTAAAAAAAAACAAAACTGGGAACTTTTGAATTTTTTTTTTTAAAAACCTATACATTCTTTTTTTCTGAAGGGATTTTTTTTTTTGTCAAGGACAGAGGTTCATTTTTAAGGAAATCTTGTTTTATTACGACAATAGTTTTTGTCAAAAGAATTTTGACCAGCCCTAATAATGATGGATATTACCAGCTTTATTGGTGTTTGTTCATTAACCTAAACTCTCACAACATGAAGCAGCAAATCTACTAGGAAGAGTTTTTGATGGCATTGAGATGTGCAGCCTTAATTGCACTGAAAGCTGTGTTTAAGACAGGATCCAAAGGGGTAGCCATGTTAGTCTATTGCAGAAAAAAAACAGAGTCCTGTGGCACTTTTAAAGACTAACAGGTTTATTTATCGCATGAGCTTTTGTGGGAGAAAATCCCACTTCATCAGACGCTTTGAAGATGGGAAATTTACAGAATGGGAAGAAATTAAATGCAGGGGAGTGTATGACATAGGATCAGATCAGGCTGTAACAGCAAATCAAAATAGGTGCTATCAGATCAACAAGTGATGTGACTGGGAAGTGTTATGTGGCTGGAACTGAAACAGTTTTCAAAGCCCTGAGAATCTGTGACATTAGGATTGATGTGGATAGTAGGAAATTTATGTTGACGGAAGGAAAGTAACTGGCACAAAAGTATGGAATGTTCATATAAATATATGCCCAGGTTTGCAATGGACTCTAAGTGGTTAGATTGCAGGGAGATCAGGGGTTGATTGAATGATGAAAGAGGAAGGGTGATCTGGGTCAAGAGCCATTCTACTCTGGTAGGAGACTGTAGTTGATTGAGGAGACTCAAAGGCTATGTCTGCACTAGCAATTTAGGTCGACTTAAGAATGTTTGTTGACTTAAATTACTCCATGTCCACACTGGACTTTCATTAAGTCGACTTAAGGGCGTACTTAAGTCAACTTAATAACTACCACCAGTTAGGTCGACTTAAGGTCTAAGTCGACCTTATTAAGTTGACCTAACACCGGTGTAGACGCCCTAGGTTGGCTTAATTCCTTAAGTTGACCTAGGGCTGGGGGAAGCGATCCGCAGCTTGGGGACAAGGGAGCCCCAGGGGCTCCTGGGGAAGAGAGCTGCTGGCAGCTCTCTTCCCTGGGGCTCCCCGGACAGAGGAAGCGCCAGAGAAGACAGCCAATGGTACTCCGCAGACAAGGGAACTTCTGGGGATCCCCTGTCTGTGAAGCACCAGAAAAGACAGCTGCCGGCACTCCACAGATAGGGGAACCTCTGGGAATCCCCTGTCCGTGGAGCGCCAGCGGTTGTCTTCTTCAGCGCTTCACGGACAGGGGAACCTACAAGGGGGATCCCTGGCAGCTCCCTTCTTGCCCAGACCCACGTGAGTCCCGGCAAGAAGGGAGCCCTAGCCTGCGCTTCCTTCTTGCCCAGACCTGCGGGTACCGGCGAGAAAGGAGCCGTGGCTCCCTTCTCAGCAGGGAGCCAAGGCTCTGTCTACACTTGAAAAGTTAAGTCGACTTAAGTTGACTTAACAAGGTCAACTTTAAGTCCACCTTAACAGACTTAACTTAACAGAGTCGACTTAATGTTTTAAGTGTAGACATAGCCAAAGACATCAATCTAGTTAACTTAACAAGAAGGTTAAGAAATTATTTGCTTACAGTTGTATGTATCCTACATGGGGAACAAATATTTAATATTCTCTTCAATCTAACAGAAAAAGGTATAATCAAATGGTTGGGAAATGAAGCTAAACAAATTCAGAGTGGAAATAAGGCATTTGTTTTTTACAGTGACTGCAATTAATCATTTGAACAACTTATCAAGGATGGTAGTGGATTCTTAAATCAAGACTGGATGTTTTTTCTAAAAGATATGCTCTAGGAATTACTTTTCTGATGTTTCATGTTGGCCTGAGTTATATAGAAAATAACTAAATGATCTCAATGATTCTTTCTGGTCTTGGAATCTATGAAAGTTAAGTTTTATCCTGAATATTTTTTAAAAAAATAATTGAGGCCATTATTTTTAAAAAAATAGCTCACTTAGATTAGCTATATTATAGAAGTTTAGGATTGGAAGGGACCTCAATAGATCACCTAATCCAGTCCTCTGCACACAGGGCAGGACTAACTAATAACTAGAGAGTTCCTGACAGGTGTTTGTCTAACCTGTTCTTAAAAACTTGCAGTGAATAAGATTCCATCAACCTCCCTAGGCAATTTGCTCCAGTGCTTAACCATCTTGACAGTTAGGAAGATTTTCCTAACATCTACATTACTTTATGTATTAATATAAAATAAATAAATAAATCTGCCAGATATACAACTATACAGATCACATCATCATCCCTTTAATATGCCTTCTTCATGACTTCTGAAGGGATGAGGAGACTTTAAGTCAACAGTGGCACAGAAGATAGAAGACCAGAGGTCTAATGTCACTCTCTTCTCTAAACACAAACGCACCACTGAAGCTTTTACTGTTAAGAGCAAAAAATCCACTGCAGGAATTATCTGGGACGCTCGCTGCTACTAAGTGTGATTTAGCTGGTTTTGCAGTATGTTCTCTTCAGTACTGTGAGGCAGTCAGGTTTACAAATCTATCTTTGGGTTAACCTTCATTCTGTGCCAGTGATACATTTTACAGTTAGAAAATCTCTGTTCCTGTGGGCAATTTATTTCTTTTATAATTACCAAGCAACAAACCTACAGTGTCTTTTTTCCTGACTGCCTGACACATACCCTGGCTAGTCCCTAATGTAATCTATCCTTATTAGAACCACCTTCACTATTGTTTAGTTACAGTACACCATGTGTTGAAGGCATTCACCTGACTGACTTAGCTACAAGTTAACTACAGGTTTCTATTTCCACCTGGTCCTCCAATATAAACTGTGACTATTTACATTAAAGGCCTGATTCTGAATCACTGAAGTCAATGGAAGCTGAATCAGATCCTTTTTTATTATGGCACCTGACCATACACATAAGACTGTTGCTCTAGAACACACTAGCTGCCTCAGATTTTTTATATCCTTCCTTGTTCTTTATCATCTTATTGACTTATTTATAGCATCCCACCTCTACCGTTGCCAATATCCATGTAATGTTAACACAGAACTACATAACCCATCTTTCTGTGCTCATTCCATCATCTTTCTGTTATCTGGTACCGCTCTTCCTTTCATTTATCAGTATTAAACACATCTAAAAAACATGATACAATCTACACTCTGCATACAAAATTACAAGGTTGTTCAGGGGAACTAAGCATTTGATAAGGTTTCAACACCATACTCAATCACTTTTCAATTTCAAAGAAAAAAAAAAGAAGCCATGCACATGTTAGTGTAGCGTCAGCTTGAAAAATGAATCTATACAGAAGCAATAGAGACTTGAGTCCCCTCTCTAAGCTTTTATTTTCTTTGAAACCTGCAAGAAAGATATTGTCAAGAAGAACACAAGTAAACTTCCAGATACTACCGTGTGCAGTTTCCATGTCTTAAGTTTTATGGTAAGTATTTATCTTTTAGTGTTTGTGAAAGGCACGATATTTTTCAGAAACATAAAGATGAGAGCTCCCATGCTGGGAGCTCAACGTTGAAGGCATAGTTAGCCTTCAACCAGACAAACATCCTTAGGGTGTGTCTACACTTACAAGTTAAATCGACTTAAGCTTGCTTAAATCGACTTAATTTAATCTGCGTCTACACTACATTTTCCTTAAGTTGATTTAAGCAGCAGCTTAAGTCGACTTAAGGAAAATTGAAGTTGACTTTATAAAACCTACTTTAAAGTCGACTTTACTGGCTAAATCGACTTTATAAAGTCGATTTAGCCAGAGTAGATGCAGATTAGCCCTAAATCGACTTTAAGTCGACTTAAAGGGCTCCAGGGCTCCCCCACTGCCCTCCCTGCCAGGGTGGCTGGCACAGACAGAGCCTGGCATGCCCCCCCACAGGGAAGGACAGAGCCCTGCCTACCCTGCTCCTATGCCCTGCCAGAGTCTCTGTCCTGCTCAGCCCCCATTGTACCCAGATACAATGGGGCAAATGCTGAGCCCCCTGGCACTTGGCAAGGGGTGCCCCCCACCACGCCACCGTGGACCAGTCGCAGGTCCACCTAGCTCCTACAAGTCGACTTTGGCATCCAGTGTGGATTCTCTAAGTCGATTTGGCAGGGTCCCCTTTAAGTTGAATTAATTTTTGAGTGTAGACATGCTAAGTTGACTTAATAAAGTTGACTTAGCTAAGTTGATTTAAATTAACAAGTGTAGACATAGCCTTAGAGACTAATATTTTCTATGGATATGTCTACACTGGGCTTTTATTAAGTGGACTTAAGCTCTTATTAAATTGACTTAAGCAAGGGCTTAAGTCGACTTAATAACACCTCCTCTGAGATCGACTTAAGCCTTAATTCGACTTCTTAAATTGAGTTAAAGCCAGCGTGGACAGGGATTACTGCTAAGTCAACTTTATTAAGTCAACTTAAAGCCATTAAGTCGACTTAACAACATTGACTTAAGTCGACAAAGTATTGCCACTCTTACATAGACTTAACCAAGTCACCTTTAGATGACTCTAAGTCGACTTAACAAAGTCGACTTAACCTTGCCCGTGTAGATATAGCCTATTTGTCCACGACTGTTGGGAAACACAATACAAGCATCCCCAGGCTGCTCCAGTAACATGCAGGAACTCTGTCCCAGTATCTAAGTGTCAGGGGAGAGTGGGGGGAGGATAGTTCACTATCAGACCCATTCATTTTATGAGACCCATTCATTTTCTGATTGAACATGGTATATACTGGAACAGCTGAATGACTTTTGATACAATGTTTGTATCCACAGTTAAACTTTTTCTCTTGTGAAAAGGCTTGGGGAAGTTTCAAAACTTCTGAGGAAATTCAGATCTATCTCTAGGGAGGTTGATTATATCAGCTGGATGACAAATTGCATATTGTAATTATTTCCTGTCTAGAGGAAAAAAATTCAATTTAAAGAAGAGTTTCAATGTTCCATATAACAAATTAACACACTAGTGATATAACAGGCAAGGGGCATGTGTGTGTGTGTGTGTGTGTTGGGGGGGGGGAGGTGTAATTTTTTTTTAATATATTTCTTTCCAGAGAGCAGTGGGAGTAGTTGATATGGAATGTAAAAGATGAACTAACAACATGTTTTGCTATGGCAGATTAAGAAGATTGAAACATGATTGTTTAATTACCTTAATATTGAGGACTTATTTCTTTGGCATTAACAAAAAAGCTTTCTCCTGAAGAGAAGTCCTATCAGGTTTATTTCTGGCCAAATACTGGGGGTGGGGAGGTTATATGAAAGAGGAAAACAGGACAACAACACAAAGTCAGGAAGAGACAATATGATTGCTTCTTGATGAAGAATTGCAGAGTTACTCAGTTGGAAAAAAGGTCCAAAAACTAAATGAAAAATGTATCATATCTGTGGTCCATAATACATGCAAAAAATGTGACCAACCTTCTCATAATTTTTTGTGCTTCTGATGTGGGCATTCAGGAAAATACATTGAGGCCACTGTCCTGCAAATACTTGGAGGAAACAGGACTGTGTGCACTCAAATTTAAACAGATGAATATACCTTATCAGGATTGAGGCCTTGGGCCTTAATTTTTCACTGAACTCTATCACCATGCTTATGGCCCTCTGTGCCTGCATGAGCTCAGAGTGATATCAGGGCCCTAGTCAGAAAGACTGAGTAGTTATTAATATGAGATATCATTAGTGATCTTCCTGACTTATGTGAACAGGGAATCTACCAGAAAGCCAGGAGTAATAATTAAGTGTGTGCTTCAAGAAATAGAATTAGGGCTAGTCTTCACTGAGGGTGGAAAATTTGCTGCCAACATATCGATCTTCCCAATTGACTGATCGGGTCTCTGAAGTCCCGCTCATCTAATCAGTAAGTTGATCACTGAAGACCACCCCAATAAGTAGAAAAGGCATTTCCCTTCGACTCAGTGCACTTTGGGTGTAAGGCATGCAGATGCTGGAGTGCAATGGAAACTTCTAGCTAAATCAGTTAGAATTCTTCTTGTGGCTTTAAAGGAGTTCACTCTCAGAGGAGTGAGTTGTTCTGTCTCCTGTGCCTAAGCAGCTCTAACAGCTGACTGAGACTATGTTAGCATCAAAAGCAGCTGCTGCATGGAGTAGTAGCTTTGCTTTCAGGGCACTTTATCAGATTTGTGAAAGAGATAAGGGTTCCTGTACACCCACAATCTGTCCCTACGTGTTTCTGTTGGGCCTTGTAACAATTACATTTTCAGGTTGATGAATGGCTTAATTCCAAAACTTAGCATAATAGCTGCTTTAGAGTAGAAAGGAAGAGAATTACATAAATATAATGGATCAACTTGAAGGTGGTGTTTAAGCTATTTTTTTTAAACTGCTAATACCTTAACAAAGTAGCATGAATAAATATAACAGAATTAAGAATTTAATATATTTCCTTCAAACAAAAGCTCCATTATTTCTGTTTTTCCTGTTCATTGGAACAAGACAACCAGATCTCTATTAAATGTGCTAAGGAGCAGGAGGTGTATGGTAAATGTTAATCTGCTCTAAATTATTAAATAGGTCTTAAATACAGAATGTTGTGTTCATCTGCAGGTTACTGGTCATAAAGCACACAAAAAAAAAATCAGTTCAAACAACTTACATTAATTATGACTCACAAACATTATTCTTTGTGCCAAGTTTGTAATTGAGGCAGTTTATTTTCCATGATGTGCAATAGCAGCTGTGGGCTATAATACAGAGAAGTCATCTTGCATTTTTCATTGTTTTTCAGTAATTGACTAGTTCCTCCACACACATCCAGGCTTCTTTTACTTAAAATAAATAAATAAATAAATAAAAAAAATCATTACAGCTTTAAAAAAAATCCTAGGTTGTGTATACAATTCCTTAGCTCACACTGTATTGATTTCTGCATGGACCTTTACCTTCTTTGTTATTTCATATATTTTCTTACTTTCAGGACGTACATTTTCACAAAACCAAAGACATCCTTATATGTGCTTTACATAATAAAATTTCCTCTGGAGCATTACTTAGTCATGGATCTATGTTTGAAATGAGTTGAATTTCAAACTTTAGTTTTGGAATCAGAGTAAATTTGGCCATTGCAAATGCAGATAAGCATTTGTGTTTATATATAGAAATGACAGAGGGAACATACGCACACTTAAGTAGTTGTATAATTTGTATACTTGTCCATTAAAGACACAGCACTAGATATTCACTCTTGGCCAAAGAATGCTGAAGGTAGAATGTGATGGGAAGTATGCCCCACACTGGTCAGGGTGGATTTAAAAGGGCGTAGGAGCTGCAGCCAATTGGTAGCAGTGGTGAAGGACCACCCAAGACCTAGGAGCCCAGTATAAAAAAGGGCTGCAAAGCCAGAGGTGTCAGTTCCTCATAGGCACTAAAGAGAAGAGAAGACTGGATGGCCTCCTGGCTGAAGGAAGGCAGTACCATGGACATGGCTGACTGCTTGAGGCTCTGAGTGAGCTAAGGCCTTGATACCAGGGCATAAAAGTTACTGGGGCTGTGGGGAAGTGGCCCTGGGAAGACTATAGGCAGGGGTTTATAACCTGCAGTTCTGGAGCCGCATGCAGCTCTTTGGCTGTTCCCTTGTGGCTCTGGGCATGTGGCTTCCCCCCTGCCACCAGGGAACTCTGCGGGCAATCAGCTCTTGGCTCTGGGCTCCCCCACCACCACTGGGGGACCCTGTGGGGTTCCCACTCCTGGTTCCAAGCTCCCCCCCACACTAGGGAACCGTACAGCAGGTGCTGTGATCCAATTTCCAGTTCCCTCAACAAGAGGCTACACCCATTGTGGCTCTCAAAACACTTGGTTATTGAAGGAATTTTTGAAAATGGCTCTTCCTGTCTTTTGGGTTGCCCACCCCTGCCAGGGAGTTGGACGATGACGTGGTGAAGGTGGGCTGTACACACAGTTTATTCTGATCATTTTTATTTATTTCATTCTCCAATAGATGTCTGCTGCAGTACACACTATAGGAACATCCACTCCTGATTTCTGCTGAGAGGCAACCAGCCAGAGACACAATTTGAAAGGATGGTGCCTGTTTCCAAAAGCTGATGTCAAGACGCTACTACTAGGAGCAATAAATGTATAAAGATGAATGGGACTGCAAGGCAAGGAAAACTAAAGGCTACATAAATTTGTTCGTTTTAGGGGGAAACATTTCCACAAAATATATAAAGAAAGCCATCTTGTTGTTGTGTATGTGCTTTTCCACAGATATATATTTTAGTTAATATCATATTGAGAGTCAACTAAAGTCTCTATCTTCATTGAGTATTTTGGTATCAAATTACCCTCAATGGTAACTAAAGTGATAATGAACCTTAATGAGATGGGAGATGGCTGCCAAAAGGCAAGCTCTTTCTAACATGTGCAGCTGAGCCATTATAGTCCCACAGTGTCAAGATTCCCCCCCATCCATGAAGGTGAGAGGGCAGACTGTGAGCTTAAGTGTATTTATGTAACCCTAGTTCATTTCCACAGATTTGCCTTCTAGTCTCATATTTTCCAGAGAGCATTTCCTGTTCTCTGTCTTATTTAGAACTGGTGAAGGACAGAAATGTACTCAATCTTTTGAAATCTCTATGACTTTCAGACTTCTAAAGCATAAACCTATCACCTCATCTAGGAATGAAGCAACCACTTTTTTCCTTGATTGTGTCTAGTTTCCATCTGACCTCACTCTGTCACTGTAATTCCTTGCTCCTGCTCCTCAAGATGCAAAACCTGCATACTGCTATTACTGTGGCAATCATCTGAGATCATTATTAATTAGCTTGAAGGTCTTCATTGCATCAGGAGACTGTGATAGTGTTATGATACTGAATACTTGTTAAGAAAGTTATTCCTTGATGGATCATTTTAACTTGATGGTTACTTAACCTACCAATCAATTCATTATGTAGTAGTTTCCAATGTATATATTACTCTTCTTGAATTACATAGAAGTCTCCAGAGACCTACTACTCAGCATCCCCAGACGTGTTTGATGTAAGGCTAGCAAAATCTGTGTTCACTTTCTTTGTATAGAGGAAGAGTGTGCGTCTTTCATAACAAATTCAGAAGCTGTCTGCGTTGCATTGTGATTTTGCGCTTTAAAAAAAGTAAAACACTGAGCCATATAGAGGAAGATTTAAGTGAAAAAGTTCTTAATGCAGTCTGGCTATGACGTGATTACAGGTAGGTTAAATATATTAGTTCTCCACATATTACACTAGAGGTCATACAACATCTAATTTATTTCTTTGACTTTCACATTTCACACTCCCCTGAATGTAATTTCTTTCAATTTTCCCTGCTGTTAGTAATTGGCATGCTACACATTTCTTTTTTCCAGTCTGATTATACTGGCACTTCATTCAGTCTATCTATTAAGACTCATGGAGCAAACTCCACCCCCCGACTGGGTTGCTATTTCTTTCTGTATCATACTTGTTCATTTGCTAAGGGCACGAAGTCCTCATATATTTCACATTTAGAAAGGTTAGTACTTTCTAAAGGGAGAAATACAATTCATGAGCCAGTGGCTGATACTATCTTTCAGAACTGACATCTTCTGTCAACTTGTGTCTCCCACACAGTGCGATGCAGTGTTTTGGTATTTGTCTTCTTTAAAGGGGATAATGTCGCAACTGGATCTTGCAAAGTATCTTAGGCTATGTCTACACTGGCAGTTTAAGTTGACTTAAGGAGGCTTAAGTTGACTTAAAGTCACATCCACACTAGGCTTTCATTAAGTCATTTTAAGAAATTCCTTAAGTTGAGTTAATGAAAGCTTAAAATTGACTTAATAAGAACCACCCATTACCTCGACTTAAGCCTCCTTAGGTCAACCTAACCCTTCTTTAGGTTGACCTAAGCCCAGTGTGGATGTTTAAGTCCACTTTGTTAAGTCAACTTAAGGGTGGTTAGGTCGACTTAAAGTGGAGTAAGTTGACTTAGTCCACTTTGTTAAGTTGACTTAACTAAGGCTATGTCTACACTAGGAAAGACAACAGAGTCCTGTGGCACTTTTAAAGACAGATTTATTTATTGCATGCTCTTAGTCTTTAAAAGTGCCAGAGGACTCTGTTGTCTTTCTACAATAAACTAACACAGCTACCCCTTTGGAATTACACTAGGAAAAGTTACGTTGAAATGTGAAGTTTCCATTATTCTGTAAAGGGTTGAGGGAAACAGATTAAAGAGAATAAGAACTCACTCTCATCATCACAGTTATACTCTTGCCCCTCTTTTATTATCACCCTGTTGCACCATTTTACCTGCAAAACTCAACTGAGTTCAGTGATTTACTGGCATAATATATGTATAATGGAGTAGAACAACAGGCCTCTAGTTTTTTCAATAAAAAACACAGTGCATTGATCCGATAATGATTTTTTTTTTTTTCCCCCAGCTGCCTTGTATTTAAGGAACCTTTTCAGGCAGCCAGAGGTAATTGAAATGAAGTAACACTGAAGCAACACACATTGTCATTTCACCACACCCCTTGCACTAGGGGCTCTAAGGGTGGTAATGCAGAATCCCTAAGCCAGTTTTCTGACAGCTGAGGTTTCTCTTGGGTATAATTACAAAATACCCAGACAAGCTAGATTTACAAAAACACATTGGGACTGAGGATCCAGTTCAGATTCTGAAATCCACATAACATGTACAATTCCTCTTTGCTGTACAGCTTTCTATTATGTTATACAAAGTTTGTTCTCAAATCAGTATTTGGCTTCTGATACAAATTAGCCTCAGCAAAACCAATGTTTCACCTTTTTTAAAGTTCTCAAAAGCCACCCTTCATCATTTGCATTGGGGGTTGCAATCCTTTCTCTTTTATTTGATTACATTTCTGCATCAAGTTTCACTCAGGGTTTTATAATAAATATCTTGTTTTTGTGTGCCAAATAAAGTATATCCTAATAATCTGTCCCTGTCCGGTCAGCTCCCATTGTACCCAGGTACAATGAGGCAAATGCTGAGCCTCCTGGCACTTGGCAAAGGGTGCCCCCACCACCACCGTGGACCTGTCCCAGATCTACCTGGCCCTTAGGAGTCAACTTAGGCATCCAGTGTGGACGCTCTAAGTCGATTTGGCAAGGTCCCTTTAAGTCGACAATTTTTGAGTGCGGACATACTAAGTCGACTTATTTGGCCAAGTGTAGACATAACCTTAGTTAGTACCAGTCATCTTTCAGGCTCTTCTCTTATGGTTAGTACCAACATTAAAGATGTTCTGAAAATGCCATATCTGAGGATTTTAAGTCAGCTTATAAGCACTTAATTTCTCAGTGGAACAGTTTACAGTTTTGTTTTGTCAAAATCAAAATGTTGACTAAAGAAGATGCAATTTTTTTTTTTTTTAAGATTCTAAATTGCAATGAAGTATTTCAATTCAAGTCCCTTATTTTGACTTTCATTTTTTTCCTGATTCATAATATATTTTACATTATCAAAAATGTTTCAGTAAGGTAGTTTTGATATTGCCAAATCACTCTTTTTGCAGAATTTCCATTCTTAAAAAAAAAAAAAAAAAAAAAAAAAAAAGTAGGAGGATTAAAAATCCAAATTCCACATGACAGAAATTCCACTTTCCAACCAGTTCTAAATAAATGACTTGCCTGAGTTCACACAGAAGTCTGAATAAGAACTTGTTCTAATATGTGTATTTTTTGTTTGTTTGTTTTAACTTTATCAGGAAGCTAGGCGGAAGAGAAGTTGGGGGAAAAAAATCTATAAGTGAAACGGACGAAAACAGAGAAGCTTTAGAAAAATCTTATTTTCCCTATTCTAGTATTTCCTTCCAAACACTGAAAATAAACTCTCTCTTTCTGTGATTATTTACTATTGTCACATGGAAAAAATGGGATTAGAAACCAGCTGGTCACCTAGCCTCATCACTTAATGACAAGAACCTATTTCCACTGTTATAAATCATAGCACTATTATTAAAGAAGTTCCAGAGGGGTAGCCGTGTTAGTTTAGGTCAGCAAAAACAAACAAACAAACAAAGAGTCCTGTGGCAGCTTTAAAGACTAACAAATTTATTTATTGCATGAGGTTTCATGGGAGAAAATCCCACTTCGTCAGACGCTTTGAAGATGGGGGAATTTACAGAATGGGAGGAAATTAAATGAAGGGAAATGTATGACACAGGATCATCAGGCTGTAACAGCAAATCAAAATAGGTGTTGGGATTTTGATTTTGATTTGCTGTTACAGCCTGATGATCCTGTGTCATACATTTCCCTTCATTTAATTTCCTCCCATTCTGTAAATTCCCCCATCTTCAAAGCGTCTGACGAAGTGGGATTTTCTCCCATGAATCCTCATGCGATCAATAAATTTGTTAGTCTAGAAAAGTGCCACAGGATTCCTTGGGTACTTCTACACTGGAAGCTCTGTTAAGTTGACTTAACCAAGGTCGACTTTAAGGGTGCATCTACACTTGTAAATTAAGTTGACTTAAGCCTGCTTAAGTTGATTTAAGGAAATTTTAAGTCAACTTTATAAAACCAAGTTTAAAGTGGATTTACTGGCTAAGTTGACTTTATTAAATCGACTTAAGCCAGGGTAGATGTGGCTTAGCCCTAAGTCGACTTAAAGGGCCCCCAAGGCTCCCCCATTGACCTCCCTGCCAGGGTGCCTGGCACAGCCAGAGCCTGGCATGCCCACCCACAGGGCAGGACACAACCCTACCCACCCCGCTCCTGTACCCTGCCCCTGTCCTGCTAAGCCCCCATTGTACCCTGGTACAATGGGGCAAATGCTGAAACCCCTGGCACTTTTAAAGGGGTGCCCGCCTCCACCATGGACCACTCCCAGGTCCACCTAGCCCCTAGAAGTCGACTTAGACATCCAGTGTGGATGCTCTAAGTCGATTTGGCAAGGTCAACTTTAAGTTGACCTAATTTTATAGTGTGGACATGCTAAGTCGACATAACAAAGTTGACTTAAAGTTGACTTTGTTAAGGCGACTTAGCAAAGTCAACTTATTTGGCCAAGTGTAGATATAGTTTAAGTCAACCTTGTTAAGTTGACTTAGAGACTCCACAGCCCTGTGTGGGGGCCTGGAGGCCAATTAAGTCAACTTAAGGGTTATCCCCCATCCACACTGGCTTAAGTCAACTTAATAAGGTCGACTTAAGCCTTAGGTTGACCTTTAGAAGTGGTGTTATTAAGTCAACTTAAGGAAGTGCTTAAGTCGACCTAATAAGCACCCAGTGTGGACACAGCGGTCTCTAGGTCAACTTAACGGTCCTTAAGTCGACCCAAGGCTTCAGTGTGTATGTACCCCTTGTTTGTATTGTTAAAGAAAAGGGGCTTGATTCACTACTACATTACTCCAGTTTTATGCTGGTGTAACTCTATTGATTTCAATGTCATTAAACAGATACAAAACAAAAATAATGTGATGGTGAATCAGACGGTAGGTATTTACAGGGTAGTAAAAATGTCTGTAGGGAAACGGCTTTTGAAAAAAATTATAAATAGACAGTTCACCAACCATCACATAGAGGGGTATATCTATGCATGATCCATGGCAGACCTTTCATCACTATCAAGGAGAGTTGTATATCTGTCAATCGAAGGCAAAGTATGCTTCACACACATCACATTCTGTTTTGCTTCTTTAACTTTCTCTTTAACATTGCTCATGAATCTGATTTACAAAAGAAGAATGAATAAGTAGTTTAAATCTTAGGTGACTAGGTAACTAGCCAAATCCATTCTTGGTGTGACTCCAGCTACTGCCAGTGGAGTTATCCTGAGGTGAATTTAAAACATTGAGTTTGTAAATAAATTGGAGATCCACCAAGGGGCCCAGTGCAGAAGTCTAGGAGATATTGGATGGATCTGAGTGGGTTAGGGTGATACCAAGATATAATTAAGGGTAATGAGATACTAATAAATAATTTACAGTACAATGTTAATTTTTGTTTTGTTTTAAATTGCCTTGGGAAAAGTTTGAAATTCTCCAGTAGGCTGAATATCAAGAAAGTCTTTCTAATGCTCAGATCTGTTTGATGGTTCAATAATCCCCAGAGGAACTTATTACTTAAAACTAGTATGGACCGAGCACCAAAAAATGAACCACGGCAGGATCTCTTCCATGTCAAAGTGCTGTATTCTCATTTTAAAAATATTCACCTTATGCAACAGATGTATTTGCAAGCCATGTTGTCAGTGAATTAGTGTATTAATCTGCTACAATTTGTGTTCACTGTATTGATATACTAGTATGATTATGATTCATTTCATAAAGTTCAAATAAGTGCAGGATGTAATTTAGACCAAAATGTAAACACTTTTAGAGCGGTTTTCTTATTTTTTTCTTCTGAATCCAACTGCAATGTTTTATGTTACTTAGGAATTTCTTCCTGAAACATTGTTAAGAGGAAAATAGTAAACTTCCCAAAATAACTTTGTAAAGGAGATGAATAAACATCAGTGTCATTTCATAAATGTAATCCTCCTCTGCATAAATGTTATTGGCTAAAATACACTATGAAACCCCCCAAATAGATTTATACCAAGCTTATTTAGGTCCCATTCAATGAGTAATTAATATTATTGATCGCCTCAGTCTGAAAGCACAAGCCACAGACACGCATGCTTCTGAGAGAAAATAGTCAGGGGGTGTTTAAAATGAGTCAGTTTAAAAGGCTACTGGCAAAAGACAGGCATGGAGAGTTAACGAAGTATGTTCTTTACAATCCATCAGCTATCACAATGCAGCTATCTGGTGATAAAAATCAATATAAACGCTGTCAGATACACAGCATTGCTTCATGGGGAACTTTAACCTCAATATGTCATTGTACAGGTATTTAAGCATCAGGCCAAACTGTAGAAGAGCTTAATGTGGTTCTGAGCTTGTAAACTCTGCCAGATGATTTATTTATTTTGCAATTTTGTTTGCTTCCAGCACACATCTCTTTAATGCATTCATCTCCACAGTGTTCTTTTCCAGACAGTTATAAACATACTTTGGCCTGAAACCTTTCAAATACACTACAGTTAAATTAATATTCTGATTTTGGTATGGATGTGAAAAAATGTATAAAATTTTGAGGTCTTCCAAGATAAGTTTTTTCCTTACTAACTTTAATTGTAAAGTTCAGAATCGTTTACCATAATGAATGTTGATTTAAATCATTCCTTTTTTCAAACATGTGAATTTGAGTAGAGCACTGCTCCTCAAAGATATATACCCACAGTCAATATATTTTACAGGTGGGCTAAAATGAATTTAAATTGCCATCAAATAAGACTGCCATGATGCAGCTTAGTTAAAAAATACATATACATAGTTTGGTTTTATTGTGTGTGTTAGGAATGGGTATTATTTTGTAAAATCCACAACATTAATTATCCCAGTTACATTCCTTTGACTTCTACACAGATGAATCATTTAGATCTCAGTACTTTAAATTCAAACTATTCTCTTTGGGTTAGCATTCCCCAAGATCAGAACACAGAGACAAGCAAGGAAGCCTCATTGCATTTATTTCCACAGTAATCAAATCAGAGGAAACTCCAGGATACATGAGCTACATACTAAGCAGGCTTTCTGATTGTATTGGTAGGCTGAGCATCCCTTTCATACTCCCATCCCACTCCTGCTCCATACTCTTAAAACTGCTTGACCATTTCCTCTTTGCTTCAGGTATTATTTCCCCTAAAATATTCCTGTTTTCCCCAATCACTTTATGGTCCCACAAAAGACATCCCTGTATCCTGTTGGGTCACTTTAGGCAGCTGACAACTTAAGCAGATACTAGGACAGCAAGTGACAAGATGGTAGGACAAGTGGGTGACTTAGCCATGTTCTCTCATTTAGGTTGAGTAGAAAAAGTTCTTGCTTTCATTGAAACATTTTAGGAGCTCTTCTCAGTCAAAAAGCTATAAGCTATCATAAGCACTCAGGTCCTGGTCACAGCTCCTTCTGTCTGCCATCACCTCAAGAGCACCCTTCCTGTATCCATTGCCAACACATGTGCCGTAGTCCTACTCACTCCTTTTCCACATGAGCACACATTGAATCCAGAAACAAGGACACAACTACAGAGACAGAGGATTATCCTTGGCAAGTGCAAATGGAATAATCTTCCTCTCTTCTAGGTCATGTTCACTTGCATAGGAGACACTTCCCTCCACTGAGAATCGCTCAATTATTTCCCCCTCAGGGGTGTCAGAAAGGTATGAATCTAGTTCCCCTCTTCCTCTGTGTCCTTCCCTGCCACCCACACTCTCTAATCAACCAGCTACACTACTGACTTTGATCTGAAAATCTGATAGGGTAAAACTCAGCCATCTATATCAATGAGTGAAGACAACGTAAATGTGCCTCATGTAACCTGTACCCACTCATATTGTCTATTTGTCCCCAAGAGTTTGCCCACCATCCGTAGTGAATACTCTCACCAGGGTAACCTCTCAAGTTTTCAGTTCTGCTCTGACAAGTCACCTCATTTTCCTGAATGTCTCTGCTGCAATTATATTTTACCTAACGTAGCTAGAAACAGCTACAGCAGCAGCCTGCTACCAAAAAGACAGCCTTTTTAGGTCTTAAATGAATTACCTTACATGAAAATTACCTTACATGTTTATAATATAAACTATACAAATTATGTATTCATAGTAAGTCTGATATTCCTATTTATTGATGTACTAAAATATAGCTAAAGTGGTTTGTAGCATTCTGGTCCCTTGGCGGGCAGGGAAGATGCCCCCTTCAGGTGCCTTAGGGGAATTAGCAGTGGTAGGCATCCTTCGCAGCCCAGAGTCAGTCACAACCCCCCCCAACCCCCAGGCGGGGCAGGGCAGGCACAGAGTCAATTGCCCCCAGCATGGGAGCCACAAACCACTTATCAGGCTTGGCAGAGGTTTGAGAACACCAAGTGGCGTGAAAAGGGAAAAAGGGGTAAGGAGGGGAACACAGGCCTACCCACTCCACCGCATCCCAGCGTGGAGCCTGCCATTGAGCCAGCGGGGCTCCAGCCAAAACATGCTGGGGCTCACCAGTTAGCACACCACCCTCCCTGGGCTACTTCCTCCTACCACTATCCAAGTACCTACGTCCACAGTGGGGTAGCTATCACTGGGATCTCCTTCATAAGTGGCTCTGGGAATCCCAGTAAAGCCCTCAGTGTCTATGGGAGGTAGGTCTGGCAGCTCTTCAGGCATTTCAGCAAAGGGCAGCTCCTGCAGGTCCAGGGGTCCATACAGCACCGGTGGCTCCCCCTCAGACAGTGGGAGCTCCTCCATGGGGTAGAAGCTGCACAGCTCCACATCCATCTCCTCTCCGGGAGGGGGATCTTCCTCCTCATCCGGCAGCTGGTCCACACCCCAATGGGCACAGGGGTGACCCCCCCCCAGGTGGCTGCATCAGGGTTCCCCTCCCAGTTGTTAGGCCCAGGCAGGCTGGGAGGGCCATTGGGGGGGGGGGGGGGGGGGGGCAAGCAGAACAGGTCACTTGGCCTGAGCCAGATGCCTTCTCACTGGCTGTCTGCCAGCTGGGATGTCCTTTCCCCTCCACAGCTCAACCCCAACTGAGCCTCTGGCTTGGCTTTTTATATTTCCTGGCCTGGCCTGGCCCCGCCCTTCTGCTTCCCGGTCCTGGTACCTGCAGTACCCCATTCTGACCAGGGGGGCTGTTTGGGCCAGTTCTTCGGCCCCGGCTCAGGGGAAGGCCACAGTGCCTGCTTACATGGTTAAATAAGTTTCTTTAATAAAAATCTTTGGATATAGAATGAACGTTAATGTGTTGCAGTTAATTGTTCCTTTGCTTAACAGTAGGGTGAGAGTCTTGTGACAGTTAAAAATATATTATATTTATATATTAAATGTTTATTTCATTGGCATGATTGGGAAGGGTGAGAGAAGCCAAGAAACTTATTACATGAAAATGTTTCTGTACTCCTTGCTGCTATTATAAATATGTGAAATATTAAGTTTATGGAATGTAAGGTAAGCAACTTTTTTTAAAGATATATTTTTAAAAGTTTCTCTTCTGGCAATGCAGACTCTGTAAATCCAGATGCTAATTTCAGGACTCAAATCTAAATGTGCTTATTTCCCATTTTCCAATATTGCTGCTACAGGCAAAATTTAGAAAATGTACTCAAGCCCCTACTCCCTCCCCTCCCCCTCCCAGAATCAGGCTGTTATGTCATAAGTATAGTATATTGTTTTGCATATATTAATGAAACAATTAGAGTCGTAATTTCATTCACTTCAATATTTATTCTTTTCTAAAGTGTGTTGAATTGGTCTGTTTTCTCTGCTTTCCCATTATGTTTGTTATTAGAAAAAGACTGTCATTTTCCTGTTGTTCTAACCTTTCATAAAAGTTAACCAACTGTAAATGTCTAAATCTTCCTATAAAATAAAGCACTTTGCTTTACAGCTTTGACCATTCTTGCTAGACAAATTGGCGAGAACCACTCAAATGCTGCTGAAGAATCAGCCTTCAAAAGCAAGGTTTCAGTGTTTCTAGCCAATGAATCTAACAGACTAAGGACCAGATTCTCACCTAATATAAATCACATAGCTCAAATCAAGCCAATTATCCTATTACAGGTCTCACCAGCTAAGGATCTGGCCTAAAGAGGGAACATGATTTATTAGATGTTGTTTATACTCTCACTGCTACCCCCCCCCCCCCCTCTTATTAATTGTCTGAATGGCCTGGGCTTCCATTTAGGCTCAACTCTGGCTGTCTCAAAAATACTGTTACCAGGGTGATTTCTACGCTCCTGGGACTGCAGGAGTATTTTGAAAGACATGTGAGTTGATGGCTCAGGAGATTATTAATAGGAAAGGAAACTTTTGACTTCGAAGTCACTGATTCAAATCCAGTTTAATAGCCATCTAGTGACATGGTTCTTTAATGACCTATACAAAAATCAGTGAATGGCACCACTTCTTTTTAGTGGGTATGTATTCAAAAATCATCAGCCCGAATTATCAACTTTTTAGCAGTCTCTTCACAGGCACAATTACATAAGCAAAACTCTACCAGTTGCAGTAGCAAAGGTAGAAATGTTAGTGTAAGCAAGACTCAAAGAAAGATAAAGGGTCCAATTCACCACTTGCTCTCATGTTGTGCTATCATTATACCCATGTAGTAGATATACAATGTTACCATTCTGATTTAGTAGCACTTTACATTCATTTTGACACAGGTGTAAATAACACACAGTGCAGTGCTGCAGTAAATCAAGCTCAAAGTTCTTCCTTCTTATTCAGCAGTGGTTCACAAAAATACATATATTATCACCTTCTTTTATGCCTTCTTGAAGACTGCTGACTACCCCTACTCTAGGATTGCCCTCTTCTGTAGACCAGCTTTTTAATTTTGTCAGACATCAGGAGCTGCAGCCTTAATGAGAACATTTTGTACTCAGTATTTTAGGGAGCCTGGAATCTGTAGTTAAAGGGGTGGGAACTAAAATAAAATCCAACTAATTGTAAAAAGAATAGTTAGAAATATGGCCAGTAGCAAGTGAAATTTGAAGCTTGTAAAGCTCGGTCATGCTGGCATACATTTAACTTCTAGTATGACAGGAAGTCATTGTTCCTGGAGGGATTAAAAATGCTTACATAATAGGAGATTGAATCTGTTACTTTTATGCTCATATTCCAGCAAAGTCTGGCACAGTCTGAAGAAAACCATTTCAAAGCACTGATGGGAAGTATCAAGATGATTAGTAGGTTTTCACTGTCAGGTATAGATGTAGCAGTGCAAAATACTATTGGCTTAGATTCTGAGACAGAATGTGTTCTGTATAGGGAAACAATATTGAAAAGTATGAAAAATGTTGGACCAAAATCCATTAAACCATTTTATGATTGTGCAGCAGATTAACATTTTCCAATTTTCCTAAGCATTATATATTTGTCATAAATAATGTGAATATAAATAAGAATCCGGATGCAAATACTTATTATTATGAAATATGGCCTTTGATAATAGAGTACAATTTAATGCCAAAGGTGGATGGGTTTTTATTGTTGTTTTGTCTCACACCAAAGATTCATGTTACATTATTAATAACCTAGTAATCTGTTATGACAAAAATGAATCAATAAAGGGGTGCAATTCTGCAATAGATTTCTGATCTTTGGATGAATTTGGATCTTTTGTTGCACTGTACTGATGGTCTCTACAAGCAATGGACTCCCATTCTTATTAGGTCAAGGTATAAAGTAGCAATTTCCCTTCACTTCTATACATACTAGAAAAGGCTGATAGTAGAAATGTCTCAAGTGAATTGAGCAGGACAAGCTTGCTTATGGGATCACTGATCCCATTATGAAAGCAATATCAATGCAAAATCTACCTGTTTTACCAAGATGAAAGCCTCTTTTAAAACCACTCTGACAAGCTACTTTAGAAGGGTTGACTGTTTTGTTCATCTGGAATGGTAGGCCACATGGAGAGGGCATCTGTTGACAATTGTATTCAATTTCACTGCTTCTTTTGAGAGATGGTGGATCAGTTTCCAACAAACTTGGTGGAATTTCCCTTATTAAATCCAATGGGAATTAACACTGGGTGATACTGTGCCTCTCAGACTTACTCTTTTGGAATGGCTGAAACAGAGACTTACAACCAAAATGGATGCTCCTGCCAACATTGGGTTTAAGCCCTCATAAGGTTGAGTATTCGGAGAACAATATGTAAAGGGGAGAGAGCTGTACATTTATGTATTTTATCAAAATATTTTTAAAAAATCAGGATAATTTTATTTTTTACAAATGAATAATTTTAATTTCATTCAACATTTGCAATCATTTTCAATGAAAAAATGACAGTTTTTCATTTCAAATATTTGTTGCTCCCACCCTTCTCTCATTTTTTTCTAGGGGGGGGGGAGGGTGTGGAAAAAAAGGATGGACAAGATTAAAAAATGAAGGAAAACAGGATATTTTCCCATCCTGTAGAATGACTTCTTAAAATTTAATTTAAAATGTCTAGAAACAATATTTTAACAATGCAATTTCTTCAATAAAAATTGATGGTATCAAAAGATTTTTTTTTAAAACAAAAGTCATCAAAAAGTTGAGTACTTCTATCAGAGAGAGAGAAAGAGAGCACATTAGAATATGTAGCATTGTTCAAATTCAGAGATTCAGTAAAGTAGCTGGCTGTATGCACTGTCAAACATTCTATACAAACAAGGAGTCCTGCGGCACTTTTAAAGACTAACAAATGTATTTATCGCATGAGCTTTCATGGGAGAAAAATCCCACTTCGTCAGACACTTTGAAGATGGGGAATTTACAGAATGGGAGGAAAATAAATGCAAGGAAATGTAAGACATAGGATCAGGTCAGGCTGTAACAGCAAAACATTCTATAGTAGCCCTTCTTCATTTAAGGGGAGAATAAGTGTAAATTGTGCATAGTTTTTCATATAATTTTACAGGAACAGATGACTTAGTGCAGTTCTGACTGTATCATTATAATTGTTAGCACTTCTCTTGTTCAACTCTAGCTCCAGGTGTTCCTTTTTATTGCTCATTCCATATGCTCAAACAGTTTTTAATGACTAGATAGCCACTTCTGTCAGGTTTAGGATTTCATAGAAGTCAAAACAAAATATGTTCTGAAACAGCACAAACATTCAGTAGTGTCTTTTTTGTCAGAGGTAAATGGCATTATTTCTAAGGACAAGATTTTCCAGCATATATTCTTTTTTTTTTGGTATTTGTGAGTTGTGTAATTATGCCAGACTCTTTCTGTCTATCTGTCTGTATTATTCCATAGGTTGAATAGTCTTTCTAACACATAATCCTTAATCCTATTTCATGCTTTTCTTTCCCCCAGCCAGAGGTCTTGAATGGGTGAATCATAGAATTCTGTGCATAAAAGTGTAAATGGTGAAAAATAGTGACAAATGTGGTGTCACACACATCCTTCTCAATATACTGAGCATAAATTACCAGGCAAGCATGGGCAGTGGACAACAGAATGCACTTGCTTACATTCAGAAGTTTATTGAATAAACTGATAGCCAAGCAGATATCAACCTGACACTGGATGGCAATGATATGGGAAAAAGGTACCCAGTAGCTTCTGAGACTATATCTCCCTTTCTTGGGATCCCTGTCTCTATTATTGTCACTATGATTTGACAATGCCATCGATTCCTTGTGAACTAGGGGGAGTCACTACTTTACTGAGCTACAGGAGTTACTCTCATCCCTATAGCACATCTTCACAAAACAGTGCGAAACAGTGTGACTGTGTGTACAAGACATCATGGGGCCCATCCATTCCATGGATTTTGTTGCTCTGTGCTAGAGTTGTCTGGAGTCACTTTACTACCTGCCATGCCTGTGCAACACCTGCTTTGGCATCTGGGAATATTGTCCTTCTTTTCTCCTTTCTCTTTGGGATGAGTTTGGACTTTTTCTTACTGCAGATGCATGCAGAAGCTGTAGCTACCTCTTGGGTTTTCCATAATTAAGAACACTCCGACATTGTTGCATAATTGCCTGGTCCCAACCATGGTCACAGTTGCCGATTGGAGTCTTGGGTATGGGTGTCCTTCTGTTGATTTGAAGACCTTGACTTCAGCAGTGAGCTCAGAAGTGGGTAGTGTTTATTCTGAAAGTGCTGCTCACCCACTTCCATGCCTTCCTACCCAGTTCTACCAATTTCTGTCTTTCTCCAAGTCTATTCGGAAGAAGGAACTTGGAGCCTAAGGACATCTGATTGTTTTACTATACAATAAGAAGATAAGTGAATTCATATTATCAGGTCTGGCTACGTTTAGGTTAACTGCACAGTTTTGCCATTTTCAACTAAGAAATATTTTTTAGAAATTTGCAGGCAAAGACCAAAACCAATCATATGCAACCAAGCAGAGAAACAAAAAGCCCGCTGGAATCTGTTTACAGCATCTCAATTGCTGTCATTTTAACCTAAATGCTTTGTGTATTTTCTGCTCTTCAGTTTGAAACATTTACTGCCACTATTATATTTTGCAATTACAGTGAAGTGAGGCAGAAAATAGCAGTTCAAAATGTATTCAAGTAATGAAGTTTCAACCATTATTTGAAAAGCTGTGGTTATTTTCCTAAATATTTAATCTTCCTAGCAGCATGGATTCCTAATTGATCTTTATGTATTATTGTTCTTGGACATTTCTAATTGACTTTTAATTGTTACTTTACTACAGTGGAGAATAGAGTGGACGATAAGTTATGTATGAGAGAGATGTTACGCTATGCAACATCAACCACACTTACTAAAATACGTTTTAAGTTGATCAGTATTTTGCCAGGATTAAAACATTTTCATGTATACCATGCACTTATACTCTTTTTCAAGTCCCCTTGACCAACTGCCAAGAAACCACCATGAATACATTACAGTTTACATCTAAATTAGATAAATAGATGGTTAAAAATATTTAAGATCACACTATTGAAAATGAAAATTTCTTACTGATTGGACAAGAACCATTTTTTCTGGTATGCAAAAGTCCATGAGATGTTCAAAGAAAAATTCTTTGCTCCCCACATGCCTAGGGCTTGTATTAAATTCCTTCTATACATGACATGATTATCACAGTACATCAAGTGTGATTGGAAATATTAATTCTTAGAAAAACTGACAGGGAAGGTTTATCACAAGAGAACTTCAAATTATATTAGTATTTGTGAAACTGTCTTATTTAGGAAAAAACAAACAAACTCTAATCTCCTTCATTCTAACTGGTAATAGATATGAGGGAAGGGATTACTAGTCTAATTAAGATCTGAGAATTTATCAGAATTGTATCAATAGTGAAAATACAACACCTACTTCAGGAGACGCAATTTCACCGAGTTAACAAGACTTAATGTCTTTGGAAGCCCCAAGACAATGTAAGAGTCATAGATGGGAACCTCAAGGCATAGCTATACTCACGTCTGTCCCAGGGGGCAGGGAGATCAGGGTCCAGGACCAATGTTCCCTCTAAGATGATGATGCAGCCGAGCAAGTTATGGTACTCATTGAGCGGCAATTTGCGAAGCATCACACGGCATGGGCAACATTTTTTTGGCGCCAGAAGCATCAGCATGCCTAAGTACTTTAATTCAAAAGAAATGCATAGATGTTGTCTTTTCATGCAAACTTTAATAAAAATGTTAAACTGAAATACTGTAGTTTTAGTAATTTACTAAACAAATGTGAGACGATGACACTTGCTGCTTATCTAGCCTCTACCGGCTGGAAAGAAGAGATGTGGGAGTTGGGCAACCTCACTATTGTCAGCTATAACAACAACCTGTTAGGAGGACGGCTCTGATGTCATAACAGCAAAACTATCTGACCTTTGATCTTGTAACGTAAATAAACGGCCATGCTGAGGGCTGTAAACTAACCAGTAGAGAGTCCTTAGTAGCTTTTGATTAACAAAAATGATCCCCCTTCCAGCTACTGATAAAGCTATGTTGTTGGTGTTTAAAATTACGTATGCACTTCCCTCCTGCCCCGCGCCTTTTAATTTAGTGGGAGGATTTTTTGTTTTGTTTTGTTTTTTATATTACTGTGCTTATTATAACTTTGAGAAAAGTTAGGGAGAAGAGACGCAGGGATCATCGGGCTGAGGAGAAATGACGATGGGTTGGGCTGGGGAGAAGAGATAGGGGGTGGGCTGTTCGGGCTTCTGTGATAGGTGCACGGGAATGCGATGGCCGCGGTACAGCCATGCACCCGTAGAGTTAGAGGGAACATAGGTCGGGACACAGGGCTAATCAGCAGAAATGCAGGGCCCAGAGCTGTTGCTCCAACTGCTTCCCTCAAGGATGACCCTGGCTATACTAGGAAAAAAAATACTTACTGCAGTGAATCTTAGAGCCCTGGTCCAATCAGTGTGGTTTGTGTCGCAGGGCTAAAAATAGCTAAAAAAGAGCTGATCTGGGCTCTGAAACTCACTGCTGCAGGATATTTTTTATAGTGAAGATGTACTCTTAGGCTATGTCTACACTTGTTAATTTACGTCGACTTAGCTAAGTCGACTTAACAAAGTTGACTTTGTTAAGTCGACTTAGCATGTCCACACTTAAATTTAAGTCGACTTTGAGGGGACCCTACAAAGTCGACCTAGAGTGTCCACATTGGACGCCTAAGTCGACTTGTAGGGGCTAGGTGGACCTGGGACTGGTCCACAGTGGTAGGGGGTGCACCCCTTGCCAAGTGCCAGGGGGCTCAGCCTGTGCCCCATTGTACCTGGGTACAATGGGGCAAAGGGGGACAGGGACCCTGGCAGGCCATAGGGGCAGGGTGGGCAGGGCAGACTGCACTGTGGGGGGGCATGCCAGGCTCTCCCTGTGCCAGCCATCCTGGCAGGGAGGGCAGTGGGGAAGCCTTGGAGGCCCCTAAGTCAACTTAAGAAAGTCGACTTAAGCAGAAAGTCGACTTAAAAGGAGGTTTAACAAACTCGACTTAATTTTTCTTTAAGTCGACTTAAGCAGCTGCTTAAGTCCACTTAAGGAAAGTGTAGTGTGGACGCAGAGTAAATTAAATCAACTTAAGCAAGCTTAAGTCGACTTAATTTACAAGTGTAGACACACCCTTAGATACTGTCTTAGATTTTATAAGGCATATGTGCATTGTTCCTCTCAAGATTGCAAGTGATTTAGTGGTGATTGCTAGTGCATCACCTAAGTGACTTAGACAGCTAAGTTCAGTTCTCAAAAAGCACTTGGGAGACCAAACCCCATTGATTTTCTACCCCACTGGGCTCCTAAACATACACCTATTAGTACATCTACACAGCAAGCAGAAACCCATGGCAGCAAGTATTAAATCCTGGGTCTACACAGTTTGGATTGCAGGATTCGCACTACAATGCTAAAAATAGCTGCGTGGACATTTCGGCTTGGGCTCTGAAGTCCATCACCCATGTCTCTGGGCTTCCAAGTCTGAACCCAATGTCCACACAGCCATTTTTAGTGCCAGAGGGGGAGTGCTAAGATTTGCTGCCATAGGTTTCTGACTGCTGACAATAAGTGTCCTAAGTAACTTTTGAAAACATGTCTTGGCTGGCGTCATCCTTTAGGGTACATCTACACTGCAGTTGGAGTTGTGATTTACTGCTCATATGTGCTTAGTAAAATAGTGAAGATGGTGTGAGAGGACAAACTAAGTGTGCACTCTAGTACAGGGCATGACAAAGCCTGCATGACTGCATCTTCCTGACTATTTTTGGTGAGCTAGCCAAACTAAAACTAATGTAAGTAGGCTTTCATGACTGCAAATCACACCTTTAATTGCATTGTTGCCATAAAATTAGGCCTTTCAAGGCTGAATGAAGCCATACTTAGATATCTTTAAAAAGCTGGGCTTATAAGGTATAAATATTCTTAAATATTGTGCATTAGGGGACAATCACTTCACAACTAAGTCCCCTAACATGATTGTAGCATAAACTAGTTTATTCAGCTTAAGTCTTCTGTTTTTATTTCCACTTTGTGATTAGTATGTGACTATGGGTATAGTGCAGTTTTGTACAAGGTGTAAAAGGAAACTGGTTTGCTTTGCTTTGCTTTTACATTGATAGCATGCATGTGTGTGTGATGTGTGTGATCTTTAGAGTTAGGTCTATTAGTACATCAAATGCTGTTGGTTTATCTACATAATTATTTATATCGTTGCTCTAAATGTCAGTGTTAGCAACTTTCTATAAAAACCCAGGCAGTGTTCATCACATTTCTACTTGAGATTTCATGGCAGTTGTACTGGAGTCAGCATTTACTGTAAGAAAATAGTTAATAACTACTCTTAAGCACAGAGCTAAGTGCTTTGATGGATTGAGGGACTAATAATGGCACTAAAAATGGTTTAGATATTTTGAAAAACAGATACCAGTTTGTTGTAATTTTTATACTGAACACTTTGCTGATGCTTTAAGCTTATTCCCTGCAGACAGGTTCAGAAATTCTAAAAGCATGGCAGTTAAGAGCAAAGGGATATCAGACTCCTGGTTATGACCAGGAAATGGTCCTGTGAGCCCAATATACTTATGTTTCAGAAGGGAATAGCATGCATAATTTCCGCAGCGAGGAGGAGGGGAAAGGGGCTGTTGAAAGCTGATGCTTGCAATTTACGTTTGTTTGTGTGTGTCTGAAGGAAAATGTGCAATGGTATTTGAGGCTCTGAAAGGACTCAGATGACATCATCACCTCTAGCAACCCTATCTGTAGCCCAAACATCATCTGAAATGAAATGGGGATTGGACTTTAACAGCAGCAGTAAAAACAGCAGCTCCAGCTCAATTCAACTAACTTTAATTTGTTTTCCCCAAAAGTATGGTCATTACCATCTTTGATGCCACCCAAGAAACTGTCAAACAAGGGAGCTGGGGTTTCTTCTAACGATTCATTCCAGTTGAAGAGAAAGGAAATAAGGGATCTTGTAAAAATTAAAGCCTTATTTACATTGCAAGTGCTTTGCTGTTTTTCCTTCTTTTCTTTATTTTTAATATAAGGTTAAAGGATTCTTAACAGTGTATGCCGTGGCATTATGCAGGCTGACAGCTCTGTATACCAACCCCCAAACCTTTTTAAACGCTCTTTAACATTGGACAGTGACTGGATTTTGTTAATGCCTTTCTTTATTCTATATGGATTTCTCTTTATTCTATATGAATTAACACAACGGTGTCTTGAACGACATGTAGTGCTGTGCTGGAAAATGACTTTAAAAGGTTGGATTATGGGTTACCATGTTCATTATCTCTCCGGGGAGATGCATCTCATATTTGCGAGATACCTAGATCAGATTTTATCACATAACACATAAATGTTTCTTTATCAAATGCCAGTTCTGCAAACTTCACCCAAGTTCTAAAATTCAAGCTGTGTCCCTTCTGGTTGTATGCCATCATGAAGTAATTAAGAGACTGTGGCCCAATTACCTCAGATACATCTGTAAAACCAGGGCCCTCATTTACACATTCTCCTCCACTGTCCTCAGTGCTGTTGCATAAGCGTACCTGTTAACAAAAATAGGCTATGCATTTAAATGGATGAATAGTCTGAGTTAACTCAAGTTTTGTTACTTTTGGATAGTTAGCATGGAAGGAAAATCAATAAGGGAACACACAAAGAAGGCTGAATTGTTTAATGCCTATTTAACTTCAGTCTTCACTAAAAACATTGTACACATAATACAATTAATATTAACAACAAGAGGGAAAGGAACATAAACCAGAATAAGTAAAGAATGGATTAAAGAATATTTAGCTATTCAACTTGGCAGGGCCTATTACATTCACCCTAGGATATTTGAGGAACTAGCTGAAACCTTGGAATCATTTGTGATTATCATTGAGAACTCTTGGAGGAGAGAGGAAAGGCAAACAGAGTGCCTATCTTTAAGCAGGGGAAGGAAGAGGACCCAGAGATTATAGACCAGTCAGCCTCGCACCAATAACTGGAAAAGTACTGGAACAAATTATTAAACAATCAATCTGTAGTCACATACAGGATAATGAGGTTATAAGTAACAGCCAATGTAGATTTGTCAAGAACAAATTATGCCAAACCAAATTTCCTTCTTTGATAGGATTACTTGCCTAATCGATGGGGGGAAGCAGTAAATGTGATTTATCTTGATAATAGTAAAACTTTTCACTCTATCTCATGTGACATTCTCATAAACAAACTAGGAAAATGAGGTCTAGATTAAATTATTAACAGGAGGTATAACTGTTTTTGTTTTTATCTTTTTGTTTTTTTAAAAAACTAATTCAAAGTTATCAATTGGTGATTGTCAAACTGGAAGAATATGTCTTGTGGGATCCCACAGGAGTCAATCCTGGGTCCAGGAGTAGTCAATATTTTTATTAATCTTTTAGATAAAAAAGAGGAAAAATATTTATTAGATTTGTGAATGACAGTAAGGTGGGAGGGGTTGCAAGCACTTTCAAGTACAGGATTAGAATTCAAAATGACCGTGATAGTTTGGAGAATTGGTCTGAAATCAACAAAACCAAGTGCAAGTACTTGGGAAGGAAAAATCAAATGCACAAATACAAAATGAGGTATTAATGAGCTAAGCACCAGTATTGTACAAAAGGATCTGGGATTTATAGTATCACAGACGGAGGCAATGTCTGCTGGCAGACCACCACCACTATAATTATAGCAGTGGGTACTGTACACACAGCCATCCTTTTGTTGGTGGAGTGTGTCACTACAAAAGAGGCAGTGTGGGGGAGCTGAGAGGTGGACCTGTCAGCTCCCTGCAGGGAGTCCACAGGCTCCCTTCTCCCCCTCCTCCCCACCTCACAAGGCCTCCAGCAGCCCTTCTGCCACCAGGATCCAAGAGCTACCAGGACATCTCTGTCTATAGCAGTGGGAGGGCTGAAGTTGCTGGGGATCCTCCGTCATTGGTGGTGAGGGTGCTGAAGCTGCCGGGGATGGAGACACCCGGCAGTGGGGGCCTAAAGCTGCTAGGGCTCCTCTGTCCCTGGTCGCAGGAGGCTGAAGCCCCTGGGGCTCCTGCGTTCTGCTGCTGGAGCAGTGAAATTGACAGTAAGACAGCTCCCCACCTTAAAAGAGAAAACCAGACTGGCCCTGATTGGCATCCTGGGACATTTCCAGGGGTCATGTAGCACAACGAAAAACAGCTTGAGAGTACACACTCATTCTTTAGCGATAAAACAGTTGAACAAAAGTCACTATTCCGCTCATCTGTGTGGCTTTATTTTGTTGGCAAAACAGGGCAGTTTTGCTGACAAAGGAGTCGTTGTAGTGTGTACCCCGGGCTTGTTTTATTGGCAAAAGTCATCTTTAGCTGACAAAACTTTCTAGTGCATGCAAGGCCTGAATATGAACCAACAATGTGGTGTAGTTGTGAAAAAGGCTAATATCATTCTGGGCTATACTGACTGAAGTGTTGTATTATATAAGATAGTCCCCAGCTAGAGTACTAGGTCCAGTTTTGGTTGCTGAACTTTTAAAAAGATGTAGACAAATTGAAGAGAGAGGCCAGAAGAGGGGAAAAATGGTAAAAATGGTTTAGAAAAATGGATCTATGTGAAAAGGGTAAAAATACTAGGTATGTTTAGTCTTGTGTCAAAATGAATGGGGAGGAAATTATAACTGATTATCAACATGCTAAAGGCTGTAATAAAAAGGATGATGATCAGCTGGTTTTCATATCCTCTGACGGGAGTAATCAGCCCAATGTATTGCTGGGTTAGATATTAGGAAAAGCTTTCTTATGTAAGGATAGTTAAAAACTGGAATAGCTTCCAAGAGAGGCTGTGGAATCTCCATCACTAAGAATAGGTTGGACAAACATCTATCAGGGATGGTTTAGGTATACTTGGCCCTCCCTCAGTACAGGGGGACCTCCTGAAATCCCTATATTTCTGTGATATCTAGGAAAGTGTCAGTTAGCTGTCTAAATCCCTTGGTTTGTCTAGCCTTTCATCTCCTTCTTTTATGAATATGAATACCTGAAAGACGTGAACAGTCCAGATGTTACAATAATGATGCCCTATTAGTGCCTCAGATGGTTGAGTAGTCTGAATTAACTCAAGTTTTGTTACTTTTAGAAAGTTTTCAAATTATATAAAGTGGAGAATACTCAGAGTTTATGAGAATTTGGTAGTTTATTGTCTCTCCTAAGCTCAGTAGAGAGATCTAGCTAAGAAAAAAACATTTATTATTTTCTCATCTCTGAAGGTGCTTAGTAATTAAAGTTGGAAATTAGTAACATTACTTTAATATTCCAAAAAACACATACCAGCAAATAAAGTAATCAATCTTCAACTGAATATTCCAGCAAAACTCCTTTTAATTTAAAGGTGAGAGTATTTTTTCTCCCTGCATATTACATTTTCTAATAGGTTTTCTTAGATTAATTTTGATTTTCATATTGTCAGTGTGAGAGTTCATCATGATGTTTTAATTCAGTGCTATCCTGGAAGGGTTTCAAATGAAGGGAGCGTAGATTGACATAAATCTGAAGTGATGAGACAGCCATACCCATTGACTCACTAGATTCTAGTTAAATCCAGTATGCTTTGAAATTGCTTATTAAATGTGGTCAATCTCTATAACTTAATTTACTCTATCATTATAGTTGTGATTAAGATGGTGGTTACAGAGCTGCTTAATGATAAAAACATGCTGAATAACTGGCTAATTAAAGTCACTACACTTTTTGATGTTTTTCTCAATTGTTCCTTGGGGAAATGGTGAAGATATCCAATTACCACAATGGTTGTAAATATAGTGACTGCTGTGGTATGGAGTTTGTTTTGGAGAAAAAGATATTGGTAGTTGCAGAGGCAATAGAATAGTGGAGCAATGATCCCATTATGGGCCCTTTTTACATAAGCCTTTCCAAAAGAGCCAGTCATTGCCTTCCTAATGCAACATGTTGAAGAGCCTACTCCTATGAAGTCATAATGGCAAACTGCTGCCGTGGCTTCTGAATCTTTCCAGAGCATGGTGAACCTTTGAGAAGTTGCAGTACAAAGTGCACATACAGGGAGCAAGTGCTGAGCTAACTTTACTGATGAGCAGAAAGTAATCTAGGGCATCCTGAAATTTGATTTTATTTGAACACATGCAAATTAATAAATTCTGAACTATTAGGGGGAGGGTTTTCTATTCCTCATTCATCCAATGCATGCAGCTTCAGTGTGAGCTAGATGGCACCCTACCGAAAACTAAACAGATGACACCTGGGCAAATTTGACCCTCAGAAGACTTGAAAGTAAGTGGGTATTTGAATGAAAAGAAGCTATGAATTGGATGGATTCTGCATCAAGTCCTTTAGGTAGTCTTTTGTGTGATGTCCATGCATCAACAATGTGAACAAGCAGCTTCATTTTCAGATCAATATCAAAAGTGGAGATATTTGGGATGATAATTGAGCAGATACCTGGCGGAGATGAGACTGGGATTATTTTGATTTTCATGGTCAGTGACAGTTGATTGCCTGCATGCTATGAAATCACATGTTTATATCAAGGTATCTGCAACCCAGGGTGGGAACAGGAATATTTATAAAGTGAAATGAGAGTCATGATATTCTTTCAGTGGCAAGAGCATGGATGAAATGTGCACATGGTTCGGTACATATAAAAAGTTGATCATCAGAACAGATGGAAATGGGACACAGATGAGATCTGAGCTTTCTTGTACTACTTCAGCTATAATACACGAGATATAACTCAAAACAAAAACAAAGAACCCCGCCCCCCCAAAAAACAACAACAAAAGGCTGAGATCCTGCCAGCTACTATTTACATAAGGGGTTCCAAAGAAGTTAGGGAAGTAAGCCAATATTACTGGTTTAAATAAAGGGTGGATGGGTCAGGCCGATTATGCCCCCACCCCAAATGATGACATAATGTTTTCAAGGAGAAATAAAAAATATCATGATATAGTTGTGTGGTGCTGTCCCCCATTTTCAGAATAATTGTGAAGAATAGATTGAGTGTTTTAAATAAATTACTGTACATCTTTTCATGTGTTTGAATGAATCTGGCCTAGGATTGCAAAGTAGCTGTAGCACGATTTTATATTTTAGAAATAATTTTCATTCACGCTTGTAAAAATAGTATACTGTATTCTATTCAGATAATTCTCTGATCTTGCACTCTTTGCCTAATACTTTGAAAAGCAATCCTGGAAGGCAAGAGGTAAATTTACCTGTGGCATAAGTAGATACAACTTTTTTGACTTCAGTATAATGCAGAATGATGGGTTATGCTAGTGGTGAGCATGACCTGGATTGTGTGCATTTATCTGATTCAAATACATATTAATGACCAAGCTTGATTCTACAAAAAGGCATATGTGCTATTTTTATAAGCCTCTGTTGTTCCCAATGTGCAAGTCATGTACAGCTGCATCTTCCAGAAGTGGATGGGGAAACTGGGAGGAATTCTGCCTCAGGGAGATAGATTGCTTCCCCAGGCTCTGTGGCATACAGCATGAATGCATGTTTCTCCGATGGGCTATTTCATAGACTAGAGAAAAGGCTAGGACAATCCTCATTCACCTTTTAGAACTGCAATTCTGACACATCTCTGAGGAAGCTGCTCCATGAACGCTCCCTGCTCTTTTACCTCTTTGTAAATCCCTATCAAAATCTGCCCTGTAATGTTTAGATGTTAGACAGTTTTACAGTGTGCTTCTGTGATGGCTGCCATCACAGCTGATATACCAGAGACCTCTAGGCTTGCCACCTGGCCTGTATTTTTTTGTGGATTTGCCAATTGCCAGAAAAATTATTTAATCTGCTGGGGGGTTTTATGTGGGTCTAAAGATTTGAATTATCACAGTACACAGGGATATCTAAAGTTAAAAATTTCTGTGTCCAGCTAAAGATGCTACAGTGTTCCTACTTCCACAGTTTAACAGATCAAAATTGTTGAAAATACAGCAGCTGTCTCCCACCAACATGCAAGTGCTCCACGTATGTGTGAGAAAGCATTTGAGTCACGTGAAAGTGAGGACACATGGGAAGCATATTAAATAATGGAAGACGGGGGTGATGGTGCATCGCTTACATCAGAAACTGCACATTCAATGAGAACTTGCTAAACTGAACTGAGGATAAAGTCTGGCAGGGAAAATGTGCTGATAAAAACAAATGACTGATTTCTATCAGTTTATATGTGTTCTCTCTCTAGATACGATACTTGGCTGTTGAAGGGTGGGGGTTGTGGAGTTGCCCTGTGGCTGGGGGTTGGGCTTTCCTTGTTGGAGACTGGGAGCGCCAGCATTTTTTTGTTTTTCTTTTATGCGTATCAAAGGTGGTAACTGTAGCAACTTCTAGACACAAGAGCATGAACTGCTACAGATTGAGCTAAAGAGCCAAGAGCTGGCTGCGGAGCTGGGGCTGCAGCAAACTCAAACTCATTCCTATGGATCAGGCACAGAGGGGGACGAACAACCAGAGTCCTGTGGCACTTTTAAAGACTAACAGATTTATTTATCGCATGAGCTTTTGTGGGAGAAAATCCCACTTCATCAGACGCTTTGAAGATACACACACTCACCAGTGGGTTATCCTTTTATTATGACCAAGGGGTATTTCATGCAGTCCCTCTTGTGAGGAGTTAATTTAGGCCTAGATCAAGGACAGTCTGAATTTGTATCAATTTAATTACAGCTTTAGGGACTGCAGGGTAACTATAAAGTTACAAATTCCCATAGTCATTGATTAGCTCTTAACAGGATGACAGAACTTCAATTATTGGAATGTGGGTTGATAATTGCTTTAGCAAACAAGTTTCAACTTTCACTGGGTGGAAAACTCAACATTAAAGAAAAGGTCTCCAAGGCACATGCCATTTGATCTTTTAAAATGGGTACAAATTAATTATTTAAAATATATTTCTAAAAGATTGGATTGTAAATTTTTGATTTAATCTTAAACCCACTGGGAGAAAAAAAAAACAGTTTTTGTTAGATGTAAGAAGAGTATTTGATTTGGATCATTAGGATGGTGTAGACTAATTTACTTTGGATGGTATTATTAATGATCTCAGTGGTTTTGCCAATCAATGTAAAAAATATTTTGCAAACAGGAGTATTGCATTGTTGTTAGAGATAATGTGGTCTTCAGATGCAGCAAGGGCTTGTCTTCACTGATGGAAGCAGGCAGATTTTCTGCCATCAGTTCCAACTTCCTAATTGGCTGTTCAAGTCTGTGTGGACTCACTCAGCCAGTCAGGAGGTTGGATCCTTTATACCAACCCGGTAGTGTTCATTCAAAGGCCTCCTCCCTTCAACACAGCACAGTGGATATGCCGGGAATAGGGGACTTGAAAGAAGATACACAAGTTTTTTTTTAAGAAACTTGCATATCTCTATTTGAATGCCTCTGAAAAGGGCAGGCAGTATGGACCTGCCCCAAGTGTAAATCTCATTCACTCCTGTGTGTTTACTTGCAGTGAAAACACCTGGATTTAGATTTAGCTCACTCATTGCTTGCCAAAGTAACCTTTTTGAATTAGGCCAACTAACTATATTCACTAGTGCCTGAGACAATTTAGGATGCAATAGCTTTATGAATTAGCTGAGTGCATTTTTTGTTCCTGAAGGGCAATCTTCTAGTAATCATAAAATGGCTGAACCTTGAATCTTGGTCATCACCCAATCCAGTTTTATACATGACTTGGACAATTAGCAAGGAAAATGTAGTAGTAATATTATAATAACACCTAAGGCTCCAACTGAGATTGGTACCCCATTGAGCAAGGAGCTGTACAATATAGATTATGTATCACTCCTTGCCTGAGAAAGCTTGCAGACTAAATTGGTAAAACAGAGTAAGGGCAGGTGGGGAAACAAAATGTAGTAAGACTCAGCACAAATTAGTCCAACCTTGAATCCGAATAGTCTGTGAAATCAACCTATACCTATCAGTAGTGATGACTTAAGAACAACAGCGTCCCAGATATTCATTTTGCAGAGGGGTAGCCGTGTTAGTCTGTGTACAGCAAAAACAACGGGACTCCTGTGGCACCTTAATGACTAACAAATTTCTTTAGGCATAAGTTTTTGTGGGCTCCAACCCATTTCTGCATCTAATGAAGTGGGTTGGAACCCATGAAAACTTATGACTGAAGAAATTTGTTAGTCTTTAAGGTGCCACTGGACTCTTGTTTTTAATTTCCAGATATTCATGCAGTTAGTCAGAGATATTGATCACTCAGCATTATACTTGGCAGGAGCAATGCTGTTTGGCAAACTCTAGATGAGAATGGCTTAACTTTCAATATGTGCCAGTTGCCTTACTATATAGGAAACGAAATCATAAAAGCCTTAAAATGATCAGATGGGTAACAAAACAAGTGGGAGATAGATGTATGATGGTCAATATTTAAACAGAACCAAAGAGCAAAGGTGATTATCCTCACATCTTAGGATTTGAGGATGCTCCAGGATAGTAAAGAATTCCCTTAGAGAGAAAAACAAACAAGGAGTCCTGTGACACTTTTAAAGACTAATAGACTAAAGACTAAAATCTCCCACGAAAGCTCATGTGATAAATAAATTTTTTAGTCTTTAAAAGTGCCACAGGACTCCTTGTTTGTTTTGCTCAGGGCCGTCCCTGGGGGGGGAGGGGTTGTGATTGCCCTGGGCCCCACGGTTACATGGGCCCCGCACTGTGCGGGGCCCGTGCTCGCCGCAGCCCCTCCCCTCACAGCTGCCCCGCTGCCTTTGGCAGCAAGCCGAAGGCAGAGGGGTGGAGTGGGGTGGGGTGGGCTGGGAGGAATATGCCCGGCCCCCCCGCCCCCAGGGCGGAGCAGGCATGCCAGGGTGGAGCACGTGGGGCCCGGCCTCTGGGCTGGCCTGCCCCATACAGCAGGCTCCCAGCCCAAGGCTGGGACCAGAGCAGGCTACACCCCGCAGGCGGCCTCTGGGACCGGAGCCGGCTCCGGCTTCCCCTCCGTCCCCCACAGGCGGTCTCGGCCTCCGGGCTTGGGGCTGGGGCTGGAGACGGCTCCCCCACTCCCTACACCAACAGGCGGCCACAGCTAGGCCCTAGGGCTGGGGCAGGAGGGGGGGGGGCATTTTGGCCAATTGGCCCCACTCCCCGCTTCCCCCCACGGGATGGTCCTGGTTTTGCTGACTTAGACTAACATGGCTACCCCTTTGGAACCTAGAGAGAAAGACTATTCTGATTTATTGCAAGCTGTCAATATATTATCTAGACTGAGAAACACAGAGGATGTCATCGAAGTTTGGACAGTTGCTGGGATCTTGCTTTGATCCTTAGAAAGAGCAGACTTTCTCAAAAAGGGAACTCACTGAAGTGGAGGTGGCATATGCCTTCTAGCAAATCATGATTATAATTTAGATTCGATGGTGCTGGATTTGCAATTTGATATAAGATCATTAAGTATCTTGATAGCTTGCTGTAGGAAAGAAATGAACATCTTATCTGACTTCAGTTGCCACTTCAATGGAAAATTCATGCAACTACCATATGAGCTTAGCTATCATGGTTATTTCAAAGAAGCACTGCACACACAATGGACTACTCATGCAAGTGGACATGAGATAAATCACTAAGAAGTATCATCTGCCTTGTAACTGTTTTCTACAAAAATTTCTAAATGTCCCTAAGCATTACTCTTGAGTTTCTATAGCTAAATAGTAGAAGGCATCTGGGCCAAACATGTTTAAGACACTATCTTATATTCTGTTGTTGTTTCAACTTCTTTCAGTGTAATGCACCCAAGGCAAGAAAGAAAATCATCTCATGTGCATCTCTCAAAATAGTCCTAATTAGTCACTGCAAAGAGGATTGTCAGTATAGAGCGGTCGACATCTGTTTTATGCCACTTCTTTAATTTTAGTGTCAAAGTGAGATCACAAGAGCTGGATTGTAATGGCTCTGTCTGTCTATGAGAAAAATCCTGTTAGTTCTAATTAAATTTAGCTTACAATATACTACTTTCAAAGAATTAAACTTTGCTGGGATCTCCTTATGTAAGTAGTTTTTTAACAGTTTTCATTGGTATACTTTAACTATTTTAGAGTTTATTTTCCAGAGCACAGTTTTCAATACTTTATAAAAGGTACTTCTACTAAAATTTAGTAACTAAATAATAAAAATCTTCCTTTCTGATGCAGGTATACTATATTGTAGGGAAAAAAAATAGTCAGCCATGATAAACATCTACTTAACATCATCTAGGGTAAATGATGCACTCCATCTTTTGACACTTTACTGAGCCTATTACTTTTCTTATTTGTTTTGTAGTGCTTAGATGCACCTAGCAGATATTGAGTCCCAGTATGTTGGGTGTATATGAATATTCAAAAGTGGCCCCTGCCCCAAACAGCTTTCCAAATATAAGATCAGACATATCAGGCAGATACAACAAATAGACAGAGGAAGCACAAGGTAACATTGTGATGATTATGAACAGCATAAGCAGCATCGGTCACAGAACATCAGCTGCCTAACCTCTGCAGAGTTTTCTATAGACAAGGTAGCCAAAGAGCATTTAAAGGAGGAATTTGAATGAAGGCAATGAGGTGAGTTATCACAGGTTTATTCCATACATAAGTGCAGAAAGAAAGAAAGCACAATGTCTAGTTGCCTTCCCTTTCCACTTCCTGGCACCAAAAACCCATCTAAAGGAAGGAATCTGAAAACTGGCTGAAGCCAATGAAAAGATCTGGGATTCAAATGAGCAGGAGGAGGGTTTTCTGATGTCCACTGCCCAGCCCCCTGAGGAAAGGCAGCACCAACCTATTGCAGTCCAGTAACAGAGAGCTGCCAAACTGAGCAGGACGTATTAAAGGAGAAGTCAGCATCTGGACCTCTCTGGGAGGACCTCCTACAGAGAGAGCCACACCTTGCAGGAGGGAGCCATTCTCCCCAGGAATTTTAATTTGTTTGAATGCCCAGTTACATTATCCAAAATCTTTGGCTATGTCTACACTGGCAATTTAAGTCAACTTAAGGAGGCTTAAGTCGACTTAAATTAAGCCACGTCCACACTAGGCTTTCATTAAGTCAATTTTAAGAAATTCCTTAAGTCGACTTAATGAAAGCTTAAGTCGACTTTATAACTACCTCTCATTAAGTCAACTTAACCCTTAAGTTGACTCCTTAATTTGACTTAAGGATGGTGTGGACGTGGAGTAATCCTTAAATCGACTCTATTAAGTCAACTTAAGGGTGGTTAGCTTGACTTAACAAAGTGGACTAAGTCGATTTAAAGCTAAGTCAGCTTAGTCCACTTTGTTAAATCAACTTTAATAAGATCGACTTTAAGTCGACTTAAAGTCGACCTTATTAAGTAGACTTAACAAAGTCGACCTAACTTTTCCTAGTGTAGACATAGCCTTTGGTTTTCCCCAGGCCATTTGGACAGAAGTGTGCTGTAATTCTAAAACTTTAAGTCAGACCAAGGGTTTGATCCTGCAAAGTGCTGAGCATTATATCCCCAATCTAGTAGATCATTAAAGTGTGTGTTAAACTTGAATCAATTGGGAAGTCTCAGTGGCTTCCATGAGACTATACACAGGCTGAATTTCTTTACTGGATTACAGCAGGTGTGCTCATCAGCTTGCAAAATAACACCATAATCAGGAATAGGAAAAATCAGTCCCCAGCCTATCTAGATTTGGTTACAAGATTCCCCCTATCTAGATATGGTTCTGAGATTTCTGACCACCAAAGAACTGAGATAAAATTCACCAGGTGTCATCCACAGACTGAAGGCATTACAAACTTCATAGAACTTGAGATGTAGGTGTAGCTACGAGACTTATTTCAATGACCACCTGCACACACGATTGATGGTGTAAATCTAAGATTGTACTTTATATTTTCCCCTCCCTTCCACCCTAATATTCAGATGCTATTGGTCTCTGAAGCTTACTATTTGGAATAATCTCTAACAAAAATAATAAGGTTAAAATGTGAGTATGGACAAGGTCAGGGTAAACAGGACAGCTGAAGAATCAGAAGGCAAGGAAGAGAACACAGGGGAACTTTCTCCCTAATTGCACTTTTTAAAAAAAATTATGACTTTGAATTCATAACGGATGGATCACTTGACAGAAGAAATTCAGCTGCTGGTTGGCCCTTGAGAAACATAAAAATCTCCATCCAATCAGTACCTGTGACGGGGCAGGCCTGCCCCGCACTGAAAAAGCCCAGCAAATCCTGTGGGCAACAGAAGCCCTGCTCCTTAAGCCCTGCCGAGCATGCTCGGACTGCTCCCCTAGTATAAATGGGAGCAGCCCAGGTCAGTTGGGGCTGACCAGTGAGGAGGAAGGACACCTGCTAGAGGCTCCTGAGCAGGACACCCAACAGCCCCAGCAAGGAAGCAGGGACAAGCCAGGGAACTTGGGAGAACCGTGGCCATTACCTGCAGACACCTGGGAACTCCAGCACCCCAAGGAGGAGCTACTGGAGTCAGCTGCTGGGAAACCTAACCAGAACCCCAACTGAGGTAAGGCAGAAAGGCAATGGGTAGGAAGTGGCCCGGGGGAACCGGGTGAGGTCCGCTTTCAGAGCCAGTGTGTTGTGGCCTGGATCCCCACTGACTTGGCGTTGTCTCCCTGGCACCACTAGGGCCCTGGGCTGGGGCTTGGTGGAGCGGGAGGGCCCGAGCCCCCCTACCCGGGTGGTCTGTCTCTGGGGCAGTTGAACCCAGACTTCCCTGACTGCTAGGGCTGCCTTGTAACTGTGCTGACTCTGTGGCTGCTAGGCCAGACTGCCCTGACAGGAAGGGTTGCCTCAGAACTGTGCTGAACTCTGGCCCCTAGGGCAGACTGCCCTGATTGCAAGAGATACCTTATAACTGTGTAGACTCTGCAGTTGCCAGGCCAGACTGCCCTGAACTGCAAGGGCTGCCGCATAACTGTTTAGTAACTCTGAAGGGAGTCTTCCAGGTGGGTAGGCACCCTCTGCGACTAACCCCTAGACTTCCCCAACTGGGGGTGCTGCGGAGGGCTCCCAACTGGACAGTACCCATTAGCTGATCTGTTGTTCCAGTTTGCTTTTCTTATTAGTATTTGGAAACATAAGCTCTTGAATTGAGTTGATGCTGGAACTAATGTGTTTTTAGGCTGTTCATCCCTTTTAAGGGCTTAATAGATTTAAACTGGAGGCTTGTTTTATTATTATTTTGCACAGCTCCCTTGGATTAAAAGGTGGGAGAATGAAAACAGTTTTCAAGATTTGGTGTAAGTCAGGGGTCAGCAACCTTTGCCGGCCCCCAGTCCAGCCTCGCCCCACCAACCCTCAGCAGGTGCTGGGGTGGGGTCAGGAGCCACAGCACGTGGCAGCTCCTTTTCCCTGCTGGCCCTGTACCCCACAGCTAGGGTGCGGGGCCAGCAGGGGACAGGAGCCATCGTGTGCATGCAGCTCTTGTGGCCCCAGGCACTGCTGGGGATGGGGCCAGCAGGGGGAAGCAACCATGGTCCTGCAGGGCCAGCAGCCCTGTGTGCCATTGTGACTAGGCACGTATGCCGACTTTGGCACATGTGCTGGAGGTTGCAAATTCTTGGTGTAAGTGAATGGCTGGCTACTAAAGCAAGCTTCCAGGACAGGCTAAATGTACAAGCTCTTCAATAGCTGACTATCTCAGAACAAAACCAAGATGGACACTCAATGTAATAAATAACAGAAATGTATTAAACAAACAAAAACTTGTCTGACAACAGCAAGAAAAAAAGCTGGCATGATTAGGCAAATGTAACTGGCTAAAACAGGAAAATTTGGTTCTTGCAGTAGTCATCTTGTGATTGTAATTGTTAATTGCTGTACGTCCCTAAGAGATTCAAATGACAAGGTTCAGTTAGTTACAGGAAGCTGAGAAAAGGATGGATGCATCACAGCAGCACATTTTATTCAGTAATCATTTTTCAGTATTTTAGTGAGTTATTTGTAAGAAAAATGTGCACATAAGCAGGGCTATCTGAGTAAAGTGGTCACATTACTCATGCACAGATTGTAAGATTAGGCTGTGCTAGATAAAAGAAATTGGTACTTATCCACAAAGCTTAAGTGGACTCTAAAGTAAAAAATGCTGTTATGTTTTGTTTGCAGAAAGAATACAGTAATGTCAACAGCAGGGATAAATTATTTCAGTATTAAGCTACAATTTTTCATTTTAATAGCTCATAAGAAAATGTCTTTTTCAACAATTACAGATGAGGTAGAACATATACCTTATTAATGTTGCAATTTGGACTTTGTCTTGGTTTTTTAAATATTCTTTGGAGACATACTTTTCATCTCATTACAGATTCCCTCATGTAGGGTCAATTTTCTGCCTACATTACAATTCCTGTGCTCCCACTGGGAACAAAAAATAGTTTGCCAGAAGCCTGGGAAAGCAGACAAATGGAACTGTGTTCTAGTCTAATAACCTTCCTGAAGAAGCTGGATGTGAGAATTGCAAAAGTTTCACCTGCAAAATTCCTACTGGCACACTAATTAAGGATCAGTTGTCTTCCACCCCTGAACAAAAGTCTCCTGGAAGGAAGTGATGGGGAGATATTATAGCTGATTTGTCTCTCTCAGAATTTATCCCCAGAACATTTTGATGGGCTTCTCTTGCTGGACTCTACTTCTGGAACACTTCTTGATCAGGTTTCCCTCAGCCTTGAGGGGGCATCCCTCAGAAGCTCACACATCTCACAGCTAAAAACTTCTCAAACTGACTTCTCTCTGGAATCCCAGCCAATGAGAGAATGAGAAATAATATAATATGTTGTCTGTGATCAATCACAACCAGAAAAGCCAACTCAAAACATGAAGAAACTATAGGAAAAGTTGTCATAACATTTTTTTACTGTCAATCAAATAGCACACTGAGCAATATTTTCAAAGAAATACTTCCAAATTTCCATCCATTTGTTGAAAACTGTCTAAAAGAAACAAAACAAATATTTGCCTTCACAAAATGTTCTCATTATGAATAGTTCACACAGCTAGGATAGTGTAGTATTACATAGTTTGATAGCAAGTTTAAGTTCAACCATTCTTAGATGCTTCAGGGAAAATCATTAATGTCCTTAATGATTTCGACAATGACAATATAAAAGGTGTGTTGTATCAGCAGTGAAGTCTTTGTGGGACTGCTATAGCTAGTGTGTGAATAGCACAGCCTTGCTAAATGAGACATTCATAGAGAAACATTTGCAGATCAGAGAACTTGCGTAATGGTTGGGTGATCTGAAGAGACATAATTTGAAACAACCTCTTTGCACATGCCATTACAATTTGAATAGCGATATCTGGAGTACATTTTGAAAGTAACATTGCGTTTAGAAGCTTTCATGTTCTTATCTGTTTGAAAATTGGTTTTCAAACTTTTCATTTGTCAAAAATTATAGTAGGCAAGAAGAGTCCTATAAAGTATTCATGGACTCTTGAGCAATACTTAAATAACTTTGTAACTGTTTATTAAGCTGCTGCTAGAATCTGGCAGTCTGAGACACTCATAACACCAGGTTGAAACTATGTGTACTCAACAGAATTACTGTGAAGAGCCAGAGCTTTTTTTTCACAGTAGACATGGATCAGCTAATGTGTATGCACACTACAGAAAGGGTGAGGCAGTATTATTACATTCTTTATAAAACAGTCCCATTGAGTTATTCTGAAATAAATTGAAAACACTACTCAGAATTATGAGTCCTGAGCTAATGTTTTATCCATCTTGCTTATAGATAAGTTTAAGAGAATGTCTATACTTCAGTTAGAAACCTACAATTGGCCCATGCCAGCTGACTCACAGCTGCAGGACTCAGGTAAACGGCTATTTAATTGTGGTGTTGACGCTTGGGCTTTCCCACCTCAAATGGTCCCACACTCCAACCTCAAAAGTCTTCAGTCCTGGTTACCAGTCACAACCCAAAGAGCCCAAGCCCCATGAGCCCAAGCCAACTGGCATGGGCTAGTCATGGGTTTCTAATTGCAGTGTAGACCAGGGCTTGCATAGATACCCATTTCCAATTCAAATATTGAAGTGTAATAACAAGGGGTGCATCTACACTTACAAATTAAGTTGTGTTAAGCTTGCTTAAATTGACTTAATTTAATCTGCATCTACACTACAATTTCCTTTTTAAGTCGACTTTATAAAACCTAGTATAAAGTCGACTTAGCCAGTGTGGATGCAGATTAGCCCTAAATTGACTTAAAGTCGACTTAAAATGCTCCAGGGCTCCCCCACTGCCCTCCCTGCCAGGGTGGCTGGCAAAGCCAGAGCCTGGCATGTCCCCCCACAGGGCAGGACACAGCCCTGCCCACCCCGCTCCTATGCCCTGCCAGTGTCCCTGTCCTGTTCAGCCCCCATTGTACCCAGGTAGAATGGGACAAATGCTGAGCCCCTCCTGCCACCGTGGACTAGTCCCAGATTCACCTAGCCCCTAGAAGTAGACTTAGGCATCCAGTGTGGATGCTCTAAGTCAATTTGGCAAGGTCCCCTTTAAGTCGACTTAATTTTATAGTATGGACATGCTAAGTCAAATTATTTTGACAAGTGTAGACATAACCCAGGATAGTAAACTCTTAGGCTATGTCTACACTTTTAAAGTTAAGTCTACTCTGTTAAGTCGACTTAACAAGGTCGACTTTATGTAAACTTAAAGTTGACCTTGTTAAGTCGACTTAACAGAGTGGCTACACTTTAAGTCAACTTAAGTCTACCTTGTTAAGTTAACTTAACAGTAGACATAGCCGTCCACACTGGCTTTAAGTTGACTTAAGAAGTTGACTTAAGGTTTAAGTCGATCTTCAGATGTGGTGTTATTAAGCCGACTTAAGCTGTTATTAAGTCGACTTAAGGAAGCACTTAAGTTGACTTAATAAAAGCCCAGTGTGGATGCGGCTTTGTGTAGGTCGACTTAAGCGTCCTTATGTCGACCTAAGTTGTCAGTGTAGATGTACCCTTAGATGTGTTAGCTTACCAATCAGTAACACTGAAGGCTATTCTGTCTGGTTTTCTAATGCAAAGGAAAAGTTAAAGTTATCATTTGAGTAGTCCTCAGTTGTTTTCCCCTGTAGATGGGTGATTGCACATGACCCACCTATGGGCTCCCTGTGGTGTTGGAATTAGGGAATTGCTCAAGTGGCTGCCTGTCCAGGGGTGTGTGCTTCACCTCTTCCACATTTTCTAGTCCTTTCAGGACTTCAGCCCTCTAGCTGAGTCCTATTTCCCCCTCTTCCAGGGTCAGGTCCAGTTTAGGCTGGCCCACTATGAGTTAGTGGCCACCACCAGCAATGCCTGGGGGAGGTGGAAGGCCAACCCACTTCTCCAGGCCCTCGCTCAGGGACCCTATGCACTCCACCTGAGCACCGCCTCTACCACCTCCACTCCAGTTCGACACACAGTTTACCAGGTCCCCTGGACTATATCCACACCTCAACACTCCCCAGATACTTGTTGCCCTTGTATCAGGGCTGCATTCTCACATAATCCTGGCAGTGCCCAGTGAGCTTTCCTCAGTCCTGTTTTCTTCAACCAGCCAACAACACACTCTCCCTCTTCACAGTCAGTGGCAAACTTCCCAGAGCAGGGGCTGCAGCCTTCCTCTTATACCAGTCCCTGTGCTCTGATTGGTCCAGCAGCCTCCAGATCTTATTGGTTATGCCCTTCCCTGGGCCTTTAACTACTCTACTTCAAAACTGGAGCAGGGCAACTGCCTTGCTACACCCCCAACACATATTTTAATGTAAGTGAATTACTGATTAAGGCTTTAGGATCCAAGAAATGATAAAATGACATTTCGGTCACTGAATGAATGTTTATTTTGTGACCAAGGAAAGATGGTGATTGTTTTCAAATTTATTTCTTCTTAAACTTTTCAGATTAAGTAAAATGGGACCTTCAATCCAATTCCTAATTCAGTTTTTTTATCTAACCTCTAGCAAATAATTCCTGTGTAACTTTGGGCTAATCATGTAGTCTCACTGTGCCTCAGTTTCTCATATGTAATATGGGATAATCTCTCACAGGGTTGTGATGACAAATACATTAAAGATTATGTGTTGTTCAGATACCACAGTAACGGGGGAACATACAAATATCTAAAATGGATAAATTAAGTAATCATTTTCCTATAATGATTCCATGCTTATCAGGAAGCATGTAATATTTGAAATAAAGTTGGTACTTGATTCTTCTCATAAATAGACCAAACAGGAAATGGACTCAGAAATGTATCTTAATAATTCATCTTTCTAGGAAAGATAATGTTCAAGGATTACCTGAATTGTATAAATGTAAACTGACCATTAACTGAGTTGGGGCTGAGGTTGGTGGGGAGAAGACAACAACACATTCACACTGATTAAAAAGTAGGTAGAGCCTTTTATTAATGTAGTAGTAGTAGTAGTAACAATTTATACTCTCATGACTACCAAAGGTCCTAATTAGGATTGAGATCTCATTGTACTAGATGGTGTAGAAGCACTTAATATGATGTCTTCTTCCTCAAAATGCTTACAACCTAACTTAAGCCATGATTTAACAGGTTAATGTTAGAATAGATGAGGACTGGGAGGAGGTGACTGAGTGTAAATGTAATGAGATCACTGTGCTTCTGACCTTGGACAGCCATTTGTGGGAACCCAGAACCTCCCCGTTACCTCATTTAGTAGTAGACATAAACTTCTATATTAAATCTAGCCACAAAAAGGACAAAAGACCAGCTTCATTCACAAAATCAAATTCACCCATATGAACAGCAAACAATGAGGTGTCAAGTTTTATGAGTATGGAAGCAGAATAGATAGTGGTAGTTACCCAATTTAGGATTGTGTTTGCCGTTTGGCTCCACTTGGCTTCCTGAAATTGAATTCCCCTCTAGCAAGTTTACATATACCCATGAGCATCTTTTTGATTGGGGAAAAAAACAACACCTATTTATGATACCGAAATGTACACCCAGAAATTGTATAGATCTGTGACCCTTCCTATTCTTCTAACCAGAGGAATGAAATAATTAACCAGGCTGATATTTAAATTACCATCCCCGGGTATCTCAATTAAAAACACTGCTAAAGGAATGAGTCAGTTCACACCTCTTAGAGCTACTGATTCAGGCTCCTTGAAGAATCATCTCCATCCTGTGTATATTGAGGATTTTTTTGCATCTATAGACTCTGGAGACTGTGCTTTTCTTACTGTTACTTTATTATTTCAAGAGAAAGCCGAGATTCTGGATAGCAAGTTAGTAGCTTCAAAGACATGCCAATATAATAAATGGGTGTGGACCTGTTGTTTCTGAGCCCTGATGCTTCTGAGCCTTGTCCAACTGAAACCGCAAGGACTAATGGGGAAGTAAATACTATTTTAACATGAATAAGGGCACAAGATTCTGGCCGGAAATAAACAGAAAAAAGTTTAATGGAAAATAATATACAACAGGATGTACGGACATAGAGAAAAGCAAACAAACATACATACACCCCACACAGAACTTCATCTATCAGTAAATTTGTACTGTGCAGCCCATGATGGTTTTTTTAGTCCTTGACTGGAGACTAACTTAAGGACATGTGGAATGGAGAGGGAGAGAGAGAGAGCTCAAAATAAGCTCATTCTTATATCATTTTTTACTTTAATTTTTAAAATATCTGTCTTTTAAGAATGTTCTGCTTGCTGCTCTGCTGTGACCATTCGCTTATATGACCTATTAAACCTGTTTCCTCAGTTAGATCATAAACCTCAGGAAATATAAAATGCCATGTAAACTACTGTGGACAGAAAAGAAATCCTATAGAGAAACAATGTTTACTAAGATATAGCATTTCACTTTAAGAGAATCTTAAAATGTGTTCGATACTGCAAAGAAAGGCCTGCTACCTTCTAACTCTATGTTCAAAACTCAGACTGCTGCACATTCAAGTGCTACCTTGTTACCAAATTTGCCCATAAACTTGGGGCATGCTCATTTATTTACCCCATTTCCTTTGGGGGAGGGTGTACTCCTATTAATGTGCTGCTTGTGTCACTTGTGTTTCTGTATGGAGCTTACATCTTCCTTTTGCAAGTCCCCTCCCAATGGAGCTACCTTTGCAGGATCTAAATTTCCCAAGACTGGGTTTCTAGGTGCATCTGAGTGGACCAGGTCCACCAGCACTCTCAATTGACCTCTTATATGTCCCTGAACTCAGCAGGCTGGGTTACATAGCATTTCCCTGGTGCCATGCTTATGTGACCTTGGCACTGTACCAGACTAGACTTGAGCATGCATCTGAGCAGGCTGAGTCAAAACAGCACTTTCAGCTGTCACCCTTATATTCCATAGGTTCAGCACACTTGTAATCCCCCTTAATGAGCAAACCTTACAGGATTTTGGGCATCACAGGGATCTTTGGCTAGGTAAAAGAAGCGTTGCTGCGGAGCAATATAGGGAAGCCAAGAACACAAAGGAAAGGGAAAGAGTCTGGCATTCAGTTTGATCACAAAAGTTACTTTATGGCCAGGTACATACAACTTATGATACTAATAGTAATAAGTATAAAAGGAAAGAAAAATACCTAAACAGATACAATATTAATAACCATACAAAGAGAAAAATAATCAATTACAATATAACCCAGGTTCAATTGTAGTATTGGGGAAGTCTATCCCAAGATGATTATAAAGATCAGGTGTAGAGCGTTATATTTGGACTAAGAGGAAAAAGAGAGAAGGGTGCGGTTGGAGGGTATGGGGGTGTTGTTTTACCACTCTGTGCAGTTCAAAGGTACCCAGCAACCAGGCTGTTCAGCTTAAGGTCTGGAGTGCTGGAGACAGGCAGAACCCCCACCACGATCACCGAGGAAAAGGTGAAATCCAAGTGGAACTGATTCAGCTTTTGGGGCCAGGCACAGATGAAGGTATCAGTACAGATCAGGCATCAGAACAGATTCAGAACTGATTCAGATTGGGTAGGGATTTTTGTAGGGAAGAAACAATGGTTCAAGGCAGAACACTAGGGTTGTTTTGGGGTAAATAATAATTTAGGGGAGTATACCAGAGTTGTTTTGTTTAGGTGGACAATAGGAACCAATCATTCCTGGCTATGGGTGGCATTCCTCTGAGGGAGCTCACAATGCAAACAGGCAGGTTCAGTATTTTGGATATCCATTAAAGATCTATTGACTAGAATTGGTCTGATGACTGCTGAGCTGGGTGTGTGCAGACATGAGATCATTAGCCTCAGGAGCAGTGCTACTCTGCTTCACCAATCCCAGAGTTCAGTGTGACTCCTGCCTTGGAGCTTGGTTTTCCATTCAGCATGCTAATTCTGGTTCCATCCTTGATGCAAATGAAGTTTCTGCTGTCCATTCAGTGTGCTAATGGCTCACATCTTCACTGTAGATGAGGCTAGCGGAATTGCCTTAATTCCATCATCCTTGTTCCAAGGGGTTTAGGTGTGTCTCCCACTGCCTTTTCATTGTTTTTGGTTTCTGGTTCAAGAAGACACTGGGAGGAGTGATGGGAGGGTGGTGAGTCACAGAGACTGGATACTGTGCCTGGTTCCAAGAACATAGAGCTAACAAGTAACAACCTGTTGTTCTTGGGAAGAACATGTCAGGATAGTCTGCCCTTGGAGAAGCTGTGGAACCCATGTGTGATTGTTCCTGGGAGTATATAGTCATTGCAACAGTGTTTTCTATAAATATGTTTTTAACCTAGGCTTGTCTGCCTCACTGTAATCTCAAGGGCTGGTCTATTTCAGATAAAGTCATAATGGGAACTGTAAGTTATTATGTCTAGAAATTGTACTCAAACTTTTGCAACCATAACTTTCAACCTTTCCCTTGTTTCTTCTGAAATCTTACTCACAAAGAATTTTAAATGATGTGAGATTTATCCTATCTGCTTTATTGTCTACATCAAGTACAGCCTGCTGTCTAGACACTTGACTGCAGTGGTTCAGCTGTCATTGTCTAGGACACATGTTTCCGGTAATAATAGTGATTATTAATATTTGTCATACTAATTATTTCCTTTTGTGTTATAGATAGTAGACTATCAGGTAAGCAATTCTTTCCTTCTAGAAAGAGGACAAACTTTCTTTAGAAATGTTTGTAAAAGGAGAGAGAACAAAATATTAAATATTTTATATCTGCCTATATCAAATATTTTATAACTGTCTATAATGGTGTATGAAGTTTCTACCTGATTTTAGAAACTGTTTTAATATTTCTTGTCATGGTAATCTTCTTTGGTTCACTCCATTACATTTTTTCTGTAGAAATGAATTTCTTTATGAATGTTGATAACTTTTATGAAGTGTTAACTTTTCACATCATCTTTTTTACTGAGCATGTCAATATGTCAAGCACGTGCTGGGGGAGGTACTGGTTGTGATGAAAAAGTCAGCATTTGCCAAGTCATCATACAATGACATCCAAACTATTGAGCTTAGTTTAGTAGGCGAAGCTTTTTTAGAAGCTAGATAGATAAAATTGTATTATCAAAGGCCAACATTTTAAAGGCAATCACTGTAAGAACTGATCTTTCTCTTTTACTGACATGTTCAGACATAATAAAGGGGTAGAAGAACTCACTGGGAGATAACATGAAAAAGAAAGAAACATTAATATTTGTACAGCCCATGCAGATCCTCTCCTGAAATCTGAGGTCCATTTATGTAAACAGAGCATAATAGTCATTTAGTGAGAAAGGAAAAGATTTCATATGTCCTGATTAAATTCTGGAATCCTAATTCTCTGTTACCTTTCTCTACCTAAAGTTGTCACATATTTTCATCAAGGTAACCAATGTCCCAATAAGTTGTTCAGGTATTCCTTTCATTTATGGATTAAAGTCATTCAAACAGACAGGAGCAAGAGCATGTGACTTAGGTGATCACTCACTCAGCTTAATACTATTTCATGTACATTCCATTACCAGGAAGCACAGATGTGAGGAAAACATGGGGACAGTTTAGGTTCTCTGAGTTAGACATTGAAGCTGGTCTCATTTATTTAACTGTTACATTAACAACATAATGAAAGTCCTTTACTGAAACCTGAGATTTTCTTCTTCTGTGAGAATACTACATCTCACACAAATAAAATTGTGAATTTCAGATATCACACAACTGAGGCAATCATAGAATGATAGAAATTGGAAGGAACCATGAGAGACCATCAAATCCAGTCCCCTGTACTCATGGCAGGACCAAGTGCCTTCTAAAGCCCTTTTTCCCCCCTTCCATTTTTCAGTTTTTCAACTGAAAGTAAACATTTTCTGCAGGAAAAAATGCCATTTTCTAACCAGCTCCAGTGGCCTTCCTCATCCCCATGTGTTACTAACTAGCTCCAATGAAGATTACAGCAATGCTGTACAGTCATCAGACCATCCTCACTGTACACAATTTTGGGGATGGGCATTGAAGAAGTCATACAAAGGCTGTCCTAACCATCCCGGGAAGAACTTTGTGAAAAGAACACTGTGGTGAAAGAAGGCTATTTGGCTTCTACCTCTCTGTATCTTTCAGCCACAATCTGATCCTTTTTATTTCTCTCTTTCATTATTTTCCTTCTGATATTTTCTTTCTTTACCTTATCTCAGAACTTATCTCTTCAAATCTGAATGTCTTTGCCTCACCAAAACTTATGTTTATTCTTATCTTATGGTTAAAATCATCAACAATTGTCTCTTCTTTTTAATTACATTTATAATGTTACCATGAGCATTGTTTTGTACCAAATTAATCAGGAATTCCTTTAGTGGTAGCTGACTTACATATTAATAAATAAGGAAGAAATCCATGAACATATTAAGTATATACTCTATCTGATGAAGTGAAGTTGATAATAGTGCACAAAAATACAGCTAATCACAATGGCTAATGAATAAGGCTGGCTGAAAAAACAGGAATTTAGGAATGTAAAAGCTTTCAATGTTTTGAAATTTGGTTCCATTCCAATGCAAAATAAATAAATAAATAAATGGTTTCAATTAATTAGCATTTTTTGACCAAAGCTGTTTAACCAAAAATTTCCAATCAGTTCTTGGGGTACATCTACACTGGAGGCTCTGTTAAATCAACTTAACCAAAGTCTTCTTTAAGTCGACTTAACGTCAACCTTGTAAGTTGACTTAGAGACTCCACAGCCCTGTGTCCACACTGGCAGGTGCTAGGTAAATGGAGGAGTAGCCAGGAACTCTGCGATGGTGCCTGGAGGCCAATTAGGTTGACTTAAGGCCTATCCCCCATCCACACTGGCTTAAATCAACTTAATAAGGTCAACTTAAGCCCTTAGGTCGACGTTCAGAAATGGTGTTATTAGGTCAACTTAAGGAAGCGCTTAAGTCGACGTAATAAAAGCCCAGTGTGGACGCAGGGGTCTGTAGGTGGTCTTATTAAGTCGACCTAGGGCTCCAATGTCGACGTACCCTCAAGTTGGACACTAGGCCTCTGCCAAAGCCATGGTTGTTATGGTAATGGGGTCACAGGCAGGCTGGCTTTGCTTTCCTGTGACTGGAATTTTAGTTAATGTATATATTATCTTTCTTTCCTTTCCTCCCTTCTCACACTTTGAGGAAAAAATGTAACTGAGAAGAATGTTATTTTTCCTTTCCTGTATAAAATCCTTGGAGGGAATATGCTTATTATGCTTCTCCTCATCCTCCTCCCTTGCTAAATGCTTGGTCAGTAATTTGTAGGCAACACTGCTACAAAAAAAAATAACATTGTAAAGTTAAATGCCTGCGCACCATTGATTAAACCTGTAAACAACAAACAAAGGTGGATATAATTATATTCACCACAGTTATAAATATTCATTGCTTGGGTGTTAATGTAACCAAAAAAGGGTCTTTGGAGAGCTGTTATGAATGTAAGCTTTTACGTATTTTCAAGCATAAAAAGCGTTGTAATCCCCTGCTTTGCTCACTCGGGATATCAAGGAGGAACAAGCAGACAATAAAGGCTAATGTTCGACCCGATCCACCTCTGGGACTCCCTGCTTTCTTCTTCTAACATTGTTTACAGCCTAACAAACTATTTGATTTTGTTGTTTTTAAATCATTACTGAGCATCAAGCAAAGACAGATTTTCATTGAGCTGTTTACAATGACGCATAGGACTTTGCCTGAATGGTTGTTCTTTAGTTACCATCAATGTATGTGACTGGTTTAAATTGTTCTTTTCAATGTACCTTACCTTGCAGTTGTCAAATGGATTTCAGCTCCTATTATGTTGGCAAAATGCCTAGCTTTCTCAGAATTTTCTCAGGTTCTGCTTAGTCCTTTAGACTAGACTTCCCTCCATGATTTTCAGCCATTCACAAGTTTTACCCCTTCCCGCCACCCCCCAGTTTACCTCTTTTCTGCCAGATCACATAGAAATATCATAAATAACACAAAACTAAGTACAGGAAGCAATACTGAAGGACCACACAAAACTAAGTACAGGAAGCAATACTAATGCCAGGCAGACAACCATGCTTGCCAAAAAGCTTTGGGCATTATGTGCCTAGAACTCAGACAAAGTTTTTTTTTAAAGTTGCAACTTGCCCCAGAAATGTGACATGTCTTTAGTATGTGTGACAGGCTATAGAAACATTGCCATTCCTGGCAAATGAGGAGTTAATAGTAACACGAGTCCAGAATGGTGGAGTAAGGAGGAGTCATAAAAGCAGCTGGTCCAGAAACAGGAAGTGAGACACTAACTGGTGGAATTTTGTTTTCTGAACCCAGGGTTATGGCTTTGTGCAAGAATCCAGGAGTTGAGGAATACTTGTGTGTTGCATTTTAAGGTTTATCATATGTTTCCGCAACCAAGATATAAAATTCCTGCTGAAAAAGAGGATCTAATTGATTTACCCTATGTTCTTGAATAGAATTCTTTCAACAGCTAACAGTATGTTCCTTTTTTAGCTAATGTTCTGCATGGTAGTGACCAGACTTTAAAAATTCTATATGCACCATTTCTTCACTCATTCTTCTCTGCTCCTGAGGCCTTTTTCAGGGTTGAAGTTGACCTTGCAATTTATGAGGAAAAATAAAGGATTGCAGGTTAAAGATATTATAAATGATTAAACCACCTGCATGACAGCAAGAAGAAACTGATTGTGTGCTGAAGGCTGTAAAGCTCAGATTTCAAACTAGAGATAATGCATACTGTGCCAAAGAAATGGAAAGGCAATGAGATGTTTGTCCTAGAGTCAGGCAGATGGTCTGGTATAAATGAAGTACAAACAGTGGAAGATTTATCTGATGTGTTCAGTATTTTAAAATTGCCTAGTAAGGCTAGAAGACACTCAAATTTTACTCTACTCTGCCAGGGTGAGTGTAGTATAAAAGGGAAGGCAGGGATGTAAATTAAGCATACAAATTGAATGGCTCAGAGAAGGGAAGAATCCTGATTTAGAGACGAGAAGGAAAGAAATTAAAATGAGGCAGGCTGCCAAAGGGTATAATGATCTTGTTTAGAACATGTGTTTAAGAAGACTAGATAACATCTTGCTTTTCTCCTGCAAGCATACATTGACATACAACAGACAGGTATGGTCCATATCACAGATTAATGGGGCTAGATACCTCAAATATCCTGGGCTCAAATTTCTGCTGTCTATTTTGCACTGGATACAAATGAGCAGAAGACCCGACCTAATGTTTAAGATATTCGTGTGAATTATGTTTCTGCTCACCACTATTTGATTTCTTTTTGCACCACATAATAGTTCTGTTTGTGTAGTGATTTTCTTTTTTTTTTTTGTCACTTTGACTCACTCCTAGCTTTATGTGTTATGACACATGCAACTGGGTGGCTTTCCTGTGGGTTTGAGAGCCTGGGGCTAACACAGTACAGATTACAGGATGAGTCAAATTTGGGTTAGATCATTTGATCCTAGGATAAAAAGCATCCGGAAGCTGCAGGAAGTTCATTCAGTGAGGGAATTGGAGAGTGAATCTGCAGGGAGAGTGCACCTTCTGCAGTCGTCCTGGAGCAAGAGGGACTGTACTGAGCCCAGTTTAAGCCTGGGTGGGAAATTGTTTTTGTGTTTGAGAACTTTGTTAATTTAATTAAAAAACCAAACCAACCAACCAAACAAACAAAATCCCTGAGAATGGCTATGACTGAAAGAGACTGTGGAGTTGCTGAAGGATCCCTGGTGAAGGGCAAAAAGGAGTTAGGACCCAGCAGAGGCACCCTTGGCCATGTTTCTCACGGAAGAACCCAGCCAATTATTCTGTGACAATCTCCCTGTCTTGCAGAAGAGAAATAAAGCATAATTTTGCTGTGCAATGCTTGTCTTTTATCTACAATGCAGGTCTTGTTCACAAGTTCTGCACATGTTCCGTTCTGAGGGTGGGAGGTGTGGGAATTAGCCATTAGTCAAACTAATCAAAACTGACTTTCCATTTTTGCCTCTATTCCCTCTCCCTCCCTCCCTTTGTCTGTCTTCTCTGTATAGATTGTAATCTGTTTGGGAAAGAGACCAGTCTCTTGATTTTAAAGCTCCTAGTACTTCTAACTTGGCTGGAGACTAGGCATTACTGTAATACAAATACTCTTAATAATAAAACATACTATACACTTACCAAATACAGGTACCACTTTTATTGTGTAACCGGAGTCTTTGAATGCTGATTGTATATGTAATGTACACAGTAAGGTAAAGTTAGGATTGAACATGTTATCGTATCATTTTCTTAATTTAGGATTTAGAGGTTTGTTTGTTTGTTTGTTTGTTTGTTTTAAAGTGGGTGTATTTGTCTAAATTGGGATTTTTCTAGAATGGAATACTACAACAATTATTCCAGATACATTTTTCTTTATTGTACTCCATATACATTTTTCTTAATTGTTGAATTATGAGAAATGTTTTAAAATTCTAAAGAGAACATTGGACAAAGTTTATGCAGACTCTTCAGCTAAAATAGGCAAATAGCAATGGCAACACTTTTATAATACATTCAATGTCTGCATTTCACAAACAAAACTTCCCCACAATTGCCATATATTCTAAAGAACTCTCTTATGCTGCCAGTGTAACCTCACTGCAGTACCTGAAAGTCAAACTGTGTTGTTTTGCTTCATGCATCACTACCAAGAGTAAACAATGTTGAAATCTTAGTTGGTGATTTTGCTGATGCTTAAAACTGAACAGAACCATATTTGCTCTTCTGTCCTACAATGCCAAAGGACGACAACTTGTTGGTCAGTTATCTAAATAGATATAGTACAGTGTCCAATGTGAAAAATGCACAGGGAGTAGATACGTTATAACAAAAGTTCAATTGAACAAAAGTTCAATTTTATACTCTTGTTTCTGACTGTAACCACACTTTAAATATCGCAAGATTGGTTTTTATGAATATCTATCTTTCTTTTTAAATGGCAATTCCTTGTAAAAGGTATTAATAAAAGGTATTGTAAAAGAATAAATGAGATATTCAAACGTGCTGCCAGGATAGTGGACTTTATTTTCCTGATTTAATGACATAATATAGGTTTTTAAAGGGCATGGGTGAAATCTGGGCACATTTAAATGAATAAGAGTTTGCCATTGACTTCAATGAGGCCAGAATTTGACTTTATATAATTAAGAGCTATTGTTAAATGTCTTATTTTTGAAAGTATTTTGTGAAATTACATACAAATACATCAGCTGAAATAGGCACTACAATCACGTAGTTAAGATACCTGATCCCTTAATACTTTTTTCCTTACAATTCTTCTTTTGTTTAGCTAATAGTATTTGGTATTGTCAGAAATAAAATGAGACTCCATATCATACATATTCAGGGAAAATGAGGCAGTGTTTCCCCCCCCCCCCCAAAAAAAGTGAAGATTTTAATGATATCAAGTCTGACTCCTGCGATGGGACTGGCTCATATACTTAAAGTTAAGTATATACCTGTATACTGACAAGATTTGAGCCTAAATGTGTAACAGAATAAGATTCGGGCTGAATCCAGATGTTGCTCATGCATATTTTGCATATAGATACACATGAACAACGTATTACCTTAGCTTCCCCCCAGTAAATTGAAAATTTCTCGTTTCCATTATTTTTATAGATTTTTCTCTAAAGCTGTTGTGATGAAAGGAAAACCATCAGCCACAATAATAATCTTTTAAAACATTGCTAATTATTGATATATCTCCCTGATTCTGAATTAATAAGCACGACTCCAACATTTCGCCAGATTTCTACAAATACAGCAATGTAAATCTGATTTCGATAGAAACAATGGCTATGTCTAAACTAGGGAATTAAGGTCGACTTTAAGAAGGTCGACTTTAATGGGTCGACTTTAAGTCGACCTTATTAAGTCGACTTAGAAAGTCCACACTGGACTCTGAAGTCGACTTAAAGGGGCCCTTAGTAAATCGACTTAGAGAGTCCTCACTGGACTCTCTAAGTTGACTTGTTTGCTCCAGGGAGAGCCAGCCCCGCATGGGGCTGGCTCTCCCTGGGGCAGCAAGCCCCTGAGTGGTCCGGGGGAGAAGGGAGCGAGGAGCTCCCTTCTGCCTCGGACCACTTGGCTCCCTTCTGCTCGGGACTTCCCACGTCCCGGGGAGAAGGGAATCCTCCGTGGTCCCTTGTCCCCGGGACCCACGCTCCAGCTGCGGGAGCTGGAGCGCGGGACTCGGGGACAAGCGAGCCCTACGGTCCCGACCAGGAGGGAGCGCGGGAGACCGCGCT
>ML685794.1:10276661-10298162 GCA_007922175.1 Pelusios castaneus
CAGCTGGAGCGTGGGTCATGGGGAGAAGGAAGCAAACCCCGCAGTCCTTTCTTGCCGGGACCTGAGCGGTCCCAGCGAGAAGGGACCCAGGCCCTAAGTCAACAAAGTCGACTTAAGGCCCCCCCACGTCTACACTGGCTTAAGTCGACTCTAGAGAGTCGACTTAAGCCTTAGATCGATTAGGGAGGAGGTGTTAGGAAGTCAACTTTATTTTGCCTAAGTCGACTTAAGCAAGCTGCTTAAGTCGAGTTAGGCAAAGTGTAATGAAGACGCAGGGCCAATTAAGTTGACTTAAGCCAAGCTTAAGTCAACTTAATTGGCCAGTGTAGACGCAGCCAATAAGTTTGGGGAAATGATCATCAATGAGTGTCTGATGACAGCTGTGTTTAAGTGTGGCTCAGTTCTCTATTGTTCACCTGGCTACCTCTCTATAGCCATCAGCAGTGTCCTTTTCTACTCATTGCTTTGCTCCCTTTTTCAACATTGTCTCCTACTTTTTATTGACTTGACTTCTTATCATCAGTGTTGTCACAAAGGCTATGTCTACACTAGAAAAGTTAAGTCGACTTAATAAGGTCGACTTTAAATTGACTTTAAGTCTACTTAACAAAGTGGCAGCACTTTAAGTTGACTTAGTCCACTTCATTAAGTCGACCCAGCTGCCCTTAGGTTGACTTAACAAAGTGAACTTATGCATCCACGCTGGGCTTAGGCCAGCCTAAGGAAGGGTTAGGTCAATTTAAGGAGGCTTAAGTTGACCTAATGATTGTTAGTTACTAAGTCGAATTAAGCTTTCATTAAGTCGATTTAAGGAATTTCTTAAATTGACTTAATGAAAGCCTAGCGTGGACATGGCTTAATTTAACTCAACTTAAGCCTCCTTATGTGGACTTCAATTGCCAGTGTAGACACTATACTGGCTTACCCACTTGTCTGAGCCCTGAATTAAATATATAGAGGTGAAAACCTTTGCAACCCATTAAGTAATCCTTCACCCACTCATTCCCATTAATGTGTTTATAAGAAAGATGCTTTCCTTGGGTATAAGGACACTTAGGCTATGTCTACACTTGAAAAGCTAGGTCGACTTAAGTTTTCAAGTGTAAACGTGGCCCCTTTTTTTGCCTTATTAAGTCGACTTAATGTGTTAAGTCGACTTAAAAAGGTCCACCTAGGCACTACTCCACGTCTCCACTGGCTTAAGTTGACTTAATAAAGTTGACTTAAGTGCTAGTTCGAATTAAAACTAGGGGTTATTAATTTGAACTAGGAGCAGCTTAAATCGATTTAAGGAAAGCCCAGTGTAGATGTGGAGTAAATTAAGTCGACTTAAGCCTCCTTAAGTCAACTTAATTTGTAAGTGTAGACGTTCCCTTAGTTACCTTCTGATCATTGTCTAACTCAGGAAATGACTGCTTTCAAAAGTAGCTCTCTTGCCTAATTGTTTATGATTTGTGTCATTTCACACAGCTGTGATTTCCTGGCCTCAGTTGAAGAAAAAGCAGTCTATTGGGGTAGCTGTGAGCATATTCTGCTTGTATGCAAAAGACCAAAATCAAGAGAAAAGATTTGAGACCTCAGGCCTCAAGCTAGCAGAGGCAGAATACATCACTCAGGTAAACTGTTTAGTGCCTTCAGGGAGAATGTTGGCTGCAGTTACTTACTTCAATCCCTGCCTACAAATTTATTACAGTAACCGTAATAGAAAAGAAAAAGGAGTGAAAGTCATTATGCTCAGTTTGGAGGAAATTTGTTACATTTTCTGGTTCAAATTCTCCTATCATCTAATTCTCCATTTGTTTAGAAAATAATATGAAATTCTCGAGATATACCTAATACATAATAGAAAGACACATAACATAAAAAGAAATAAACCTACCCAGTTGGCTCTGACTTGGCTGGATCATATCTGTACGTATTTAATATGATTTTATTTTAGAAATAGCTCTTCCAGTGCAGAGATCTCCTGAAGCACCAAATTATTAATGGATATAGTCTCGGTTTCAATATTGATTGACTGTGCAGAAATTATAAGTCTGGAAAAAAAGGGAAAAAAATACTGACATACTAATTTGAATCTCCACCACTGCAATCATAATAGTTGAATATTAGTTTTCTGGTATGTGCCAGTTGATCATTGGAACCTTAAATAAACAAACAAATAAATAAATAAATATAAACAAGCATATGTTATTTATAAAGAAATTTATGGTTACAAATAGAAGAAGCTGTGAAAATGGACTCTGCTCTTGACCAACTAATAAATCAAGAAACCAGCTGCCCAAGGAAATCCCTTTAAAAGAAATAATTGTTATGTTCTGTGAGAAGAATCTCACAAAATTGGGTGACTGGGCAAAAAAAAAATGGCAGATGAAATTCAATGTTGATAAATGCAGAGTAATGCACCCTGGACAGATAATTCAACTATACATACAAAATTATAGAATCTAAATTGGCTGTTACCACTCAAGAAAGATGATGTGAAAAGTGAATAAGAAAGTGTTATTTTCTCCTCTCATAATACAAGAAGAAGAGGTAACCCAATTAAATTAATAGGCAGCAGGTTTCAAACCACCATAAGGAAGTACTTCTTCATACAATTCCCAGTGAATGCACAGAACTCATTGGTAGGGGATGTTGTGAAGGCTAAAACTATAACAGGGTTTTAAAAAAAATTGGCTAAGTTCCCAGAGGATATGTTCATCAGTGGCTATTAGCCAAGATGGTGAGGGAAGCAATCCCAAACTTGGTGTTCCTTAGCCCCTCATTGCTAGAAGCTGGGGTTGTACCCAAGAGATGGATTACTCTATAACCACCCTGTTCTCTTCATTCCCTCTGAAGAACCTGACATTGTCCATTATTGGAAGACTGGATATGGTCTGTACGGACTAGAGGTCCGATCCAGTATGACTGTTCTTATGCCTAAATATTGGAGAACTGTCTAAATAGTTATATCCATAGTATTTTATTTTCTTCACTCCATTTTCACTAACTATGGCCATGAAATACAGTTTCAACCCCAGCATTAACTCTTAAACTTGAGATACATTGTTCTACTGAGGAATGGTGAATCTTCTGCAGCTTGATCCAGAACCCTTTCAAGTTAATGCAAATACTTACATTACCTTCTGTGGACTTTGGATCAGACCTCTGAAGAATCTACATTTTTAGAGCAAACAAATGCATAGCCTCTCTCGTCAGTATTATTTAAATTAATTATGGTATTATCTAAATGAATCAGGTGTCAGAAATTTTGCCTAGAAATTTCCTTTAATTTTATTTGATAGTTCAACCCAAAATGATTTTTTTTAATTTTTCTTTTTACTGAAAAATTTGAAAAGAGTTTACTTTGTTATATTGACCTGAAACAATTTTGTAGATTTTTTTAAGAACAGCCAGTTAAAATATAATCATTCCCACAGCATTAGTCATACAATGTGTTCACAGTAGCTTGGTCCATTGTAGCTGTGGGCAGCTGCTTTCTGCTTTCACATGGAGACACATTTCAGATATCCAGAGTGACAGTGATCCAGTTTGGAGATGACAAATGTGTAGAGTACTGGAGCCAGAGCCTCATAAGGAAAGGAGATAGTCTATTTAGTAACAGCAGATTGAAGTTCACTGATTTCACCACTGATGCTAATAGAATATCTAGACATAGGGACAGGTCTAACAAGACCATGTTTGGTTGCCTCCTTAGCTTCTACAATGCACTGTGTTAAATCATTTCTACTCCCATGTTAGTTTAAAGGGTGGTATTTTCTTGCTTAGGTAGCCTCATCTTTTCTTTTTTTTTTCTATATTTTACACTTTCATTTACCTCTATAGGCATCTTTTTCTTGCTTTCAGAAAAATGAAGACACCTCTGAATATTTTGCAATTGTCAAGAAATATACCTTAAGAATGTTTTTGTCAAAAGTCTGAGCTATAAAGAACACACATATTTTTCTTTCACAAGGTGCACATCTGACCACTTCATTCTCAGTGACACCTATTAATTAATTTCAACAGGAGAACAAAACATGGCTTTTAAAGGACTGCTATGGCACTAAATGTCTTAGACTAGAACTCTTGCAGCACCCATTGATGCAATTACCAAATGGTCATTTAAAAAGCTTTATTCTTTTAATATTAATAACTTATTAACATCCTGTGCTTTCAGTCAAGGCAGATGATCACTCTTTGATTAGGCCAATGGTATTTCTTTCTTAGGTGTTATTAACTGTTTAAAGGTAGAATGCACATTTCCATTGAGCAAAAACTGTGTATTGAATTTTGCCTGTCTTAGTTTTCAAACATGTAAATGGGAGGAAAGAAGAGGGAAACATCCCTTTAGTGGTTGCATTACTTGAAGATATTTATGTGGCATTCTCCTTAGTATTTATTATTTTATTTGTACTATTTGAGAACTAAGAGCTCTTGTCATAGACTAGGATCCCATTCTGCTATGCATTGTGCCAACAACAATTTTAAAGTTTCTGTCCCAAAGAGGTTACAATTCAAGTATAAGACAAGAGACAACAAACTGATACAATCAGAGAGAATATTGGTCAGCATTATAGGTAGAATTCTGTGCACACTAGCACATAGTGGTTGTCAAGTTATGCATAGACATCACAGAAAGAGTGTTCTAAGAGAGGATCTGAAGGAGGAAAATGAATTGGCTTTGTGGATGTTTACAGGGAGCTCCACCCAAATATGAGTGGTATTATGGGGAAAAAAAGCCAGGAAGGTTCTTGAATGAAACCATCTTTAGTGAGTGATGGGGGCTGGCATCTTTCCTTGACAAGCTAGGCTTTGGAAGACATGTGAGACTTTCACCAGTATCTTGACTGTATTTTCTGTATGTGATTCTGAGGTATTTACAGCAAACATTTCTTTTTCCAAAATAAGAAATTCCAGAAAAGTGCACTATTCCTAACATCTGCATTTTTCATTTGGAAATGTAAGTGCTACTGTTTTTTAGAACATGCTGCTAGACCTATTACAGATATTTTATGTCCCCAGAATGATACACGCTTTGTGTTAGATTTCAGTAATTTCCTCAACACTAAGATGTTGTTGGCTTTTGGAAGTTGTAGGACAGTTTTTCAAAATGCTATTTTCCTTTTGCATATGTGACACTCATCCAAATGTTGGGGATTTTTGACTCATGTGCTCTCAGTTATAGTTCTGCCTGTCAGAGAAACTGTCATTTTGTCTTAAATTTCTTATTTTTTCCTTTGTCTAGTTTTCTCTTGTTGAAACGGTGCTGTGTGAATTATCTGTATTGGGTCATGGGTGCTTGAATAGGCATTTCACTAATATCACTATCTCCACAATTTTTAAAGATTAGGTTAAAGCATCTTTTCTCTATGCTGTACTCCATACACAGATCAGAAGCCCATTGAGGTCAATGAGAATCCTTCTATTGACTTCAGTGGGTGTGAATTATGCCTACGATCATTCTGTTTGTATTAAAGAGTTGCATAGTCCTAAATCCTTGACTCAGCAAGGTACTTACGTCTGTGACTAAATTTAAGAACACAAATAGTTTCACTGATTTTATTGGTACTATTCACATAATTAATATTAGGCATGGATTCAAGGACCTTGATTAGCCAGAGCTTACATCAGTCACACTTATCTGATGATACTTATTGTCTCCGATTATTTATTAAAACAAACATACCTGAGTGTTAAAATGCATTGTCAACTTCCTTAAAAAATAATAAAAACCACCATGATCTTTTTTGCGTAGTAAAAGTGAATAAGCTATATTGTTTCTTTTTTTCTTTTTAAACCAGGCATGTAGAATGTATATCTGAAAGCTTTAAGACAAATCCTGTGATGTCAAGATATTTTTATTGGCACTTAATTTTTCTTGACTAATTATTTGGTTATCATTGATAATATTAATGCAAGTATATGGAGACCTTCACCTCTTATGTACAATTTATAGCACAGAAGCAAATAAATAAATAAATAAAAATTGATAATAGTTTAGAAGACTTTGTAAGGCCATCATATATCCACTGAAATATAATTTATGATATTGATTTTTTTAACATTGCAGAAGATTCCCAAAAGAAATATACATAATTTTTGTTCAACAAACACTACCAATTATTTGGTTGTCCACTGTGGAATTTTTTTTTTCCTTAGTCCAGCATGACAGCCAGTAAAATGTAAAAGTGACTGGGTCTATAATCAAAAAGGTATGTCTGTAAATCACTCTGACAATCTGGGGTAATTTACAGTTACTCTCAGGACTGATTTTTCCAACTGACTAGTCAGAAAGTTTTAAGAAAGATTTAAGAAATGCCTTATATACGCTGAGCTTGGAATGTAGCACCAAATATCATCAATTTGTATCCTACTGAGACCAAAAGCTTTACAAAATAACTATACTGAATTCACAGAAGCATTCAATTATAGAATTAAACATTGGTTAGTTTGACATATTGGGATTTCTGAATTGAAGTGCTGTCAATGGTCTCTGGCTTTGACCATACAAAACCATCTGCTTCATTAGACCGGTGACTGGTTGGTAGGAAGTAGATTCACCACTGCCCCCATCATCTCTTGAACACACTACTAAAGTATTTAATTTACAGTTAATGCAGAGCTCCTACATTTGTGATCTCTAAATGGTATCACCTTAAAAAGAGATGTTACACTGTTAAAAAGAGATGTTACACTGACATTATTTATTTTCTCTAGCAGTCAATGGACCACAAATGACTGGATGAGAAAAGGAGCTAAAGGGACAGCTTTGGTATATAATAGGGGTAATAGGTTCATAAATATCTATCCGAAATTGGGTAGACCATACATTTAGTGTTTTTTTCAAATATAAATAGAAATGTAAAGAAAAGATTCAAGACAATAAATCTGATTTCTAGTTATGCTAAGGTCCCTATACGGATCTCTGCTAATTCAAAGGGGCCTTATACTGGATGCAACTGTCATCTGTCTGTATTTTAATGCCCCTTTATACTGGTAAGGGCAGATCCTTGGCTGGTGTAACATGTCATAGCTCCATTGTCTCCACCATCTGAAATTCTGCAGTGCAGAGTAACTGAGATTCAACCCCATGTGACCTAACCCTCCTCAGCCATTTTTGTTGTCTGAGTAAACAAAGTAAGAGTAGGCCCAATTTGTGCAAATAGTGTGCACTGTGTTACAAGAAGGTTACACGACCCTGGCTACAACCTATAACTCAGGTCCTAAGGTTCAATTAGTTTGGTCAGCACAACATTGGGACACAAGATTAAAAAATAAAAGCAAACTGCATTTATTAAAAATACAGATAAGAAAGCAAAAAAATAGGAAAGCACAAATGCTTACACCCTTCACCAGATGGGAATCCCAGCTGAATGACTGCAGGAATGGAGCGCGATGACCTATGCAGCGAACATAGAATCATAGAATAATATGGATGGAAGGGACCTCATGAGGTCATCTAGTCCAGTTGCCCCAATGACAAGGTTCCAATTTGGGAGAGGGGAGCTTAGCCAGCTTTTTATTCCCTTTTGAACTTACTAAGTGGGTAAAAGGCATGGTGTTTTTCACACTTATTTACAACATTCCTTTGCTTATCACGTCAGAAAGTCTTCCATTGGGTACTACACAGTGTAATAATAATACAGATGATTTACCTTCTTGTTAGTGCACATTAGAATACTAGTTAGTGGTAGTATGTTGGGTATTTGGCTTAGGATAGTTTGAACTTGAATCTAGAAAGACTTTTAAATTAAAACATTAAGGCTATGCTTACTTGCTACACTTGCTAAAATTAGTTTGAATTAGTTAGTTCGAGCTAACTAATTCAAACTAATTTTAGTTAGTTTGAATTAGCTTAATTCAAACTAGCATGGCCACACTGGAACGTTAGTTCGAAGTAAGCAAGCACTTGCTTAGTTCAAATTAGCGACCCCCATTCATTTCAATGGCCAGTTAATTCGAACTAAGAAATTAGTTCGAATTAACATGGCCACATTGGTTAATTCAAACTAGTTAGTTTGAATTAACCCCTCAGTTCGAATACCCTATTCAAACTTATTAGTTCGAATTAAGAAAGCCAGTCAAGAAAAAAAATTCTCTGTGTTAACTCAGAACCACCCCATCTAATTCCCCTTCCCACATCACTGGCATATCTATCACCAGTAATAAAAACTGGACAATTACCAAACTAAGCCGTCCCATCATATCATTCCCTCCATAAATTTATCGAGCTCAGTTTTGAAGGCAACTATGTTCTTTGCCCCCACAGCTCCCCTTGGTAGGCTATTCCAGAACTTTACTCCTCTGATGGTTAGAAACGTGCATCTAAATTTCCTGAAGGACATTTTGTATCCATTTGTTCTTGTGTCCACATTGGCACTGTATTCAAATAATTCCTCTCCCTCCCTGGTATTTATCCCTCTGATGTATTTATAGAGAGCACTCATATCTCCCCTTACCCTTCTTTTGGTTAGGCTAAACAAGCCAAGCTCTTTAAGTCACCTACGGCAGGTTTTCCATTCCACGAATCATCCTTGTAGCCCTTCTTTGCACCTGTTCCAGTTTGACTTCATCTTTCTTAAACATGGGGGACCAGAACTGCACACAATATTCCAAATGAGGTCTCAACAGCACCTTGTATAATGGTACTAACATCTCCCTATCTCTACTGGAAATACTCCTTCTGATGCACCCCAGGACTGCATTAGCTTTTTTTCATGGCCGCATCACATTGGCAATTCATAATCATCCTGTGATCAACCAGTACACCCATGTCCTTCTCCTCCTCCATCACTTCCAACTGATGTGTCCCCAACTTATAAGAAAAAATCTTGTTATATGTCCCTAAATGCATGACCTTGCACTTCTCATGATTAAATTTCATCCTATTCCTAATACTCCAGTTTACAAAATCATCCAGATCTTTCTCTATGATATCCCGATCTTCCTCTGTATTGGAAATACCTCCCAACTCGGTGTCATCTGCAAACTTAATTAGCAGATTCACACTTTTTGTGCCAAGGACAGTAATAAAAAGGTTGAATAAGATTAAATAAGATCGATCCTTGAGGAACTCCGCTAGTAACTTCCTTCCAGCTAGAGAGTTCACCTTTCAATATGACCCGCTGTAGTCTCCCCTTTATCCAGTTCCTTATCCACCTTTCTATTTTCATATTAATCCCCATCTTTTCTAATTTAACTAATAATTCCCTATGTGGAATTGTATCAAATGCCTTGCTGAAATCTAAGTAAATTAGGTCCACCACATTCCCTTTATCCAAAAAAATCTGTTATCTTCTCAAAAAAGAAGATCAGGTTGGTCTGGCATGATCTACCTTTTGTAAAGCCATGTTGTATTTTATCCCAGTTACCATTAACCTCAATATCCTTAAGTACTTTCTCTTCCAAAATTTTCTCCAAGACCTTGCATACTACCGAGGTCAAACTAACAGGCCTGTAGTTACCTGGATCACTTTTACTCCCTTTTTTGAAAATAGGAGCTACATTAGCAATTCTCCAGTCATACGGTACAATCCCTGTGTTCACAGATATATTATAAATCCTTGCTAACGGGTTGACAATTTCATGTGCCAGTTCCTTTAATATTCTTGGATTTAATTCCACTAAGCAGCTCAAGCTTGGCTTCTACCTCAGATATGGTAATTTCCACCTCCACGTCCTCATTCCCATTAGCTACCCTACCTCTATCCCTAAGCTCACCATCCCTCATTAAAGACAGAGGCAAAGTACTTATTTAGATATTCAGCCATGCCTACATTATCCTTGATCTCCACCCCATCCTCAGTGTTTCGTGGTACCACAGCCATTAATAAACATGAGTTCTGTAACTAAAATCCCCTGCAATCCTTTAAATGTTTACACTGTCTCTATATAGTTAAAAATACAAAATGATTCCATAAGGCAATTAAACCAAATATGAATAATAAATTGAAGACAACAATTTATTTTTATGGGAAGCTAATTGAAGGATGCCGAGAAGAGGCAGGGAGGAGACTGAGAGGAGATAAACCTTAAAGAGAACGGGCTTGTTGAGCCAAATGGTTTTTTTCTCCTTTACTAATTCCTTGACTCTGTAAACAAATTGGGAATGTGAATAATTTTAGAATTCAAGGTCCTAGATTAGCACTGGAATCAAGTGTTCCTCTGAGAACCTTTTGCCTCATGTTCTAGCCAGATAATACATGAGGCAAGCCAGAAAATTTGAGATAAACAGAAGGGATTGATGAGGAAGATGATTTTCTGCCAAGTGGGTAGCTCATTTGTTTGAAATCCTTTGGGTTTCTTAATTTTATTCTAGGTTTGCCAACAATTAGAACATACATCCTCACAGAATAATGACTTTCACATTAAATGGATCAATATTAGAATTGTGCAAAATGTTGTATGGTGAAATTCCTCTCCCTGTTCTACATTATACATGTCTTACCCACAAAATTGCATATACTAAAATGGGATGTTCCAAAGACAATATGCAAATTAAAGTGAGTGGGAGTTCTCCAAGTGAGTGAGGACAGAATTTGAAATAGTGAGGTCAGAATGCACTTCTGTCTCTAAAATGAGGTCCCTGTATAGAACAAAATGTGTGTGCTTGAAGAAAACTGTGGCCCAAAGTTTCAAATGCTTCTTTAAGGGCCTCATTCTGCAAGTACTTTGCACACTGGCCCACCTTTTAAGAATGTGAATAATGTTATAGAAGTCATTGGGCCTACATCTGGGTTTAAAATTAAGCAAATACTTCAAGATAGAGCTGGTTAGGAATTTTCCACTGGCTTGATTTTCTGCTGGAAAATGCCATGTCAGCAAAACTGAAGTTTTCCATGTGAAATTCTAATTTTGTGAATAATTTTCAGTGAAATTAATCTAAAGGAAATATTTTATTTGGGGTCAGTTTGACCCTGTCACAAGTCACATCCTTTTGGCCCCTCTTGGGCCTTTCAGGACCCGCTCCCCGGGGCCGGGGCCACAGCGGCAGTTCCGCAGCTTCTGGGGCTGGCTCCCGGGAATGGGGGGGGATCAGGGTCCCTGGGAGGGTGGAGCAGGCTGACCCCCCTGCACTCCCCACCAGCATGGGGGGTGGGGCCCCCACCTAGGCCGATTGGCCCTGGGCCCCGCTCCCCCCCGGGATGGTCCTGGTTCATTCAAGTTTATATTTTCTAACAGTATTGCCAATACAAATCAAATTTTGAACACATTCTTTGAATGAATTAAGTAATTTTGTAGTGAGGAAAAGGGGGGAGCATTAGTGGATTTTGATTGCCCAAGGGTGTTTAAGCAAAGCATTTTCTATTTGTATACTATGCCAAATGTAAGTTTTGATGTTATATAAAAGGAAAATGGCCTAGAAATAAGAACACAATGATTCTTGTCATAAAGCTGATGAAAATGTTAAAGTGATGAACACTATGAAGAAAAAAAATACTGAAGTGTAAAAACTAAATTAATGGGAAAGAACTAGGTCAGGAAAAGCATATGAATTAAGTCTATTAGTATTTATTTCCAGTAAAACCAAAGAGGATTATCTTTTTTTCATAAGAAGGTCATTAATGAGATTATGTTCCCAGTAGTGACTGCTGTGAACAATATCAATAGCTATGGACAATGTATCCAATATAAATTTTTATGGTGCCCAGAGGGTTCTTTTTCTCAAATGATAGTGTGATTCATACTTTGTGTTAGACAATGGAACTACATGAAGTTGAACTTCAAGGCACCATATACATTTTCTATGAAGGACAGTTTATAAAATACCAGAAACAATTAGCAAATAAGAGTTTGCTTCATTAATTACTAAAGTGCTTATTTTTGCATCCGCAAAATGTGAGTTGTGAGGAAATGATCTTGTGGTTAAAAGTGCTTCACTAGGATTCAGGAAACTTGAGTTCAGTTCTTGAGTCCACCACTAACTTTCCATGTGACCCTAAACAAGTCATTCAACTGTTCTGTGCCTCAGTTGTCCATCTGCAAAATGGGGTTAATACTGCTTTCCCCCCCTCTTTGCCTGCCATGACTGTTTCAACTGTAACTTCTTCAGGGCAAGGACTGCTGCTTACTATCTTAGACCAATGCACTGATTTCAGTTAAGATCCCTAGGCAACACAGTAATTTACATTAATTTATTGATTTTAAGTGTGAAGGTGACTATTATGCAACTGTTCATGCTAGATGACTGTAACAGGCCATAGAACTTCAGACAGTCATTCTTGTGTTGAGCCCAATTACTTGTGGTGGACTTAGAGTATATCTGCTAGAAAGTCATCCAGTGTTGAATTAAGGACCTGAAGCAATGGAAAAACCTGCCACAAGTTGTTCCAATGGTTAAAAAATGTAATAATAAAATACAACTCCCCTGCTACTGCATACACCCATTCTGTGTCTTGCACATAGACCAGTTGAATGTGAGTAATTTAAGAATGTCATGGCAAAATTTGTTCAAACTGCTGCAAGAACAAACTGTGAAGGAATGATTCTTGAAAATGGTTTAGTTTCTCTCAGCCTGAAAGGACTATAGTGGTCAATCAGTAAAAAGAGAACAATCTACTTGTAATTTTGTTTCCGTATACAGAACCCAAAGTCCTCACACGGAAATGGCAATAACATTACAGCATTTTTAACAGTTTTGCATTAAGCAAGGAGACCTGGGATAAATATGATGGAATTTCAGTTAAGTGGATAGGTCTATCAGAAGCACACTCACGTAGTAACAGATTAAAAGAGCAGGCCATTTTAGATGACCAAGTGCATGTGCAATTGCTTGAGAAAAAAGTTGCACCAGCAAAAGCAGCAATAAAACTTTTTAGTTTCCCATCAGCATCTCAAAGTATACTCAAAACATTTAGTCATTTATAACCTGCATTGTTCAGACTGCCACAAATATAATGATGATGATCCATAAAAATGATTAGCAAGCTAATGCTCTTAGCCAGTAGCAGCAGCATTAGATAGACCTGCTGGCCTGGTTCCCAACATGGATCTTTCTTGTAAATATGTCACCAAGGCATTGCCTGATCTGATGTGTTCTTTCACAGGCATTCATAAGTTGCACTGAGCAGAGGCTTTGAAACATCAGGCACCTTTTACACTCAACTATGAGATCCTGATGCTCTCTTTTTCTCCTGTCCAGTAGCAGGAGCTCTAGGTCTGGCCTTAAAACCCCAGCCCTCTGGTGTTCCTTATAGGAACAAAACACACATAGAGGAAAAGAAGGGGAGTTTGGGTTTGCCTATCCTCAATTTTTAATCCTTGCCACTTTCCACATTGTTGGGGTTTTTGCATGTTTTTACTTGTGTTTGAATTCCAAATTCCCTCATTCAGTCTATGTCCCTCTGCATCATTCCTCCTTCTTCATATCACCTCCCATACATCCTCCTCATTCTTTTTCCATCCTCAAACTTAACATTCCCTCCCACCCACTTCTCATCCTACAAGATACTTCTGCATAAACATGAAAATAGAAATGGAATTAATAAAATATATTCCCATGTTTTATCAGGCTTTTCCTTGCATATTGGACACCCGCCTCCACTCTGACTCTTTTTAGTCTAATATAATTGTATCTTCTTGTATGTTCTGTCTGGCACCTAGTACAATGGACCCTTCAATTTTGTTTAGAATCTCTGAGTACTTCCATAATGTAATCATTGAGTATATATGCAGACCAAAGGAAAAGATATGTAGAAAACAGGTTTAAAAAAACAAACAAACAACAATTATGAACTTTTGAAAATGTCATGCTAAATGCACAAAGCAAGAATTTCCAGGAAGCTGTGAACTGCACAGTTACATAGTCATGCCCCCCCTACATGGTGTTTTCACACCAGCAGTCACCATCATAGATAAAAAATAAAGATGGATGCATACTGCAATGGAAGTGAACTGGGCAGATATTTAATTCCAGGAGTTAATAAGCTCAGGGGCTGAAGCAGAAAGAATTTGTAAAATTAAGTGGCTTCAGAATAGCAGGTCCTGAAGCCTGTAAGCACACCAAGAGGTTTAGGCCATGTCTACACCAGAAATGATCTGCCACTAGAGCTCTTCTGGTAAATCCTCCCAGTGTAAATGCTCTATATAATAGCAACAACATTCTTTTGTTTATAAGTGGATCCCTGAGAAACTTAAATTATCTGGCAAAAGCCCTTTCATGCAACTAAAATGGACTACACTGGTTTTTTGCTGGTATATAAGTATCACTAAAATATCCTCTTAAAACCGATATTGCTATTTTGGCAAATTTTCTATGTTGACCTGCTAGACTAAGGAGCTCACAGCAGTTTTGTTGGTTTGTGTACTCACTAGGCTTGATTCCATACTCCCTTCCCCTGGAGGTCCTCACTTATACTTGTACAGAGTGGATACAAAGTGCTCCCACTGCTGTGAGCTAGTGTTGAGTTCCAGTAGCTAGTATTTTACACCCTAAAAAAGATTGGGGGGGGGTGTCATGGTGGATAATCAACAGAATATGAGTTTCCAATGCAATGATGTGGCAAAAAGAGCTAATGCAATCCTGGGATGCACAAACAGGGAAATATCAAGTAGGAGAAGAAAGATTATTTCACCTCTGTATTTGGCTCTGGTGTGACCACTTCTGGAATACTGTGTCCGGTTTTGTTGCCCACTATTGGACATTCAAGAAGGATGTTGATCAATTGGAGAGAGTTCAGAGAAGAACCACAAGAATGATTGAAAATTAGAGCTTACATTCTTAGCTTTGCTAGACACTAAAAATCATGGACTGAATAGAGGCACTGGTTTTATGACTTATTACAACAATCTATAACTCACTAACAACCCCTATAGCTTCCTTTACCTCCCCACCTTTTCTTCCCTATGACTGGAGGGGTGTTAATGGGCCAATTCACTTTGAATGATCCCTTCAAATATGTGTTATCTACTTATGCTAAACAATCTTCTCTATTTTGTATTTAGCTGTAACACTCTGAGACCTTGTCTACATTATAATTTATTTTGTTTTATCACTTACATTGCTCTGAGGTGTGAATAATCCACATACCTGAGTGACATAAATTATACCGACCTATGCACCATGCACCAGTGTAGATAATGCAATGTAAGTGAAAAGCTTCTCTCTCTCACCAATAGAAGTTAGTCTAATAAAGGTTATTACGTCACTCACCTTCTCTCGCTAATATCCTGCAGCCGACACATCTATAACATTGAACACATGAAAAATTAGAAAACATTCCTTCTAGCGATAGAGTCAAGGACTTCAATTGAGTTAGCTTAACAAAAAGAAGGACAAAAGGTGACTTCATTCAATCTGTAAGTATCTACATAGGGAATAATATATAACAATGGGCTCTTCATTCTAGCAGAGAAACATATAGCATGGTCCACTGGCTGGAACTTGAAGCTAGACAAATTCAGACAAGAAATAAGGCATATGTGTTTAACGGTGAGAGTAATTAAGCATTGGAACAATGTACACCCAGGGTTGTGACGGATTCTCCATCACTGACAATTTTTAAATCAGTTTCGGATGTTCTGCTAAAAAAGCTACTCTAGGAATTATTTTGGGGAAGTGCTATGGCCTGAGCTGTACAGGATGTCACACTGATGATCAAAATGGTCCTTCTGACCTTAGCATCTATGAATCTATGAATATCAGATACAATATTCTTTCCAGTAAAGTCAGTTTGCATTTAAGTTTTAAACATTTTACTCAGATATAATATCCACTGGGACAGATCCAGCCATCCCCACACCATCAAAACTGCTATTTGAATTCAACAGAAGTTTTGTCTGAATTACCAACTGTAAGGACCAATGGAACACTGTAGGATCTGGCCTTTACTGAGGCATCCCTCTTAAATTTAGCAGGTGAAAAAGCTGCTGACAATAAAACTTATCATGCATCTCTGCAATAATCCATTTTTCTTTTCAGTGGTCTTATCACATTACTCACTGCTTCTTTCAATAGAAAACAAAAGAGGAAATAAAATATCAGGTTCACAGTGTTAATTGGCTCTTTTCTGTCTAAAGAAAATGCAGAGGATTATTCCATAATGTAACATATCAGCACCAATCTTTCCTTACCATTAAGTTTCCTGGCTGCCATTGACATATTTCAAATACATCTTTTTCCTAATCATGTGCAGGAATAGATAAGGCTTAGATAAATGATATTTATATCAAAATTATCTTGTTTCTTCACACAGCTGCATTTCAAAAAGAATTCCCCCCAAAATCTGCACAACCCCTATTCCTCCAGAGCAAAATGCCAGAAAGACAACTGCAAAGGACAAATAAATCATAGCTTTATAACAGATGAAATACACATTCATGCCCAATGAAGCACAGCATAGGTTCTGTCACTGCACATGCCATAATTCTTGTTTACCTTCCTTCTCTTTAATAACTCTATTATCAGGCTTTGATTACCCAATCAAAGAGGGACATTCAATGAAAGTGAAAGGCAGCACAAAATTGTGAAAAGGATACATATTTTAGAAAATTAACTTAACAATTAACTGCCATAAGATATTAAAGCCAAAAGTAGGACTTTAAAAAAAAAAAAAAGATTGAGACATTTACACTTATAATAAGAACATCCATGGTTGCATGAGAAAAAAATGAAAATGGATAAATGATAAAAACTCTCATGTGTCATTACATAAACAAATTAATTGATTAGTGTTAGGAAGTTATTTCCCCAATAATTAATTGTCTTATGTGAGCTTTCAGTTGATGTACCTTGTGACCACTGCCAGAAACTGTTTATAATACTAGATCACCACTCATCTGATTCGGTAAAGTGGAGCCAATTCTCTTAAATGAGAGGACTTATCTTGTCATTATTTTTCCATCAATGACACAAATTTAACTAAATTTCAAAATTCTAAATGTGTAAGGATGAGATTTTCAAAGATGTCTATGGGATTTGGATGGCTAATTCTTATTGGGTATCTAAATCTCTTACATGGCTATGAAATCCTCCATAACTAGCAATATTATTTTATATATGGTACTTTTATTTGACAATCTTAATCAGAGCTGGGCCATACATCTGCTGGGGTAGGGGACTGTCAGCGAACCACTCCTTCATCTTCCAGCTCAGACACAACAAGATGAAGGTCTGTTTTCTCCGACCCCCATATCATAAAGGTCTTCTGTGAGTGGTCAGAGAGCAAAGAGAGAGTTGCCTCAGTAGCGTTTTAATACTCTTCACTTTATCCCTGCATAACATCAGTGGGACTTTTGTGTGCTATATATCAACAGAATTGTGCACTGTAAATCAGATATCACCAGTGAGAAACCTGTTACCTAAGGTTCCCCGACCCAGTAACTTTTAGTCTCTGTGAGTTGGTATCAGGAAATAAACGAAAGAAAATGCCTTACCTCTGCCTGTTATATGGGCTGGCGCAGACAAGTCAAAACCAAATGCTCTTAACTTTAAAGCTTTACTTCATGGGTCTCCAGCAATGAGATGATCATAATGGTCCCTTTTGATCTTATAGTCTATGAATCTATGAGTGATTCCCATTGGAATGCTTTTACCCAAGTCTACACTTATTAGTCTTAAGAACTTTCAAATTCAATATGGCTATGTCTACACTACAAAAAGTTAGGTCAACTTTGTTAATTCGACCTAATAAGGTTGACTTTAAGTTGACCTAAAGTCGACCTAATTAAGTCGACTCAACAAAGTGGTTTCCCTGAACAGGGACTTAGGTCAACTTAATCAGGTGGACTTAAGCATCCACACTGTGCTTAGGTCGACCTAAGAAGTCAACTTAAAGGTTAGGTCGACCTAACCGACGGTTCTTATTAAGTCGACCTAAGCTTTCATTGAGTCGACTTAAGGAATTTCTTAAGGTGACTTAATGGCGGACGGGGAGTAATTTAGGTCGACTTTAGGTTACTTAAGTGGACCTGAATTGCCAGTGTAAACATACCCATAGATTTTAATATCAAACTTAGCATAACAAAATATAACTGGATAAGATTTCTTGTATGTAGCAAATTGGAATTAATTGTAATTTGTAATAGGAATCTATCCAACTAATTTTTCCTTGATTCTATGTTTAACATTTATGGTTTTAGCAATAAAAAAGGATTTTATAAAGTTAAATACAAGTATCGATGTGACTTTTCCTACTAAGCATCCGTGGGAATTCATTGTAAGTAAAATCTGTGATCAGACAAGAATCCTAATTCTCTAATCAAACCTATTAAGATAATTGGCAATTCAAATTCCAAACCTTAAGGATCTGGCTACATGGGCCCAAATTCAAAGATATTTAGGCTTCTAACATCCACTGAAATCAATGAGATTTAGGAGTCTAAATGCCTTTCTGGAGCTGCACTTGGTTATCTTTCCTGTCACACAACATGGAACATTAGCTTCAAATCAGAATCATTCAGGCTTAAATCAAAGTGGTCCTTCAATATCTGCCCAACGCCATCATATCAAACTAGTATTTATGGATAATTGGCAATGTAAGTACAAATCACAGATGAAGATGTATTTTAATGTATAGGCCATTCTTTGACTCAGTTTAGCAGAGACATAAAATACATATTTGAATACCAGACTGCTGAAAAACAATTTTCAAGTATATAAAAATCAGTGATTTGTTGAAGTTAAAAATAGAACCTTACTTTATGGTTACTTTTGCCTTTTCAGATCCAAACTTGGGGTATTTGGACAACTTTGCTAGTCCATAATTTTATATAGTTCAGAATGAGTCATAATGCTAAACCTGGCAGTAGAATTTTGATCTACAATTTGCATTTTAATTTAATCACTTGTTCTTTAATGTTCGTTTTGGGGTTTTTTTCCCTCCAGACATATTCAATTGATTTTACAGTGTACAGTTGTATCTGCCACAGGGGGAAAAAAATATTGGGTTTATGCCAATTAAGAACTTGGCACTGAAAAAAGCATAGTCATTTATGCTTTCTTTTTTGAAGGGATTTTAGAAGTAACCAAAGGCCTGCTTCTACTACCTGATTCGTGATGCTCAGACCCCCCACATCTATGTGACAATTTCAGTGGGGCTCCTCAAAGACGTATGGATACACTAATATGGACCAGATTGCAGGACAGGGGCCTGAATTATCCTCCTAATCAGAATAGACAAGAAAGTTTCGTGGAGCTGTGCACATGCTACTGCCATTTGGTTCCTAGATGATAACTCCAAAAAGGACAATTGTGATCATCTAATCTGACCTCCTGCATAACAGGCCACAGGATTTCTCTGAATTAATTCCTATTTGAACTGCAATATACATTTTAGAAATAACAGCCTGTCTTGGAGACTCCATCACAACCCTTGATAAATTGCTCCAATAGTTCGTTATTCTTAAGAAAAAAAAATTGATTTAGAGTCTGAATGTATCTAACTTCCTCATCCACTCATTGCATCTTGTTATATCTTTATCTGCTAGTTTGAAAACTTTCTACTAGCTTGATAAATGTGTAAATGGGTTGCACAGGAGATTCAGGTCCTTTAAGAGGGAAAAGGTCAGTGCACATAGAGTTGGTCAGCTGACCCACAGTCATGTTTAAGAGAAGGGATGTTACCTCTAGATGGAGAATGAGTCTAAGGTGAGGCAGAACCTGGGGTCTTCCCTGGGAATAGGGCCACAGCCCTGAACCTTACAGGCATGAATAATGAGAAGAGAAGACTCTGGAGCAAGGAGGAGCCCAGAGGAGTGTCCCTTTAGCCACTGTCCCATGCAAGGGACATGGTGCTAGGAACAGCCAAGTGGGACATGAGACTTATTAAGCTCAGGGAGGATAGCAGTTGCATGTGTTATTTCTTTCTTTGAGCTTTTGAACACTAGTAGGTGAATCTGGGAGATTTAATCTGATTGAGTAGTGAACTTCAGTTTGTGTTTTGAGGTGTTCACATTAATAAATTAACCCATGAGGTACTCCAATCTGTTTTGAAGTATTTATTGATGAATTCTGAGAGGGTGGCACCTGCAGGGCCGTCCCACATCATAAGGGAACACTCCAAGATGGGAAACCTCTGACAACAGGATTATGTAAAAGGGATTTCCTAAATATCAGGGTACTAGACTCATTGGCAGAGGATTTGTTACCCCTGAGTACTCGAACTATGGCATTCTAAATTTTAAGTGTAAACCAGACCAAAGATATACTGTTAACAGTAGTAAACAAAGATAAACAGTAGGTATTCCCACTGACTACTCTGGTTTGCAAAATATTCAGCTAATTTAATCACATATTAAGAGCAATTATAAGAGCCAGTAGAGGTCACGTACCCATTGCTTTTCTTTTTTTTTTTTTAGAATGGGAGAACCTGATCTCAGTATTTAATAAACAAATAAAACCAAAATTTATTCTTGTCCTTTTTATGAAAATTCTCTTCCAGGATACATAGAAAATGACTCTTACTTAAAGAATAATGTTATATATATATTCTTTTTAGAGTATCTTACAGTTCTTATCTTTCAATGAGTATTTAGTTCCATCTTTGAAAGAAAAACTACATAAGTCTGTTTAGGTAGCAATTATTAATTAGCAATAAAACACTATTCACTTCCATTAACTTTTTTTTAAGCTTAAAGTTATGTCAGTTGCAAAGAAATTGTATGTTAGATAATTTGCAAACACATTACAATTTTTATTAGGGCTCACCAGTAGCTGATATCTGTGTTAAAACCAAGTATTAATGAACAGAAAAAAAAAATAAAGCTGAGTTTTCTAATCAGAGCTTTGTATTATTAACAGTGTTGGACTGGAAGACCATGTTAAACTGGAAATTGCATCAGGCTCTCATTGCATTATTGAATAAATAAAGCAAACAAAATATGCAAATTCAAAGTATATTAGCATTGGTTTGTCTGGATTAATCTCAATGTATTTAGAATTTCTTTAGTTAATACTATTAAAATTAAGATGGGTGAATGAACACCTAAGGAAAATAGCAATCGCAAATTCTGAGACTCAAACCTAGCCGAACAAGGTTTATTATTTCATGACTTAATTTCAGGAAAATGTGACTGTATAATTAGGCCCTGATCCACATCCCACTAAAGTATTTGGATTAGGTTCTTGTTGTGTGAAGAGTAGAGCAAACAGAGCACTAATTATGAAGACATTCAATATTTCATGATACCTATGTGTCATTAAGTATGGGATAAAATTAAACAAATAATTGATTTTTTCCCAGTTCTTTAACAGAATCAATCAATCAATCAAAGTTTTGTTTGGAACCTAAACTGAAAAATTAGTTCAGGTTGATTCAAAACAACATTTTCTAATTGAAATTTAAATTTAAATTAACATTTTGTATAAAAAAGTCATTTAAAAATAAATTGAAACATCAAATGTCATTTAAAAATAAATTGAAACATCTCATTTTTAATTTTTTTCGTTTGTTTTTAATCTGAAAAATATTCACTGAATTTAAACAAAAGGTGTGAATAGTTCTGATTCACCAGACAATTAAGTAATTATATTATATTATATTATATTATATTATATTATATTATATTATATTATATTAT
>ML685794.1:10310130-10458427 GCA_007922175.1 Pelusios castaneus
CCCCCCCCCCCCCCCCCCCCCCCCCCCCCCCCCCCCCCCCAAAGTGGTATCCTACATCTCAGGGGATAGTAGTGTACATATGCTGTATATAGAGTAATGGAATACCTGAGCAACATAAGGTCAAACACCTACACAGTTTCCTCCAGGCATACAAGGTATAAGAGGAAAGTGGGTCAAATTTCAAGGTTAACATATCCACAGACTTTTCTTTTTATAAAAAAAAAAGATAAAAATAGACAAGGATAGCAGACAGTCTTTGCCCAAATTTGTGTTTGTTTGTTTTATGGTCAAAGAGATTAATGTTTAGAGCCCACTACTGCTTCTGTTCTAGTCTAGAAAGCTATGTCTACACTTGAAAAGTTAGGTTGACTTTATGAAATTGACTTAATAAGGTCGACTTTAAGTCAGCTTAAAGTGGACCTTATTAAGTTGACTTAACAAAAGTTGACTTAACTTTTCAAGTGTAGACGTGTCTCCTTTTCGACCTTATTAAGTCAACTTAACATTTTAAGTCAATTTAATAAACTCCACCAAGGCACTAATTCCCATCTCCACTGGTTAATAAAGTCGACTTAAGCACTAGTTCAAATTAAAATGAGGTGTTATTAATTCAAACTAACTTTTCCTTAATTCGACTTAAGGAGCAGTTTAAGTCGACTTAAGGAAAGCCCAGTGTAGACACAGAGTATTTTAAGTCAACTTAAGCCTCCTTAAGTTGACTTAATTTGTAAGCATAGACACACCCGGAAAGTTTTACTATACCTTCAGTTAGAAAAAGCAAAAGCTTTCTTGATTAGCAGTTCAGGGTACACAAAGAATTGCCACCATCAGTGTTTGCAAAACAAATGTGAAACAAAGTGAGCCTAAACTTAGAAAGGGAACTAAGGGTGCGTCTACACTTGTAAATTAAGTCAACTTAAGCAAGCTTAAATCAACATAATTTACTCTGCATCTACACTGGACTTTCCTTAATTCAACTTATGCTGCTCCTAAGTCGAATTAAGGAAAAGTTAGTTCGAATTAGTAAAACCTCATTTTACTTTGAACTAACGCTTAATTCGATTTTATTAAGTCGAATTAAGCTAGTGTAGACATGGACTAGCCCTAAATCGATTTAAATGGCCTCAAGACCTCCCCCAACTAACCTCCCTCCCAGGGTTCCTGGCACAACAGGAGCCTGGAATTCCCACCCACAGGGCAGAACACAGCCCTGCCCACCCTGCTCCTGCACCCTGCTCCTGCTCTTGTCCATGACCTGCTCAGCTCCCAGGTAGCCAGGCACAATGGGGAAGGTGCTGAGCTCCCTTCCTCTTTTAAAGGGGTGGCCGGGGAAGGGGGGCACCTCTCAGGTGCCACGTGCCACACTTCCCACCATGCACCACTCCTAGGTCGACCTAGCCCTTACCAGTCGACTTAAGCGTCTAGTGTAGATGCTCTAAGTTGATTTAGCAAGGTCAACTTTAAGTCGACCTAAATTTACAGTGTAGACATGCTAAGTCAAATTAACAAGGTCGATTTAAAGTCGACTTTGTTAATTCGATTTAGCAAAGTCGATCTAATTGTTCGAGTGTAGACATAAACTAAGATAGCTATAAAGAAATTCTAAATGTGGGAATTATGACCACTGAATAAATGATAGGGACAGGTAAACAAAGATTTTGAGAAATGGTAGCTGCAATTATGAGTCTTGAAAATGTTCACCAAGTCCCAGTTCTTGGATTGTCAAAGACAGAACTCAGGATCCATATTCAATGGCAGCTGGGCACCTCATTACTTTGGGCCCCTTTGAAACTCATCTTTTATTGAAAGTTGTAAAGGTTTTAATAAAATTTTAATTATCCCACCTGATTATTTAGGGAGAAATCCTCACCTGATTAAAGGAGGTGTGAGGATTTGCAGCAGTTCATTTGGACCATTTTTTAAGGTGGGAGGCTACCAATATCCAGCATTGCCAATCTTTTTCCATTGAATCAAGAGAATAAACATGTGCACTTAGACTTCTTCCTGTTCCATCTGAACAAATCTTGTAACTTTTACCAGGATAAAAGAGCCAATCATGCTTCATTTTCCAATGAGGATTAGAATCAGCATTTAGCAATCAGTAAACATCATGTCGTGTCATGCACTGCTCACCTAACTCACATGTTCAGTGGGACAATTTGCCCAAGTCAGACACAAAGGATTAGGTGCATGATAAGACTGTCTGTTTTATTCTGTGACAGAAGCAAAAAACTTCTACAAGCATCAGCTGTTATAATCATGCTGTCTCTTGAATTACTTTGCCAGCTCTTCAGATGGTGGAAATGGATGTGTAGCTGTGTTGACTTTGATGGAACAATGCCAGTTTATGCCAGCTGAAATCTGCCCCACTGAGACAGTTTCTCACAAAGCTTTCCCCTTTCTCCTTTATCCTTGACATGCTCTGCTCAGTCATAAACGTATGGGATTTCCAAAAGGTTTTCAATGGGATTTAACTCCCTTTAATTCCTTTGAAAATCTCAGCCTATAATCCATCATAGGGCAGTGGTGTAAATTGTCAACATTCCATCAAAGCCAAAAGAGCTATGACAATTTCCACCAGCTGAGGATATGTCCCATCTGTTTAAATTTTTATTCCTTAATCTTTTCCATTTCATTCAGAACACTAACACTGCAGTACTTGTATATACTATGTGAAACTGCTATTTATTTAATATCACTTCAATCTTTTCTCTAGGATGAATATTGCATGAATTCATAAGTTTGATGTAAAAATATTAACCTTCCACTCCCCCCCCCCCATTATATTATATAAGGCATACCACAGAGGTAAACAAATGTCTGCTACATTCTTAATACTAGTTAAGGATTCCACTGCATTTAAATCATGATGATGTTTTTTGTTAAAATATACTGCTTACTCATTATGTCTTGGAATACAGCATTGTTGTTTTATTCCAGATTTTGCTTCCAAGGTTAGCATATAGGAGACCTAATTATGTAGAATGCCTGAATACATCTTCTTCTCAGCCAGCATTTTCACCTGACTCTGCTTGGTACTTATTATTTTCTGCTCATTATAAACTATGACATAAATAGTAAGGAATCAACAGCCATATATGACAGTCACTACTAAAACAAGAGGAACATAATGGCTGCCCTGCTCACCTGCAGTCTTGCTTGTTACAGTAGAATTTTCTCAGGTTCTTTTAGAAGACACTGATATTTTTATATATGCTTTTGGAGCATTTCTGACATTTTTGCCAGTCTTAAAGTATCACCCAACACAAGGGGAAATTTACTGGTGCCTTAAAGTTATAATTCAATTAGCAGATCAGTTAAAGAATATTAAACATTATGAAAATGTAGTGGCACACAAGACCTTCAGAGATTTTGTTTTTCAGGTGCTTCTGTTTCAGAAGATCCTACTGTTGACACAGTAGGATAAAGTATAATTTGATGGGCCCCGGAATCCCCATAATCACCGGGCCCCCTTCCCGTATTGTCTGGGCCCCCTCATGCATGTGTGGGCCCCAGCCCAGGTAGGCATTTGCAACCACTTCTCAGTACCACATACATTGGTTATCGCTCCATAAAAATATTTATAATTTTATATGGCGTTTATGTCTATAGCAACTATTGTCACAAACTAGCAAACACTGCATAACACAATAAGTATTGTGATTAACAACGATGGGACGTAGGACCTGCCAGCAGCTAGGGCAGGGCTGAACATGCATTCCGCCACATTTTTCTATTTTTAGGGGCCCTGGAACTCTGGCCCCTCAAATTTGTGGGCCCCGGAACTGCGTTCCAGTGCGTTCCCCCTTACTTTAACCCCTGTGTTGACACTTTATATAAAAGCCAGTTTCTAATGCACTTGAAGATTATTTCTTTGTTTGTACTCCCACCTGTCCACCTCCCCACTTTTAGGACTAAGAAGATAATGATTAGGATTGAATAACTAGTGGGAGAAAATATTCGCAAACATGTTGGTGTAGCTAGGTGTTTGCAGCAGCAACAAGGAACCAAGTTCAAAAAGCTAGGGGGTCCCTCAAAACTAGTGAACTCCACCATTTCATGTCTCCACCCAGCTCTTCTGGGATCACCAAATATCATCTCTGAGTGCCTCTAACAGGCAATACTTACCCAGTCACAAGCACTGAGTCTGTATATGAAACAAGGTAAAATGTACTAGGGAAATAGGGAACGCAGCAACAATATAACTATGTGAATGATAAATAAAACATACACCCATAATCTCACAGTGTCCTTGACTCTCCTCAGAATACGTTTTTATTTTACTAGTATCTAGTTTCCTCAACCCTGCTAATTTCCCTTGTACCAAAATAATGGTTTTACATGTAGATTATGTAAGCGTGTATAGCAGGGGTGTCAAACATGAGGACCACAGGCCAGATGTGGGCTGCGAACCTCTTACATCCGGCCTGTGACTGTGCTCTGTGCAACCACACTGTCTCCCTAATAGAGAGGGAGAGAGAGTGGTATCACAGAGCACAGATTCACATACACAGCACTCTGCGATGCTGCGAGATTACCATAATATTTTGATTTATGGTATGTACAACCCACTTGAAGTACATTTAAGGCAAATCTGGCCCGCCATAGCAAATGATTTCAACACCCCTGGTAGTGATGGGGCAGCAATGGACAGCTGTGCCATAAACTGTGTCCACAAGGCAGCACACCTGTAGCAGCAAGGGTCTGCTGCATAGGTATACGTAATGCATAGGTGCTGCATAGGTACACAGTTGCTCCTCTCACATGGACATTCTTCACCAATGCAATTTGCATATCAGTGTAAAGGTCAGCCATACCATTCACTAATAAAGAGAAGGTTAATAAGAAGAACATGTTCTTCATCTTTCTGTGTATCAACCTATCAATTTGTTGTCCTAATCTAATTCAGTCTATATTATGCTCAGTACCACGGTATCTGCAAGACATAATAAATTATAACAGATATTCTAAACACATGGTTCAGTTTGTTAAAATAAAATGAGTATATGAGACATGCTGGTCCCATTGAAATCAATGGTAACACTCCCACTGACTTCAACAGAGCCAGGATTTTATATATAATTGCCAAATTCTGCCTTCAGGTGCATGCACACATTTACAATTTGTGTGGAAGCTGCACATGTGGAACTGAGGAAAGGAGCTGGCCTGCTGAACACATGCTAACAATGTAGATTCAACATACTTTTGTGGCTTTTGTGGGAGCACACATGCACGCACACGCCAGTACAAATGAATATTCATCAGCACCAATTCATCTAACTCCAATCACATCTCATTTTCAGCTCTGAGACACTGGTAATTTTCGCCTTTATTATGAAGAAAGAGCAATCACATTAGAGAGCCTTGTCATTTTCCTAGTAATGCGTTTAATATGACATTTGGGAAAGTGCTTTTCTGTGTCTAGCATAACAATGTTGTTTGTACATTTTTAATAGAAGCTGTACAAAGGCATACAGTGCAAGTAGCTTCTTGCATTGATTTTTTTTTTCTGTAATTTGAATACAAGTTAAATGTTAAATTACAGTAATTGTGAGCTGTTTTAGTATAGCTATAAAGGTGTCTATTATGGACTAAGCTTCATTTCACTTGTAGCTTTCCTTTAACTGAATAGGATTTCTGAAGTGGTTACAATCTATTATTCCAGAAGGCCAGTATACTTAGAAATTTGCTGAGTTTTAATATATATCTATTGGATATGGAGTAATTTTTAAAAAAATATAGGGCTAAATTCTAGCAGTAAGGGGGCATCAGAGAATAAAATGACTCAATACTTAGCTCTTGTGCAATTTAAAGCAGCTGCCAGGCTGTGCTAAATTTCTCTAGTGATATAGGGTCCCAGTGGTCCCTATGCCAGTGTAAGGTTGGTTTAGTGGAACTGTGTTATACCATAACCTGTCTTTATTCCCAGCAGTCTCTGCCCCTTCCTTTATCTCCCATACTGGGCTAGGGAGGGATCACATGCACAGAACTGACTGCAGCATAGTTGTGTCAACAGGGAATTCCTCTCTGACAGGGGAATTCTCTGCAGGGCATTTCCAGCCAGATTATGGCAAAGCAAGAGGGGTCATAATCAGGGGTTAAAGTAAGGGGGAATGCACCAGAACGCAGTCCCAGGGCCCTAAAATTTGAGGGGCCAGAGTTCCAGGGCCCCTAAAAATAGAAAAATCCGGCAGAACGCCCTGGCTGCTGGCAGGCCTTACGCCCCACCGTTGTTAATCACAATACTTACTGTGTTATGCAGTGTTTGCTAGTTTGTGACAATAATTGCTATAGACATAAACACAATATAAAATTATAAATATTTTTATGGAGTGATAACCGATGCATGTGGTACTGAGAAGTGGTTGCAAATGCCTACCTGGCCTGGGGCCCACACATGCGAAAAGGGGGCCCAGACAATACGGGAAGGGGGCCCGGAAATTAGGAGGGTTCCGGGGCCCATCAAATTATCCTTTAACCACTGGTCATAATCCACTGGAGGCCCGGATCAATTCTCTTATTATAGGACACAAGTTAAGGATGGGATTCCTTAAAGGAGGAGAAAAAGTAGACTGTGCAGTAGAAACATCTAAGTGGTACTAGTTTTAAGACACTCCAATAACTGGGTTACCCAAAAGGGGCTATGATGGGGAGGGAAGGTTGTTGTTGCTGGTAATCAAGACATTGATCAACTTCTGTCAGTCTATCAAAAAAGACACAACACCTACAAATATTATAATTGTGCATGTATTTATTTTTATTGTACATACAGCCCTGACAGTCTCTATACCTTCTTCTATACCTTTAAGTCACCCTCAAGTGAGTCAATAACTTCTGAAAAACCCCTTGCTGCAATTTCCCTGTAAGGTTTCTTATAGAGTCACTGGAACTCCATAAGGTCTATGGCACCAATAGTAGAGATTGTACTGTCTCATCTGATTTCATTATCTGTACATCTCCGGTGCCTCTGATATTGTTGTTTCATAAAACAGGTTTAACAACTTGCTTTTTCTTCACATTTCCCATAATACTTTCCTTATTCTCAACACTTTATAGGGTTGATATCTCTGATAATGTAGCCATTCCTTTTTCAGATTTATTTATTTGCATCTGAGTTCTTTGCTGGCTTGACAAATCTCCACAGAATCATGTAATCTACCCGCTGATGTTTTTAATAGATGTTGCCCTCCCCCTCCCCCCCCCCCATTTTCAACTACAATTTCAGCCCAAACCACCAAGGAAATTAACAAGGGATTCTTCTCTCATTTACACCTTGAAAACTTAAACCCAAAGAACTCAAATGCCTCTGAGATACGAAGTTAAATATTCAGAGGACAGTAAAGGAATGATGATTGTTCTCCTTTTGCCCAGTTTGAACTGAACACCAGTAAAACTACAGAAGTTTTTACCAGCAAAATCATTTTTTACTCCTTTTCCTGAAATATACAGTTCAACTTACAACTAAAAGTTCAATTGAGCACATGACCACTACAGTACAGTACAGTACAGTACAGTACAGTACAGTACAGTACAGTACAGTACAGTGTGTGTGTGTGTGTGTGTGTGTGTGTGAGAGAGAGAGAGAGAGAGAGAGAGAGAGAGAGAGAGAGAAGCTTTACAATGATGATGACTGAGGTTCAATGAGCTCTCTAGGGGTATGTCTACTCTAGCAATTTAGGTCAACTTAAGGACCCTTAAGTCAACCTAATTTATTCCAGGTTCACACTGGGCTTTCATGAAGTCAACTTAATAAATTCCTTAAGTCAACTTAATGAAAGCTTAAGTTGACTTAATAACTACCCCTTCTTAGGTCAACTTAAGCCTTAAGTCGACTTCTTAAGTCGACTTAAGGATGCTGTGGACAGGGAGTAGCCCTTAAGTCTACCTTATTAAGTCAACTTAATGCCAGTGTTGATGCCTATGTCCAATGTTAAGTTGACTTAATAAGGTCAACTTTAAGATGACTTAAAGTCGACCTTATTAAGTTGATTTAACAAAGTTGATTTAACTTTTTCTAGTGTAAACATACCTTAGGATACTCTGATTTTCATTGCATCATAGATATGGCTCCCTCATTATGGAAATTTGACTAGTAAAAATTAATTATGGAGGCAAAGTAGCTAACTAAATTTTAACATAGCAGGCTTTGAATATATAGAGAGTGTATGGAATCATTATGCCATATATAACTTATGATTTTTTGATATCTATAACTATGATGATTGTGTTATGATGTTATGTTGGGGCAAATCATCTGAACAAGAACCCTGAATGTAAAGAACACAAAGTTAATCATAATAGATAATCTTACCTTATTCTGTTTTCTTTATATAGAATTATTATTTTTATTAAGGGTTGATCAATATAATGAATTATTGATTGCTTGATTTGAAAAAAATCTAACATTAGTTACCAGAGAGTAATCTCTTCTTGTTAAGAATGAGGGAAAATATATTTCTCTGGTCTGATTGTGACCCAGAGGTGCAAATTTCACTTTGTGTGAGGGAGGACAAGCATTTTGGATCCCCTGACATTTTTATTCTGTCTCCAAGAAATAGAATTTCTCAGGGCTTAAGATCTTGGGAAGATCTATATCAGCTATGCCTTCATAGGAATGTTTACCAGTTCTTTGAGGACATTCCAAAGAATGGAAGAATTAGAGAAAACAGCAGCAAGCTTCAGTCCCCTGTATCCTCTTTATCTTAAGAGACTAAACGATTTCTATAATGCATCACTTTTCAAATCAAAGAGTACCTTGGTATCAGCAGGACTCAAGATACAGTTCATTTACTAAAGTAACATTTTATAAAAAGAGCAGGAAAGGAAAGTTTTGGCATAAAAAGGAATAGAAATGTGCACTGAACTTCAGAGACCTCCAAGAAATGTCTCTTGAATTTGAACTTTCAATATTCTCTGCAGTTACTTTTGGATCAATTGTTGTGTGGTGGCTTTAAGAGGATATTTCGTTGCTGTTCAGAGTCACAGATAGTTTGATTTCTTGTGAAACCATGAACTATATGTTTAAAAAAAGTTCTTTGGATTCTAAATTCTTTAGAAAGTGCACATCCATTCATCTTTCTCTGTCCAATGAGCCTTACTTCAGGCTTCTTACTTAATTTTCACTCATCATAGAGATTATCCCTAGACTGCAATGGTAGATGTTCACTGAGGAATTAAATGGGCATTTAAGTGTAAAACACTCTTTTTAATTTTCTTGTCCAACTAATCCCTCAAATAACTGAAAATGGCTTATTTAATGGTATTGATCAGCTAAACCTCTTTCATTCATCCAAATTTTACTTCATCTTCTGATTCTTAGTGCAAACTGCCCTGGATGAGCCATGGAAGTCTTCCTCTTAGTTCAGTTTCAGGGCAGAGGTAGAATGAGAAGATTCTAATAAAAAATTTACCTAGCTGTCTGAATGGCATGGAGTCATTCTACACTGGTGAACTCTCTACTTTTCACAGGTTTTATTGGGGCAGCTGAGGCCAAGAGAGTCCAAGGTAGCCTATATACAATAAGGCCTTGGTTCCAGGAGGATGGGGAATTAACAGGACAGTACAGTCATTGCAGATATAAAGATATGCCTGAATAGGTAAGGTACCCCACCTAAATCCACAATAATCACAGAGAACCTGTATACATTGGGATCAGCACTCCTGTTTGTTTGCTGGAGGAAAGTGGAAAGGCAAACACTGTTTCCCACTGGAACAATGTGGACAAAATCCTGAGAGGAGTGTCTCTTTGAAGTTTGCCTCCCCTAGAATACCCTTGGGGGGGGGGGGTTCCCTGTGGGAAGGTGCCATTTAGTTCCAGATTCACTTGCTTTAAATGCAGGTGCTGTATACATGCAATGCATTATGTAGGTGTTAATTATTAATAAAATATTATGCTGCTAAAATAATGATTAATATGTGCACAGGGCCATAGTGTACATGCGAAACACAATTTGAAATTGTTTAAGATTTCAACCAACTGGAAATATGTAGCAGCCTTTTCAAAAAGAAATGAGCTCATCGTACAGAGAGGCTTTAGGTAAATGTGTGACATAAAGACATTCATCACTCTCTTACATTGGTTTTACACTGGTATGTCTCCACTAAAGTCATAGGAGCCAGATCCACCACTAGTATACTATAGTCAGTGGTGCTATGCTAGTTTAAAATCAGTGGGTATATCTACACCAGCAATTTAGGTGACTTAAATTACTCCCTGTCCACACTGGACTTTCATTAAATTGACTTAAGAAATTCCTTAGGTTGATTTAATGAAAGCTTACGTCAACTTAATAAGAACCACCAGTTACATCAACCTAACCCTTAAGTCAACTGCTTAGGTTGACCTAAGCACAGTGTGGACATGGATTAACCCTTAAATTGACTTTATTAAGTCGACTTAAGGGCAGTTAGATCGACTTACTAAGTCCTCATTCAGGGTAACCACTTTGTTAAGTCGACTTAATAAGGTTGACTTTAAGTTGACTTAAAGTTGACCTTATTAAATCGATTTAACAAAGTCGACCTAACTTTTTCTAGTGTAGACATAGCCAGTTAGAATGTGGTCCATAGTTCAAAGTGGAAGGTGTAAGAAATTTACAATCCCTTTTCTTAAAATGATATGGTCACACTGAGGTTCTGTTAGCGTTAATCTCTCAGGAAGTCACAGTTGATACAGTGCAGGATTAATGTTACTAGAGAGTTAGCTCCTGAAATGCAGCTTATGTCTGCACCTGGAGTCAAAAGTGGAATGCTCAGCTCATGGAGACACACTTGTGCTAGCTCTCGTTAAGCTAACATGCTAAAACTAGCAGTGTAGCTGCAGCAGCACAGGAAGGGAAGAGTTGCGACAAGGATTAGCTGCCATGAGAATGGATCTAGATGGTTTTGTGGTCATGTCAGCTAGTGCTTGCTGCTTCCTTCATTCCTGCAGCTACTCTATTTTTAGCATGCTAACTTGATGACAGCTAGTGAAATTAAGTTTATGCAAGCTGGGCATCACATCCCTGGCTCCAAGAGTAAATGTGGCCTCACATGTAAGGGGAATAGGAAGTTCAGGTTAACACAGTCAGCCAGAGCAACTACCTTGCAATAGCAGGATTCTTAGGCCAGAACAAAAAGCAGACAGCCCAAGAAGGGGGATGCTTACTTGGAAATGAGCTTAAGTCTGGGCTGAGAAAAAATGTGTGTATACATAACACAGGATCTCTGCTCTTTTCATGCTCTAGTGTCTAATACATTTATATTGGCTTGTGAATCTGCTACTGCCTTTCAGCTAATGAAAATGGTCTTTTAGGTCAGGCAATAGATGCTCATGATTTTAGCTCCAAAAATGTAAGGTTCAATCCCTTCAGATGAACTAGCTGGAAGCATTGTTTCATATGTATCTTCTAGAATTTTTAAACCTAGGTGAGCTGAACAGGAATCAAAATTGTTTTTCATGAGCAATAGGGTGGCTGACTTGTGGATGTGTACAATGGTGAAAGTGATAACCCTTTGTGTAAAAAACCTTTGTGAGAAATGTTTGATATTATAAAGAACAAGGTAATGCCTTAAACATCAAGAGGACCACAGGCTATAACAGAAGATACAAATGAAGAAAAAGACACTGATATGAAAAACCTGATGATGTGTCTCAGCAACGATGCAGTAAGAAAAATGGGATGAACTTGTGATGACATTACCAAAGGTACAGTCTTGATCAATGAACAGCTGTGTCACTGAGTTCTCCAACATGGGGTTCCTTTTACATCACTTCCACTTGTGATTTACTCACACACAGCCTCCAGCATGCAAATTACTCCATTTATGATGTATGAGTGCTGTAGCCAGTCACTCTTCAATTACATTGCAGAGAAACACAAGCAAATTCTCAGTTACAGACTTTCCCCAGAAATGTACATCTTGTACTGCCCAACTCTCTCACAAATAATACAAGCTCTTATGAAGTCCATTATTTTATGAATAGAAAATGATATTCACAAATTCTGTTATCCCAAATGGAGTTTCCCAAACACTTCGGTCCAAACACACTAGTTTAGGTAAAACAATAAAACAAATTTATTAACTATAAAAGATAGATTTTAAATTACTACAAGTAATGAGACATAAAATCAGAATCGGTTACAAGAAAATAAAACGCACCTAATGCCTAACTTAACAAGCTAAATAAATTCAAAGCAAAAGTCTTTCTCACCACAGGTTTCAGTAATAATTTCTTTCGGTCAGGATCCCTCCTCCAATTCAATGCTGGGCTTCCTTTGTTCTTGAATTGTTATCCATAAAGGGGTAGAGAGAAAGGGAGAGATAAGTTGGGGTGTCTACTCCCTTCTTATAGCTCTTTGTTCTCTTTGAGAATCATCTTCAGCTAAGGTTTTCTGTATGAATGGGAATTCCAAGCTGTTTCCTTGTCAAGAGATAGATTTTTCACTCACTCTTCTTCCCTGCTAAAGAATGGCTGATTAACTATGTGATGGTCCATTTGATTTTGTTGATATCTGACTGAAGTGTTGGATAGCTTTTTACTTGGGTGGTCCTGATTTGTGACTATTCCCCATACTAGGAACATATCTTAGTAATATCATACAGTAGAATCTTATTTCCACATATAGTTTACCAGAAGTATGGTCAGTAAATTATGAGTTTTCAAATGATATCTCACAATGCATATTTTGTACAAATTTACCACAATCCTGAAATGGGGGTGAACATAAGGGTAAAGCCCAACACTCGTGGAAGAGAATGCACTCTTCAAACATGCAAAGCCTTGATTCTATACAGTATCATCCCTAAACTCCACCTGTCTGTTCTAGCAATTGCAATGTAAGATTAGACTTTTTAAGTAAAATTTCTTTTGCTTTAATTCAATTTTCTTGCTCACGTTTCTAAAAATCTTGTTAATTAGACTGTTTGAGTCTTTTTTTAAAGTCTCTTTAATGTGTTCTTGAAGTGGAGACAAACTTCTAACCTCTTCTTGGGGCAGTCAGAGAGAAAATTATGTCCTATCTTGGAGCAGACACAGCACCTTCACAAGCACATATTTATGCTATCCATAGAGATACTGAATGTAATTTTTTTAGTCGCATGGAGCAGGCCAGTGAACCAAGAAGAGTGGCAGGAATAGGGAAGCTAATGCAATATTTGGTGACAGCCTATTGTATTCTTAGAATGAAACTTGGAAAATCATTTTAAACATATAAAGAGAGAGAAAACAGAAATATTTTTCTTACCGTCTTTTTTGGAGTAAGATTAAAATTAGGACAGACAAGATAAGTGATGAGACATTAAAGATCTACCTCAGGGATCTAAACAAAGACAGAAATTTTAAATATGAGCCCTTTAGCAAAAGGCTGCTATAAGAAATACTGTCAGCTGGTGCCAGTAAAGAATCCATATTAACAGATCACGGAGAGAAATGGGGATGGTGACCATGAGAGGGGGCCAAACTGATGCAGATAAATACAAGGAGGACGGCACCATTAGGAAGAACACAATGATGCACATAGTCTACACTGAACAGACATACAGCTGCAGACCACAACTTGGAGTTGAAGAAACTGCAACTAGAAGGAGAGAAAAGCTTCAGGGGAGACAGAGCACACCAAGTGGGAGAAATAGCACAAGGATGGCAGAAAAAATGATATATGGAATGTAAACAAGTGTGATCCCATGAGAAGGAACATGGGATGGAATGTGGCAGTAGTACCAGCACACACTGGAAATCAAGAGTCTGCACAATCAGTATCTGAATGGTTGCTAAATGGCAATAGCAGCCACATATCTATCTTCCCATATAACATATATTATCAATTGTTTCCTAAATAAAGAGATTAGAGCAGTTGAAATGTTATCCTGAAGACCTTTAAAAAAGGGTTTATGCATCACTAAGTAAGACCATCAGGATCTGGCCCTTTATTAAGGGTCAACTTCTCAAAACTGGACTCCAAATTTTAAAAAGTCAAAAACTTACATTTTTTTGGTACACATGGAAAACCGAAATTGAGGCCTCTAATTGCTTTGTGCCAAACTTGCAACTAGTTTCCTGCAGGCAAACCTCAGTGTTATATGATGCTCTAGTTTATTGAGTTGGACTCTGTGCAAAAGAAACGATCTACTGATTTGGAGTTCATTGTGGGATCAGGGCTTTATTCTATATGTACAAATTGCTTTGTATAGAAAGCTGCATGAAGAATTATAATGAAAACATGTAAAAACAAAGTTAGATATTAAATGTAGAGGTTTGACTTCTTGAGGCAGAGAGCTACAAGACACCTTAATGTTCTGTAACAATAATCTAAAACAAATTAAATATATTTTCACTTTCCACTGTAGCACACTTTTTTTTAGAATTCCCAAGATATTACTTAGATTTTCTGTAAGTTTTCTTGAAATCTATTTTGTTTGCATCTTTCATCTTGTATTATATGTTAGGCCGGATTTGATTCTCATTTTCACTGAGATAAATTTGAAGTAGTTCCATTGTGCTCTCCATGGTTTCCTTCAAGCATATTAAAACTCTTCCCATATTCTCAGTGGTAAAATAATTAAAAGAGTTTTTTTTATATTAACAGTTCCAGCACTGATATCTCATAGCTCCTTCTTAAGCTACCTAGAGATAGCAAAATATTTCTGCTATCCATAGGGTTCCAGCAAGTACATTATTGGAATGGAATACAGTCATCATCATGTCTCACCCAGGGTGCTCATTTCCCCTTACTGTGATTCTGTGACAAATGAGTTATTTTTAATGACAACTACCAAGATGGCAGATCTCTTACCACAGTGATGATGTTAATAACATTTCATAGGGTTAGCAATCACATTGATTTCCCATAAGTAATAATGATAGTGGGCTTCTACATTTCTAGTAGAAGCTTATTGAGCATGCAGGATATTAGAAGTCATTTTTACTTAGATGTGAGCAGTTATGAATCAGCTTTATCTTTGGTCATAAGCTTTTCTCCAAGGAACCTTAAATGGACTTAAAAGGTTACATCAGAATGGCAGAAAACTCTCTAGTTTGTCTTGAACTTAAAACAAGAAATGAATGTAGCATTGCTGGAAAATGAGAATAGAAACTGACCCTATTTTATATCTATATGTCTTTTTGACTACTTTGCCTTTAAAGGAGCAGTTGCTCCCATTATCAAAGCATATGTATTATAGATGGATCATTGGTCCACATTAGGGGCCTGATATTGAACCATTCTAGTTAATGGGAGTTTTGACATTGATGTCAATAGGAGCAAAATGCCTAAAACAAAGTAACTCAGTTTATGGGAAATCCACTAAAATGGTTTTGAGTTTTTTCCTGTAGGGACACTCCCAAAGAGCACTGATGGGAAACTTGATATTCATCACTAGACCCCGCACTTCTGGGGTTCCACAAGTATCAATTCTCTCAGCAGTCCTATTCAACATCTACATGCAACCATGAAGTGGATTGATCAGACAACATGGACTCAAATGCCAGCAACATGCAGATGAAACACAGCTCTACCTATTCTTCACCACATATGACCACAAAACTACCACCAAAATGGCCCATTGCTTTGATGTGATCATCCCATAGATCAGGGGTCAGCAACCCGCGGCTCCGGAGCCGCATGCGGCTCTTCAGCCTCCCTGTTGTGGCTCCCTTCGGCCTTGTTCCCTCTAAGCGCAGACTCCTGCTGCGGCCGGGCTGGGGAGATTCAAATCTCCCGCCCTGAGCACGCTCAGACAGAGCGTGCTCAGGGTGGGAGCGGCCTCGCCCAGAAGCAGCTCTGCCGGCCGTCCCTGCAGCTCCGAGCCCCCGGCCAGGTGAGGGGGCTGGGAAGGGGCTGGAGGGAGGCCTGGAGAGGGGTGGAGGGGACAAGGAGAGTGGCTGGGTTAGAGGCCTGGAGAGGGGTGGAGGGTCTCAGGTGCCAGGGTCTGCTCTGCCCTGCCAGGGCTGCCAGAGGCCTCGGCTTCTTTATTTCTTTCCTTTCCCTTCTTTGCCTTCCTTTCTCTTCCCTGCCTTCCTTTCTCTTCCCTCCTTTCTCTTCCCTGCCTTCCTTTCTCTTCCCTGCCTTCCTTTCTTTGCTTTCCTTTCTCTTCCCTGTCTTCCTTTCCCTTCTTTGCCTTCCTTTCTCTTCCCTGCCTTTCTTTCTCTTCCCTGCCTTTCTTTCGCTTCCCTGCCTTCCTTTCTCTTCCCTCCTTTCCCTTCTTTGCCTTCCTTTCTCTTCTTTGCCTTTCTTTCTCTTCCCTGCCTTCCTTTCCCTTCCCTGCCTTCCTTTCTCTTCCCTCTTTCCCTTCTTTGCCTTCCTTTCTCTTCCCTGCCTTCCTTTCCCTCCTTTCTCTTCTTTGTCTTCCTCTTCCTCTTCCTTTCCTTCCTTTCTTTTTTTTCTTTTTCTCTTCGTCTTCCTTCCTTCCTTCCTGCTCTTTCTTTCTTTGCCTTCTTCCTTTCTTTCTCTTACTTTTTTCTTTTTCTCCTCCTTCCTTCTTTTTTCTTTCTCTCCCTTCTTTTTTAAAAAGCTTTTTAAAAATTAATTTTAAATAAAAACCTTTCTAAAAATTAAATTTCAATTCAAAATTCATTCCAATTCAATTAATTAAACAAATAATAGTTTATAAGCTGTGTTATGTTTTGCGGCTCCAGACTACTTTTCTTTAGTGGAAGAGGGGCAAAATGGCTCTTTTCATAGTAAAAGTTGCTGACCCCTGCCATAGATGAAGAACAGCTGGCTAAAGTAGAACCCAAGCAAAACAGAAGTGATGCTGGTGGGTAGAGGAAAGAATTTTAACAATTTGTAGCTAGAGTGCAGTGGTTTTGGATTTTTCATTAATACTGAGCACTCACCTACGATGGTAACAGTGATAACCAACATTTTGATGGTTCTAGCACCAATGATAACAATGACAACCAACGTTATGATGTTAACATCTTTTAATATCTCCCGTTGGCTAGAAGACTCTGTCCCAAAGCACCTCTACTTTACTTACGCTATATTGATGACATCTTCATTATCTGGACCCATGGTAAGGATGCTCTTGAAGATTTCCATGGAGATTTCAACAATTTCCACTCCACAATCAAACTTAGCTTGGAACACTCCACGTAGGAGATCCACTTTCTGCACACTGCAATGCAGATTAGTGATGGAGACATAAAGACCACCTTATCCCGAAAACCTACTGATCACTATAGTTACCTACATCCCTCAAGCTTTCATCCAAGACACACCACACAATCCATTGTCTACAGTCAAGCTCTAAGATATAACCGCATTTGCTCTGATCCTTCGGACAGAGACAGACACCTTCAGGATCTTTATCAAGCATTCTTAAAACTACAGTATCCACCCGCAGAAGTGTAGAAACAGATTGACAGAGCCAGACAGATACCCAGAAGTCAACTACTACAGGAGAAACCCAAGAAAAAAAACAAGCCAATGGTCACCACCTACAACCCCCAAGTCAGACCTCTTCACCACATCGTCAAAGATCTACAGCCTATTCTTCAAGATGATCCCTCACTCACTCAAGCCTCGGGAGACAGACCTCTCCTTGCTTACAGACAGCCCCACAACCTTAAACGGATACTCAGCAGCAACTACAGATCAAACAATAGAAACATTAAAGCAGGCTTAAGCTGACCTAACTTAAGCCCTGTCCACACTAGGCTTTCCTTAGGTCAACCTAAGGCCAGTGTGGACACATAAATCCACTTTCTTAGGTCAACCTAAGGGAAGTTAGGTGGACTTACTAACTCCTGGTTAAGGGTAACCACTTTGTTAAGTCGACTTAATAAGGTCGACCTTATTAAGTTGACTTAACAAAATCGACCTAACTTTTCCTAGTGTAGACATAGCCAATGTGATTGTGAACCCCATGACATGCTAATACCATAGTCATAAATGCAAGAGATCTGCTATCTTAACAGCAGCCATCTGAGAACTCAGTACTAACTAGAAGTTAGTACTTATTTGTCAAGGAATTTCAGTCTGTGAAAATGAGCACCTTCAGTCAGATATGATAATGATTCCATTCCATTCTGGTAATGTGCTTGTACAAACCCCAAATATAGCACAGATGTTTTTCTCACTCTCCAGATTTTATGCCAGAATGAGAATTTTCCTATAAGAGTAAATAGGGGAAGACCTTCTGCAGATGTAAGAGAGGAGATACTCTCAAAGAGAACTTCCAGTTCTTAAAAATGAATACATTTCTATTTTACAGCTCCCAACTAATTGGAGCACTAAAGGTCTGATCCTAAGTAGTGCTTACCATGTTCAACTCCCCTTGAAAATGCCAATTTTCTCACACAATACTGAACTATTTGCCTTGAAACACTTGAGCTGCAGATTCCTTGTTTTACACTGGCAGAAGCTGCTGGCAGGGAATTCTTTATAATGGACCCTTGAATTTGAAATTCATTCTTGCCTCGGTATCTCTTGGTCAGAAATAATATAAACTGTTGATCTCCAGGGCATACATGTATTTTGAAATTGTAGGCATATGGAGCACTTGAAATGGAGCTCAGAGGTGTAGGAACCCACAGGTCTATAACAGGAGTCTGCAGGGTTCAAAGCAGGCACCTGTATTTGGTTAAGATTACATTTGAGAGAGGTTAGACTAGCATTGTTTGGGTTTTTGTTTTGTTGTTGAATTGTTTTTTTTTTAATTGTAGTTTTGTATGAAGACAAAGGGCTACAATGATTGATATGTACATTTTTGTCTTTAGAAATTAAAATGAGTGCTTAGCAATGTTCCTGGGAACATCCATAATGCTTAGAGTAAATTATCTAGGAAGTATATTTCCATTAAAACCTTATGAAGTATAGCATCTAAATAAGAGAAGCATGCGGTCTCAGCTTTTAATATACAAACTTCTGAGTCCTACAGCGTGTTGTAAACAATTAATCACAAGAAAACATTTTTTCTTATAAAAAATTGTCTTTTAGGAAATTGATGAATTTAGGAACTTGGCTGTTCTTATCAGATCTGGTTCCCCATTTTTACTATTAAACCTGCAATCTATCATGTCTCATAATATTTACTTTTCTTTAATTTTAATCTTTTAAATACCATTTTTTTCTTTCTCACTATTTTTTAAAAATCTTGTACTTATTTCTGAGGCTGACTATACTCAGAAGAGATGCAGCTCAAAAGAATTCAAGTCTGAGACTGAATATCTCGTACACATTTGTCATGGATCAGTCTGTCAAAAAGAGTTCGTTGAGTTATTCATTATGAAGCATTTAAACTGATCAGTTTAGCCTTTTTTGCCTTTTCTTTTCCTGATTAATCCACAAACTGTCTGTGATTATTTACACATAATCACTGATGAGAACAAATTCTTCATCAGATCTACTGTGTAAAAAAATTTAGAAAGAGGTTTCAACATGACTGCTGAGGTATCTTTAGTACACATGTTCCTGTGACTATTTATTTGTGATACTATTCAAGACATTTTTGATGGCCTGAGAACATTCCAGCTATCACAAACTAGTTCACCAGAATGTTTGCAGGTAAATGAAGCAAGCAGGTTGTGAATGTCAGGTACAAAACAGCTAGATTTTATTGGTAAGAATAATCACACATACTCTTAAAGTATACTTTAGCACTAGTTGCCTAATAGATGCCACATAATTTTCTTTTTTTCTAAACTAAATGATTTGCAAATCACTGATTTCATGGGTCCTCTTCTCCCTTATTCAAAACATCTGTGAGTGGTATAGACTATCAAATCAGAGCACATATGGTATAAATACGGAGGGGTTTCTAGCATATTTTCTCTGACGTGCCTTAGATTGTGGAATGCATGTCCTCCTTCTGATGAAATCGCCCTTCAATGTAGGTTAGAAATCCAACAGATTCCAAGCTACCTGCTTTCTCAGGAGTAGCTTTCTCAGGAGTCTGCGGAGGAGGAAATAAGGGGAAAATGGGGCAGTAAGGCATTAAGGGGGACTTTCGTTGGCACTCTTGCTCTGATTATGGACCGAATTCAGCATGGAACTTTACAGCAAAGCCAATGCTTAAAATTAAATAGGCAATTAAGGGCTGAAATTGAACAATTAAAGTTAAGCATATATTTAAATATTTTGCTGGACTGGAGGCTAGAAGACTCATGTTCTTTTTTCGATTAAAAACAACAAAACAACAAAAGCTCCACCACAGTTCCTTGATAGTTCAAATTTTTCCTGGCTTAGGTTTGTCAGACATTGATTGGCCTCTTCAGTGACCCACTTCTAGTCCCTCATCATTGAAAGTGACCCATAATTGAGTATGTCTGCCTGAATTAAAGAAATGTAGATAAAGGCATCATATCTAAATTAATTTCCTGACTTTCCACTTAGCCTTCTTTGCACTACCAATTATGAAAATGAAACATAGTACATTTCGAAACTGAAAGGGGCATGGTAAAGGTTGCAAGTCCTTTAAATTAAATAGATCTTGACAGTTGCACCATTTAGTTGCACTTACATGGGACAAATTTTGGAACTGTGTGAAGTAGTGCCCCCTAAATGGATGCAAATCTATGCCTTGATCGTTCAATGCACAGCACCCATAATTTCTTCAGTGGAGTTCTGCAGTTAGCTGGCATGTAATGAAATGCCAGCTCATGAAATATGTGGGATGAAAGGGGTAGTTAGGAAGCTATAGCAACTGCTAGTAATAATGATTGGCCTTATCATTTTCTATTAGTGGCCAAAAGCAATATGTATTTGGTTAATTTAAAGAGACATATGTTGTTGCTACAGTTATTAAAGGTCAGGGGAAACAGGTGGTGGTGGTGGTAATGGGGTAGAAACAGTATTTGAGGAGGATAGAGTTGTATGTTAAGCTACCTGTTTCTCATTCTTCCTTCCTTCTTCACTCATTTATTTATTTATTGTCATGCCTGTTGTGCTTCCTTTCTCTCTCCTTTCCTATGCAGGGTGAAACTGCTGACTACAGGGGAGCTAGTCTCTGGAACTTTGGGTCTCTTTAGCATTCTAGAGCAGAGCAGATTTTGGTGAATGAGGGCAGATTTGGTGCATCTTGTCAAGGCCCAAGTAATTACTGAAAGTCACAGGAGCCCTGATAAAAACTGAAAGACATGCAGTCTATTAATCATATCGCTGTGTCAAAACAATATTCTTAGTGAGAACAAAAGACCCCAGCTTGGCTCTCAGATCACATGGGATTCTTGATGCATTATTTAATCTATTGTCCTGTCCATAGTGTTTTCTTTATAATTGTTCCCTTTAGACTGGTCAGATCAATCTTTTTTCTTTCCCATAGGGAAAACCTCCTGAGTGGGTGGCCAAAAAGAAAAAAATTCACAAGATGGACCTCCTAGGTAAATATCATGAACTGCATAGCTTCAAGGAGAAGGTGTTTGTGGAACTATACAGCAGAGTGGGATCAGGTCTCCCATATTCCAGAGAACCATACCCACACACAAAGTTTGATATCATCCTGTGTACCCATCTGCATTGTTGCTGTGTTTCTCCCCCCCCCCCCCCAACCACAGAAGCATGTTTCCTACAGTAGCTGTGCTGCCAATGGTTGAGTCTGCATGAGGCTGCAAAGTAGAAGCTGCATATGGGATATAGCAAGAATTGATATTTCCCCTTCTGTATTCCATGCTGTTGAATATGGCATGAACCCAACACCAGATAGTTCATGTTCTTTTGTTACAGCAGTATTCTAGAGAATGGTTTCACCGGTAGCGTCATAATCTACCCAGGTACACCGCTTTTGTCAATACTGGTAATCTTCAATTCCACAAATCTGTGAATGGTTGTTGATTTTGTTGAAAGGAGGGATTCTGTTGAAAGGAGAAACAGTAACAGCAACAAGGGATACTTAATATGTACTTCAAGCCAGATCAAAGGTGTCAGGGTCTACTCCAGAAGATATGACAGATTTGATTGAACATGCATAGAAAATCATTTTATTCAAGTCATGGTACCTTGCAAAGCCATTTTTCTAAAGGATTCCAGTCACAAATATCTTGTTCCTATTTCACCCTTTCAAAAGCTTTTTAATCTTCTGGGAGAAGGTATTAGTGACAGATGCAATGCTTTAGAAACATGGACTATTCAAAGACTATTATACTAATATGTGACAGATGCTATGGACACAAGGAATATTCAAAGACTTTATCAGCTTTAGAAGTTCTGAATGTATCTTTATGGACTGGCTAGTGATTGAATTATTGGTTCAATGGATAAGCTAAAAGACGTTTCCAGTAGAGCTTAACTTGCTGGGGGTTGTGTGAAATTAATACAAATTACGAATGCAGTAACTACTCTGTGGAAGGTTCAACAGCTAGTGAAATAGCATATACTGGTTTGAATTGACTTAAAAGGCCTGAGACAAGGAACTATTAACTGAATAAACCAATGTAGGGAGGATGGTCATGCTCACTTGATCCAGGAATTGACATGAAACTAGGGCCAAGAAAGGGAGACCCTGCAAAAAGGGCCTAAAGTATTAGGGTTTCCATGTGGAACACTGAAACTAGCTGGTAAAATAAACCTGCCTATAAGCTATCTATTGTTTTTATTATATGATTTCTCTGTGATGCTTTTGTTTTAAACAATAGCTTTGTCCAGGCTGGCTGGTTATTGATTAATCTTTCATGTCAGGGATCAAGACTTCAGGTACTGAAATAAATTCATACCTGCTGAGATAATCACACTAAATTGCAATATTGAGTCTTAGACCTCATGTGGAGGGAGTGGATCATAGGATCTGCCCCAAGATGAGTGACAGCTAGAGGCCTGAGACCTATGTGAGGCGCCCTCGTGGAAGCCTGGAAGAGTGAGCGGTGCAGCTATCCTGAGTTAAATTTATAATAATTTTCAATTTTTTGAAATGAAGCCACCCATCATTTTTAGGGGCAAAAAAGACTAATGTAACAAAGTTTTAAGTTAAATATAGAAAATCAATATTTCAAACCCTTACAACAAAACGATGACCTGTCTTTCACAAGGGTGACTTTATACAGAGCAATCACACTACAAGCTCTTTTCTTTTACCCCACTGGATATGTTTAGTGATAGATTCAGTCAACACTTTATAAGGGAGAATCTTAGAAAAGTCATCAGATAAACAATCAAGCTCTGGATTTTTCTCTGGACAAAGGTAGATGATCATCTTTACCTTTTGTAGAAAGAAAGGAATTTCCACAATCAGTTTGTCTTTTGGCTTCATTTTGGATATCTAGAAACATTGAGAACATTTTGCATAGGCATCGTTTGCCTTTTGTTAGTTTAGATTTTGTCTTTAAATGTTTCCTTACATTCAATCTTTCTATACCTCATTTATTTTAAAGCTCAAGGGCACAGTTGGGCTAATAGTTTCAGATGAGAGTAGGCAAATGGAATATGACAATGGGCGGATGGTTTAAAGTATCAACCATGGTACGTATGTTCCTGGATAGTGGAGGATGGTGAAGAAATATGATTAGAATAAGTGAAACAAAGCAGGTGGTCAGGGGAAGGAGTAGCTGGGAGGTAGGGAAGCAGGAGTGAGGTGTGGATATGGGGAATGGGAGTAGAAGAATAGATGTGAACAGGAATGGGGAGGAATGCTGAACTGCAGCTTTATATATAGCCCAGTTAATGATATGTCCATCCATACAACAAAGAAGCATCACAGCTGTACAGATACAGCTCTCTACTGCACTGTGTCTGGTGAAGCAGCTCTATGTTGATGGGAGAGGGTTTTCTCATCAGTATAAAAACCCACCTCTGTGCACGGCAGAAGCTATGTCAGTGGGAAAAGCTCTCCCACTCTCCCACTGACAGTGCTCTGCTCACAAGCACTTATGTCAGTGTAACTTGTCATTAAGGGGGGTGGAATATTCACATTTTTTGGCTGTAAGATAGGTGAGATGAGCTAGCTACACCGGTGGGAGGAGAAGGAGTAACAAGCTGGCCTGAAGAGACAGGAGGGGGAATAGAAGACGGATAAGGGAATAGCTGCATTACAGAAGAGTGGGAACACTGATAATCTTTGGCTATGTCTACACTAGAAAAAGTTAGGTCAATTTTGTTAAGTCGACTTAATAAGGTTGACTTTAAGTCCACCTAAAGTTGACCTTATTAAGTCGACTTAACAAAGTGATTTCCCGGAACTGGGACTTAGTAAGTTGACCTAACTGCCCTTAGATCAACCTAATAAAGTGGACTTAAGCATGCACTCTGTGGCTATGTCTACACTTTCACTTTTAAGTCGACTTTAACTAACTTAGTTAAGTCGACTTAGTGTGTCTACACTTACAAGTAAAGTCGACTTAAAGGGGAACTTACAAAGTCGACCTAGAGCATCCACACTGGATGCTCTAGGTCGACTTTGTGGGGCTAGGGGGACCTTGGGCAGGTCCACGGTGGTGGGCGGGGGAAGTACACCCCCTGTGTGCAATGGGGCAAAGGGGGACAGGGACCCTGGCAGAGCAGAGCCCTGTGTGTGATGCTGTCTGGATTTAGGGAAGCATTTATGATATTATTTTCAATGGATATTGACAGCAACAGGTAAAGGATTGGAGAAGGAGGGTTTCTGGAATCTCAAATGGATAATAAAAGAACAAGTTTTATTGGTGTATTTCCCAATTACAAGACAGAACAGACACCCAAGCTTCTAGCTTGGGAAATTGGTTTCAGACAGGACACAGGAAACCACAAGTGACGGTTTCTGCAGTGGAGAGCTAGAAGCCTGAACTCACATTAAGCTACACAGAATCTAACATTTAAAATGATCCATCTTCTTGAATCCTCTTAATGGCTCACAAACAAAATATAAACAGACAAAATCCAATACACAATACAATAATAGTAACAGCAATACCTAAGGCTATTTCAATGGTTATTCCCTGAGTTAAACAGAGGTAAGGCTAGACTCATTATATATTATAACGTATCTCTAAAGGGAAGTTAACTGATAGAGGGAACACGAGTTCACATACATACCAGAACCATCAAGCAGGTGACCAGCAACAGCAGGATGAGTTTTGGGATGAAGGGGGGTTAACTCGACACGGGCCGGCACTTTTCAGGAGGACCTCCTACTGGCAGGTTGATCAGGCCTGGCAGTTGACACGCGGGGACTCTGGTTCATTCCGTGTGGCAAAGGTAGTTTTATTGCCTAGGCCGTTTCCTGCAGGGGTCGTGTTGGTCTGTGATTGGCCCAATTTTGCCACAGTAGGAAGGGGGTAAAGTACTGTTCGGTCCCCTTGTCCTTTTTTGGGCATGTGGCAATTTATACTGGCTCTCCAGGTTCTGGGCTAGAGCCCTCTACGCACCCTTGCAGGGGGGGGCAAGCATGGGCAGCCATATGGCATGTACACATACATGCCCTGCTGGTCCACCTACACAGTGGGCAAGAGGGTTAACCCACCCCTAGGAAACCCAGGTAGGGAATAAATTGGGGTTCCAAATTAAGCAGTGGGTGGTCACCAGCCAGTGGGTAATGGACATATGGCTGACCTGAGGGGAAGATTCCTATTAAACATACATATCAGGGTCTCTACTATGTGGGAGGTGGCGGCTATTTTATGGGGCACAGATTGGGGTAACTAACAGATATCTCATAAATGCTATAATCCATAGGAACTATGTCATGTTTGGTATCAATAGAAAGGTAGTAATTTGCTGGGAATGATTATATAGTTTATGTCTAGGAATTCTATTTCGATCAGAAGTTAGGAATTTGATGTTATACCTATACTTTAACTTATGTTATTTTATTGAAATACCTGAGAGAGGCGGGTGTGTAAAACCATTGTCTCCTTAATGTTTAGGAATTTTCCAGGTAGAATGGTCCCAAGGAGTATCCTGATGAGCCATTAAGGACATAAAGATTATAACCATTGTGTCCTTAATGGCTCATCAGTTTACTCCTTGGGACCATATCACCTGGCAGATTCCTTAAACTGTCTCAAATTGGACGTGCAACTGAGGACACCAAAAGCATTAGCAACTTTTGAATATTTAAATCATGTGCTACATATATTTAATCCACATTCCTTGGATAGACTCCCTTAAAATAACATGCAATACTGGACAGTTATTAAGGGTAGAAAAATCTCTCTTTTAGTAGCAGTGATATTCGCAGTAAATGTTTAGCAATGCACAGCAACACTATATAGTAGGCTAGGACATTAAATGAAGAAGTATCCATTTAAAACCAGAGATGTCATTACAACCTAGAAGTATTAAGCTCTTTATTCTCATTTCTGTATATGCTCAGAAATGTATTTTAAAATGTAATTTAAATGTATATTGATAAGTGATGATTTTTCATTCAACTTAATCTATACAGACATTCACTCACTGCCTTCGACTATCGAGTTTTTGTTAATCACCTATTTTGCAGGCTTCATTTCTTCTAGTTAATGTTACATCAAAGACAAAAGATTTTTCATTTTTTATTTCTTCTCTACTTGTATTCACAATTGCTTGTATCAGCAGTTTGTCTTTCCCCGGCCTCCTCCAAAGATATGGATATAACTTGGGAGTTGCAACTTTGTGTTTTTTCCACTTCAAGCATTTATATGCATAATAATTCTGTACAAGTATCTCAGTTTTTGATAGATGGTTAATGATTACTTTTGTTTCATGCAATTAGGTTTCTTGAAACTTGAAATTCAGAAAACAACTGGTAAGGTTTATTTTAATGGAAAATTTAGCTTGCATCTGTTATTTTGAAAGTCTTGATAAACAGTGGGTTGTTTTTTGTGATTGTTTGATGATCCTGAAACGAGAAGAGTTGTTATTCAGAAACATAAACCACTGACTTTCTTCCTTTACATTATCTATGATCTTTTCCTTCCCTCTCCATCCTCCACCATGCCCTATTGCCTCCAAAATAATAAATTATGTTTTTGGAGAAAACAACAACAAAATATTCATCCTACAGGCTCCTTGCTATATAAACAAGACCTTTATTTTTGTCCCCAGATATGACTTGAAACATAAGGAGCTTTGTACTTAAATGAAGAGTGTTTTCCAATTATCTTTCACCACACTAAATAAAGAAATTCTATAGTATATTTCATTTAAATATATATTGAAATGTGTACTTATTTAAATATTGAAATATGACCTTTTATTTCAACACTTTTCATCTGAAAATCTCTGTTGAGTATGATGTTAATCTTGCAAGGTACTGAACACTCTAACCCCAATCCAGCAAGGCACAACTTTAAGGATATGAGTTATTTATATAACCTTTGCTATTTGATTTAATTGGGATTACTCTCATCCTTGAAATTCAGCATGTGCTTAAGTGCTTTTCTGGATCCGTGTCAGAGTGTTGGACATCTTACAGCATTAGGAACAGTCCTTAAAGGTCCAATCCAGTGAAGTACTGGGGGAGACTCATTCTTATCATTTAAAATCAGGAACAAATAAAAAAAACCCAGGCAACAATCAAATATAAATAGTTGGGAATGCCATATTAAAGTGACTCAGACGAGCAGATTCTAAAAAAGCCAAAATGCCACTTCATGTCATTATTACAATTCTATTTATCAGGGCCAATAAAGTTATGGTAAGATAGCATAGCCCTTTCTTCCCTCTTTCCCTACTAACACACACACTCATCAGCTAGTGCTAAAAGAACTAAGTGGTACTATCAGCATTATTTGATGGAGCCTTTATTGTTTTCCTTAAAATTGTGTCACTGGGATTAAAGTAATGATTTTGTACATCTGGCCTATCCATAGAAACAATCATTTTTATACTTTATTTTATGTTATACTCTTATATCTGTATTCTTCATAGCATGTTCTTGGTTGCATATAAGTGTTATAATAAAACAGATGCACTGAGAATGTTTGGTGCATACTACTTTGCCTTCCCCTGTGTTTTCATGATTATTTAATGACTTAAGCAGCTTTTCTTTGCTTTTCTTTATATGTTTAACTCTCTAACCTAACTGCTATTTATCTCTGAAGACCAACATGTTAGCTGTAATAAGCTCAAAAGGACCAGATCCTCAGCTGGTGTAAACTAGCATAGATCTTCAAAGTCATTGAAACTATTTATGTGTACCCCAGCTCAAGATTTGCCTATCATGATCTGTCTCATTGCAAGGAATTGATACTCCTGGACATAATCTGCAGTTAAAAAGTTCAACCTCTCACTGCTTAGGCAACTGTAATTCAAACCCAGATCTTTGACCATAGTGAAAAGAAATACTTACTAATTCATCAAGCACTCCACTGTAGTCCCTTGTGCAAGCTGATTTGTTTGCAGGGCTATGGATTTTTCTTTCCAATAGGGTACCTTGTTTTATGTATAAAACAAACACTTTCACAATGAGACCATGAATAACTCATCATTTTAGGGCTTTGGCATTTTTCTTTGTATACTGGTTTACAAACACATGCTTTGTCTTTTGATTATTCTCTAATATATTCATAACCTTGTAAAGAATTTCCCAGGATTGAGTGGTTGTTTGTACCACATTTGAGTGAAATGTTTAAATTAGTTTTGCTGTATAATTTAAGGGCATAAATCAATATGACACTCCTGTAGCTACATGACCAAAGGGGCTACCATGCCTGTTTGGCTGTTTTTAAAATACTGTATTACTCTTTGTACACTTTGATCATCAAAATAATTGTTGGAAACAATTTTACAAACATTAACATTCTTGTACTAAAGTCCTTGTGTGTATTCTTCACATCACTTTTGAAAATCCCATTAAAATAGCTTTTAAATTAGATAGGTCTTATTCTGAGTGTGTGTGGGTGGGGGAAAATGTCATTCCTGTAAGCAATTTGGTTATTATATAGTTATCTTTTTAAAAAGTGAGAGGGACTTGTATTGACATAAGAAATCTTTGTTTATAGTGCATGGTTTTATATTAAAATAAGTGTTGCATCTTTATTTTTTTTGTGATTGTACAGGACACAGAACAATGAGGTCCTGAAATCCCAGTAATTATTGTGATATAAAGAAGTGGATTCTCTGAAACTTGGAATCTTTAAACCATGATTTGAGGAGTTCAGTAGCTCAGGCACAAGCTAAAGGTCTATTATAGGACTGGGTGGGGTAAAGTTCTGTGCCCTGCAATGTGAAGGAGATCAGATTAGATGTCTATGGCTATGTCTACACTAGAAAAGTTAAGTCGACTTTAATAAGGTTGACTTTAAGTCGACTTAAAGTCGACCTTATTAAAGTCGACTTAACAAAGTGGACTAAGTTGACTTAGCTTTAAGTTGACTTAGTCCACTTTGTTAAGTTGATCTAACCATCCTTAAATCGACTTAATAAAGTCAACTTAAGGGTTACTCCATGTCCACACTGTCCTTAAGTCAACTTAAGGAGTTGACTTAAGGGTTAAGTCAACTTAACGAGTGGTAGTAACAAAGTCGATTTCAGCTTTCATTAAGTCGACTTAAAGAATTTCTTAAGTCGACTTACATGAAAGCCTAGTATGGACGTGGCTTAATTTAAGTCGACTTAAGCCTCCTTAAGTCAACTTAAATTGCCAGTGTAGTCATAGCCTATGAGTAATGTACCAATTTCCTCAACCTATTTATAATTCAAGCGTCAAACTATTATACTAGATACAATATCCTACATTTAACCAAGAAGGGTACCACATATTCACAATAAAGGTATAATCCTGCCAGAAGGCTGATGGTGTTTTACAGGAAGTATTAAACATGCTCAACCAACACTTTATTCAGCATTGACTTTTTCTGTGACCTCTTCTGAGCTACTTGAACTCTGTGTCTCAGTTTTTCATCTGTAAAATTAGGTTAATAATAATTCCTTCTTCACATTTTTTTCCTGTCTTGCTTATTTTAACAATGTGGGATGGGGGTTATCTCTTAGTGTGTATATGTACAGCATCAAGTAGTACGGGATCCCAATCTCAGCTGGGGACCCTATGGACTTCTGTAGTAGTATAAATGATTAATTAACTGAGTAGTTTCAGTTGAAAGGTTTAATAACAAATCTTTTATGGATTTTGTTTCTTCTTGGCTCCGACACTGAATTTTTTATGAGTTTTGTGATTGACAAAGGCCTAAAACTCAAGGAATAGCAGCTATAATTACTGAATTTTAGCTAGTTGGAGCTGAAACAAGTCAAATCCACTGAATTCTAAGTACTTTCCTTCTGAAATCGATATATGGCCCAAGTTTTCTCAAAAATTGTTCTAAACACTCAAAATGTGTTCATTGACTATCTTAGAATTCAACTAAAATTTTGTGGCAAAACTCACGGGTTGTGAGGTGAGTTTCAAATTTGGCAAAAGGAGTCCTTCCAATCCATATTATGAAAGATAAAGAAATGTCTGAGAAAAATATGATACATTATATCATTAATTGACACAATCTTAATTAGGGGAAGGAAACTGCAAAGTAGAATTTTTCTATCAGCCAATTCAGTTCTGGTTGTAACTTCTGGTAGATTGGTGCAGTTAAACCAGAAATGAATCTGATCTCTCTCAAAATACTATGGGAACTGAAATAAAGGCATATTTCATTCTGCATCTGATAAGAGACTTACAAAATCTGATTTTAGAAATATTATTGTTATATGGTTCTGCAGCTGTATAGCTGTTGGCAACTGTACACTTTGGGAAGATATGGAAGATACTTTTCATGTTTTTGACCAATAGAACTCCAGACCTCCTAACTCCCAAATAGAGCTGCTCAAAACATTTTTCATTCAAAATGTTTTCTTTATTTTTAATTTTTAAAAGGGCTTTTCAAAACAATTGAACTTTTTAATGAATTTAATTGAAATAAAAATGGATCCTTTTTTTCAAATAAAACAAAATGTGTTTTTTTGTTTGTGTTTTGATTTGTTGTGAAAGCAAAAAAAGTCACAGGAAAGTTAGGAAAAAAAACACATTTCAAAATTCTATAAGGAAAAAAATCCTCTTTCAACTATTCCATTTCCAATTCCATGCAAAATTCTCCCAGAAGCCTCTAACTATAATACATGTAGGATTGGTTATGTATTGGAGCTAGGTGATCCATCAATTCACTTCAGAACAAACTTTTAATAAGGTACACAGTAGGAACTGCTGCCTAAGACAATAATCCCTTTCGGTGTAAAATTTAGTTATGACAACTGATATCTCACTCATTCTCATCATGCCTGATATTGGCTAGCACACTCTGTAACACTCTGTAAAGAATATATCTTCTACAGCTAACAGTGCCGAACCTGATGTTCAGGATTGCTGAGCAACCACAACTCCATCTTAAATCAATGAGAACAGCAGATGCTCAGAACCTATGATATCAAGCTCTTGATGACTAACTTAATAAATTAAAGTTGTTTTGAGGTACTTAAATATTGCATTAAAAATAATTTCTGGGATATTTTCCTTCAAAAGTTGTTAACAGGACCAACTAAAATAATTAATAATTTTATAGCTTATCCTATGCAGTGTCTTCTTGCCAGTAAAACTGTTGATAAAGAGTTTTCAATATACTGTAGCTGGCTTTTGCTTTACTGAACAGTTCCATGAGCTAAGTGAGTAGCTGTCTTGTATCTTGAAAGATATTCACATAGGGACATTATATCTAACACAATTAGTTGCCCAAATACAGTAAAATGTAGAGCACATTCAGAAACAAATTATGTATGTATTACTCCAAAGAACATTGGTAATTTATTAATTTCTATTAAACCTGTTTCACTCAAGTTTTATTAAACTTGAGAGCTGCAACCTACCTGGAGATTTCATTTAATTAGCTTAATTTAAGACTGGAAACAATGAGAGTGGGAATGGCATATATGCAAATTTGTTAAAACAAATTTAAATTAATGAGTAAAATAAACGTAGAAGTGGGTTTCTTTTAATTCACTGTATCATTTTCCCCACTATAGCTAAAATCATATCACTACTCTGTTTATATAACCACTTGTTTCAAAGTATTGCCTTTGTAACAACAATGCACATTTACTACATGAAAGTCCTCAGATGGACTGAAGCATCACCGTAATTATGCTATTGTGATTCTGTTGTGTTTATCAATAGATGAATTCATGTCCTCCACCAACAAATGAGGTGAGACTTCTCTCCCACAAGAGAAGATGCAGCTCATTTCTTTGCCTTGTATGCACAGAGACCGCTCCATAGTTCAGTGAGTCTATGTGCGATCAGGTGGTAAGTTTCAGGAAAGTGGAGTCAAAGGGGGGTTATATTATTCCCCAAAAAACTAATGGTGGGGAACCTCCATCTTAGAGAGGGTCTATAGAAAGACTTGGAAAGGACAATCTCTAGCTACTATTAGGATGTGGAGGGGAGATCAGAGTGCCTAGTGCCAATGAGGAGGGTACAGGGCCTCTGCATGAATGGCCCAGAGTGTCCAGTGGATTCCAGTGACTCTGCAATACTTATAGATGGTCTTGTGATTAAAGCACTGGCTTGGGACTCAGAAGATTTGGATCCTATTTCTGATCTAGAGATTTGTCGTGTGTGATCTGGGGCAAGTCGTTTATTCTTTCTATACTTTAGATCCCCATGTGTTAAGTGGGGGAAATACTACCTCACCTCAAAGGGGTTGTGAGACTAAATTAATTCATGCTTGTGAAGTGCTGAATTATTAGAGTTATGTGGGCAATAAAGAAAAAGCCTTTATATGAAATAAACTACACCTTTGAATTTAAAACATAAAATGATCCTTGAAAATGGGTTACTTAGCCATTATGCTTATTTGCATTGACATTATGTTAGTCCATGCCATAGAAGAAATGGGAATTTGAATTAGCGATAATCTATTCTATAAAACAAAGCATATTTTGAACTGTCCCAATTAAGAAGATTAAAAAAAAGTTTAATATAGTGTTTTGTAGATTTTAGATTGTTTTGAACATTTCATATGTGAAAATCAGAGTAAAATTGTGATACATTAAACCTCATATTAAAATATCATTGACAAGACCTTGCTCCTGAAATTGAATTCACATTTGGTCAGGGCCTCAGTGGAAGCTGTCACATAGTTTTGGTTGATTGGAATTCATATTTTATTACTTTTCATTATCCGTAACAGCCTATAAAGAGCAAGAAGCTTAAAAGTAAACTTTAAAATATCGATTTTTGTCTTTTTTCCACTTGGAAAGCATTCTCCCCAACTGAATTTCTAATGAAATTGAAATCAATAACATTCAGTTTACTTCTTTGTGTGAGCAACAGGTTTCAGCCTTGTCACTCACTAAGAACCCGATAGGCTATATTGTAGCGAGAATGAAAAATATGAAAATGCTGGAGTTATACCAAGCGTACAATAGTGCAATCTTTTTCCTTCATGCACATCTTCTCCCTCACCCCCAAAAGAACATACTTGTGTAAACTGGTGTGACTGTGACATATTTTTCCATCATGGGTTTAACATATTTTGAGTGATAGGGAATATTGGAAGAAGTATGAATCTTCAGCTGAATCAAATAAAAATGAACTTGGGAACTCATAAAAAGCAACACAATTCATTGGGAGTATAAATATAATTACTTATTTGAGGATTTGCTAGTAGACATAGTTCTGCCTTCTATATCTTTGGGTACCCTTATCTCTCTGCTTTTTTTTCTGTGTGTTTTTGAGATTATGTATTCCAGAGTCCTTCTTTATCAAACCAAGTTACAAAAAAATCAATTTGTAATATTTTTCCATCAATGGACACTATTTTATTTGAACTGAGAATGTTAGATCTATTACAATTAATGTTTTAAACCAGCAATGGGGAAAATGTCATCTGTATGAGAAGAAACATTTGAAATTAACAAAATAAATCTGATCCTTCCAAAATGAATCAGTAAAAATCAATCACATTAAGGAAAAAATAACCTTTTAAATGTAGATTATTTTATATTAATATTAGCTTTTTAATGGTGATTCCCTTTTTCAAAGCCAGACTGTCTTCTCCATGGGATTATTTCTGCATACATAACTGAATGTTCCATAGTTTTGACTCAAAGTTCTTGATTAATTATTTCCTTTCTGAGAGGCAGATTTGTGCAGTTCCTGGGAGCCCTATTCAAAGCCAAATCAATATACACAGTGGCCCTATGCTACTATACTGCTTTCTAGACTCCCAGTTTACTCTGAGCTCTATGACAAGAACGTTTTTTGCTGGAGGAGCCATGAATGTTCATGGTGGGGGTAAAGTATAATAATGTTCTGAAACACTGCTCTATCTCCATCACAGTTCTTTCCTCTCCAGACCAAATGGAGAGCTCTGGTGATCAATTTCTGCAGAGCATCTAATGACAGATGTTTGGCATAGAATACAGAGCATATCACAGAGGTAGCATTGCTCTTCCAAGCACCTTTTATCTGAATCTATTACTGTTTACTCATTACCTCTCATTGAAATAGATGGGAATAATTTGGTCTCTAAAAAATATGATGGAGTGGACCACTTATGTTATATGGTCTTTGTGAATTTTGAAGCCATTGGGTGTAGATGTCACTGGACTGGAAGTCAGGAGACCTGAGTTGGTCCATGCTACCAGTTTATTTAGGTTTGCTCTTCTTCCCTTTGTCTTTCTTCTGTATTTAGATTGTGACTTTCTGAGGTCAAGGATTTTCTCATACCATGAGTCTATAGAATGCGTAGCACAATCTAGCCTCTCCTGTGCTACTCAAATTCAAATAATGGTAATAAAACATCAGTGGAACTAAATTCCAGAGGGACAACAGAGTCCTGTGGCACTTTTAAAGACTAACAGATTTATTTAGCGCATGAGCTTTCGTGGGAGAAAATCCCACTTTGTCAGACGCTTTGAAGACGGGAAACTTACAGAATGGGAGGACATTAAATGCAGGGGAGTGTATGACATAGGATCAGGTCAGGCTGTAACACAAATCAAAATAGATGTTAGGATTCAAACACTGGGGAACAGAACATAGAGGAAGGTGAGGTCAAATCACCTGTTGTAATGAGAGAAAAATCCATAGTCCCTGTTTAACCCCAAGACAACTGAGTCAAATTTGCATATAAGTTTGAGTTCTGCAGTTTCTCTTTGAAGCTGTGATTTGTTATTCATCTGTTTCAGCACAGCTATTAGCAAGTCGTCAAGGGAGTGAGCAGGGAGATTGAAGGGTAACCATGCTAGTCTGCATATAGCAAAAACAACAAAAGTCCTGTGGCACCTTAAAGACTAACACATTTCTTCAGGAATACGCTTTCGTGGACTGCAACTCACTTCATCAGATGCATCATTTAGTGGAACTAAAATGTGTTGACATTTTCCCATCAATATCAGAAAACAGCAAACATTCATTAATTGTTACTTAATAGCAACATTTTCCAGATTTTATTTTAAGCTATGGATAAAACAATATTGTAAATTCCCATATATTTTCCCTAGGGAATTACTGGTGTTTCCAGCCAACTATTTTATAGAGCAAATTAGCTAGCAAAGAATGTCCTTTCTAGAGATTAACAAAATCTTCATAAAACATTAGTTAGCTGTTATCCCAATTTCCTACAAACTATTCTCAACTTTATAGAGCTAAGCAATGTAATTAGATGCTTTATTTACAATTATTCAGAAAATGGCACACAATTTCCAAATATTCTGCTTTTGTGCATACTAAAAGCATTGTGATAAAACCACCAGACATTTAAACTTCAATCACTACCCAAAAATAATTTATGGGTCCAATCTTCCTTCCATTGAAATCAAACAAAAAACTCATACAGAGTAAAATCCCTCTTCCCCATTCTGAGTCTGACTTTTATAGCCTTTCCAAAACTCATGATCATATGCCAGCCTGTGGTACAGATGGACCATTTTCAGGCCCAGTGATATCTAGTATGAATTGAGTCTTTTGTCTCCTCCTTGGTCATCCTTCATTCATCCTACTGAAAGAGATCTGGGGTCTCTTCTGGATATGTCCATACAAACATAGCCAAGATTCCCTCAACTTGTCTTCAGTTGGAAGAACCCGCATTAGGCTTTTACGGCCTTATTTCATTTTCTAATATGGAGAGTCCAACTATGTGAAGATCTCAACATCTTAATTTCCATGATGGATTGCATATCCGCCCTACCCCCAGGTGGGGGAGTTAATTTTTCACCCCACTGGATCCATTGCCCCCATACAAAAAGAGCTGCGGTCCCTACCGCCTGAATCCAGTTTGGGGTACCTGCACCATTGGAATCTCCTGCAGGGGAAGACTACCCTGTCCTTTGGACAAAGGGGTGCTGGATTGGACTCAACTCTCACCACTTCTTGGTGCAGGAATCTGTGGGGAATGGACCAGGCAGTGTTCCCCATTCAGCATGGCTGTTACTTGGGACTCTGGCAGTCAGGACAGGTCAGCATCCCCCCACTGAAGCAGAAAGCCATCTACCTGCCTTGTGCATCCTGCTCCAACTGTTCTAGGCACCTACTATACCTCCCCCAGCGGGACCCTGCCCATGAAGCTGAGGCCATCTCCCAAAAGCTCCCTCCTGCTCCAGTGCCCAGGACTGCTGTGAGATCCAAATCTCCCATACAAAGGCAAGCCCCTGCACAAATTAAGCACTGAGCCTAGGTATTTAAATTCTTTCCCACTCAGCTCTCTGTCTGCAGTATTCTTTATGGTGAGTCCTCCTCCCTCAGTTAGCATAGCTTCATTTTAATAACAGTCACTCTCAGTCCAGCCTCATGTGGTAGAAAATATGTGTCTGAATTGGTACTTTAGTGAGCTGAAAACAAATGACCAGTCTTTTACCTGCTTACAGCCTGACCATTGTTCTGTTCATAAGAATAGACATGGAGATTAACAATCTAGTAAATCTGCTTTGTTTAATGTTACTATGTCATTAGCTAATAAAGTCTGAGTAGCTAACTATCCACTTTCTTCCTAGTTGTATTCCCTTCTTTTCTTCTGTTCCATTTGACAAAATGTGGCCAGTTATCACTTGTTAACAATGCAGTGATCCAATGCAGTTCCTATTAAAGTAAAAAATCATTCTGTTGTCTTTTATGGTGGTTGAATTGAGTATAACATGCTCCCTTATTTTATCCTTCCTTGTTTCTTGTATAATCATGTAATGTGAGTATAAAGTTTAGTAATATTTTACATTCACTTTTCACATATATAAATGATTGCACATGATGCACGCAGTGGAGAATCAGAAGTTTGGGATCATATAGAAGCCAATGTGCAATCAGATATCTAAAAGAGTCATTTTGAGAATTCCTATTTTTTCTAGTTTTGCAGCAACATTCTGAATAAATGTTCCTGATATAGCTATACTCTCCCCCTTACTCTGAAAAACATATACATTCAAAAAGTATTTACAGTACTATGTAAACAACAACAAAAAAAAATCTCTCTTGTGTACCAGCTACATCCATTGCCTTCCACAGTTTTTTCCATAATGTTGTACTCTTGATTTTTAAAGCTGTAACTGATGTAGTCAAATCATCTCCTTTGGATTTTATGCAATATCTCATCTAAAATTCACAGCAAAATATGCGGTCATCTAAACATTTCTACAGCAGTATGAACCAATGTACACTGTATATAAATGAATTATTTTCAGGACTATACATTCCAAGTCTGTCTGGGGGAGAGCAAGATATGTTACCAATTTTGATATAAAAACATCTGAGCTGTATGTTTACAACTATAACTTTTGTCCTAATATTACTTTCTTTCATTTTAAACCATTTATTTCCATTTCAGAGTGTTACTTATAGTTTATTATCAAGGCTATTATTAGAAGATATTAAACTGCCAGATGGTATGCTTAAAGTTATAAAGGTGAATGTTGCATTAAGGTAAGTGTACAGATTCAGAGATATACATGTTGGTTCACAAGTGGTAGGTGTTAGAAACACAGAAAAGTCACCTAACCAGATTATGCAGTTCAATTTTTATAGGTAACTCGATACAATATATAAGTTCTTAGCCCAGGGTTCTAAGTTGCTTGATGACTGCTCTCATAAATTGAGATATTATTGTGCTAACACTCATCTGTACTTGAAGTATGAGGCTCTCACTGTGATGTCTCTCATATCCCAAACTGATGGTAATAGTTTATAAGGCAGGTCAAGAAAGAGTGAACATTTCTTGAGGGGTTTTTTTTTTTTTTAAATTACATAAAAAGTCAACATCTCTGAGAATGTCAATCTGCTTCAGTACTGTAGCTTGACTCCACTTAAATTAGTTCAATTTTCAAAACAGAGTGTGTTAAACCTTTTGGTAGGCCTCTTCTAGTCTCATGGACCAACCCCCCCCCCCCCCAATGCTTTCATGTCACATGCCTCCAGAAAAGTTTTTAACTTCTAATCTGCTTTTCTAAGGCTGCCAAACCATTAGAGGTTTTTTCTGGTTTGGGTAAAAGGTCCTTGTGATAGCACTAAAAAAATGCAGACAAAAATCTTTCCTCTCATGCCTTCGTGGAAAGTCACAGTTCCTATATTCCAAAGGCTGGTGTCCTATTGCAGGAGTGGGTGGGTGAGGTCTTGAGGCCTGTATTTTGCAGGAGGTCAGACTAGATGATCGTACGGGTCCCTCCTGACCTTAAAGTCTATGAGTCTATAAAGCGTTGCCATGTTAGTCTAGTTCAGCAAAACAAAAAAATAGCCATGTGTATTCCCTTTACATGGACAAAACAATCTGTTTTCACTATGCTAACCAGAAAAAGGAATTTTGCTCTTTGTTTCCAAAGCAGCTGTCTATTGCACTGTGTCTACCTGACAGCCATAGCTGCTGATTTGCAGGTAAAAAAAACTTTTTTGCCAGCCAATGGTTGACACATTGCTTATGTTTCTTTTAATCTGATTATTCTATTGTGCAGAAATTGTAGTGTGCTTGCTGATCAGTTACTGGTCTTTTGGGGATTTTGCTATCAGAGCACAATCTTCTACAAGAAATAACTTGATACCATCTTTTTTTGTTTGTTTTTTCTGTAATTGACAAAGAGTTTTCCATATGTTTTAATGTTAGTGCAATATATGCTACCTAGGCTGAAAACTGCTTAGTTGTGCATACCCAGGGCTCACTCTTAGCTCTCAGGTAGAGTTATGATTTGGAGCATAAACTCAGATTGAATCAGCTATTGAATATGATAACATCCTTCATTAAGGATTTTTACTAGTCTTCCAGGGGATAGGATTTGATAGCCTTTTCATAGCTTACATTTCTAAACTTATAGCAATATTTGCATGTGTTCTGTAGGCAAAAATGTGCCACTTCCAAATGATTTATTTATTAAGCTGCGACTAGACCTGCACGAAAAACTCAGAGAGCAGCAGAACTTAGTGTTGCCATCAAATGACCACCACTCTTTTCTCCAGGCTGCTGGAGGATACTGGGCTTTTACTCTTTCACAAGAGATATATTGAAGACCTAGCCACTTGTATTTGAGGTAATCACATTTGTTCAGCTCAGTTACCTTTCCCTCTAAAATATCTTTATTTCTTGTCATAAATTGATGTGAAAAATTGTTTTGAGCTGTTAAAGAAGAGGCTGGCAGATGTAACACACAACTTTTACTTATAGAACTGCCACTAACCTCTCTGGCAGAAAGTAAGCTATGCACTCTTTAATTTACACTCATTATATTCTTAAGTGTTGACTCTGTGTAAAGAGCATGTCTCTACTCAGACAAAGAACTTATATGAGAGACAAGCTACACTAATGAGGAGGCTGAGAAACCATACAGAATGCCTCACTAGACAAAATACACTGTTACCTAAGAAAATTATTTTGTTAATACCACACACAAGACAAAGTACTTCTAAAATCTTACTCTCTGATTAAAGAATTTAGTAGCTCTAAGCTAGGAAGCACCCAAAGTGATGCTTTTATAGCTGTTAACAGTATTCAAACAGCCAACAGGTGAAGGAAGATCTCCTACTGCTCCAACCCAATTAGGCCCAACAAGATCCATTATAAACTTGATTCAGTTGCTGCTTTAGTTCCTCTGGATCACATTGGGTTACTCTTACTTTACCAGGTTTCAAAAAAATCGCAATTACAATACTGTGAGTATAGGGTTATGTAATTTATTAACAGAATCCCCAATACCTCTATATTTTCATTTCTCCTTAATACACACACCAAATATGTCACATTTAATGTATACTTTATAAATGTAGGCTAAGTTTTATAGCATGAAATGTCAGTCTTTAGACTGGAATAGAAAGGGTTTTGAGCAGTGGAACAGTTTATTGCAGAATTGTCATTCCCCTTGATAAACAGGTTTAAAATAGAAAAGGCAACTGACTCATAAATGAAATATCAGGAAGAGGACACTTTTTTATTAAGCATCAAAAAAATAGGAAGCCTAAAAGCCTATCAAGCATTCCCGTAACTCTGTAAAAGAAAACCCACATTAAAAAAAAATGAATTAATTGCTCCATAACAAATAGCTCATAAGAAACCCTACAATTTGTCAGCTGTCTAGTGGTGGAAAGGTTTGCAACCCAGATATTTTAAAAAATCTTCAAACCAACATTTTTCTTCTGCATTAAGAAATAACTGTAGTTCTGACCAGTCTGACAGATTCAAACACAACAAAGAAGTTAGGCTGCATAGTACAAAAAGTGCATTTAAGAGCATAGATATTTCTGTATCTCCCTCCCATTGTTAATAGTACTTCAGTAGAGAGACCAATTTTTGGCATTTAGAGAAAAAAGCTTCTGTTAGAAGAGCAATTTCACTATCTATACCATCTGTTTATTCTAGAAAGGCATGTCTCTGAAGTCAACTGCCTCCCTATTAAAAAAAATTGAATAACATTTCTTTTTCTAAAAGAAAAATAACTCCTCATGGGAAGAAAAAAGTTCTACAGAAACTGGCTTAGAATAGATTATCTCTCTTTCATAATTATAAGGAAAACATTTTTTAAGACTTGTATGCTAATTAAACATATATTTCATATGTAGTTACATGTGTATTTAACAGCATTGCCAATTCTACAATATTTTGAGTTAAAGTTCCAGTTCCTGGAATTGTGTTATGATGTAGAAATCTCCGCACCTTTTAAAAGCAAAACAAATAAAAAAAGCTGGTAAGTTTCTAGTCTCATGATTTTGGGGTGAGAGGGGAAACTTAAAAATGTGAGTTCTAAAGGCTCAGAAGGAAAAAAAACCATAAATGTAAATAATAGCAACAGAATTTTGAACCCAAACTCATGGTTTTTTGATTCACGACTTTTGAATACCAGGGGGTAATATTATTAGAGAAGACATACAGTCAAAAGGAGAAAGGGACATTAAGCAATTTTTCTGTATATTAAATGTGCAAACAAGAATTAAAGGATATTTTAAAAATAACGTTACAATTATTTATATTTTACCACTCTCCAAAAAGTGAGGATTTTTTAGGAGTGGATCTTGCATATGATTCACATGAGAATGCATGGAGCTCAACTGATATCAATAAACTTTGACAGGTACAACAGGTTTCTGTTTATGTGAAGTGGTATGCAGGGTCAGGACCTTGGAACTAAGCCCCAACTTTCTACAAATGGATTCTAGGTCTACAAAGACCTATGTTTGTTTTATGTGCTTTTAGAATGATCTCACTGTCCAATTTTCTCAGTATGAACTTAGAAAGTAAGGAAAAGAAATCCAGATCTATTTTGTAGGCAGTGTGGAAACTAGCTTGAAAGGATGAAACTATCTCTACATATGCTTTCTACTAGACTGACCACCCCACCTCAGGCTAAAAATGAGAATTTTTGAGGGTCATTGGTCACAGCACATCTTCACACAGCTCAACACAATATTATTTAGCAAAGGCATTTCTTATAACTACAGTGAAAAGAGCTTGTTTTCTTAAAAATAGCAAAAACCTCTCATCTAAGGGAGCAAATGTATTACAAAGCTATTATATCTAAGTATACTGGAAGTCCACCTGGCTGACAGTGGGACTGCTTTGCCAACATGCTATATATAGATGAAAAATAATCTGACTGTGGGGTATGTTTAACATTTTGTATTTTGTTTTGTATTCTCCCTCATTACACTGAGTGTAGCTTTTACTGGAGAGCTAACTTTGAAAGTTATATACAATCTCTCTCACACACACTTTTAAAAAAAACCTTTCTCTTCTACAGGGAAATGTCTCTTGTTATAGGATAAGCATAACATCATTGCTCACAATTAAGATATCGGCTAGGAATTTCAAAAGGACAAAAGGGATTTAGGAGCTCAATTCTGATTGCATTCCAGTGAGAGCTGGACATCCTTATGAGCCTTAGAAAATGCAGTCATAGTCTGTAGAGAAAAAATTAGGAAAACCTATAGGAAATATTAGTCTTGGAAATTCCTTCATGGGTCATACATAGTTCATATGAACCTGCAAAAAATATTTCTCTTTCATACACACACTCTTCTCCATGCTGGAAGCTGACAGATTAAATGTGTGATTGGTGCTTTCAGAAGATTTTATACAAAAATTGATCTTTTGTGAAATTTCTCATTGTAATCCTGTTCTAAATGATAAAATGGTAGGTTCCATAGCACTACTATGCTGCAGGCTTTTATGAGTGTCATTCTAAGTGACTGTCTACCTACTGGAGAGAGGAGAATTTGTGCAGAATCCTGGCATTGCCCAAAGTTACAATTCTCCCTTAGTTATGCTTCCCCCAATCCACAGTAAAGCTTGTGTTTTTCATACTCCACTTTATGTCAGGATTGACAAATGGGGTGACTCCATTATGATATAACTTTGGATCAGCTCTTCAGTTGCTGGAAATCACTGTGGCTCTACTGCAATCAGGATAGTTATTTTAATTTGCATCAGTGGAGGATCTGTTCAACAGTGTTGAAAAGAAAGTGATTGGAACAAGCAGGAATTACAAGGGTCAAGTCTGATAAATGTTTACCTGCACACATTAGAAACCACTGATCTAGCAAATCAGACACATAGGTAAACTAGTCTTTTAATACTTTCCCATCAAGTAACATGTTTAAGATATATACATTCATCCAATACATTTTGAGTAAAATGTGTTATTTTACTACCTGTGAATTGGTGGTTTATTGGATTGGACCCATACCACAAGTGATTTAAAACTGTCTCCTTTCCCTGTAGTCTGATTTCTCCCTGATTTGCTGTTTCTATTTATTCCTGCTCTCATTCTCTTTAAAAGACATGGCATTATGGAACACTGGAGAGGAGAATAAAAGGGACTTATCTGGTAATCTAAAAGTTTAACAAAAGTTGTTGCAACTGTATTTCTTAATATGAAAGTTTGTGGAAATATTTGGGAGGGGGTTCTTTGGCTGATGCCTGGAGGGTAATCTTACCCTTACTCTATGCAGTGGAACTAGTTAGAGGCCGAAAGGCTGAAAGTGATGGAAAATATAAATTCCCACAAAGCTTGAAATAAGAAGTTTGTTTTCATTTGCTATTGGGATTTTTGACTAAAGCTTGGGGTTGGGAGGAGGAGGGGAAGATCTCTCTATGGGATAACAGCTACCCACAGCATTTTTTAAATACTTCACAACACCAAATGGATACTTGGAATTTAAGATTTAGTAAATTAGTACAAATACTGAAGTAGCAAGGTGGAAAAGTTCTATCTATGTAAGATCCCAGTGCATAGGTGTTAAGTTCTAAAAAACGTGTTTATTTTTTGAACTTTATAAAACATTGGTAGGATGTTGCATATATCAATCTTACTTATAATATCTGTACCCCACATTATAAGGAAATTTTGTGTTTCATTGTAATCCTCTGTAATTCTGTAAGTCATCACAAAGGAAGTGATCACGCACTGATATAAAATGATGGTTTCCCACAAAAGGTGTCAGGGGCTGTTCATCAAATGAAGCACTGTGAAACATCAAAGAACATGGACTTTCTTAACTTCGTTCCTTCCCCACCCCACTTCACCCTCCTGTGGGACTAAAAGGGAATAAAAATCCCTAAAAAGAAGAAACTATAGATTTTTGTTTCTTTGACTTTGAAAAAGCAAGATTTCTAAGCATAAGCAAGGGATCCCCAGCAGCAGTACCTGGGTTAGCCCTAATGGACATATAGAACTTATTATAAAAGCTTCCATTACCTCTTTAGACTTAAGATATGAACTAATTTGTGTATATACATGTTTACCTGCTTTAATGTTCTAAATAACCCCCTTAATTCCTTTCCCTAGTGAATAAATCTTTAAATAATGTATTATAGGATTGGCTGCAAACATTGTCTTTGGTGTAGGATCTAAAGTGCAATTGACATGGAGTAAGTTACTGAGAGTAACCTGAATACCATTGTTATTTTTGGTGTAATGGACCATCTATCACAGGGGTTCTCAACCCCTGGGTCGTGGGCCAAAAGTGACCCATGGGGCTTTTTAAAATGGCCCACGCTGCCCGAGCCAGTTTGCCTGGTCCTGGCATGCAGCTGGATGCCTAACTGCGGCTGCCTGCCTCCCCTCCAATTTCAGCCAGCCCAGGGATGGAGTACGGCTTGTCAGGGGGCTGGGGCTGGGGCTGGGGTAAAGGGCTCCAGGAGCTGCAGGCCAGCATGGTTATAAGGGAGTGGCAGGTTACAGGGGGCCAGGGCAGGGGCCGCCGGCTGGTGTGACGTGGATGCAAAACGTCCTGGTGGAATTGTGGGCCGGCATAGTGTGGTTCTAGGAGGCTGCCAGGGACCAGGGCAGGGCTGTGGGCTGGCCTGGGTACCGGGGGAACAGCAGGAGCATGGGCCGCATGGCTGCTGGCTGGGGCACACACACCTGTCTGCAACCTGGCCCTATTCAAACCTATTTCAATTTTTTTCAATTTTAAAAACAATCATTTTGGCTCGAGGGCCACAAATACAATTTTGAGAATCTTGAAGAGCCACTAGTCCATTTAATTAAAATTAATTAAAATTTAATTAATTGGTATTAATTAATTTGAATTTGGCCCTCAAACCAAAAAGGTTGGTGTAACAAGGAGCTGTGGCCTTCCTCAGAACCTGGGCCTAAGGAAGGGCCAGCACATGCCACCCCCTCCCCCCCAGATAGACCCAAACATTACATGGTCAAAGCCCCGGAGACAGAGGGGCGGAACTAGAACAGGAAGGAGAGGTGTAAAAGGCCAGCCAAGCAATTCAGTTGGGGTCTGGCTGCTGTAGGAAGCTTCCACTTGGAGGCTGTTGGCTAGGTGAGACTGGAATTCTGCTGTGAGGCCACCACTGGCTATACCTGCTAGAAGCCCAGAAGGCCCCCCTAGCTTGCTTGGCCCTAAGGATTGGGAGGAGATCCCAGGCACCATGGACTGGGGTGGACACCCTTGGGACTCATATAGCCCTGGGAACCTGACTATTTCAAAGGATCCAGAGGAGCCAAAAGGGGTTGACAACACTGAGGGGGACCTGGAGGACCTTTCCTCTGCTGGGGAGGAGGAACAGCTGGCGGCAGAGGGCCCCTGTGACCTCAAGGAGCTGCCTTCGGCTGACAGACCTGAAACCTTTCCTAACCTGCCGCCCCCAGACCATGAGGAACTTGGCGGGATCTCCCAGGCAGTCTACCCTCTGAACCAGGGGTGTTGCTGGATAGCAAAAAGACCCAGGGCTCTGGCCCCCAGCCCACCCTCTGTTAGCCCCACCCCCAGCTAGGCCACAACCCTAGAACCCACAGGACTCTTTTTTCCCCCCCAATATAGCAGTATCATTAGAAAGAAAGAATAAGCAAATGAACATACTTAAAATTTTGCATTATAAATCAGTAGTTCCCAAACTTTTTGGTTGAGGGACCAAAATACAGATTTTAAAACCATGAAGGGCCACCAGTTTATTTAATTAAAAGTTAAAAATTAATTAATTTAATTAAAATGATTAATCACAATTGATTGGGTTTATTTTTATTAATTGAATTTGAATTACTTTTAATTGAAATTTAATTTTAGAAAGGTTTTTTAAAAACCTTTTTTAAAGGTTTTTAATTAAAATTAATTTTTAAAAGTTGGGTTTTTTTAAAAAAAGGAAGGAAAAAAAGGAAGGAGAAGAAAAGGAAAGAAAGAAGAGAAAGTAAGGGCTGCTTGAATCCCCAAGCTCGGAGGGGAGGCGAGCAGCCATAGCCTGGCTCCCATCTTCATGCTGGGACCAGGCAGGCAGCGAGCTGGCCGGGGCCCCCAGGGGAACCCACCCCACACCTCCAGACCCTTTTAGAAACCCCGAACCCAAGTCCTCTCTGGCCCAGGCACTCTCCAGGACCCCCGATCTCCACTGCCCAGCAGCTCCCTGCCCCCGGCTCGCCGGCGGCAATGCCTCGACCCTTCCAGTCACCACCGGCTCCCGTTCCCTGACCCCCCAGTTCCCCATTAGCTTCCCAGCCCGCCCGGTCCCTGTTCCCCGGCCCCCAGTTTCCCATCGGCTCCCTGGCCCCCCAGTTTCCCATTGGCTCCCTGGCCCCCATTCCCCAACCCCCCAGTTTCCCATCAGCTTCCCGGCTTGCCCGTCCCCCATCAGCTCCCCAGACCACCCAGCCTTCCCGGTCCCAGCTCTCCAGCACTCACCGCCCAGCCCCCGAGCTTACGTGGCCAGAGAGCTGCAGGGGTGTCCGGTGTTGGGCTGGCCAGGAGGCCACTCCTGTCCTGAACTTGCTCTTTCAGAGCATGCTCAGGGCGGGAGATTTGAAAACTCCCCAGCCCGGCTGGTGGCCGCTGCTCCCAGCTGAGCAGCAGCCTGCCTGCAGGGCAGGGCAGGGCAGGGCAGAGCAGAACATGCGTTCCGCTGGAGTTTTCTGGGTTCCTGGGCCCCGGAATAGATTCGGGGCTCAGGCTTTTCTACCCGGGGACAGCGCCCTGCCAGCCTGATGACAACGACACCTCTGCTCTGAACCCAGAGAGTTCCCTGCTGACAGGTGCCAGTAAGGGGCGTGGGGAAAGAAAATAGCCCAGGGCCAGTGGGAGCATGCTGCCTGAGTTGTATCCCACCCTCGCAGGAGCTCTGCGGACCCCAGTGGCAGGCTGCTTGGCCACTGGATAGGGCCCTGGGCTGGAATGCAGTCAAGTTGTGTGGGCCTGCGTCCCCCTTTCCTTTCCTTCCCATTTCAGTGACCCAACCACCCAAGTACTTGAACCCCACAGACCCTGCTGAGGGGTTCGAGGTTTGTACCTGCCCCACCCTGCCAAGGGGCTGGGGGCAAATGACTGTGGACCTTTGCCTCACCCTGCCTGAGGGCTGGAAGGTAACCAACCTTGGATCTTTGCCTCGCCCTACCTGGGGGCTGGAAGGCAACTGACCTTGGATCTTTGTCTCGTGCTGCATGAGGGCTGGAAGGCCACTGACCTTGGGATATTTGCCTTGCCCTGCCTGAGGGCTGGAAGGCAACTTTCCTTGGATATTTGCCTCACCCTGCCTGAGGGCTGGAGGATTGCTGACTGGTAGCCACTGGAGCAAGTGAGATTCCCCACACCCGACGTAATTGGACTATGGTCTCCCTCGGGCTGAGCCCGAGGAAGGGTCGGGTCGCCCAGGTAAGTGGGTGACCTCTCTACAATTGGGAACCACTGATCAGGCCATAGCCAGGCTTAGGTGCCAAGATAGATTGGCGTACCCACAGGGACTGTCTGTGAATCCATGTTAAGTCCGGTATAGCAATGATTGGTTGGTGAAATACAAATGTAGAACTCTCAACCAATTTGGGCTTGTGCCCTGTTTCTAATAGTCTTCTCTAAGATTGGTATCCATGCTATTGAGCCATTCCAGACAGCTAGAGAGGGACCATAAAACAAGAGCAGAAAAGGAAGTCTTGAGAAGCAGGAAATGGGACTAGAATTTAAGCTGCTTTTACTACTTAACTGAAAGAGAAAGGTGAGATTTTCAGCAATGGCCTAATTCTACTCCCATTAAAATCAATGATGAAACACAATGCCATTTGTGGGAGTTGGTATATCTCTGATTCTAAGCTTTTAGAGGGCCACGTCACACACCCATACAGCAACACAAAGTCAAGTTATTAGATTACATTGCCTCTCTCCATCTTCCCTCTGTTAGACAATGCATATCCCAAGCATCTGGGATCCATAGGAATTCAAAACAATCTGCACACAACAAACAGACAATAGCCAGGTAGGTAGCCAAGCGAGAACTTCCATTGTGAGCAGTTGGTCATGTAGGACCTGAATTTTTGGATGACACCACATACTCATTCATATGCACCAAGTTAATAAGAGCCCTTTCACGGTCCCCCAGAGTTGCTAGGCAAACTCTGCAGTGGGCTGCTCAGTTTACTGGAATGAGAGACTACATCATCCAAATAAATGTAGTATATTTCCAGATCTCTCTCACATCAGTCTGTATCATTTTATGATAGGGTTAAACAGAAGAGGACCATAGTAAACTACTGCAAACAAGGGAAATGCTGTTTTCCACTGAGAAACAGCATTTCAGAATGTCATTTATGTATGGAATCCTCTTACCTTTATAAAACTAATAAAAGTGGTGACAACATTTTGGAGGAGGGTAGAAAATGTTCAAAGGTAAAGCACACTTATCCATGGATTTTATTTAATATTAATTATAATTATAATTCTTTATTTAGCATTTGATTATCATCCTAAAGTAGGTAATCTATAGTATTTTAAAATTCTTTAAGATTCCCCTTTTATCCCCAACAATTTAATGCATTGAGATTCAGACCTCAGTGGTTCTAGAGCCAAATTAGCAATCAACGTTACCCAAAAGAGCCACAGTAGAATGACTTCATTGTTTCGTATCTATCTATCTGCAAAATAACTCACCAAGTAATATTTGTTTATCAGCTACAATTGGTTAATAATATAGTAAAACAATCCTGATTGGTTAATAATTGAATCACACAGTACTTTAATATCATGTGCTGGAAACATGCTGCAGGAGACAGATTAAAGATCCACTTTCAGCTCACGAACTTCAGTTTGAATATCACTGGTTTAATGTGAGCTTTTCATCTAGTCAGGTATGATAACTGGCTATCCCCCCAGCACTGAGGAAGAAAGCAAATACATATGGTTACCCAGCTCAGGAGCACAGAGAGCAGTTTTTGATTATGACACACTTTCCTGTCAGACAAGAAGGGTGGATTCAGTTGACTCTGTTTGGATTTTTCCCCCCTTTGAGAGCAGCTCACATTCAGTTCTTTTTCTCTTACAACTTTATGACAAGAAAAATAAAGAACTTCATTTCTAATTATCTGATATAATTAAAATGGCAACACTTTAAGCTCAGTAACCAACCAATCTTTTGATTTTTGACTGTGATAACAAACGATTCATTTAGGGCTGGATCATAATCTTGGCTCTGAGCCCACGAAGAAGATTATTTATTGCTTTGCACTCACAACTCGTATAATAGGAATCAGTGCTGGGGTGGAAAAGCCTTTAAGAGTCTTTTTTCCCCAACCTACACAGTTGTATGGAGACTTGGTTCCATCATACAGGACACTGCTTTGCACAACTGAGCTGGCACTATAGGAGAAATAAAGCCAGAAGCAAGGGGGGAATTGATAACCAGGTTGTAACCCTTGAATTACAATCTGCTTCTTGGGCTGCTTCTTTCTCAGTGCTTATAACAAGGTCACAATGGCACTATTGATAAGTTACATATCTGATATTTTCTATATGAAAGAATGTCATAAAATGTTTTACAAAAGCACTATACAAAAGAAACTCAAAGTTCTTTAAAAACATTTAAACAATCACACAACTACCCTGTGAGGAAACTGATATAATACTCATTTTACAGATGGGTTAACTGAGACACAGAGCTACGTTTTAAATAGTTTATCCAAGAATATGTAGCAAATCATTTTGTCTGAGGGCATATAATCTCATAAATTGTCTTTTAAACACCTCTTTGGTGACACATTTAAACATACCTAATTCCACCCCAATCAGCAAAATACTGGATATACAGAAATTAAAGCCTAATTGCACAATGGAACTAGGGCATTATGAAATGGAGCATTGCCACACCTAACTTTTAGATGCCTACAGAAATCACAGGAACATCCACCACTGCCTCATTCCTTTGTTGCGGCTTGGGCATTTTATATTTCCTGCTGCTGTTACCACCAGTATTAAAATCACTTGGACATAAACTTCCATAATAAGACTTTCTTTGATGAACCTTACTGCACGAATAGATTAATTTTGTTAGAACATGCAGGCCCAAAATTCCCATTACGACTTGAGTAATATAATTTTCAGTTTTAAGTTGTGTGCATAATCATTATGTATCTACTTTTATTATAAATAAATGCATGTTATATTTGTAAAATTGTACTTAATTCAATTTCCTGAATGGTTTTCACAAGAATGTGTAATATGCAGATATTACTAATATAACAGCCCATATATACCGACTTTTATGAGAAAGTTTTCATAAGGTGTACTGCGTAAAGTAATTAATATCTTTAGGTGTTCCCAGGTCCATTGAAGTTTGGGAAACCCTGCTTTAGAGTACTATCCACTAAGCCAGCACCATAGGTACAAAGCCACCTACGCTAGCTAATGAGAGATGACAATAAAAGGGGTGTGTGCTAAGCCTTGCTCTCTCCCTGAGACAGGTGCGAACATCCAGGCTGCAGGGAATTGCCCAACTCTGCCTGTGATCCTTGAACTAGAAAAAGATAGATGTTTAGCCACCTAAGTCACATACCGGACTATAGAATCCTTCACTCTTTCACTGACCCAGTTAACATTTGAATATTTTATTTTTTAAATAAAGTGAGACAAATTCCATAGGCGAGGCTGAGGGAGCCTCACATGAGATTGTCCCATAGCTTAGTAGTTAGGGCACTCGCCTGGGAGCTGGCAACTCCCTTCTCTCCCTGAGGAGAAGTGTGTGTGGGGTCTTTCATGCTGTGTAGGGGGCCCCATCCTTTACTTTTGCCCCCATCAGCATGCCGGGGCTCTGCCGATCCCCCAGTCCTCCCTGGCTCCTCTGCCAGCCCCTCCCCCCAAGGGCCCCCAGCCCCCCTCCCCCGTGACTCCCATCAAGGCTCCCGCTGGCTGGCACTTCTCTCCCTGTGCTGAGCTGGCTGCAGCTCTCTAACCCCCCACTTGCAGGAAGCAGCTGCTGCTCTTGGCTCCCTGGGGCTGCTGTAGGTGGCTTCATCTGCTGCCATGGCAACAGAGCCATGTTTGCCTCTGTGCTGCCAGGGAGAAGTGCAGACCACAAAGCCAGTGACCTGGGGACCCCCAGGCAGTTAAATCTGGTCTATGGGGGAGGTGCTGCTGCCTCCCCCCAGTCTTCACCGGAGTTCCCAGCTGCCATCTCCCCCTGTGGCCTCTCCCCCACCCTTGGCTACCAGCTGCCTCCTGCTGTGGCTCAAACGCTCCTGCCCTGCTGATGGGACATTTAAAGCTGCCGCAGCACAGGGCCCTTCTCCCCGTAGGGCCCCTAGGCAACTGCCCGCACTACCCACCTGCTAAAACTGCCTGTGTGTGAGTGCCCTGTCCATTAGGGTAGAGGTTATAAGGGAAGTCACCTTCCTCCTCATTTGTGTGAACTAGTCTGAGGGGTCCAATCTGGTATAATGCCTCTGAGCAGGCCTCCACCTGAAACTTTGGCAGCTGAATACTTATCTGTCTTGGTTTATGAATCACTCTGGGGCAAAAGCAGCTGATAGGCATCGCTCAGGCAGGATATGGACATTTATACTAAGGCTGCAGTGTGCATGCCCAGAGGCAAAGTTTAGGCACCTGCAGGATTACTCAGGCTATGCTTACACGATCAGATTACAGCGCAGCTTCTGAACTGCATTGTAAGAAGCACGTGGATTTTATTGCGCTTTATCTTGTACACACGTCGCTCCTTGAGACGTCACAGGATTCCTCGCTGCAATGCGCACTAGCGCTCTGAATTCTGGGCACGTATCCCAGCGTTCCAATTTCCCTGTGTACTTGCTTGCAATCATGTGATGAAGGAAAGGAGCACAAAGCACCATGGGTAAACCGGATGTTTCCCATGCTGCATTGCGTTTCCCTAGCATCTTCCTTGTTGCCAATAGCAACTCGCGCCTGTTTTCAATACTGTTTGCACGGAGCGCGCCATTGGATAGAAACAAAATCTGCGTTAGAATGGATCCTGCTCTGGTCTCCACTCTCGCCCTCCACATGCTGAATACATCTCGGATGGTTGCTCATTATGTTTTGAGCTCCCTGCCAGAGGATGACACAGAGGAGCAGGGGCTGATCGATGCCCTGCAGATCAACAGCACCGCGTTGCTCAGCTCCTTCACTGATCATCTGCACAGGGTGCAACGCCGTTTCTGGTCATGGGAGACGAGCAGCGAGTGGTGGGATCGCATTGTCATGCAGCTGTGGGATGACGAGCAGTGGGTACAGAACTTTCGAATGCGGAAAGCAACATTTCTGGAACTGTGCTCAGAGTTGGCACCTGCCCTGCGACGTAAAGACACCAACATGAGATCAGCCCTCACTGTGGAGAAGCGTGTAGCGATAGCTCTTTGGAAGATGGCGACTCCTGACTGCTACCGGTCGGTTGCAAACCAGTTTGGAGTCGGGAGGTCCACCGTCGGAGTAGCGCTAACACAAGTCTGCACAGCCATCAATCACGTGCTGCTACGGAGGACAGTGACGTTAGGGAATGTCAGTGAGATTGTGGATGGCTTCGATGCCATGGGATTCCCGAACTGCGGGGGAGCCATAGATGGCACACACATCCCCATTTTGGCACCGGATCATCTCGCTACCGAGTACATTAACAGAAAGGGCTACTTCTCCATGGTGCTGCAAGCACTCGTTTCACAAGGGGCGTTTCATTGACATCAATGCTGGGTGGTCGGGAAAGGTGCATGATGCCCACATTTTCAGGAACTCCGGTCTGTACCGAAAGTTGCAAGGGGGTACCTTTTTCCCTGATAGAAAAATTACAGTGGGGGATGTGGAGATGCCCACAGTTATCCTTGGAGACCCAGCCTACCCACTGATGCCATGGCTCATGAAGCCATACACTGGCAACCTCGATCAAAGCAAGGAGCGGTTCAATTACAGATTGAGCCGCTGCAGAATGACTGTGGAGTGTGCCTTCGGCCGTTTAAAAGGCCGCTGGAGATGTTTGTATGGACAGCTGGACTTGTCGGAGAACAACATCCCTGCTGTGATTGCGTCTTGTTGTGTCCTACATAATATTTGTGAAACTCGGGGAGAAAGGTTTTGCCCAGTGTGGGCAACCGAGGCACAGCGCCTCGAGGAGGCATACGAACAGCCAGCCACTAGAAGTATTAGGGGGGATAAAGGGGAAGCTTCTCGCATAAGGGAGGCACTCAGGGAGCATTTCAGTCATGCCCTCCCCTAGTTCTCTTATAGGACGCATCTGCAGCACCTTATGAAAGTACCCATGTGTGAAAATAAAGCCTTAATGAAATGATTTTATACTGTTTTTATTCATACTTTGAAGGTTGTGGTTACACGTGTGTGTAGCTGCGGGGCTCAAGAAAGTAGGGAGGTGTAGAACTACTTTTTGGAATGCTATGGTGGGACGGGTGCTCTTCATAAAAATTCTTATAGGGACTACGGGGGGAGGGAGGCAGACGCGGCTGCAGTGTCTGCAATGGAGCCCTAGCATTAAAAACATGGGACTGCAAAGAAAGCATGCTCTTGAACAATTCAGTTTGCTCTTTCATCACGCTTATCAGTTCATCGGTCTGTGTTTTCCACATCTGCTGGTATTCAGCTCTGAATGCTCTTGTCGCAGAGGAGGATTCCTGTGCTGTTTTCAAGGACTCCTGTGTTGATTTCAACACCTCATGAAACATTTCATCTCTGTTCTTTCTCGCACGAGACCGAATGTTTCTCATACGTGCTGCGGGGGTAGACAGTGGCCTTCTCAAGGTCTGATCTAAAGAAAGAAGTAATTGTCAAGCTGCAGTTTACACATAGCCAGGATAAGAAAATAATACTTACAGTCTCACATTACTCTGGAAGGTGCAGTGCGGTCCACAGCCCATTTGTTGCTGAAGCGTAAAAGGTACGTCGAACTAGACAGCTTTACTGGGGGCTAGTAATCTGCGTTGGCCACAGAGATGGAACCCGATATCGCTCTCCTCAGGGTGCCCCTGGCCGCTAGAATACATCTCCTACATGCTGCCGCCAGTCAGCCTGGACCGTATGCAGCAGCACTGTTTGCAGCTATGGCATGGTTCCCAGAGCTGTGCTTTGCAGCTGGCAGGGCAAAGTGTCCCTGTTTGGGAGCGTTTGCACCAACGCCATCCCATCCAACCTGAGTACTAGGCTCTGGAGGTACATCAAAGAATCATTTACTGACCTAAAGGCAGATGATTACTTCACAATCACTGCTTGTGTTGATGCCCTCCTCGTGGATGGGGAGTAAGGAGCCTGCACAGCTGGGAGACACAGCAAGCACCCCTGCAACGTACAGTGTTGTTTTAACGTGAGATAGACTTTTAGCATTACAAAGCAGAAACTTACCAGAGCTCCCCTCAGCAGAATCAAGGGACATGCTGGAATTCATGTCTTCCATAGAGGACGTATCAGCGGGGGTGCAGAACAGCTCCTGGCTACACGCTGCCTCGCTTTGCCCCGTGTTTTCCTCCGTCTCCCCCACCGCCTCCTTAAGGTCCTCATCCAAATCCGTGGTGGCAGTGACTACATCTGTGGTTACAGATGTGTCCACTGTGGTGTTTGGAGTTGTTGTGGGGTCACCACTGAGGATAGCTCCGATCTCCTCATAGTACCTGCATGTAGCAGGCGCTGATCCTGATCGCCGGTTTCCCTCCCTCACTCTCTGATAGCTGATTCTTAGCTCCTTCACCTTTGTTCTGCACTGCAATGTGTCTCTATCATAACCTTTCTCCAACATTGCCCGAGAAATCATACCAAATGTGTCGTAATTACGTCTGCTGCCGCGAAGCTGCGCCTGCACAGCGGACTCCCCCCAGATGCTGATCAGGTCAAGCACCTCTGCCGGGGACCAAAGGGGTCCGCGTCTTCCGCGACGGGATGCCATTGCAACTGAGAACACTGCTGCACTACAATGCACTCCACGAGGAAAACACCAGGAAGTGAAAGTAACTAAATGTTTGTAAATCCCGGGAATCACCTGTAGGTGGGGACTGTTTCGTCACTGTCATAGAGATGGTGAAGGGAAGTACAGACAGGACGACTTGGGAATGCTGGGACAGTTCCGGACTCCAACCAATGCGCAGAGACAGTACTGACGAGCAGAAACGCGCAGCAGATGATCCGGAACAGCTGTTACCACTCTCGGCGGAGTGGTGGTTGGAATGCGGAGCAAGAAAGCGCTTAGTGCGCAGGAAAACCATTTCACGTCTGTACAGTTCGCTTATTAATGCGCGGTAATGATTTTTAATGCAGATTACGGTGCTCGTGTAGGCAAGCCCTCAGAAGCTTAGTGGGATTTTTTGGATGACGATGAAATTTAGGCACCTCAATATCTTTGTGGATTGCATCTTAAGCAATTTGCTGAAAAGTTCTGGACTGCAGAATTGAGGTGTAAGTCCTGTGGTCTAAGCACTGGACAACACTTCCACGCCGTAAAAAGTGTAAAGACCAGACAGAGGTACAGCAATAAGCTAGAGTAACTGATTAAAATCAATTTTATATCAATACAAAACCAACATAAACGGGAACCATAAAATCTGTCATTTCTGGCTGACTTGATGATTACTATAATGGAAAATGGATATTCCCTGGCTACAAGTGAAGATGTTCTTATCCATTTTTCATCACAGTATTCCATTCCTGTAATAAAATACTATTAAAATTGCACAATGACTCACTACACTATTATGCCAGGCATAGGGCTGGATCCTATTCTCTCCAAAGCAGCACAGTGGTTTTGTTTAATTTTGCCTGGGTGATAATGAAAACATTTGTCTATATAACAATTCCAGCAATGTTGATTAAAGATATTAATACACTTCAAAGGAGTAAATCTAATTTCCCATTTGGAAAGACAGGAGAATTTCCATTGCAATAAAGTGATTAACTCACAGTTCTCAATCCAGTGCTATAATATGGGACTTGTACTGACTGTCATGTATGTGGAAACACTGACCAGGTTAATTTTGGAAATTCACATGTGGTGGCTGCTAATTTTTTTCTGGGAAAAGTCATGTTTGATCTTAGGTAGTGTCTTTGAAGAAGTTATTGTAACTGCAGCCCACTTGGGATATGTCTACACTGCAATTAAACACATGCGACTGGCCTATGTCCGCTGATTTAGGTTTGTGGGGCTTCCACTGTGGGGCTATGAAATCACAGTATAGATATTCAAGCTTGGTTTGGAGCTGAGCTCTGCACCCTATAAGCAGGGAAGGTCTCAGAGCTCAGGCTCCAACCAAATCCAAACTTCTACACCACAATTTTATATCCCCATGGCCTGAGTCAGTTGACACGTGCACAGAGAGAGTTTAATTGCCATGTAGACATTAAGTAGACTTAAAGTGGTTACCCTGAACGGGGACTTAGTAAGCCGACCTAACTGCCCTTAAGTCGACTTAATAAAGTCAATTTAAGGGTTAATCCATGTCCACACTGCTTGGGTCGACCTAAGGAGTTGACTTAAGGGTTAGGTCAACATAACTGGCATTTCTTATTACGTCGACCTAAGCTTTCATTAAGATGATTTAAGGAATTTCTTAAATCAACTTAATGAAAATCTGGTGTGGACAGGACTTAAACTTCCTTAAGTCGACCTAACTTGCAAGTATAGACATAGCCATAGACTCTAAGGTCAGAAGGTCAATATGATTATATCAGAGAGATCCAGAGGACTGAGAGTGACAGAGAAGGGGGTGGCTTTGCTATCACCAGTGTACTTAAAACTCTTGAAGGACACTAGTTACAAACTGTTATTCCAAGGAGGTCAAAACAGGAATGCAAAAACTGGCTAGAGGATAGGAATGTGTGTGTGTGAGATTACTGGGCCTTTTTTATGTTAAAAGAGATCAGGTAAAAAAAAAATCAATTGGTGAGTGAATCTACTGTCTGTGATTAAGTTTAATAATGAGCAATCATCATCCAGGGAAGTACTACCTGCATCCCCTTACAAACTGAATCAATGGGATATCACATATTAACAGTGCTGCTCTTTCCACGGTTCTGCCCTTTCTCCATACTTGGCTGTACTATACTATTATAGTGGCATTGCCTCCTGGATACCTATCCTTCAGTTCCTGGCATAGATGCCTGAAGTAATGGCTTGCAGGGGATTTCAAAAAGACCTTCTTAGAGATCAAGATAACTGTGAAAATAAGCCAAACTTCCATAAGTCTCCAGAAACCAGAACCATTTTCAAGTTATTTTCTCAAGGCAGAATGACCGCTCAATGACCACTTCTTACTCAACAAGAATGATTTTAAGAGGAGCTTTAGAAAAGGAGTTGTGAGGCATCTGAGGCAAGTGTGATGAAGTTATGGAAGGTTTTCTAACTGTTCTACCAGCGGAGCCGTCCCTTGGGGGGAGCGGGGCCCAGGGTCAATCGGCCAAGGCGGGGACCTGCCACCCCCCATGCTGGTGGGGAGTGCGGCGGCCCAGCCTGCTCCGGCCCCATGGACCCCAGGTGCCCCTCGGGGAGCCAGCCCCGGAAGCCAAGGCCGGGAGCTGCGGCCCCAGGCCAGGAAGGTGATGCTTCGCACTTGGCGGCGCAGAGCTGTGGCCCAGGCGGCTGGGAGCCGAGGCCGCGGCCACGGGGGGGGGGGGGGGAACCGGGGCTGCAGCTGCAGGGAGGCAAGGCTGCAGATGAAGCTGTAGGGGGCGGGGATCCGAGGCTACCCCCTCCCCGGCTTCCGCCACCCCAGTGGCAGCTGGGACCCCAGGCTCCCACGGCTGGTGCCCCAACCGGGGAACCAAGGCCCCCACTGGGAGCCAATCCCAGTCAAGGCCACAGCCAAGGATCCTTCCTGGCCGCATGTAGCCCTGGCCAGGGGTGTTGGGCAGGCTGCCCTTTCCCTGGGCCTGCGTGCTCCGTCCTGGGGGTGGGGAGGAGGTCCGGCACAGGGGCCAGGGGAAGCGCCCCTGGCCCGCCCCACTGCCTTCGGCTCACAAGGCAATGGGGAGCAGGGGGAAGCGTAGATGTTGGGGGGCTGTGGCGTGGGTCCCGCACTGCCCCGCTGGTCCCACATAACTGTGGGGCCCGGGGCAATCGCCCCTTTTGCCCCCCAGTCCCCCGCAAGGACGGCCCTGGCTACCAGAGACCCAGAAAAAGAGAGCAGGGATTTTGCCACAGATGTGAACTCCTCATGTTTGGAGAAGCTGGACTTGGCATTAATCGAATAGGACCGACTTCTGAACTCATATGCTATAGAATTAGTATTTTTGATGCACTTAGCTCCTTCAGTTCCTCATGGTGCATTATTACTAGCTCATTTCAAGAGGCCTGCATAGAATAAGATATTTTGGGAACAGTAATTTTATTCTAAACATAATATAAAAATTGAGCTAAAGTGAAGATACTGGCCTTTTGTTTCCAAAATCGGTGGTGTAAGACGTACTTGTAGGGGAGCTGGTTGATAGCCATATTATGAGGGTAGGTTAGTACAATTTTATTTACACATTGCATTCCCCACGGTATGTATTGCAATACCAGAGAAGAATGGTTTTGCCAGCTTACCCATATAGAATGTAATAACAGGTATTTGGATTTTGATACATTGTTAATTAAATATTGATTTGTTGGAGAATGAACTAAGACATCAGAATATTTTTTTCTAATTAGAATAATAACTTTTCCACACACTACCAGTTATGAATCTACCCAAAAATAATTTTACAGGCAGAAGTGTAACACAAAAACTATAATCCTAATTACATAACATATAACACTTCAATTATGCTTAATAAAATAAGATGTATCTTAATTGTAGGCAAATGTTTTCAGTATTCTCATACTACATTCAAAAGAATTGTGAACATCCATCTCCTGTTGGCAATGAACAAGTTAGTATCTGATAATTTTTCTATGATTTTGTGTTCTGTTCTGTATCTGTGTGCTATGAACTAATGATCTCAGTACAGATTCTAATGCACAGGTCTCTGTCATATATATCATCATTATAACTGGAAACCTTGTAGGCAGTCTCACCAAAAAGGTTGAAGACTGAATTGGCAAGGAGAGTGAAATACCCTGCCACCCAGAGAAGGTGGTTCACTTAGATTCAGGTTGAGACAAACTACTAAGGTGGCATGTGTGGCGCTGTGAGCCCTGGTACGTATTGGATTGAGTCAATGACAATGTGACCATAACTGACAAATAGAATAAAAGTTGATTTATTATAGGGGTACAGTGCTTACACCCCTTCAGCAGCAGGGGACCCCACAACGGCAGCTAATGGACTCCTGGGAGTTGTTTCTAAGGCACCTGCTGCGCAGCTTCCAAGGTTCACCAGAGAAGTCCAACATGCATTAGACATTCCCCTGAATTTATGCTAGCTGAATGGGGGAGTGGACGGGGGTGGGGGAGGGAAGGAAGAGGCTTACAAAGTAACTAGGGATTCACGCACATACACATGTAGTCTAAGTTGTTACAACATATCTACATGATGATCACAAGTTGAGCACCTATCGTAAACAAGCAAATGTAGATGTTGTCAGGTACTCAGCGCGTGGACAAGATATGTTGACAGAGAGCTACACATGTCTCTAGGCACCTAGCTCATGGCCAGGGCACATAGCAGTCAGAGTGGGGGTGTCACTCATCTATACCTTACAATATCTTCTGTGATTCCATTACAGCATGGCAGCCACTGCTTCTAGTGAATCCACTCTCTGGACACAGAAAGGACCTTTCTGTGCATTGTCATTAGACCATCTAATCAGCACTAAATTAATCTTAAAATCTTATTTTCTATGGGGCATAGTCCAAAGACTATGTAGCTTTTCAAGTTTACACTGAGCTATACCTCTAAGATTCAATCTGTCCCCTTTTACCTACAATGCTAAAACTCTCATTAAGGCCATTATCATTTTGCACCTTAACAGCTGCACTTTTGCAATTCCTCCTCTCTAGCCATGACAAATGTCATTTTGTCTCACATCTATTCGTAATATTGCTACAAAGATCTTTCCTGGCTTGTTGTTTCAACAATGCTATCTCTCTCTCTACATCCCTCCATTTGAGTCCTTCTTAACCAATACATCAAATGTGTCTTCCTTTTTAGAAAACTTCATAGTCTATTTTATCTCTTACATACTAATAACCTTTCAACTGCCATCCTAACATCACCATCATTTTACTTTTTTTTTTGCTACAGTATTGGGGGGGGGGGGAGGGAGAGCTGTATTACACGGTAGACATTAAATTTTTGAAGTATGGACTAGATCTTGACATTTTCTTTATGCAGAGAGGGGCCAAAATTAGCTTAGGATGACTTCCCCGCCCAGATCTTTTGATCAACTGTAGTGTTTGATAAGAGTCACTCATCCCTTAAAGATGCAGAAGAATACATGATACTTGATCATCTGAAGGTGGAGCTTTGAATTTTTGCTACTCCTGTTGTTTTCTTTTGAAGAACTACCCTCCTTCCCCAAAATCACACCTCCATTCATTAATGGATACTTTGTAGAACTATAGTGTGTTTTCAGCGAACTGCAATTTAACGCAGTGTAATAATGCAATGTTAATTGTTGCCAAGACATTTGTAGTGAGCACCTTTTCCTGATAGCTTGTGAATAGCACCTACACCATACAACTAGCTTCTGCTTGTCCAGAGAAATGAAGTTCAGAATCAGGGCTTGTGATGAAAGTCACATCTGTGTTCCTCCCCCACTGCCAGTTGAGCCATTTGACAACAGTAAATGAAAGCCTAGAGCATTAGAAATGATTGCAAACCACATTTTTGATCAGAAAGGATTATAAAACTGGGGAGTTAACTTAATAATGGTTATGATTCATCAGGATACCATTGTTGTTTCAAAAGTTTAAATTTAAGCCTCTGAGTAATTGATTAAATTCAGTGAGATCACCCATGCTTAAAATTAAGCTCTTGCACAAGTGTTTGGAGGATTGGGGCTTCCTTTTTCTGGGGCCAATTTGTGTAATTTTCTGTTATCGGATTTTAAATTGTTTTATTTTTTGTGGCTTTATATGCTTATACAGCTATTAGTCATTATGCAGAAGAATAGATGGGTAAACACCATTTTGTCTCTTATTATGGATATAGTTGAAACCAGCAGGGAGTTAGAGAGCAAAAAACAATTCAGAAAGAAGCAGACTGCTGTTAAGTACCACAATGAAAACTTGGAAATCACTTCATACGTGCATATTAAGCTATATGATAGTGTTGTTGCAGACAAAAGATTTATTGCCATCTGTAGACTTTTAAACCTTCCCTTTTGAAAATAATTTACATAAATATTCAGATATATTGTGTTATCTACTTACTTTTAACATGTATTATGATTTTCCATTTCTTGGAATGTACAACATTTAGGTTCTCTAGTAAAATACATTATTGCTCTAGCCTTCTTTTTTATACTATGGAAACATTTACTTGCAATTCCTAGACATCAGTAATTGTAATGTCTTGAATAGTTAAGGATGGGAGAGAATGCTATGGATATCATGGGCTATGTATTTTTATGATCCACCAGAATGTGTCCCACTGGTATTAGTGGAAGTTTTTCAAACAAATGAATGGGAGGATATGGCTTTATGAGTTTAAATATTTTAGGGGGAGTGGGTTGAAAAGACTAAAAATAGCTGGTCAGATTCTCAGCTAGCAGATATCTATAGAGTGACACTAATTTATCCCAGAGGCTAGACCTTTTATCTTTTTGAAAAGTAAAAAAAGGTATTTTTATCCTGTTAGTCTTATTCCCTCTTATAAGCAAAATAAAATAAATGATCAATATAGATAGGAAGGTTTAAGAAGGAGGCAATAAATACAAACTAAAATATCCAATGATGTGTTGTAAAGTGGTCCCATTCAAAAGGATAATCAAATTGTTAAATAAAAGCTCAGTCCAGGGAAAAAGTTTCTGTAGGAAACTGTATCAAGATGGAGAAGAGTCAATAAAAATCTTGGGCTATGTCTACACTGGCAAGTTAGTTCAAATTAAGAAGGCTTAATTCGAACTAACTAAAGCTATGGCTACACTAGGCTTTAGTTAGTTCAAATTAAGAGCTTCCTTAATTCAAACTAATAAGTTTGAATAGGGTATTCAAACTAAGGGGTTAATTCGAACTAACTAGTTCCAATTAACCAATGTGGTCATGTTAATTGGAACTAATTTCTTAGTTCGAATTAACCAGCCATTGAAATGAATGGGGATTGCTAATTCAAACTAAGCAAGTACTTGCTTAGTTCGAACTAATGTTCCAGTGTGGCCATGCTAGTTTGAATTAAGCTAATTCGAACTAACTAAAATTAGTTTGAATTAGTTAGTTCAAACTAACTAATTCAAACTAATTTTTGTAAGTGTAGCCATAGCCTTGGACATGGATTATTCATCCTTCAGGCTATATTCCATTATTGTAATCTTTAACTCAAGAGAAAAAGTCTTATTTGGACACAATAGGTCTGATCCTCAACTGGTGTAAATCAGCTTAGCTCCACTGAAATCAATACTACTATTCCAATTGACAGTAGCTGGAAATCTGACTGAAGGTAGGACTTCTTCACTCAAGGGGTCATTGGTTGTCTCATAAATCTACAAGATGTGATAGCATGGATTAGCAGCATAAGTGGATGAAAGGCTAAAATGCACATTTGTTTTCATATATAAAAAAGATACGGTTATACTTTGACCACTGAGAAAGTTATACATACCAGAAAGGAGAGCTTGAAATAAATTAAGTGTCTTTTTTTCCAATTTTCTATTTCTATAAAAGTTATATTGAAGTTTCTGCTGTAAATTTAATTCCCTCCTTGCAGAGAAATAATTTACTATAGTTTATTAGTTTTTACTGTAATCATATTATAAACCATGGTACTTGACATCACAACTCAGTACCTCAAAGTAAATGTGTTCAGGAACATTAAACAATGTGTTAGTATTCTTGTTTGTTAAGTGGGTTTGTTTGTTTGTTTTTAATACAGCCACAGTGATACATATATTAAGCAACAGCAAGAGGGAAATGATTCATCAATATACTACTCTGTCTTCACTGGTGTAACCCCACTGATTTCAATAGCATTTCACCAGAGTACCTCATTTGTGAATTACACTCAAACCATAGATTATATAAAAGTAGAATGTTACTCATCACTTAACCTTCCTCCCCAGGAGTTTTCAATGAAATTAATTTATCTTCCCTAGTGGATCAGAAAAAAAGGCTTTTGAATTAGCTTTGTGGTAATATATAAGTACCTTAATTAGTATCAGTCTAGATAACCTAGAGTGATACCACAGAGTTGAATTGATGACATTAACATGCACTGCTAATGCCAATTATGAAATGGCTCTATAACTTTGAGCAAAATTGTGGCTGTCAGTCACTCTCTTGTCCATGATCCAATACATTCATGAGGCTAAATGTTTTACCTGTTTATATATTTTCCAGTAGATCATTTCATAAAATCAGAAAGACTTCAAAACGCAGAGCATTATCCACATAATTATTTTACTTCTGGTTGTTAAAGTCACTCAGATATTGGCCCCCTTTCTTATAATGTGTTCATATCTAGAAATACAGACTTTTGTTCAGATCTCTTGTTTGTTATTATCAGAACCCAAATATCCTCTTGGAGCATGAGTGAGCAAAAAGATTCATAGAATCATAGAACCATAGAATAATAGGGTTGGAAGGGACCTCACAAGGTCATCTAGTCCAACCCCCTGCTAAAAAGCAGGACCACTCCCACTAAATCACCCCAGCCAGGGTTTTGTCTAACCGAGCCTTAAAAATCTCCAAAGATGGAGATTCTACCACCTCCCTAGATAGCCCATTCCAATGCTTCATCACCCTCCTAGTGAGAAAGTTTTTCCTAATATCCAACCTTGACCTCCCCAGCTGTAATTTGAAACCATTGCTCCTTGTTCTGTCCTCTGTTACCCTCTAGAACAGCCTAGCTCCCTCCTCTTTGGAGCAACCTTCAAGTAGTTGAAGGTTGCTATCAAATCTCCCCTCACGAAGGAAGGCCAAACTACAAACTAAACCCTGAGACCTAATTTTCGACACAATCAATTATTGTCTCTGATTCTCCATTCCGTTTTTCAGATGGTGAAACTCTTTGCACTTCAGCAGAGCTACAAGGCTAAATTGTCAGCTGGAGTACCTCTGTTGGCTTCATTGAAATTATGCCAGCCAAGATTTTGGTGCACATTTCTTTAAACTTATGTAATAAAATATAGAAATTTGTGCTTGAGCCTAGCTTCAATTTATTAACTCTGCTATCTATGACAGCGTCTAAAGGCCAGGTTTTAAATGAGGCCAGAGGTGGTTCTTCCTTTTTACACTCACATTTATATAGACAGAGGCAACTGGAGGTACAATATTGTAGGATCAGTTCCCATAATGTTGTATTTGAATATCTGACTAGTTCATAAATCAGATAACATAAGGGGGAAGGTAGAAGCAGCAATGTTGATGAATTTCCCTAAATTCTTAATCTGTAATGAAAGAGGTGCTGGAACACAAGCTATTTTTTTTTACATTCCTAACATGCAACAAGACCAGAGGTGCCAGGATTATGAACTGTCAAGCCTAGAGATGCCAGGACTCATCCCTGGCAAACCCTGACACAAATCAAGCACTGTTTTCTCCTTTTTGATAACAAAGAGGAAAAAATACCAATAAATCATCTCCTTTCAATAAAATTATACTAGAATTTTGAAGCAAGTGTGGGGGGAGAAGGGGAAGGGATGGTGGCTGTGGGGTGGTTGTGTATCTAAAACACAAATGTTACTATGTTACCATGTTCCTTTTAATAGATTACTTGGGGAAATGTATTACTGGTGAAGTATAGAGTATTATCTTCACTTCAGTGAGTTTACTGTATGATACCAAGCACTTGGAAATTTAAGGTAAGCGTACAACTTCTAGGCATAGGTTTTGTTTTTTCTTTTTAAAGACTATATCACAGTGCCAGAAAGTAGAGTTAACAATATGATTAAATGATGTGACAATAGAATAGAACATATCAAGCAGTTGTAAATGCACTGTTAATCTTACTATAATATTTTCAAATGATATACTGGTACTAATTATAGACTATTCATATGAATAAGGGTTTGCAGGATCATGTCATAAATTATGTCCAGAAATATAACCAACAGAAGTATTTTTAATGGAAGAAAAATGATTTACAGACTGTTACTTTGTAACTACAGTTTTAGGCTAACATAATAAGAACGAAGTATTTACTTTCAAAGGAATCGAATATTTTAATATGGGAGGAATTGAACATTAAAAAGTGAGCTTATTTAAATGGTTGCTTTTCCAAGCTTTAACTAGACTAATTTTAAAAGAAATCCATGCTGCTAGGAACTGGAAATAATTACTTTGCATTTGCATTGCAGAAAGAAGATAAAGACTTTTCTGATATTGCAGGCATTTTCTGAGAACAAATACAGATCCAACTATTTTCTTCACAGATTTTTTTGCAGGAACAATGGTATATAACAACACTAAAAATGTGAATTTAACCCATAAAATGCAGGAATTGCAGGAATGAGGCTTCTGTAGAAATCAATTGGCTGTATGGTACAATATATAAAACTTGTTTACATAAATGGACTGCCTGTGGTATGAGGATGCATTTTATACTGAAAATACCTTGGAAAGAATTGGAGCCACTATACTAAACTATACATTATGCCTTCAGTGTAAAATATGATTGTGTTTTTACATCATCTTGAGGTCATCTTTACATCTCCTATCTAGAGTTGACTTCAACTAGCTAGACAGCAGTCAACACTAGAAGTGTCTTATCTTTACTGGGATTTTACATTTTATCTCAAGATAGCTATTGTGATGTAAAAATGCACACCTTTTTCAGTGAAGACATAGATAATGAAAACCTCATTGTGTTTAAGGTTTCACAAGATATGCATCTGGGAGATGCTAGCAATTTTAGAGCTTTTTGCTTTCAAGGCACAAACTCCCCTCTCTTTTTGTTTTTATTCTCCAGAAGGTGCTTATATTCTCCAAGGATCCCCCTCAGTCGATTAAGATAACACTTTGTCATTGCTCTTGTTTAACATATATAAGAGTCTGCTTGGAGAAACAAAAAGATATTTTGGATGCAGTTTAAAGCAGCATGCTCGCAAAATATTGCAAGTTGTGCCTCTTTCCATGATACATTGGGGGGTGGGGGAGGAGCAATCCTTTTGCATTCTTTATGGCTGACTTTGGTAGGGGCAAGGCTGAGGTAAAATAATTAGGTTGAAGACCAAAGGAGACAAAATGATAGACGATGGGTAAAGTGTCTGGAGATTTTGGTGGGATTGTGTCTACTCTCTCAAATACCAAAGTATGAATTTGGTCTAGCATGTTTATTGAACTTTCACATTACTGTTCAGTATTGAGTCCTAAGGACCTCAACAGCTGTTTATCTAATCAATTAGCAGTGTAATATCTGACAGCCATCATCAAGGGCTGTCCCAGATGAAGTGTTCATTTCAGTTTTAAGGGAATTTTTTCCCAAAAAATCTTTCAGAAGGATAACTCACTTATCTGTTAAAACAACACAACTAATCTTCTTACAAGACCCACATGGACTGTCAAAATACAATTACAGTCCTTTACTTTTCCACTTGCTTTACTGTTTCTCATTTTTAAATCCATGCATAAAATCATTCTTAGATCAACATGGCATGGAGTGGGATTTCTTCCAAGTAATGTGGAGTAACCACTTGTATAATTAAGTATTCGACTCACATTTCCTTGATTTTTCCATTGTTATTTTAAATTGGTGCAACAAAATTATTAAAACTATGTTCTGTGACTTGAAAATTAAACTTATCATTTTCTATATAGTGCATTAGCCACATATCTTAAGAGGCAATTCCAGCCAGGCAAAAATAGGTCTAAACATGATCCAAGTGAACCATATATTACTGTATTTCCTGTTTTTAAAATATACTAGAACAATACTATATTTTCCCTTTATTTCCTTTTCATTTCCTAGAACTGCAATTTTAAAAGTGCCAGCAGTTCAGATAAAATCCTACAAAGACTAATAAATACATGTAGGGAAACATCTACAGTGGAAGTAATCTTTAGTTTTTAGGGAGTCAGTGTTGTCTAGTGCCTAGACCATAGAATTAGGATTTAGGTAGACTTGTGTTCTATTCCCAACTTTACCCATGGCCTACTGGATGACATTAAGCAAGTTGCTGCTATGTACTTCAGCTTCCCAGTCTGGGAAAATGATAGATAGTAAAGTAATTTTAGATCTATAGATGAAGCTTTGGGTATTTGTTATTAATTATAGAGGTTGATAAAAGCATTTGAGTTACAAGTGATAATAGTTTTAAGGTCTCCCAATTAATCACATATTCAGTATAAACACAATGGGCTAACTTTCTCCCTATATCCATTCCATAAATTACTATTTTATAAAGTGAAGGTGAAAAATGGTCTCTGTAGCTTCATGGCCCTGCACCCAAATCCAACAGATTAAAAATTAAATTAATACAATCAAAGTGGTCCAACTGGACAGAGAGTGATAGTAAATTCTGTCTAAGGAATATGAAAACCCTAAGAATATTTTCTTATTAATTGCTTCCTATCCCCTTTGGTAATCTTAGAAATGAGATGTGATTGAAATTATTCCAGTTTGCATTTTCTGAAAGTTTCCACAAGAATGTTTCAGCATGACGTGATATATAAAGCCCTGTCTCTGGCTGGGCCAAGAAATAGCTAAACCTCTTTCCCAGATTAAGAGGAGAAAAGTAAGGGGAGATTTTTTTGAAGATACAATGTGCAATGAGTTGTCTAACTCCCTTTGAAATATAAGGGAGCTAGGCACTTAATGCATATTTGTACTTTTGAAAATTCCCCTCTTCACATACAAAGACTCCAGAGTTGCCAGGCCTAGTTTTTTTCTCCCCTGCTAATGAAAGGGTTTAGCCACTTTTTGATTTAGCCAGGGACAGGATTCCCACAGCCTTTCGCAGTCACATAACACTCCAAAGCTCCTACATATTTTCTGATAATTGGAGTGAACTCTTCTGTAGATGGAATAAAATTCACATCCAGTCTCTCCAAAGGAATCTCTACAAAGTAACTGTGAGATGTCCTGGCTATCACACAAAGGAGGACTATCTTCAAGCACCACATCTTTTTATTCACCTTCCACAGGTTTTATTTTTATTTCTAATCTAGCCAGAGGTTAAAAATGTATAAAGTAATGTGTTTCAGCACAGATCGTGGAGTTTTGCAACATCTGAGCTGGATCCTTGTGTTTGATGGATGCCATTTCAAAAAGTAAGTGTTGAAGTGACAAAAGTGGCAAGCAATGGATCTATAAAATGAACTGTAGAGAAAATGGAGAGATATTTTCAAGAGCAGAGCCATCTCAGCTGGAAAGCATTGGTTTAAGTGTCCAGTAATTGAGAACTCTGATCCGCCAGGTTCAAGTAGTGTCACTTTAAAAAGGTGCATAAAATATGTGGCCTATTTTACAGAGGGAAGAAGCTAGTACTTAAAAAACATCTTCCACCCACCGTATCCCTTCCCCATTATTTCATGTCATGCCATTTCTTTACATCCTATTTCTCTTTTCATTATATTCTCAGTGCATCATATCTGAAATGTGTAATCTTTTCTTGTGAAATTATTTTTAGATTACACTCTATACCTGCAAAACTGCTTTAGTTATTTATACATCTTTTTAAAATACTTCTAACAAGAAATCTAATCAAATTTCAATGCCAAAGGCAGGTTGAAAGTGCTCACACTTGGTGAACATAGACAATATCTTGCAAAATCCTTTGAAGAAATACAGATTATGGGGGAGCTAATTTTTGTTTATAAAATTGGAACACAGAATCTCAGTTTTTTAACACAACTGTTTAAAAGGTGATGCTATGTTATATCATTTCTCTATTGACTCAACATGGATGCTGAAAGCATGAATAAAAAGAAGAGGAAGCAATGAAGCCTCTAACACACTTTGCTGTGGTAAAAACCTTTTGGTTCACCACAATAGTTGACCTATGTCAACCAACTCAGGGGATAAGAACATAAGAACATAAGAAAGGCCGTACTGGGTCAGACCAGAGGTCCATCTAGCCCAGTATCTGTCTACCGACAGTGGCCAGTGCCCAGGTGCCCCAGAGGGAGTGAACCTAACAGGCAATGATCAAGTGATCACTCTCCTGCCATCCGTCTCCATCCTCTGATAAACAGAGGCTAGGGACACCATTCTTAACCCCTTTCTGGCTAATAGCCATTTATGGACTTAGCCACCATGAACTTATCCAGTTCCCTTTTAAATATTGTTATAGTCCCAGCCTTCACAACCTCCTCAGGTAAGGAGTTCCACAAGTTGACTGTGCGTTGTGTGAAGAAGAACTTCCTTTTATTTGTTTTGAACCTGCTACCTATCAGTTTCATTTGGTGACCCCTGGTTCTTGTATTATGGGAGTATTTAAACAACTTTTCCTTGTCCACTTTTTCCACATCAGTCATAATTTTATATACTTCTATCATGTCCCCCCTCAGTCTCCTCTTTTCCAAGCTGAAGAGGCCCAGCCTTTTCAATCGTTCCTCATACGAGGCACTCTCCAAACCCCTAATCATTTTAGTTGCCCTTTTCTGAACCTTTTCTAGTGCTAGAATATCTTTTTTGAGATGAGGAGACCACATCTGTACACAGTATTCGAGATGTGGGCGTACCATGGATTTATATAAGGGCAATAATACATTTGCAGTCTTATTTTCTATCCCCTTTTTAATGATCCCTAACATCCTGTTTGCTTTTTTGACCGCCTCCGCACACTGTATGGACATCTTCAGAGAACTATCCACAATGACTCCAAGATCTTTTTCTTGACTCGTTGTAGCCAAATTAGCCCCCATCATATTATAGGTATAGTTGGGGTTATTTTTTCCAATGTGCATTACTTTACACTTATCCACATTAAATTTCATTTGCCATTTGGATGCCCAATCACTTAGTTTTGTGAGATCTTTTTGAAGTTCTTCACAATCTGCTTTGGTCTTGACTATCTTGAGTAGTTTAGTATCGTCTGCAAACTTAGCTACCTCACTATTTACCCCTTTCTCCAGATCATTTATGAATAAATTGAATAGGACTGGTCCTAGGACCGACCCTTGGGGAACACCACTAGCTACCCTTTTCCAATCTGAGAATTTACCATTTACTCCTACCCTTTGTTCCCTGTCTTTTAACCAGTTCTCAATCCATGAAAGGACCTTCCCTTTTATCCCATGACAACTTAACTTACGTAACAGCCTTTGGTGAGGGACCTTGTCAAATGCTTTCTGGAAATCTAAGTACACAATGTCCACTGGATCCCCCCTGTCCACATGTTTGTTAACCCCTTCAAAGAACTCTAATAGATTAGTAAGACACGATTTCCCCTTACAGAAACCATGTTGGCTATTGCTCAACAGTTTATGTTTTTCTATGTGACTGACAATTTTATTCTTAACTATTGTTTCAACTAATTTGCCCGGTACCGACGTTAGACTTACCGGTCTGTAATTGCTAGGATCCCCTCTAGGGCCCTTTTTAAATATTGGCGTTACATTAGCCGACTTCCAGTCTTTGGGTACCGAAGCCATTTTAAGGGACAGGTTACAAATCTTAGTTAACAGTTCCGCGACTTCACATTTGAGTTCTTTCAGAACTCTTGGGTGAATGCCATCTGGTCCCGGTGACTTGTTAATGTTGAGTTTATCAATTAATTCCAAAACTTCCTCTAGTGACACTTCAATCTGTGACAGTTCCTCAGATCTGTCACCTACAAAAGCCGGCTCAGGTTTGGGAATCTCACTAACATCTTCAGCCGTAAAAACCGAAGCAAAGAATCCATTTAGTTTCTCTGCAATGACTCTATCATCTTTAAGCGCTCCTTTTGTATTATCATCATCAAGGGGCCCGACTGGTTGTTTGGCAGGCTTCCTGCTTCTGATATACTTAAAAAACAATTTGTTATTACCTTTGGAGTTTTTGGCTAGCCGTTCTTCAAACTCCTCTTTGGCTCTTCTTATTACACTCTTGCACTTAAGCTGGCACTGTTTGTGCACCTTTCTGTTTGCCTCACTAGGATTTGACTTCCACTTTTTAAAGGAAGTCTTTTTACCTCTCAGTGCTTCTTTTACATGGTTGGTGAGCCATGGTGGCTCTTTTTTGGTTTTTTTACAGTGTTTCTTAATTTGGGGTATACAGTGAAGTTGGGCCTCTATTATGGTGTCTTTAAAAAGCGCCCATGCAGTTTTCAGAGATTTCACTTTAGTCACTCTACCTTTTAGCTTTTGTTTAACTATCCCCCTCATTTTTGTATAGTTCCCCCTTTTGAAATTAAATGCCACAGTGTTGGGCTGTTGAGGTGTTCTTTCCCCCACAGGGATGGTGAATGCTATTGTATTATGGTCACTAGTTCCAAGCGGTCCTGCTACAGTTACCTCTCGGACCAGCTCCTGCGCTCCACTCAGGATTAAATCTAGAGTTGCCTCTCCCCTTGTGGGTTCCCATACCAGCTGCTCCATGAAGCAGTCATTCAAAGTATCGAGAAATTTTATCTCTGCAATATGTCCTGAAGTGAAATGTTCCCAGTCAATATGGGGATAGTTGAAATCCCCCACCATTATTGGGTTTTTAAATTTGATAACCTCCCTAATTTCCCTTAGCATTTCATCATCGCTCTTACTATCCTGGTCAGGTGGCCGATAGTAGATCCCTAATGTTATATTGTCATGGAAGCATGAGATTTCTATCCATAGCGATTCTATGGAACAAGTGGATTCGCTTATGATTTTTACTTCATTTGAATCTACATTTTCTTTCACGTATAGTGCCACTCCTCCTCCCGTACGACCTGTTCTGTCCTTCCGATATATTTTGTACCCCGGAATGATTGTGTCCCACTGATTGCTCTCTGTCCACCAGGTTTCTGTGATGCCTATTATATCAATATTCTCCTTTACCACTAGGCACTCTAGTTCACCCATTTTATTATGTAGACTTCTAGCATTTGTGTATAAGCACTTTAAAAACTTGTCCCTGTTTATTTGTCTGCCCTTTTTTAATGTGCCAGATTCTTGGTCATGTGGCTGTTTATCATCGGATCCGGCCCCCTCACCATCCTTTTCTGTCCTCTGTTCCTGACTATAACTATAACTATAACCTGGAGATTCCCTCTCATCAGACTCTCCCTTAAGAGAAGTCTGTGTCCGATCCAGCTGCTCCTCTGCAGCAGTCGGCTTTCCCCCATCCTCTAGTTTAAAAACTGCTCTACAACCTTTTTAATGTTTAGCGCCAGCAGTCTGGTTCCCTGGGATGGTCCATCTTCACTTCCAGGGGAGAGTTATCAGTCTTTCAAATAATATAATAAACATTTTGCAACATTGACATGGCGAGGTTGTGTTATGGCAATCCTAAAATGGTTGAATTAATTCATCAATTAACAGTGTGTGTGCATACGTTACGTCCACACAGATCCATAATTATCTTTAACAATTTAAATCTATTTAATAATTAATCATGGAGCTGTGGCAGTGGAGACATTGTAATTATGAGTGAGGATTCATTTTCATTTTAAGCCTTTTTTTCATAACATTTTTTTTTGGGGGGAAAAAAGGCCACTAAGACTGATTAACTTGGAGTTATCACAGTTTTGTCCAGGGCCCTGATTAAAAATCTGCTGTTCCTTGAACAGTTACATGCCAAGGCTTCCTTTAGTCTTTAGCATTGCAGTCTGTGTCCTGGGAAGAAAATGGACAAAACATGTCAAAACTACTAAAGCTCTCATTCTGATTAGTAACCAGATGCTAAATCTGGTTAGAATATGTTTTCCTGTTGCATTACTAAAAATGATTCTCTTTTGGAGTTGCTAAGAAATATCAGTTATTTTAAATTGTGTTTCATAGTTTCTGCATGATGAAGAGGATTTGTTTTCATCTGAACTTTCAGTTTTTCTTGACTGGAAAATGTACTCATTGCAACTGAATGCAGTGAGAATTTTTTGGAAAAGTGAAAAGAGATCCTATCTTCCTTAGGAAAACAACAGAGTCCTGTGGCACTTTTAAAGAATAACAGATTTAGTTATCGCATGAGCTTTCGTGGAAGAAAAACCCACTTCGTCAGACGCTTTGAAGTGGGATTTTCTCCCACGAAAGTTCATGCAATAAATAAATCTGTTAGTCTTTAAAAGTGCCACAGGACTCTGTTGTTTTTCTGCAATAGACTAACTACCCCTTTGGAAGTTATCTTCCTTAAGGTTCCACCACTGCATTTGGATTATGAAGGATGGCAAAGAGGCACTTAACTGAGCAGAGTTAAGCAGGGAACTGGAAAGGACAAACTCAGGTGGAGACAATGACTCACTATGAGTGCTAGGAAAGTGGGAGGCCATTTATACCTTGTGGTCTCCACACAGAACCTCTCTTACCACAGACTAGCAACATTCACACTCCTGCCCATGGAATCGGAGTCAGAGTAGTGGCTTTATGATCTCCCTTCTCTCTACCCTTCTCTCTCTCTCTTTCTCTTTTTTTCCCTGTTCGGTCTGAGAAGGAGTTTTTTCATCACCACTGGACTAGCCAAGATGGCATGATTTTTTCCAACCCTCCTGTCAGTGGGTTATGGCCCTGGTCGGGTAAGCAATGAGGTTAGGTCAAGATGCCACTTAGTAGGTAGCACATATGGCAAGGGTCCAATTCAGGTACTTGTTCCAGATGTGTTCCCTGATACACTGGAGCAGAAGTAGATTTTTGGGTAAGACATCCCTTAAAGAATCTAGGGAAAGAGGTTTGAACCTCCTAACAATTGGTACACTGAGAAGCCCCCTTGACCCTCATATGAATGGAGAATGGTGGGTGCCAACAATGGACTAGGATCATGTTGGGAAAGACAGAGGGTTGATCGTAGCCTTCCCAAATAGGTGTAAACAGTTAAGGAAATAATGATGACCTCTGCTGGATTGCTGGATATTCCTAGATATGTTAAGCTAATAAAGTTGCAGCATAATTAAACCACATCTGTTGCATACTGCCATTGTTCCTGTGTGACCAGGACAATTTTAAAATCCATTTGTTTCTGGAACTTTTGCAATGTCTAGCTTTACTCACAGCCCTTGATCCTATATGCCAAGATTCAAGCTGCAAGGATGATTTGTGGTAAGTAATGACAGAAAATTATAGCAAAAACATTTTGGGTTAGGATCTTTTAGTGTTGCCATTTATTAACCTTTATTTTCTGGAGTTTTAACCCAGTTTTAAAAATTTGTTTCAGACTGAAACTTGGCAAACATGATTTTTTGGTTTATTATTATTTTTTTAAAATCGTTTAAGTTCCTTTTAAGTCCTGGAAGTGTGAAGAATAAAAGTACTGCATACAGCATTCACATTGATTCCTTATTGTACAGGGCTGTAACTTAAAAATATTAGGCTTGTCTTTGCTAAATGCCTTTCCCTGCAAAAATTGCTTTTGGCTAAGTTAAAAAAAAATCAGTGCTGAACATTTGTTTTACATTTGAAGGACTGTCACAAGAAAGATTGCTAAAAGAAACTGGTTAAAAATTAAAAAAAAACTGATATTCAACCTTCATTTCTTTTAAATCTCCAAAAGCAAGTGTCTGCAGCATGGGTTTTGTCATTGTGGGTTACTCTTAAAGATTAAAGCACCTGACAGGTATAATTCCTTGCACAGGTAGACATACAAGGTACATACGGTATTTGCCAAGGGCATGCCAAGGATGACGCTTCCACTCTGGTCGGAAGGTCTAGCATGCATGATGCCTAAAAGCAGTGGTGTGGCTGTGTGATAGAGACAATGGTTCTGGTTAGCTACTCAAGTACGGACCCAGGGATTGGGTGGCATTATACTCAGACAGCTAATCAGAGCTGCCACCATATGGCTGCTTTTAGACACTAGCTTGAGCAAAGCAAGTACATGTCCATCCACCCATGCTGGGAAGCACCCTCCCAGCTGCTGTGGAGAAATACCTGAGAATAACTTTTTGCCTGCAGTTGTGATCTGCATGCAAGTCCTTCCTACCAGAGTGGAAGCGTCATCCTAAGCCTGTCCTTGGCAAATACCACATGTTCTTTCATACTTCAGAATTTCTTTGCCACAAAATTTCTTCCACTGTTCAAGTTCTGTTTAATCATATTCTGAGAGTGCTTCATTACAAAATACCATAATTTCTCCCATTTAAAATAGTTGTTCAGCCTAAATCATTCCTTTTTACAATTTATAGCAAATTGAGCATAAAATTCTAACACATGTTTTTAAATTTTATTATTTTATTTTCTTAGAAGCTGAGCTGAATATTTACAAGGGCAGTGGTCTTTTGAATTATCATTCCAGGACACCCTAAGAAATATACAACTGTTTTGATGGCTGTGCAAATTTCTACAACCATGCGTTTCAAGATGATGCCAGAAGGCAATGTTTGTGAGACTTCTTTAAGACGTTTATGAGTACTTAACAAGCAACCAAACTAAAATGAAAGTCAATAAGTGTGCAGTAATACTTAAATTACCACAGAACATAAATTCAATAACACAATTTGACTGGGTCAAAACAGAGTAAGTTAAAGGGAAAATGAAAACTTCCAGGTCCGGGAAAATGAAGTTGACCTTGAAGTTGACCAAATCTGTTGACTTTGGTTCCCTTTTAGAAAAAAGTCATATGCTATAGCACCCACATTTGAAAATCTGCCACAGTGGTTGGGTAGAGTCCTCTATCCACTGCCTATGTTGGGAAATGTGAATTTAAGCAATCTTCCCCCATTTTTCTCTGCATACAGTCACAGAAAAGACCCAAATGGAACATCAGACCACAATACTCTTATCTTGGTGGAAGTCTGGATCTGACGCTGGATCCAAACTTTATGACTTGAGCATATCCCTAACTTTAATTTACTAATCTAAAAAGAGAGTGAGCATGCTCTCAAATGAAAATGCAATTTCAATAATATTAGGAGAATGTATAATTTTCTTATACCTTACCTACATAGCTCAGTATGTAATTATATTAAAACATCTCTAGCATTTGGGATAATAGAACTACAGGGGAAAATGATAAATCAGAGCTTCTGTAGTGATAATAATGTCAGGCCAGCTGAAAAAGCAATATCAGAGTTAGAGTAAACATAAATAATATTTAGATTTTTTTCCTAGTGATCCTGTGATAGCACTAGCATTGAAAACTGCACTGATAATAAAATGATTTACTTTAATGGAACCTACTTTTTAATAAACTTAAGAGGAGTGACAAATACTATCATATCATCTGCATTTTAAAGACCCATATGCAATTTGCTTTGCATCTAAACATATGTTGTAGTGTGTTTGTTTAATGCATTAGTTCATATTGAAAATCTAGTGAATAAAAATGTATCTGTACTTTGGCAATGTTTTTTGCTAAAAGGTGTTTTGTTTTACATCTTGCCTGTATGGAAACAAAGTACAACCTTCCCTCCACCCGCAAATGTAATTTGACATGCACACAGAAACAAGTAGCATTTCTCATTCATATGTTCCTCAGCAGGATATACGCAGGTTAAAAATGTAAAATATGGAATAATTAATCCTAAAATGAAGATGAAGTGGCGCTTGAAGGTCAACACAGCTGATGGGCATGTTTTTGCAGCATAATCATTTCTGAAATTTCATTAAACTTCTCCATGTTACATACTGTTGGAAATGCCAAGCATCAGCTTGCTATTCAGTTCCAGTATAAGTTTTTGAAGTTATACAGATTAAGACCAGTCATGAATGGAAAAGAATGCTGTTTTATTTATTTATTTTACTTCAATAGGGAAAGCAGACAAGAATTCTTTCTGTCCTGAGGACTAAAACTTTTGGGCCATTGTTCACAGATAATGGAGACTTTGAATGGCAGGTTGCTATTCTGAACATTCTTCAGGTCAGCAGTGACTAAAGGACATGATCATTGAGCTGCTGGTGTTTATCTAGTTCCCAGGGAGTGAAGCTCTCCTTACAAGTTTCGCTCCACAATTAGTCTCAACTGCCTTGGTAGTATCTTCAAAACGTATTTACAGGACTGACCGGTCATGGCTATCCAAATACTCTCTCACCTGTATCGGTGGTCCTTCCAGATTAAGACAACAGAGTCCTGTGGCACTTTTAAAGACTAACAGATTTATTTAGCGCATGAGCTTTCGTGGGAGAAAATCCCACTTCGTCAGATGCTTTGAAGATGGGAAACTTACAGAATGGGAGGAAATTAAATGCAAGGAAGTGTATGACATAGGATCAGGTCAGGCTGTAACAGCAAATCAAAATAGGTGTTAGGATTCAAACACTGGGGAACAGCACATAGAGGAAGGTGAGGTCAAACCACCTGTTGTAATGAGAGAAAAATCCATAGTCCCTGTTTAACCCCAACCAAGCCAGACCTCTTCAACACATCATCAAAGATCTACAGCCTATTTTACAAGATGATCCCTCACTCTCTCAAGGAGACAGACCTCTCCTTGCTTTCAGACAGCCCCCTAACCTTAAAAGGATACTTACCAGCAACTACAGATCATACAACAGAAACATTAAAGCAGGAACATATCCCTGCAACAAACCACGCTGCCAACTTTGCCCTCATATCTACACTGAAGACACCATCACAGGACCAAATCAAGCCACCTACTCCATCAAGGGCTTGTTCACCTGCTCATCCACCAATGTGATTTATGCCATCATGTGCTGGAAATGCCCCTCCGCCTTATATATTGGACAAACAGGACAGTCTCTGCGCCAAAGAATAAATGGACACAAATCTGACATCAGAAATTGCAACACTATAAAACCAATAGGGGAATACTTCAATCTCTCTTCTCACTCCCTTGACAACTTGTTAATAGCTGTGTTGAAACAGATGAATAAAAAATCACAGCTTCAAAGAGAAACTGCAGAACTCGAACTTATATGCAAATTTGACTCAGTTGTCTTGGGGTTAAACAGGGACTATGGATTTTTCTCTCATTACAACAGGTGATATGACCCCACCTTCCTCTATGTGCTGTTCCCCAATGTTTGAATCCTAACACCTATTTTGATTTGCTGTTACAGCCTAACCTGATCCTATGTCATACACTCCCCTGCATTTAATTTCCTCCCATTCTGTAAGTTTCCCATCTTCAAAGCGTCCAACGAAGTGAGATTTTCTCCCACGAAAGCTCATGCGCTAAATAAATCTGTTAGTCTTTAAAAGTGCCACAGGACTCTGTTGTCTTTCTACAATAGACTAACATGGCTACCCCCTTGGAATCTTCCAGATTAAGTTTGAAATAAGGTAGCAGGGCAAAATGGAAAAACTTTAAAATCTCTGACTTCTCTTTCCTTTTTAGAGAATAAATGTAATTTCCAATGCTGTCAATATGGTTTCTTTCTCCAGCAATAAATTCACTTATAGCTGTAAAAACAAAGAGCAAAGCAAACAAAAACACCAATGAAAAATAAAGTAAATAAACAAAACAAAAATAAAAATTGCACATAACGCTTTTTCTGACAGAACTGATTCATTGTTGTTACAATAATGAATATTTAATATGTAATCTGTAAACAATTAACTGTACAAATCTGTTAAGAGGACTTTAAGGCTGCACAATTAAGTATTCAGAATCAGAAAATGCCAAAATTATGAATGATTGTGCTGGGGGATACTGAGACCGAAACCAAAGATGATATGCCCGCATCCACTAATGGCCCTGCTCACAGCCAGTAATAAAATCTTTCCCACACAAATCATTCCAACTTTCATCAATCAAATCATTTTATTTTCTACTTCCTTTTCATTCTGTTAATTCACACCCATTTCTTAGATTATAGGTTCATAGGCCTGCCTGATATTAAGTAACATTCTAAATGTAAGATTTTAGATCTGAATAGCAAATAAAGAGTTACAGGCTATCTTTGCAATGTAATATCCCATGACCTTAAATTGTAAAGCCTTATGGTGGTAAATACTGGTTGGTAAATTTTGTTTTTAAAAGCCAAAGGAACACTGAGAGCAATTGATAACAATTGTTTATGGAAACTGTTACGCAAAAGAATACCACTGTGCCATCTTGAGCAATTTCCCAAGATTGTAAATTCAGGGGAAAGAATCTCCCCTGTCTTTGTCAGAATGTATAAATTAATTGGTTAATAAAAAACATTAGAAACTAGTGTGTTAATTTGTGTGATTGAAGTATGAATGTGAATAGAGGTTAAAAAGTGATAAGAGGATGCAAGGGGGGAAGATGTACCAGTTCCCAAACAATGAGGATCAAAATGGCTGAAGAATGCAAGAAAAATTAACAGTAAAGAGCAGAGGATGCAATATCCCTCCTTCCCCAAGGATACAGCATTATGAGCTCCACCAGCTCATCCACCTGGCCAGTGTTTTGACTTGAGCAACGCTGAGACTGGTAACTATCTTCCTCCTGCAGAATTCTCTCTCTCTCTCTCTCTCTCTCTCTCTCTCTCTCTGTGTGTGTGTGTGTGTGTGTGTGTGTGTGTGTGTGTGTGTGTGTGTGAATAAATGCAATGCATATGCTTTAGAATGCTTTTTGAATCCTAATAATTACAATAAATGTGGCGTAGTGCCTTCTCCCTCTGAATAAGACCTCACTGTTTATTTACCAAGCATAACAATATTACTATGTCACTAAATCACCCCTTTTACTTAATTTGTATGCTTTTTGGAGCAGGGACCTCTAGCAACTACCATAAAAATAAATAAATAAAATGATCACAATACTAACAAATTATTTCAATTCTGAAGTCATAGTGGCTAGATCCCCCTCAGTTAATCAAATCAATTCATCCTTTCTTCCCACCAATCAGTTCACCTCCATCCATAAATTCTAGCATCAGACCATTTGCCCCAACAAATAAAATCACTTCAGTTTCTTCTCCTTGTAGCTCCCTACCACTAAACTCCACTTACACCATGTGATATACCTGGGGATGCCAAATACTGGTGCTCTTCTTTCACATTCTTAAAACTGTACTCTGACTTCAACTTTTTCCATACTGCTATGCTTATTACAAATTCATTGCCATAATGGTTCAATTCAGCTTTAAGCTCTCTTTAGGGTGTCCATTTTCATCATATTCGGAGCTTCTATGTACTATTGATTTAACAGGATTCATTATTTTCCATTGCATACAGAAACATCTCTGAGCAATAATGTCTTATCCAGTAGGATTTGTCTTACCAATACTTTCATTGCAATAACCACTTATGGTTGATTCTGTACATCATTTTATTCAACCATTCCAGAACTCAATCAGTCTTTGAATGACCACATTAGCCGACACAAGTTAGTGAAGGGTAACCTATATATATATTCCTGCAAGATTCAGCACATTGATCACACCCCCATAATCCTTACTAGGAATGGGATGTTTATACTGACCACTCTTATTAATGTGAGAATGAGATGCACTATGTCATGTATAACACAAATAGTATTGCACAGATGTGAATTATAACAAGCATGGTCTAAAGAGAATCTATAGTTAGCAATAAAATTGAAATTACGCAAAATACATCATTAGAACTTTTCTTTCTCTCTCTCTTTCTTTCTCTCTCTTTTTTTTTATGCTCATCACCAACAAGGATAAGTGCACACTCAAACTATATGCTATATATGCTATAATAGGATAGGATATAATAGGATAGGATATGTCTACACTCCAGTGGCTGGTCAATGTCAGCTGATTCAGGCATGTGGGGGCTCAGGCTGAGGGGCTTTTTAACTCATGTAGACACTTGGACTTGGGCTGGAACTCAGACTTTGAGACCCTGCAAAGGGTGAGGAGGTTTCAGAGTCTATATCACTATTAGTAGGCATAATATTTATTAGAGTATCAGCTACAGACTGTAACTAAGATTTGGGACTTGTGCTGGGATCTTAAAAGTCAAAGTAAGAAACTGCAACTTCCCCAAAGCTCTTGTAATTTAAAGAGACCACACAAACAAAGGATGGAAAAATGGAATATTATCATTCACATTACTGAGGGCCAAATGAAGCAGAGAGAGAGAAAGTTATTTGCCCAAAGCTACTCAGAATACCTGGCAGGGAGGGCATTGGTGTAGTCCTGGGGTAGCCCTAAGTCGATTTAGGGCTACCCCACATCTACACTGGCTTAATTTGACTTTAAAAAGTCAAATTAAGCCTTAAATCGAAGTAATTCTAGGTTTAATAAAGTCGATTTAATTTTCATTAAGTCGACTTAAGCAAGCTGCTTAAGTTGACTTAAGAAAACTGTAAGTGTAGACGCAGGGTACATTAAGTCGACTTAAGCAAGCTTAAATCAACTTAATTTACAAGTGTAGACGCAGCCTAAGAGTTTTGCCATTGACGTCAAAAGAGCAGGGTTGGCCTGCCATGCAAGATGACTGACTGGCCCATCTTTTTTTCCCAGGCATTGAATTAGATTGAGGACTGAAGAAGATTTATTCTTTGCGGTAGAGTGACTTTATCTTCTGATATTTAATTATTCAGCATTTGGAGGAGTAGTCCACTGCATTTGGGGTCATATTGTGAGATTAAATTATATCAGCGCATTCAGAGCATGGGCTCTTTTCATACATTGAAATAATAAATAAATGTGCATTACATTTAGTGTGCTGATATAATGTATTACTGTATACAACCTTGAATAATTAATGAGCGCTAGACACATGGAGAAAGACAAATAGCTCAGATTCTCTTTTGCATATCTGTGTTTTAACCATTTTATTTCTTTGAAATTCAGGATCCGAAACAGACATAGAAGTAAAACTACCATAGTATTCCTGCCATTCATTGTTTATATTTATGAACATCCCTATTACTGATGCTTTGAAATTATTTTGCATTTTGGAGACAAACAGATTATTTTTTAAAATATAGACACTTTCATAATTCTGTTTTAAATCCCAGCAGGCCTGATTACTGATAATCAAGATAGAACACTCACCAGTGCTGCGGCAAGCTATCAGTTGGTCCAAGGGATAAAATTAAATTAAAAAAAAATTGTCCCTTTCATGTGTGTCTATAAGAGTTACCATTTTTGAAAGCTGTAGTGCAGTAAGAAATGCTCAAATAAGTAAAACAATCAAAATGTGTGAAATATAAAGACAGTTGACTTTTTTTCATCATAATAGTTCTTTGAGATGAGTCTTTTTGACCAAAGCAAAAATTTTCACAGAAAATTTTCATTTTGCTCAGAATTTTCCAGTCATTTAAAAAATGGGGAAACTGACTATTTTGTCAGTGAATGTTTTCACATTTTTAAAAAAAATCCTGAAAGACCATTTTATTTCATGTAAACAGATGTCTTAAAATAAGCATTTTACATTTTTTCCAATACCTGGGGTTTAGTTTTCATTTGGAAAAATACTCCCCCTTCCCAGTCATGAAATTTAGAAAAAAAATGTTTTTTTAAATTGCAAACATTAAATTGTATTTTCAACCAGTCTAGTTAAAAAGTGTGGGAACATAGAATTATTGATCAGAAAAATATTATTATTATTATTATTATGAAATCTTTATTGTATAATAGGTCTTACAGACAGCATAGTCACAAAAAGGAAGACCTAATCTCTGAGTGCATATAGTTTATTTTTATTGGTTTATCATTTTCAGTGCAGCATAGGCTTGAGCTGGTCCTCTATACTGTGATGAATTTTACCAAAATAGTAACAGTGAAAGGGTTTGACATTCAGCCCCCTCCTCTTTCATTTGGTGGTGGTGGAAGATGGGGTGGTTTAAGGATCTGATTTTTTTTTTCATGGAGTCTTCTATACTGATCTTCTGATAACTGATCATGGTAGTTTCTTTGCTAGGCTTTATTCTTGTTAATAAATGGAAAAAATGAAATTTCTATACTCTGCTCAGTTATTTTCTCAACAGCTTCTTGAAGACTTGCCTTCAGTAATTCATTAACATACAAATTTAATTTCATTGCTTTAGCTCTTTAAAGACCAGTAAGTGCGAGAGCACTTAGTATAAAATCTTGGTTTGCAACTTGTACTCTAAGTAAGTTCAGGATGGATCAAGCATTTATATTATCCCTTCATCTTACATCTGGCAGCAAATGACTGCATTGTGTGTCTGGAGTCCAGAGCATAAAAGCCAGGGCACACATTATTGTCTGACATAATTTTATGTTGAGTTTATAGGAAAAGCTTAATTATTTTAGCTGTGCTTTAAAAAAATTACTATTATAATTAATGCTTTTGATGTCATTGAAATATATGCACAAATATTTCCTATTGTGCTCATTTTATCAATGCAAATGGACTATTGTATCTCAAAGAAAACAGAGCTCTATGGTATGTGAGAAACAGTTAACAGCATTTTCATGCATATGCCTATCAATAAAACTTATAATATTTCTTTGTAAAACTATCATAAAATAAAAGTTGTTATACTTTCATATATGTAAAATTAATTAATTACTTGTTCAGTGGCTGTTGGTTTTGGGCTTGTCCCCCTTTCCCCCTCCTCCCCCCACACCCTTATTATGTTGCAGCTTTTCTTTATAGTTAAAAAGTCAGAGGAACTTTGCATCTGTCACTCCTTAAAATCCTATCGAAAGATGTAAAGAATGTTCTTACATTTTCCTTTGAAGAAAAGGGGAGCAATGAATACAAAGAATAAAATAAAATGGAAAAGATAATATTGTTCTAAAATTTATGAAGAAATTAAAAATAATAAAGCCTAAAAATGGAATTGTCTTGAATAGATCATTTAGGGAGTTCTACTTCAATTGTTATAATAATCAAGGGTATATTTCCAGATTATGAACTGATTGTCATGAGTCTCAGGGCAAACACAACAGAGTAGGAAAAGAGTAAATCAGCATTAAACACAGTTGTACTCCCTGCCAAAAAAAATGGAAGAGGAGGAGGAGGAAAATAAAGAAAGAAAAGAGAAAAGTTGTTGACTAAATTTATTCCTGGTGAAACTCCAACTACATCAAGATTATTACAATGGCAATTAATTTAGTCAGATAAAGGGAAGGGGTCAAATTCTGTTCTCTTTTACTCCCATATGACCCCATTAAAAACAATAAGGATGTAGAAGTCCAGATGAGGATAGATTTTGGCCAAGTGTTCTGAAATTTAACACTGTATTTATTGTCTCTACAAAGTGCCTCAACTCTTTCTTTCCAGTAGGTGGACCAGCATTGACACCTTATAGGAGAGGAATTGTCCAAGCTGGGAGCCCTTATAGCAGCCTCTTTTTTCACTCTGGGGAAAGGGGAAACCCTAGCATCATCTTCCCACCCCTAGCCAGAATCCAAGAGAAACAGAATGGTCCTGGAAGATTTTTCTCTGATCCTGGTTCTAATTATGGGCCTGCTTGAGGAGATGGATTTTTGTTAGATACATTTAATCCCTTCCCGACACCATGTTCATGCACAACAGAGGATGCACAGACAAATTAATGACAATATAACTATGAGCAGAAGTAGTCTCTCCTGTTTTGATCTACTTTAGCCATGGCTGCTGACACAGTAACCTCACAAGGGATAGAGCTTGACCTCAGACCAGCAAGCTAGGAGTCTTGAGATAACCATGCCACTGAGACATGCCCCTGGGTATCAGACTGGTTGAGTCTCTATTTGTCACAGAAGCCAATTTTGACACTAGAACATTAGGCAAGAGCTGCTCTGCTGGTAATCTTCACAGAAGCTCTTATGCTGATAACTCTAGAATTACTGAGCCACAAGGAGGCTACCCTGTTTAGTGCCTTAAATAAACCCAGATTACTTGGGTTTTACATGAGGATTGATGTATTTCACCTTGTGAGCCAAATCACGACCCTTAATCCTTGGCAGTCTTGGACATCTTTGGCCCAGTGGAAACCAGTGTGGAAAAAGAAGAGACTATTTGGAGAGCCCTCACAGGGATCCAGACCCTCTGTGTGTAGAAGACATCTGCTCCAAAGCAATCTTCTGAGTCCAACGTGGAGGATCCACAACTAAGAAAACAGTGCACACAGGCAGACTAGAGCTCAGGTAGGAGCTGGCAAGGCTCTTGAACCACAGTGACCTCACAGCCTGGCCATTCAGGCTGCATGCCGGGCTTCAGGAGCTGGGCCTTAATAAGCTCCAGCTTTTTGCCATTTAAGGTAGCAAAGATGGGTAAAAAGCTAATCTCACTGCTGCATTTCAACCCCCAGTGACACTCCAGAGAGCTGAACTTTTAGTGCCAGACATTTAAATAGGTTTGTGAAGACTTTTGTGGATTATTATTTATTGTTATTATTAACAAGTAAAGAATCAAGTTTAAGGAAATGATGGAAACTGAGCAAACATGATTTCTGGATCATAATATAAGTGGACATTTCCTGCTCTCTGAATTAAAAATATATTTTCTTTTTATATTAATTCCAGCCTCTCAGAGAAAACTTCACAGCTAAACATCCAACAGTCTGTCATCAAAGATTATGTAGACTTTTTAGGGCTCCCTTTCCATTTCCTTATCATTAGGCTTGCACAGCTTTAACTTAAAGGCCCTGATTCATCCTTGGCTTTCCTCCATTATCTTCAATGGAGCAACACCAGGAATTCATTTTGCCTGCTCTGTTTGAATATGGGTAAACTGTACAGAAATAATAACAAAATGTATGCTATAACTCGGAATTCATACTTGCTGGTTGAAAGAGAACTTTTCTCTCTGAATGGAAAATCTACTAGGAAATAAACAGGCAATAGATGAAATTTGGGGATGTAGTGCAACTTGTTCCCAACATAAAACTTAACTTTATTATAATTCAAGCAAAATCATGAGCTTTCTCATAATTTTTTTGTTCTACTATGTATGCCCTCTTACTATGATAACCTGTATTAATACTAACTTCTATACATACAGGGCCAAATCCTCAGCTAGTGTATATCGGAGCTGCTGTATTGAATTCAGTACCAATTAATATTTTTTCCCCCGAGGGAAAAAAAGCTATTTTCATAGTTCCAATAAATTTCTTGCCCAATATTCTTTGATAATTTCTTTTTATTTTGTCCTTTATTTAGTTATTTATTGATACATTCCATCCTGTTTCATTCTCTGTTTAACTGTAAATTGTTTTCCAGAGAGATTTCCTCTGAGGATTTTTCTATTGCCTGTGGCTGGATTGGAAGAAAAGGATTAAACTTTAATTCAATCCCAATTACAATAAAATGAAGTATGAGAAAGGAATAGTGACATAAAAGCCTCTTCTCCAGAGGTGCTTCAGGAATCTAGTGGCTATGTCAATAGCTTTGTTACTTGACATAAAAAAAATCCATATGACAATACTGCTTTGCAGTGTATTGTTAGAAATAAAAAAGCATTTTTTTCAGTTTGCAATTAATTCAATAAAGCCATATTAATGTCACTATTTCAATGGTGCCACACTGTGCAACTGCAGATGTTTCTGCAGAGTGTATTTTCCAAGAGTACTCGGTATGCATGTTCAGCTCCTTCTTTCTGCTCACTTTCCACTGTGCACAAGTCTATCCTATCTGCCCCTTCAGGATCCCCAGAAGGAGGGTACTAGACTAAAAACAGCACTGGGTTCATATAGTATGACATCTGCTTTGCTCCCAAATTCAACTTACCTTTGATATTCAGAAGTGACAGTGTCAATTTCAGAAGGAAAAAATGAAACCAATGAATAAACATCTTATATTTGGTTCGTAATTCATAATAAAATAATGGTAGAAAGCTAAAATTTCAAAAGCGAGTAGTGAATTTGAACCTGAGACACCTTAACAAGACCCAAATTTCAGAACATGGTGAACATGTACCTTCTAAAAATCAGGCCTGTTTCTGGGCTCTCAAGTTGGACATACAAAAATTCAGAGTCTGGGAATCACTAGCCATATCAGAAAATCTTGGCCACTGTAGTCATTTTCTGAAGCCGTTTGTCACCTCTTTTCATTGCAGATCATGGCTTTCATATTCTTTCTGCAACTGAAATGTTTCCTTAACTAGTACATTAGAAGGAATTGGGAAATAAACTTCAGCAGAACTTTCATGTCAAGAGGTGAAATAGTACTTACTTCAGTCTCATTGGCAATTTACACACAAAAAAGTGTAAAATATCAATCAGCACTTTATAAATCTTTGTTTAAATCAAGACACCTTCATTTCACAGAGGAATCATGTTGGCTAATGGAATCAATATTATAAACATGAAGAAACATTTTAGTTTTTATTGATCTTCTCCTGAAAGTTTTAAATGATGCATATTATCCAAATAGCTTAATTTATCTGCCATATCGTTCATCTCGACAGTACTGGTTGTTATGTCAATACATCACTAAGAGTCTCTCTGTGTCTCATACACTTCTAAATACTTACTTAATGGTGTGCCTCACTGTGAGTGCAGTCCATGTCTAATGCAAGGTTCTTATTAAACAGATTGTATTCTCCGTTTTCCATGTTGCTGAAGTTTTGTCCTTTAAAGAGAGTTTTTCAAAGTTATAAAATATAGATAACTCATTCACTGATTACAGTGAGGGAGTGGGTATTGAGACTCTGTTCCACATGACACTATGACTTTGAACACAATATTTATCCATTCTGTCATGTCTATACTAAAGAGCTTACAGCTGTACCAAAGCAGCTGCACTGCTGTAAGATCGCTTGTGAAGTCAATCTATGCTGATGGAAGAGAGCTCTCTCATCAACATAATAAAACCACCTCAATGAGCGGTGGTAGCTGTCTCAGCAGAAGGAGTTCTCCCACTCATATAGCACCGTGCACACTGCCACTTATGCCAGCAAAATTTACTTTGTTTGTGGGGGACATTTTTTCACACCCCTTAGCAGCATAATTGGAAGTGTAGACATGGCCTTATGTCACCAGTCTGTGCAATGCCCAGAGTAATACTTTTTTTCTTGTGAGTCGTCACAAAAGTGTTATAGACATTAAATATTAAAGTGTATTAGACTGATTCAAAGCTCACTGAAACCAATGGAGAGATTCGCAATGATTTTCATTGGTCATTAGAGCAGACCCTCTAAGAGGAAAATATTGGAGTAGTTATAAGATTCTGTGAAGACTGTGGCAGCTGATCTTCCCTGAATGCCAAGGATAACCTGCTAGCCATGGATCCAACTCATTGCATTTCAGTGAACAGATGCAATTGCAGGGGCACAAGCAATACCTCTTCTAGAGGTGTAATAAGTGCCTCTGCCAAATATGCTCTCCAGCACCACTGGAGGCATTATCCCTATTCTTGGCAACCACATCAGAGATTGCTTGGTGCACCTTCCCTAGTTCCCACCTTACTCCCTCCTATGACTCTGACCCTTCTTCCTTGCAAAGGGTTATCAGATTTTTTTTCCTTTGTAAATATCTTCTCTATTCTCTAATTAAAGACATAAGTGTGATATAAAATATTCATTAATAAAGGAATGGATAAAATACAAAAACAACAGGCCCTCTATTCGCTCACTTCATGTTTAAAAAACAATCCAACCCTAACTTGCAATTAAATAATGTAAATGTTACTGGAGTTACCATTTCTTATTTTCTTTCATTTACAATAATCAATGAGTTGCCATATGTATGACACAATCATCTGACAAAATAGCAAGGCTCAAGACAAATGTACTGATGAAGAACCATTTCAAAGTTTATTCTTCTCTGAGCAGAGAACAAGACAATGCTATGAGCAAACCAACTAGTACACTACAGGGAAAGCAATGTGTAATAATTATATATTATACAAGGATTCTTCGTAACTTTTTGCTTACAAATTTCAAAGACAGTATGCCTTTAAAATAGAGAAGTTTAATAAAAGTTGGGCCATCATCTACTGTACTCCAGTTAAGAAACAGGATATTTTTGTTCCCTTAAGAGGGATGAACAGACCGCCAGCACTCCACAAGAACGCCTGACTCTCTGATTTCCGGGGTATATCTAATATGAATAAGCTTGATCTTATAGTACTGTATATACTTGCTCAAGCCTTTCATATTTAGTTTATCCTGACACTGGAAAACAGGAATTTCCAAAATTGATCAGACTAAAGATTTATCTGGTCTGGTATTCCTTGTTTCTCAGTTGTCACTTCTAGATTCTTTAGAGCAAAGTGAAAATCTTCCACAATAGACAACATTTTGAGGAATGCTGTTTTTACTCAACCCTGTCTGCTAGTGGTTGCCTTATATCCTAAAACATGAGGATTAATATTTCTTACTTATTTTTAGTCTATCTAAATTAAATTGTGGCTATTCATATGAAAATTTAATTCTGTGGTGAATCCTTCTAAGCTCTCTAACTCAATTACAGTGAGTTCATTTGTTAAAGTATCTTCTATTATCAGTTTTACATTTGTTGCCTTTTGATTTCTTTGATTTTTTGCATTGTGAGAATGGGTAAACAGAAGGTTCAATTTACCTCCTTTAGGCCATGTCTAATTCTGCTGACCTTTTTCATATCATCTTAGCCATAGACTCCATATAGCCATATACATCAGCTCCTTGTAAGTAGACAGACAGCTGTCCACGCAGAAACTTTGAAATGAATGGTACTCCATGTAGGTACACTTATTATGTACAATGTTAAACAATCAGGGTCCTGGTTTCTTCATAAACTTTCACATGAGTCCAAATCTCTAATTGCTTTTCTCCTCTGGGCCTTTTCTTTGTTCACTATCTCCTTCCTCAAATGTGGTGATCAAATCTAAAACACAGTATTCAGGATGAATGTGTATCATCTATTTGGACTAGTCTCCGTTTCTTTTTATTTCAGACTAACACCTTGTTTGCATTTTAACTGCTGTTGCACATTGAATAGCTTTTTCTCTTGAGCATTTGGTTGTCCAAGTGATTGATTGCCTCACCCTGTTATTAGTGGATAGCAGTGCTGGATTTAGGCACAAACTAAGTAAGCTACATTTTAGGGAGGGACTCAGATTATGGGGGGCCTCACAACAGCCTAACCCCCTACCCCCACACCCAAGTTGTCAGTCACTAATAACATAGTGCAAATGCTAGTGCTTAGACCTGATATCGGACAGTCACAGTGTTTCTGTGGAGAGACTGCCAGCGTGCATCATCATAAGTTCCCCCACTGAGACCTAAAATCACAAAAGTCAGGTCACAGTGTAGAGGTAGCAGCAGATGGTGCCTTCTTTTCCCCTTTTTCCTGGAAGATGAACTCATGCAAAATCACCTCTGAACTGTGGCTCTCCAGGACTGACCAAGGAGGACAACATAGTGAGTGGGGTGCAGTAGGAGGAGAAGGGAGAGGCACATTAAAGGAACATTTGTTTGTTGAATTGTATTTTAGTGACTTTGCTCCAGAATGCTAGATTGTGACTGGGAAACTTATATAAATGTTTCCTAGTAGGCCAAGATTCTTAAAATGCTTTATTTGCCAAGGTCATTATCTTACATTATCACTATCTTGAGAGATCATTATCCTGGGTAGTTTCTGTACTAAACATTTTTCATGTTTTAATTATTTTTTACATAAGAGCATGAGAATGGCCATACTGCATCAGACCAATGTTTATCTAGCCCAGTAACTTATCTTCTGACAGTAGCCAGTGCCTGATACTTCAGGGAATGAACAGGACAGGTAGTCATGGAGCTATCCATCACCCCTTGTCATCTGGTCCCACCTTCTGGCAAGAAGAGACTAGGAACATTTCAGAGCATAGTTTTGCATACAATCCATCCTGCCTATCCCAGTTAATACCATTGATGGACCTATTCTCCATAAACTTATCTAAATACTTTTAGAATCCTTGGCCTTGGTCTTGGCCTTCACAACATCCTCTAGCAAAGAGTTAAATAGGTTAATTGTGTGTTATGAGAAGACATGCTTCCTTTTAATTGTTTTAAACCCACTGCCTATTAATTTAATTGGCTGACACGTAATTCTTATCTTACGTGAAGTATTAAACATATGCTAACTAAGAAATCATGAGGTATTTAATAATGTAAATAAGGTTTTTTGCTAGTTGCAAGTTTTATTGAGATTAGTTGTTTGTTTGCATCTTTACCTATGCATATATACAAATATAAAGATTTATCATTTATTTTTTCATTGCCCTTTCTGTTAGAATGTAATATACTTTTTTCTCTTTATTTTATTTAATTTTTTGTTATGGTATGGGACCTCTACATCTTGACATAGTTTAGGGCCTCAGCATGTCTTAATCTGGCCCTGGTGGATAGAACTCCATATCTGGAGCACTGTCATGGATGGATATAAATTGTTCAGGAAGGACAGGCAGGGAAGAAGGGGGGGAGGAGTAGTGATATATGTAAAAGAGCTGTATGACTGCTCGGAGCTCCACTACGAAAGTGGAAACAAGATGGTTGAAAGTCTGTGGGTTAAGTTTAGGGGAGAATGCAACAAGGGGGATGTTGTGGTGCTACAGACCGCTAGACCAGAAAGAGGAGGTGGATGAGGCGTTCTATGGACAACTAACAGAAGTTTCCAGATCGTCGCAGGCCCTCGTTCTTATGGGGGACTTCAATTATCCTGACGTCTGCTGGAAAGATAATACAGCAGTGCACAGGCAATCCAGGAAGTTTTTGGAGAATATTAAGGACAACTTCCTAGTAGAAATGCTGGAGGAACCAACTAGGGACCTTGCACCTCTAGACCTATTGCTCACAGAGAAGAATTGATTGGGGAAGTAGAAGTAAATGGCAACCTGGGCAGCAGCGACCATGAGATGGTAGAGTTCAGGATCCCGATCAATGGAAGGAAGGAAAGAAGCAGAACACACACCCTGGACTTCAGAAAAGCAGATTTTGGCTCCCTTAGGGAGCTGATGGGCAGGGTCCCATGGGAGGCTGATCTGAAGGGGAAAGGTGTCCAAGACAGCTGGCTGTATTTTAAAGAAACCCTGTTAAAGGCACAGGAAGATAACATTCCGATGTGCAGAAAGAACAGCAAATGTGGATGGCGACCAGCGTGGCTTAGCAGGGAACTCTGTGGGGAGCTGAAACATAAAAGGGAAGCTTACAAGAAGTGGAAGCTTGGACACATGACAAGGGAGGCATATAAAGATATTGCTCGGGACTGCAGGGATAAAATCAGAAAGGCCAAAGGACAATTGGAGTTGCAGCTAGCAAGAGATGTGAAGGATAACAGAAAGGGGTTCTATAAGTATATCAGCAACAAGAAAAGGATCAGAGGTGGTGTAGGTCCCTTACTGAATGGGGCAGGCATCCTCGTGGAGGATGATACGGAAAAGACTGAAGTACTCAATGCTTTTTTTACTTCAGTCTTCACAGGGAGGGCCAGCTCCCAGGCTACTACACGGGGTAATGCGGACTGGAGAGAAGAGCGGCCCTCGGTGATGGAAAGTCAGGTTAGGGAACACTTAATGAAATTGGATGTGCACAAGTCCATGGGGCCGGATGAACTGCATCCAAGGGTGCTGAGGGAGTTGGGGGAAGTGATTGCAGAGCCGCTGGCCATTATCTTTGAGAACTCATGGCGAACGGGGGTGGTCCCAGAGGATTGGAAAAAGGCAAATATAGTACCTATCTTTAAGAAAGGGAAAAAGGAGGATCCGGGGAACTACAGACCGGTCAGCCTCACTTCAATCCCTGGGAAAATCATGGAGCAGGTCCTCAAGGAATCCATCCTGAAACACTTGGAGGAAAATAGAGTGATCAGGAACAGTCAACATGGATTCACCAAGGGCAAATCGTGCCTGACCAACCTGATTTCCTTCTATGATGAGATGACTGGATTTGTGGATGCGGGAAGAGCCATTGACGTGGTATACCTTGACTTTAGCAAGGCTTTTGATACGGTTTCCCACAGCATTCTCGTTGGCAAGTTAAGGAAGTATGGGTTGGACGAGTGGACCATAAAACTGGCTAGATCAATGGGCTCAGCGGGTAGGAATCAGTGGCTCGATGTCTGGTTGGCAACCAGTAACGAGTGGAGTGCCCCAGGGGTCGGTCCTGGGGCCAGTTCTATTCAACATCTTCATTAATGATCTTGATGATGGAATAGACTGCGTGCTTAGTAAGTTTGCGGATGACACCAAGTTGGGGGGAATGGTAGATACTCTGGAGGGCAGGGACAGGATCCAGGGAGACTTGGACACATTGGAACACTGGGCCGAAAGAAACCTCATGAGGTTCAACAAAGACAAGTGCAAAGTCCAGTACTTAGGACGGAAAAATCCCATGCACTGCTACAGGCTGGGGACTGATCGGCTAAGTAGCAGCACTGTAGAAAAGGACCTGGGGGTTAGGGTGGACGGAAAGATGAATATGAACCAACAGTGTGCTCTTGTTGCCAAAAAGGCCAATGGCATATTAGGCTGCATCAGTAGGAGTATTGCCAGCAGATCGAGGGATGTGATAATTCCCCTCTATTCAACACTGGTCAGGCTGCATCTGGAATACTGTGTCCAGTTTTGGGCTCCCCACTACAGAAAGGATGTGGACAAATTAGAAAGAGTCCAGCGGAGGGCAACAAAAATGATTAGGGGGCTGGGGCACATGACTTATGAGGAGAGACTGAAGGAACTAGGCTTATTTAGTCTACAGAAGAGAAGACTGAGGGGAGATTATAGCAGCCTTCAACTACTTGAAGGGTTGCTCCAAAGAGGAGGGAGCTAGGCTGTTCTTGAGGGTAACAGAGGACAGAACAAGGAGCAATGGTTTCACATTACAGTTGGGGAGGTCAAGGTTGGATATTAGGAAAAGCTTTCTCACTAGGAGGGTGGTGAAGCATTGGAATGGGCTATCTAGGGAGCTGGTAGAATCTCCATCTTTGGAGATTTTTAAGGCTCAGTTAGACAAAACCCTGGCTGGGGTGATTTAGGGGGAGTGGTCCTACTTTTTAGTTCGGGGTTGTACTAGATGACCTCGTGAGGTCCCTTCCAACCCTATGATTCTATGATTCTATGATTGATCACCACCACATTTCCCCTATCCGTGACTCTTTTCAAACAGTCTTACTACAAAAGTCAAGGAAGGAATGGCATGAATGAAAAACAACCTACTCAACACTAGAGGCTGATTCTTGAAGTGAAAGGTTGAGGTATATTGAAGGGACAGCATGGAAAAATTGCACTGCTGTCCTACACAGTGTGCCTTCAGTTCTCTGAGCTAGCAGTATTTGTGTAAACACTATATTACTCCTTCAAAAAATTAGAGAATGGCAAAATAAGAATATCTATGCTTTGATTAGTCCTTTGGTTGAATGTCTGTATGTACTCTATTCCCCCCTCCTGCCCATGAACATTCCATTTCAAAAGAAGCTTAACAAAAAGACCACTAAAGTCAATGACAGTTTTTCCTTTGACATTTTTTTAAATTGCATCTATATAGTGCAAGAAGATTTTCAGCTAATGACTACTTGGCTTTACTTTTTTACATATTGTGTATAATTTATAAAAAAAATATAATTTATAAATAACTGGGCTAAATATTGATATACCCTGAGGAGCAAGATCATGTTGTTGGATAGTTCTTTCTGCTAATAAGATGCCACTTGAACTTTTTCTTTCATGGAGATTTAGCACAATGACTTACATTAAGGTCAACAGGAGTTACACAGGTTTGAACAGTTTTGAAAAAAAAAATGCTGTTAGTCTTGTTGGTGGAGATGTGCTTTTTCAGCTTCGAGTTGTGTTGGTGACTTTCTTGTATAATAGTTATTGATGTAGAGAAAGATATAGGAGATGTTCCTTTCCCTTGGGGAAATTAAGTACTTTGCTGACTTTGGGCCTTATACATGAGCTTCATTTTTAAAAAGTGCTTAAGTCCTATGGATCAGAGCCTAAGTTACTTGTAAGTCTATGCATATGCAGAAAGATATGCCTAACTCTAGATATCCAACATGGAATTTTCTTGCTCCAGATAGTAATAGATGTGCAACAGCATTGATGCAATCTATGTTTATTAAGTAATCAGTATTATTGCTACAGTTGTTTTAAGTAAGTCTAAATAAAAGGAATAGTTATACGTTAACATGTAACAAAGATGTGAGATGCTGAAGTAATGCTGATCAAATGAATCAAAAGAGGGACAAAAATCTCAGTGATGCTGGGCTGTACCTGTCAGAAAAAATGTTTTTGTTTTTTTTTAAAAACACATATAGACATATTAATGATAGTTATTTATTAGAGGTAGTCAGCAGTGATGCATTCTTAACTTTTATGTTGTGTTAAATTCTGCATAGAATGCTAGATGTTCATGGTAAAGTTCAGGTTAATCAGAAATAAATACGAGTCAGCTGCTGAAAATGCTTCACTTCCTAATAGCACAACACAATAGACAGTACCATTCATTATATTTTTCCCTAGTAGGACAGTCATAGATTAATACAATTTGTTATTAAAATAAATTAACTGCTCATTAGGAAGTGTCAAAATAAAAATCCTGGATTGTTTTATAGAAATGGGAGAAAAGATAGGTAGGAATTCATAATAGCCTTACTGTAAATGTATCAAATCAACATATTTAAATCTAACTCTATAAACTTAGTTATGATGTGGGGAACAATGCTGACATTGAACCTCAACATCCATTAGAACAATGAAAAGTATCGATTTGATCATTTTAGGTGTATCATTGGCCATGAACCATCGAGCATGCTTTAATTCCCATCTGTCCTTGATTTTTATTTCTTCTTGAGGATATTCTCTTAGCCTTTTTATTGTTCTTAAATACAAGAACAGGGACCAGACGCTCAAGAGAGAATAATGATTTTAGGCAGACTAAGCTTTAGGTGTTCCACTTGAGTCATTTTAAAGTGTCCCAATTCTGAAAGGCTGGGGTTTCACCACTTTTCTGAAAATCAAATGCCTTGAAAGTGTCTCCATTTGAACATCCAGAAATGAAGCCAATCAAAATTACTAGTAACTTTTTAAAGTTTTTAAAAATAAATTGGTTTACCTTTTTTTTTTTGAAACAGCTGTAATATTCATCACAATCATACAGCTAGAAATATATTCTGGCATAAGTTTAAAACAATTTCTTCTAGCAAATTGTATGGAAGTCTCACATCAGGGAACTAGTATGAAACTGTACTGGCCCCAGCCACCTAACTTGGATCAGAGTTGCCAAATAACCCTATCAGAGTACAGGGAGTAGAACCTGCTGATTCCTACAGTTGTTGTTACAGATGTAAAACCTTTGGATTCACTAGGAAGCAAATATATTCTGTTCTGGAGCTGTTCATTGGAGGCTATATAGTTATATGGTCTAAGAAATGGTGGTGATGTTTCCTGGCTCTAGCTACAATGTTTAGGTTCCATATTAAGCGGCTGTGGTTCTTTTCAAAAAGAAAAGTAGTAAGTCTAAGTATGAACCCTTCACCAGAATCTCTGTGGTAAAGCCTTCTAATTTACCTGCACTTATATTTTAGGGTCCAAATCAGTAGGAGTTGTGGAACGTTAATTTTGTATTTTACAATTTCATTTATCAGGAAATTTAAGACAAACTCCATTCCTATAACAAACAACAATTTAGAATTATTGTTCTTAGGAAGCGTGTGAGTAGTTGTGAATTAAGAAAATATGAGAAGTCCAGGGACCGTAACCTTTTCAGATACTGTCGGGAACACAATGCTCTTGATGCTCAGATGATAGACTATTTTATGCAAACTCTTTAAGTATATAGTAGAGAATACTTTAAAAACCCCACCAGATTTATTGGTTCAGAGTAAGAAAAAAACAAATAATCATAGCAAATATTAACATAAGGTAGGACAAGAGGGGAGGTATTATATCACAAGTTTAGCAAAACAGAACAGATAAAATAATACTTTTATATTTTTCTACCTAATCGCTTCACTCAGAAGTCCATGATTCAACTAAGCACTTGAACACGTCTCAGCTGCTCAGCATGCACTGCCTTTTATTTATTTTATTTTATCGGTGTCCCAACTTTCACTCAGCTGGCTCTCCTCTATACAACTCAAATTAGCCCAATCCTTCAATTTAAAATAAATCAAATTAACCTCTCTAAAACAAGAGGGCTTACGGTCTTCCTTTACCACCTCTTTGGTTCCGGCAAAGCAGCGTAACATGGAATTGCTGCTTTGAGTTGTTCCAAACCCTTCTTTTTCTGCCACCTCCTCCTCTTCTTCTGCTTTGTGACTATGTTGCTTACTGAGTTTGACCTTCCTACTGTCTTTGTATTTTTTCATGACTTATAGTCTCCCATTTTCCCTCGTATTCTTACAGAATTGTGAAGAGCTTTTATTTAATTGGACCCTATTTTCCTTGTGTCCTTGATAGATGTTACAAAGAAAATTGTGTTACTCTGGCCTCTAAGTTTTCTGTGTAAAAACCTCCTTTCACTGGTACATTCGTTACAATCCCAAAGGATATGATCTAGCTTTTCCTGGACTTTACATATTACACACAATCCATCTTTATGCGTTGTATTTAGAAATAAATTACTATTTGATTCACAATGCCATCAGAGTTCTAAATATAGCCACTTTGCTCTACCTCTCAGATGAGGTCAACTGTTAGAGAAACTTCTCAGAATTTTGCTTCCCCTTCTTTCTCTATTCTCCTTCCTTAAAAGCTGGGCTTGTTTTCATTACTGTTCCCCATTGTGGGTGTGTCTCCAGGATTGGCAGTTCTGACAGCTGTGCTGGGGTATGATCAGCCTGGTTGTCTGTAAGCCAAGAAAGCTCTCCTGTCTCTTCTGCCTATATTCTGTATGGAATTTGTAAACCTCATTACTGCCTACAGTTAACTTTATGAGTGGCCCCAATGACTGTGCAGATCCCTTTCCTCTTTATCTCATGTTTTATCAATATCTCTAGGAAAGACACAAAAATAACAAATACTTAAAAGTTGATCACAAGAAATCACCCACATATGACCCCAAACTCCTGATTCAGCAAATTTGTTTGCTCTCACACTTCCCCTTTGGAAAAGAGGCCTATAATAATTTCCCAATATAATAAGATACAGCTTCCCTTTTGTCAAAAGCAGAAGGCTTTGGTTTTGTCAGCTACAGGACTGTTTGTCCTTTATGAGAGACTATAGAACCAGCTCAACCTATTTCTGATTTCAGCACACAATGAAGCTAAGGATAGTAGAAAATTCTGAAAAAAGGCAGGATTACACAAGTCAAACTACCCGTTCAGATCTGTATAGATGCAGGGCTGGACAAGACCTGATGTGGGGGTCTTCACCAAGACAGCTAGGGAAAAAGCCCAGCAAGAGCTGTGAAAGAGGTTCTGTGTAAAAGCAGGAATCTGGAGAACAGTAAATTTTTAGGAAGAAATTCTTTCTTCTTCTGAAAAGGAATGAGCAAGAGTGGAATGAACCCAGGGAGGGTCAAGGGCAGACAGAATAAAATGGACCAATAGCCTTGCATTAAGGGGTGGAACTATAGCTGTTCAGATAAACCAGGAAAAGGAAATATCCTGGGGCAAGAGAAGAGATGTGGTCTTGTGTGATCATCTATTAGTAAAATCCCTGGCTGGGGTTTCCTGAAAGGCAGCTTTCCTTCTCTTTTTCATACTCTTCTGAACCAAGATGAAAAGCAGGTCTGACTTTTAGCACACTTGGATTTTTAAAGTTAGGCACATAAATCCATACTTATGGTGACTTCTGTGGGATCGGTGTGTTCTCAGAACCTTCGAAAATCAGAGCACTTGCATTTGGTGCTTAATTTTAGACATGCTAGAATTAACATTTTAGCATGTATATATGTCTATGTACCTTGGCTCATTAGTACAGTTTCCATTGCCAACAAAAGAATTCAAGGAAGCAAGTAAAAAAATGTAGTTTTTGTAGTTTTGTAGTTTAACAAGAAATGAGTAGCATACAAGATAATGAAATCACCATCACTGAATGGAATTGTCTATTGAGTGGGTTTCATCCATTTTGCGGTCATTTTTTTCTTATCCCGAGATAAGAAGATGGATATTCCAGGTATTCATCAATATTAACAATAAAAGAATAAACTTCCCAAGACTTCATCCAAATGCACAACCTTGACTCCCCTCCAACCCAAATAATAAGCTTCATTATGGCTAAGAACAAAGTATTATTAGCTTAATGAATTCTGTGAGACCAATAGTACTTACTGGTCCTTTCTTTTTGACCTACAGTAGCTCTGTACAGAATTCTCAGGCCCTCCAGATCAATGTGCTAGTATAATTGTTCACACACAAGTCTTTCATACATGATGTTTTCAGATTCTGGCCACATGTATTCTTTCATATTCATGCTGTCTCTGGTCTGCACAGATAGTGGACACAGCAAACCTCAGTTAAACTGCCCCAGAAAACCACAGACTCTGTTTCAGTAGTAAAGGCATCCAGCAGAGTTATTGTCGATGGAACATAGTATCAGTGACCTATATGTGTTACAAGTACACTCAACATATGTATGCCCATGACAATGAACAAGCTCAGAAGAAGGCAGAACTTTCCACTTCCCTGTAGGTCAGACAAAGACACTCCCCCTGAGACCCACTTTTAAATCTTGATATAAACAAGTTATGTATTGCCCCTCTGATGTGGTTAGTTAGCACACTACCTTGTACAGGTTGATTTGACCAAAACATCTCTATTCACCATACTGTTACCCTAACCTTATCTTTTGGAAGAGTCAACATGTTCCTGTTATCTTTGGGGAGTGTGGTTATACCATGTGGGGTGTCAGGATATTCTGCTGCCACCCTTCTGTAATGTGTTTCCATGAGTATCCTGTGGCTAGTTGTTCTTAGGAATGTTAGTATTTTTGCAAAACCAGTCATGGTCTTGCCAAGTTCTGTGAACGTGCAAGCAGGCATGTTTTGTAACTGGTCCTGACTTCTGCTAGCAGCCTGACTTTTGTTAACTGTGCTTAATATCAGCAGGGCCTGACTTCCACTTCAGTACCATACCTCAGGTCTCTGGCTCACTCTTTCTATTACACATGATATTGCTTGATGGGTAGACTCACTCATGTGTTTCCTTAAGGTAATAGCAACTGCCTTTGAAAATGGTTGATTCCTCAGATAGATGTTGTTCCTTTTTGTATTACTGTAGCAGGGTGTGATTTCCCTTCTGTGAACCTCAGAAAAGATATGGATCAAACAGGAACACTTATTTAACCAATACAATGCAAAATATTAGCAGCATTTGATATGCTTTATATAACTACATATAGAGACATGACAGATTGTGTCAGCAGGAAGTCTCTGAGTAAACCCTTGTAAACTGCATTAAATGGAATGATCTGATTTATGTTTATGAAACTGATTGTTAGTATATGATTCTGGAAATAAATTTTAAAAAATGAGCTCTGAAAACTCAACCAAATCTTCCTGCAGTGCATGTGAAAACTCATTATTTTGAAAGAGAAAGCTGCACATGATTTCCTGAATTCTTAGAATGGAACAACCTGGGGCTCTTTATATATCTGCATCCCAAAACTCTTGTTCAACTGCCCAACTTGTTTTTTCCTGAAGGCTGTATTTACTGATTGCCATCATATTGCCAATAAAATTTCAAAGTCACTCAACTCTCAGGTACGTCTGTATGTTTACCTTGAACACACTAGACATACATCAGCCCTTCCCACTGTATGATGTGCCCTTTCAGTAGGCTGAGTTCCACTTGAGCAGCCCTGTTCAATTACACTGCGTAAAACAGACTCAATTTGTCATGCAAGATTTCACTTTTCTCAAAAGTACAGAACACTCTCTCAATTTTGATAAATTTCTTTGCTCTTTCATGAGTAACCCCTGAGGCTTTTATGTGTGCAGTTTCTCTTTGACTGCTGTTATCTCAGGGGGTAGAGAAATGTGCCCATGCATTAGGGATAGCACTTTAACATTTTCATACAAGTCAGGCTGACTTCCAAGTGAATTGGGCTTTATTGATACTGCAAATGGTCAACTTAAATTCACTGATATTATATTACTCTCCCCTACTTCAAGAGGAATAATGAAAATTGCTCATGGCATTATTTGCCTTTAAATAAGAAATGTTTCGAGGCATAGACCCTGACACAGACATTGTAGGTGGACAAGATATATGATTTCCCTTTTATTTCTTTTTTGACAGTCTCGTATTGCCACAAGCACAGTCAATCATATGCCTTTTAATTATCTAGCCTCATTGACAAACGTTGTCATCTAATATGATTTAATGGGTGTCAATATTTTTTTCTATACTGTAGCATCATAGAATATAAATAACAATTTGGAGAACTCATAATAAATATTTGGGGCTTGTATTTGTAATAATAATGGCTAATTTATATTTATATAATGCCTGAAGGTTCTCAAAGCTCTTCCAGAGAATAATTTGTACATAGATTTATTATTTCAGTCATTACTGAAATGCAGCCATGACTGAGGTGAAATGAAGGTAGTGGGAGTGTGAAACAACGAAGTCAAACCAAAGGCTTCCATGGTCCTAGTCCCAGAGGAAGGAAACTAGGAATAGTTTAAGGAGTTGAAACTGCAGCAGATGTAGGAATAGCCAAACTCTAAATACCTAGGACCAGTTGTTGTTTATGGAGCTACAAAAGTAATACATTCCTCTGTCTATAGATTTCTCTGTTCTGCATAGAACATGGATGTGCTACCTCAGTTGTACTATTTTCTTTCTCTAATATTGTATGGAGACCTCTTGTGGGGGTTCCCTGGAATTTAGGGGCACAAAGGAGGTAAGAGAGAGGTGAGGTGTCAATCTCTGGCCTATCTCCTGTAATCACCTGAGGTTGCTATAAGGAAGTCCAGGAGTTAGTACACCTCCCGCTGAGTCTGCTGCTACTTAGCAGCCACAAGATAATGTGGCCAATGGCAATGTAGCATCTGCTGAAGCCAACTGAGTAGATGGAAAGGGGGCCATGCAGAAGGCTCTCATAGCTTCACTTTCTGTCTTCCTCCAAGTCCATCTAATGCCTGAGCCTACTGAATGCTGAGGTTGAAATTCCTTGTGAAGTACAGGGGATGGGAACCATACAGACCTCCTGTGTGGCCACCTTCCTTACAGTGCTAAATTAAACACTACAATGAGACTTAATTGGTGAAGGGTTCTGTACACATCCCACTGTGCATTCCCCCCCTCCTCATCCTGTGCTGGTAAGTATCTGCTGCTGTTTTCCACTCCAGGGTGTGGGTGTGCACACACACAGTGGCTAGTTTAATAGGTTCCTCTAATAGAATCCCAGACTTAAAACTCCAGTTATGAACATTCCACTTGAAATGGGGCAGAAGCCAGGTAAGTAGTCCATCATCTCCACTCTGCCTGCAGTCAGCCAGAATAGCCCTGTAATTGGATGGCATTATTGTAAGGTATAAACAACTGGAGTCCGATGGCAGCTTAAAGACTAATAATGATTCAGATTACTTCTCTTGTGGAGTTACAACAAAAATGCTTGCTTTGGAACCCTACTATATTCACTGAATACCTGATGCTGAATGCAACTAGCTTTGATGGACTCTGGCTGTATAAATATTACCTCACCCACCTTGTCCCTGTCTGTGTATGGTACTTCCAAAGCTATAGAGTAGATGATACACGTGTACACCTATGCCAGTTAGTTGTAAACCTTTTCATGCCAGGCCACACCAAGAACCCTCCTCCCATCTAGTTTGCACCTATCCTCATTTAAGTGTATGGGGAAAAGAAGCGCAGGGCAGTAATGACTTCTAATGAAAAACATCCACGATCACAAGGACAGAATATTGGTATGATTGTGGTGTTATTTCAGAAATAGCTTGGATCACACAAAGGCAGAGGCATATGGCATATGTAGCTTTAACTCCCACATTTCTGTGGTTAACAGTGAAATGTTAATAATTCTTGTAACTAACTTTAATATCAAACATTTCACCTAAGGCTGGATAATGGTTTCCACTCTATTTTCAGTCACTGCTAACTTTTTGAAACTTTTACTTTGGAGCTAAAATTTTCCAGGCTAATGAAAGATTAAATAAAACTTTTTAAGCATTTGAATATTTCAGAAATATGCTTCAGCATTTGAAAAAATATCACCAACATATTTTCAAAAGAAGGTCAATTTTTCATTATTTTCCCCAACAAAATGGCTTCTTCTTCCAAATAGAAATGATATGACTCTCGCGGGGGGGGGGGGGGGGGAGAGCGGGGGGGAAAGGGCCGGAGGGAATCAGGTTTTTTATCAAATTTTGTTTTGATTTTTACCAGTCCAGTTTAAAAATAAAATAATATAAAATCAATAAAGCCAAAACTAGGGTTCAACCAGATCATGTTTTTAGTTTGGTTGCTGAAAACCAGAAAATGTATGAACCCCTGCTCCAAAAAAACCCTTAAAAAAAACAGAAATTGTAGAGACATTGAAAAAATATAGGCTTGTCAATATTTCATGTGGAAGGGGAAAGGAGATACTACCATTCTCTGACCAGCTCTTGTTACAATTTATTTGTACATATTTGCCATGCAATATTTCAGCAAGCAAACTGCTGTTTCTTCAAGAGTAAGGATAATGCTATAGTACTCATAAAAATCCTTTATAAATGAACACTGATTCTATGAAGGATGGATATATTTCTTCATGCAAATAATCACATTCCTTTGGTGAGTCAGCTTAAAATATTACCTAAATATATAGAAAAGTCTGCCTTTGCTTTGCATGAATCACTCATAAATAGAGTAGACTAGAAATATTCTCTATAGGAAATCAAGGAGCATTCTATATACTTTGCTTGTAAACACTTTACTAATTAGAGCTTTTCTGCTCACTTCTGAACCTGTTCCAGCAATGTTTCTAGATTCCTACGGACATCGTTAAAATATTTAGAATCAGACTCTGATCACCTTCCACATTTTTTTCTGTCAGGAAAATAAAAGTCACGTCATCATAAATTTTCCATGGTGACCCTCCTTCCACACAGCATTCATCCTGTTCAGAACTCTACTGCTCATCACTTGGCAGGATGCAAAATATAATGGCCATAAAAATAAAGTCTGCTAACTTTCCTTCTTGACAATTTGTCAAATGGCACATTAAAAAATAATTGGAGAGAAACCGCACAGATTTTCAAAATGTATTGAGTCATTTTTCTTCAGTGCTTGACTGGCCAGGTTACAAGACACCATTCTCTCTGTTATTAACAAGCCACTCTTGCTGTTTTAACAAGAAATATCACTGTTTCTCACAAACTGGATGGCTGGGATTTGCTACTTCGGGCATTTGATTTCGCAGAAAACTTAACAGGCATTTTCAGAATATGCCTTCTCTTTTCTTTGCCTTTTAAAAAAATAAGTCTTTTTTATATTCCATTGGCCCAATCAGCAATATGGCAAAATAAACCAACATATGTCATTGCCTCCTCCCTCCTATTTAAAAAAAAAAAAAAGAGTAAAAAAATCCAGTAACATTATGGATTGTGAAGTTTTGGGGCCGTTACTGAGAAAAAAAACATAACTTTTTTTTTAAAAGTACAATTAATTATTGGAATGTCTCAGTGATACAAAAAGGGTCTTTGTTTCTATATCCAGAATATTCTGCAAGTGAAAACCATAGGACAAAAGAAAACAATGAAGTCAATTGAGCAATTCTGATTTACCTCCTGTAAGGATCTGACTCAAAGCTGCTTTCATGGATATACAAATAATATTAGCTTGGATAGACCCATCTTGTATTTATGTAATAGTATTATGACTTTATTTGCTAGGATTTATTAATTTCCCAATTTGTCTCTTGCTCAGCTTTTTCTATGAATTACTAATCAAAATAATCCTCAATTCTCCCTCATCTAGATATAGCAATAAGATGGAGAAGAGTTTCAGCAGAACTTCAATAACTGGGAAGGTAGAAGAAGCTAGCTAGCACAAAGCTCACAAATTTTGAGATCAAATTACCCCTTTCTACCCACAAAACATCAGCTTTTCTTTGGGATTCTAAGCAAAAAGAATGGTGCGTGTGTATATGATGAAAATTTCAGTCTCAGTGAATGGACTATAAATTGGCTTATTATATAAAGTGTCTTTTTTCACTTTTACCTCTTGATGAGATCAAATTCTATGTTTGTGTTGTCGCATTCAATTTGTTTTAAGTAAGCCCTTAGGTAAACTAATTTGTTTTGCTTGAAGAACTACTACACAATATCAGAAGAGAAGAATCTTCAATTTCCAACCATAAATTGGCACATATTGAAAGAGATGAGAAGATGCAAAATAAACAGGATCATTATCATATAATGATAAAAAAAAGAGCACTTTGAGTTTAGGGGAGGTTTTTTGCTTTTGGAAATTGTCATTTTTCTGTGGCTGAGATATTGTTTCGAAACAATGGCACAGTAATGCTCAATTTTGAGTAAAATTCAAAATTTCAGTAAAACTACAATCACATAATTACAAAAATTACAATCAACCCTCAGTAGGAGTTTTGCCTAAGTAAAGACTTCAGGCTTAGATCCACTACATTATATAGGATGTCTTTGTTTCTTATTTATAAGATACTACCTAGGTTTCTTGGTTATTACTTTTTGACTAATAGTATTGATGTTCCAGAGCTTAAACTAATTTCTAGATACTGGGGGTTAAGAGAAAATTTTCCTTGAGGCCAGTTTATCTCATACCATTTTCTGAAGCATTTGGTCAAAGACAGTGTTGGTGAAGGGATATTAAAATAGATGGTCTGAAGCTATAAGGCAATTCCTATATTACAGATACCCTGTCTGCTACATGAAAGAAGTTTCGTGACCCCTTTCATTGGATGATGTGAATGGAATAATTATTGAAGCAGTTTGTGAAACATGAAAATCACATGGTCACTGCCATTTCAGCTTAAGTTATTGCATTGGGTCACGATCACTATCTGTGTCTTAAGACAAAAAAACAGTAAATAAATGTTGGCTTCATGATGGACTGGAGCTATTCTTGTTTTTATGTTGTTGCTGTAGGCTGTTCTTTTTCCTAAAGCTGTATGTGATTGTGTGCTTAGAATCACTGGGTACCTTTATACTTGTAAGCCTCCTAGTCACTAGAGACCTGAGAGCAGAGTTTCTGGAAAGAAGATGGACCAGACACGTAGGTACATAATGTTTATAGTTGTGATTTGCTATTCATGTTCTTTGTCTTTAATAGGGAGGATAAAGTCTCACAGCTACAGGTATGCCCAAACAATCCATGCAACCAATGTTGCTTGTAGGACTTTGTGATATGAGAAGAAAACTTAGCTGCTTTTCATGCATTAAAAAAAAAAAAAAAAAAAAAAGAAAATATCACACCTTGGGAGTTGCCCGAGCAGAAGAATTTGCCCTTTCCCTAAGGAAAAGATCAAGTTAATAGAGCTACACTGTAATACAGCAACTGAGGAGTTGGAGCTTACTGGCCCATGGCCCTTTTCATACAATTGTCAACGAGCTGGTTCTTGGTTTTGACACTTTGTGCATGTTTCCTACATGATGGCTAGACTGTTGAGATATGCTTTGTTTTCTCAATTATTAATCTAAGCCCCTATCAAACAACTGAGCATTAAGCAGTATGATCAAACTTTTAAAGAGCATGAGGATTTTTTTTTTTTTAAGATGTGTAGGACTCATAGTTAGTCGATTACAAAAATGAAAGAAGTAGCATTTTAGCATAACAATTTAAAGCTGTAGTTTTCAAAAGGTAAATTACCCAGAGAGGTTTTTATAACTAGGTAATTTGCTCAAAAGTGAAAAAGACAGATAATGAATGCCCTTTCATATTTATTCTCTGCTCTGAAGCATTTCCCTCAGCCCCCAAACAACTTTCACTCTGTTTCCAAACCAACATCACAACATCTATCTCTTTGTCCCAGTCACGATCTCTGTGACTCTTTAGAGGTACCAGCTCCTCCATCATCCAAAACCACTCTCCACATCACCCAAGGCCTCCATTCCTCCAGATCACACTATATATACATTCACTCTGTTTGTCTGTTGCCATTTGCGCCCGCTGAATTTCTCAACTGCAATAACCTATGGCCAGATAATGCACTCAGTCCAGGCACAGGAGTCCTAATGATGTCAGTGAGAGTTGGGACTTCAGACAGGCTTTTATGGCATGCTACACTTAATTTCACTCATCCATCAAGTGCAAGAAAATAATTCTATGCTATTTCTGTTGCTGGCTAAAAAAAGAAATGGTGCATGAACTTATCTGAAGATTGATGAGAATTTAGCATTTTAACACCTTAAAATTACAAGGATTTTGAAACAGGTGATATTTGAGGTATAGGACAACATTATCTTCCTTAGAAGATGCTTTAGTACAGCTTTTTCACACTATATTCATTGAAGTAGTTAAAAATAATAAAATGTAAAAACAAGAAAGTCCTTCTAAGGCAGCAATTCAAAGTTTTAGTAATTAAGAGAAGACTTTATTTAACTTGTTTTAGAAATTAACACCTCTTTTTAAGTTCAAATAATTTAGATTGAAACCACATCTTTACCAATATTCCTGAGAACCATACCCATAAAAAACAAACAAAAAAAAAAATCTAGCTAGTCTTCAACATCCCTGTAAACTTGCCCTTGATAATGTCCTTTTCTACTCTGTTCCCATCTATCTAGGCTCTTATACCATATGGTGTCCAGTATACCCACTTTCATTAGGCAAATATTTTGCTTATCCACTCATTATTTATATCCATTACATTATATAATTACTTTAATTTTAACCTGAAACATGAGTCACATTTAAGACAAAAGATTTACACAAGTGTTTTCCCTTTCAGCATAATGAAATTAGTATGTATCATCTAAAATTCTAGTTGTATTAATATGAAGAAAATTTTCATAACAACATATAGTTTAAGGATAAAGCTTATTAAATTAATCTTATTTCATCACTATTAAAGAAAAATAAATCAATCTAAAAATTCATCATGTCTTTCAAACATTGAATCCTTGACAGTAAGTGTCAATAGGCAGCCTGACCAACACACACTCAAATTCAATAAGTGATACAAATACTAAAATAGCATTGAAAAACATTTTCTATAAAGCCTGCCACATGAACAAAACATAAGGAAGTGTGTACAGACTCCATCCAGAGCTTCATAGTGCATAAGGGCACAGTCCACTTCTACCTTCTTGCACCATAGAAACCAACTTAGACTAAACTGGGTGGATATCATACCATATTACTTATTTCAGCATCCTCTACTAACACCTTTATAGGTTTATAAAACATTTACAATATTCCTTGCAGTCTTAGCCTTTTTCCTAAGGACCTAAAAGGAAAAGAAATCTCCCTTTCTCAATATGCCTCTGATTCTGGGTTCAACTAACTCTATTTCTCCTCCATTGCACTGCCCTTCTATGCCTTGTGTATCAATTATCAGCTAATGGGTTAAATAACCTGTTAGCTCACTCAGATTGTTGTCCTGATGAGCTAATTATATTTCATTCCCCAGCTCAACCTCTCTGGGAGACAATTAATGCCATCAAGTTGAGAGTGCAGGCTCACATATTAACTCCCTGTCACAGGTGGAAAAGAGTTACAGAGTGATCTCTTGGTAGGGAGTTGTCTTTATGCAGCGATTGGAGAGGAACAGAGTGACTGAGGGAGCTGAGAATGATTGGTCCATAGGGGAAAATTCACTGATAAAAGAGAGACCAGTTGCCACTAATTTTCCCTGAAGACTGGACCAATAAAGGAGTTGATAGAAACCTAGAATTTCTGAGCTATGTTTGTAAGATTAGCAATAAGAAAATTCCTTCTTCCTTGGCTTAGGACCCTGAAGCCCAGTTCTTCTTCCTGTTGTATAAGGCTTAAGTAATGAATAACTTTACTGAAGCCAGTGATAGTCCATCCTGTGGTTTTGTCTCTAGAGTTCCTCATGGTTCATGAGGTAACTAGAATAAAATTCAATAAAGACAAGTGCAAAGTACTCCACTTAGGAAAGAACAATTCATTGCATATATACAAAATGGGCAATGACGGCCTAGGAAGCACTACTGCGGAAAAGGATATGGGTGTCCTAGTGGAGCACAAGATAAATATTAATCAACAGTGTAACACTGTTGCAAAAAAAAGAAAACACCATTCTGGAATGTATTAACAGGAGTATTGAAAGTAAGACATGAGAAGTAATTCTTCTACACTGATGAGGACTCAGCTGGAGTACTATATCCAGTTCTGAGTGCCCCATTTCAAGAAAGAGATGGACAAATTAGAGAAAATCCAAAGAAGAGCAACATGAATGATTAAAGGTCTGGAACACTTTAATTATGAGGGAAGATTGAAAGAACTGGGTTTGTTTAGTCTGGAAAAGAGGAGGGTATGACAGGACATGATAACAATTTTCAAGTACCTATAGGGGTGATCTTAGAGACTCTGGGACCCAGGTCAAAAGTCAAGGACAGGGCCCTCCCAGACCACATGGGAGGCCCCCGTCCTTGACTTTTTCCCCTCCCACACCCCACCAGGCACCCATATCCCCCAAGGGGTCCTGGTCCTCAGCTGGACCCCCACGGGGCTCCCTGCCCAGATCCTTCTCTTTTTCATTAGGTGTAATAAGAGCTGAGAGAGTCCTTTACAGCTTCCAGACATCCTATTCATACAGCTGTGAAACTGCCACTTTGGGATCTTATCTGCTGTATTCCCAATGATTTTGTTTTCCCATTATCAGACCCCTCTCCTACAATTTCTACCTTTCCACTCCCAAACTTCCATATCTTAGGTGCTTTTTTTCTTCCTTCCCCATTATCTCCCCACCCCAGTCCTCCCTATCCCTTCACCCATTCTCTTCTTATTTCAACATTCCTCTCCCCACTTGAACCCTGAATGAGGGTTGCCAGATATCACTAAGCTGGCATTATGCTTGAGCTTTGTATCATGGGATCCCCAATGCCCCACCGACCCCCGGACATGGCTCACCTCCCTCCTCCCCCTGCCAACCCCTGGCTGTGGCTCCCTTCCCATTCATCACCCCCAGTTGTAGCTCCCTGCCCCCCTGTTGATCCCTGGCTGCAGCTCCCCAACTCTCACCTCCAATCGGATCCCCACCCCCCACTAACCCCCCAGCTGGATCCCTGCCCCCCTGCTGACCCCCAGCCACAGCTCCCCACCTCCCCAAACACAGGCTTGGGCTCCCCGCCCCACATCCCCAAACTCTGGCCGGATCCTCATTCCCCCGCTGACCCCTGACCACAGCTCCCTGCCCCCTGAATCCCAGATGGGTCCCCATGCCCCCTGATGATCCCTGGCTGCGGCTCTCTATGCCCAATCCCCAAATGAACACCTGTGCCCTCCCCCCCACCATATCTACCTACTTGCTGCTCTGGCTCCTGCCCTGGCTGGAGCACATGTAGAATATGTGCCAGTAGGCAGGAAATTTAAAATGATGGTGGTGTGGAGACTGGGGGCCCCTAGCACAGTGGGGCCCGGGACAGTTACCTGCACTGCCCCCCAGCTAAAACCACCTATAAGCACCTAAAAGGTTGTTACGAGGAGGAGGGAAAAAATTGTTCTCCTTAACTGCCAATGATAGGACAAGAAGCAATGGGCTTAAATTACAGCAAGGGAGGTTTAGGTTGGATATTAGGAAAAAAAATCCTAATTGGCAGGGTGATTAACCACTGGAATAAGTTGCCTAGGCAGGTTGTGGAATCTCCATCATTGGAAGCTTTTAAGAGCAGGTTAGACAAACACCTGTCAGGGTTGACTTAAGAGGGTACTTGATCCTCCCATGAGTGCTGGGGACTGGACTTGATGACATCTTATGATCCCTTCCAGTTTTGTTGATTCTAGTCAGGATAGTAACAAGGCAACATGGGACCCTAGAACTTCTCTGTAGATAGCCCTACTATTATAGTAGATCTCTAGCATTCTGCAGGGTTCCAGGCTGATTCCTTTGCTTCGTACACAGGAGGTCAAACTGTATCTCCAAAACTCAGCTAGGAGAACCTCAGATTTATCGCTCCCCACTGGCTGATTCCATAGACTTTACTGAGAAGTGGAGCTTTATCTAAGTAAAATCAGATAAAGTGCTTAAAGTATTTTGCAAGTGAGAAACAATGTGCAAATGCTAAGCATTTTGGTGAGGGTATTAATGCCTTCTTAAGATACTATCCAACTACAGGCTTTCCGAGATCCAAGCTCTTCCAAATCATTTGTTTTGAGCTTGCAGACTCCAATTAAAATAAAACACTCCTGGGTAAATATTTGATCTTGGTGCTTTTTTTCTAGTCTGACTTTTAAAAGTGTAGAAGAAAGATTCGGGAGTGAGGGGATCCTGGGGGAGGCAAAGGAAGGAGAACACTTGTTTTAATCATAATTGTCATTTAGAAATTGCAGCCTTTGAAACTGCAGTGTCAGAGCAACATCACAGAAGACCCCAAACACCTTATCTTGTAGAAAATGGCTAACAGAATTAAAATCTTTTGCATTGTTTTTATTCACTATATAAATAGCAAGTGCATCAGTTACAGTCTCTGTATCAAGAAGAAGGAATTTTAGTAATAGTAAAAGTATTAGTAATAGTAAATAGTAACTGATTGAGGAATCCCTGTACGAGAACCTAGAAGTCTATTAGGCATGTTAAATGTATTCATACATTGTACTTTATAACTGGATAACTGTCAAGTGCTGAAATATAAATTAGTCACACTGATTAAAAATGGGGAAATATTTTTCACAAAAAAGTCATAAATGATTTTTCCTTTTTATTTCTCCCCCCACCCAAAAAAATCAAAATATCATTACATACATTTATTAATTGAAATTCAGATTTTTTTAAAGCTTAACTGTTATTTCAAAGGAAGAAACTACAGTATGCTAAAACCTAACATTCTATATACTAACTTATTTTCTAGAAGGTTAGAAATGTTTGTATGTTTATTAAAAAAAATTAAGTCAAGGTAAAGATGTCAGAAGCTGACCCAGTTTATTACTGCCTTTTATTTCATCTTCTTAAAATTAGTTTGGTTAATTCATTGGAATCAATTAGGCCCATGATAAAAAATACTTTGAGGAGGGGAAAGTTGTTTTCTGGAAGAAATGGCAAATTCCAAAGGAGAAAAGTTCAATCTATATACCATAGACAGGGAATCCGCTTATGGCTTACTAGGGAGTCGAACTTGAAATACCTGTTTGTTTATTTTTTTTTAACCAAACTATTCCTGGAAAGGACACATTTAAATTAAATGGAAAACAGTTTTGAAATCTTGGAAAATGTTGTGAACTGAAAATCATTTTAAAATATCAGGCCAATGTAAGTGTTTCATTTAAATAATTTTGAAATGTTTCAGTTTTATTTTGATCCTTTTTCATAGAATCATAGAATAAGAGGGATGGAAGGGACCTCATGAGGTCATCTAGTCCAACCCCCTGCTAAAAAGCAGGACCACTCCCCCTAAATCACCTCAGCCAGGTTTTTGTCTAACCGGGCCTTAAAAATCTCCAAAGATGGAGATTCTACCACCTCACTAGGTAACCCATTCCAATGCTTCACCACCCTCCTAGTGAGAAAGCTTTTCCTAATGTCCAACCTTGACCTCCCCAGCTGTAATTTGAAACCATTGCTCCTTGTTCTGTCCTCTGTTACCCTCAAGAACAGCCTAGCTCCCTCCTCTTTGGAGCACCCCTTCAAGTAGTTGAAGGTTACTATCAAATCTCCCCTCAGTCTTCTCTTCTGTAGACTAAATAAGCCTAGTTCCTTCAGTCTCTCCTCATATGTCATGTGCCCCAGCCCCCTAATCATTTTTGTTGCCCTCTGCTGGACTCTTTCTACTTTGTCCACATCCTTTCTGTAGTGGGGAGCCCAAAACTGCACACAGGATTCCAGATGCGGCCTGACCAGTGTTGAATAGAGGGGAATTAACACATCCCTCGATCTGCTGGCAATATTTCTACTGATGCAACCTAATATGCCATTGGCCTTTTTGGCAACAAGAGCACACTGTCGGCTCATATTCATCTTCCCGTCCACCATAACCCCCTACTTAGCCGATCGGTCGCCAGCCTGTAGCAATGCATGGATTTTTCCGTCCTAAGTGTAGGACTTTGAACTTGTCTTTGTTGAACCTCATGAGGTTTCTCTCGGCCCAGTGTTCCAATGTGTCCAAGTCTCCCTGAATCCTGTCCCTGCCCTCCAGAGTATCTACTATTCCCCCCAGCTTAGTGTCATCCGCAAACTTACTAAGCATGCAGTCTATTCCATCATCAAGATCATTAATGAAGATGTTGAACAGAACCGGCCCCAGGACCGACCCCGTTACCCATTGCCAACTAGACATCGAGCCATTGATTCCTACCCGCTAAGTCCGTTGACCTAGCCTGTTTCTATCCACCATACGGTCCACTCGCCCAACCCATACCTCCTTAACTTGCTGAGGAGAATGCTGTGGGAATCCATATCAAAAGCCTTGCTAAAGTTGAGGTATACTACGTCAACGGCACTTCCCACATCCACAAATCCAGTCATCTCATCATAGAAGGAAATCAAGTTGGTCAGGCACAATTTGCCCTTGGTGAATCCATGTTGACTGCTCCTGATCACTCTATTTTCCTCTAAGTGTTTCAGAATGGATTCTTTGAGGACCTCCTCCATGATATTCCCAGGGATTGAGGTGCTTTTCTGAAGTCCAGGGTGTGTGTTCTGCTTATTTCCTTCCTTCCACTGATCAGGATCCTGAACTCTACCATCTCATGGTTGCTGCTGCCCAGCTACCATAATGAGCTTAAATTCTGAAATGAAAAGTAATTTTGAAAAAAACAAACAAACAAAATGGAACAAAAAAAACGTATTTATTTATTTATTTTGAAAATGTCAGAACATCCTATTTGATACTTTTTGGGGAAGAGGGCAATCAAAAAAATTGTTTCAAGTTGAGAGAGTTGTCAAAACTATCCTTTTCTCATGAAAGAATTCAGCTTCAACAAACTGGCATTTTTTTACAACAAATATTTTGTTGAAAAATGTCCCCACCAGCTCTACTAGAAGAACTGCAGAAGATTATTTTAGAAGAAATTACCAGTTAAATGTGTATTTATTTGGATATAGAGATTTTACATCAAGGGTTCTGAAATTTGAAGGATTCTAGACACAGAGACTTATGCTGTTAAGAGTTGGAAAGGAAATTTCTAAATGACTGGAGGAAATTTAGAATAACAGCAATTGTGCTATGTCCTGATTTGGCTTCAGGGAATAAAGTCTTCCTAAAATGCTGAGGCTGGACTTGCAGAGAACTTATAAGTGTCAGGGGGAACGTTTGCTATTACCTCCCTCTAACCAGGAAAGTTTATCATGCGTACACAAGACTAATAAATTCCAAAGGGAAGGTTTTCAAATACCTTAATCTGGAATTCAGTAACTGCAAATGGCTGCCTCCCACTATTTTACAGTGATTACTGTTCAAGTTTATTCCTTGTGTGAACATTTGTTTTTAACTTATACATTATGAGAAACGCTATATCCAGAAGCGAATTCTTAATGTTAGCAAAAACAGTTTATGAAAGGAAAGTACATATTTTGTATTTGTCACTGGTTTGGACATGACCCAGATTTCTCACCTTCAAATAGATGCTTGATAGACTTATGAATTAACTTCAGTTTCTACCATACAGATGATCACAGTATAATTGATGAAATTGGTGACAATTTCAGTTGAAACAAAGGCTGCTTATCTTTCACCCTTTCTTAGGGGAGGTCTACACTGCGTGCCTTTTTCAGCGGCAGTCGAACTGAGATACTCAAGTTATTTAAAATAACTCGCGTACTTCAGTTCAAATGCCTAACTCCATTCAACACAGGGGGGTCCTCCATTCAACACAGCACTACCCAGTTTCTGGGGTGGTGTTCAGGGATTGAACTTCTTGATTAGTTGAACGGGTCTTCACAGATCTGAGCAGTCAATCAGGAAGTCTGAACTGATGGCAGTGAATTTGCTGCAGTCAGTGAAAACCTGCCCTTAGTCAAGGAGGAGAGACTCTCATATCCCCATTTAAGTAGTAGTTGTACATCACAGTTGATGCACATTGGCATAGATGTTTGCTTGGTTGCTGCCTTAGCCTTAGTGGTTCTATGAATAAGAAAAGGGTTTAAGTTTCCACTGCTGTCAGTCTGTACATTTTTACAAGCAGCAAATGTTTTCAAAAGAAAATCTCAGGCTTTTGCTTGATGCAGTCACTTCTTAGATTATTTCTCAAAGCACCAAATCATTGACAGAGACACTGTGTTGTGATTCTAGCACAAAAAACTACTCTATTTATTGAAGGTATTTTTATTTTCCATTATTAATGTTACTTATGCCTTTGGTGGTGGTATGTGGGGGGACGGTGGTTTCATAGGTGTTCTCACTGGTTTCGGTCTTTGTCAGTGATAACAGAGTTAGACTAACACTGAACACTTCACAGCCTCCTGAGCATAGCGTGTTTAGTGTTTCTCAGATGCAGCTCAAGATCTGGTGAGAATCAGTATCTTCATAGAACTTACAGGTTGCTGTAGTGGACACAATTGCAATTTCCAAGGATTTCCTGACATGCTTATCATGAAACAAGTGAACAAACACCTAAGCAGATAAAACAAAATAAGCAACTTCTTTATATAGCAGATTGAAAACGTTTCCCCTGCATCTGTCCGTCTAGCAAAGAGCCAGGATGTTACACGAAGGTTACAGGACCTTGGCTACAACCTATAGCTCAGGTCCTAAATTTTGTTCATTTCAGCAGGCACAAAATTGGAAGGCCATATAAAGGGTTAAAACAGAACAGTTTTGTTAAGAGCACTGATAGAAAGGGGTGGGGGGAAAGGAAATAGAGATAAGAAAGCACCCCAGTTAAACAGATGGATGCTGAACGGTGGGGAGTGATGTCTCGTGGTGGCGAACTTTCTAGTTGCCCCAACGATGAGGTTCCAATCTGGGGGAGCTACTTGCTAAGCTTTATACCTTCTAAGCTCACTAAGGCTATGTCTACACTTGTCAAAATAAGTCAACTTTAAATAATGTGTGCTAAACATAGTTTTGCTTCATGAGGGTTCCTGTAAACATTCAATTTCATTTAATTCAATATGGATGCAAGGTTTTCTCATTGGAGTCTTTATGCATTGTGAGTATGAAATAGAATCTCAAAACTAAACAGTTGCAACAAGAAATGTCAGAAGTTATTTCCCAATTTTCCATTATTATTTTTTTTCAGTTTTCAACCAGCTCTAGTCAAAAACTCCTGGATCCCCCCGGTTTCATCCCCAAATCATGCAAAATAAAATAAAATAAAATAAAATCACAAATTCCATGTGGTTTCAATGCAGAAACATAGACTTGTGGTGTATGTGACATCCATGAAAAAGATAATCTTATTTTAAGAATCCAACTTTGGGGTATGTTCAGCCAATGAGCATTCTGAGACAATGTGCTTTTGTTCTGTGTTTCATTGTTTAGGCGTTCCATCAGTCAATATCTAATTAGAAGAGTAAAATGGGTGAAGTTCTTTGAAAAAACTGGTTATCCAGTTCAGTGAAGACTCAGGTTCTGAATTCAGTTTAATGAAGCAATTGTTGTTTTCTAATCCAATAACTATAAATGCATTTTAAAGGGCTTTTAGATCTAGGTACACATATGCTTGGGGTGAACTGCTGGCCTCTTTAACTTCAAATGGGCTAGGATTGGACCCTTAGAATATTCTACACTGTTATAAGCCATTTGGAATACATGAAGTTAGAGAAGTGTATGTTATTCTCTTAAATATATAGATTTCACAATACATGGTAGCAAGTGGCTTGGGTACAGAAGAACTACTGTGTATTTAAGTAGAGGCTTGTAGAGCCTCTATTGTCACTCTCAATTTTTATGTATTATAGAAAATAAGGGTTGGAAGGAACCCCAGGAGGTGATCTAGCACAACGACCAGCTCACATCAGGGTCAACCCCAACTAAATCATCCCAACTAGGGCTTTTACAAGCCAGACCTTAAAAACCCCCACCATTGGAGGTTCTACATCCTCTTTAGGTAACCCATTCCTGTGTTTCACCATCCTCCTAGTGAAAAATTTAGTCCTAATATCCAACCTAGTCTTTCTGCACTGCAACTTGAGACTGTTCTGTCATCTGCCACCACTGAGAACAGCCTAGCTTCATCCTCCCTGGAACCCACTTTTAGGTAGTTAAAGACTGTTAACAAATCTCGTGACCCCCCTCCCCTCCCCCGCTTCTTCTCTTCTGCAGATTAAATAAGCTCAATTTCTTCAGCCTCACCTCATAAATCATTTTCTCCAGAACCCTAATCATTTTCATTGCCCTCTGCTTAACTCTATACAATCTGTTCACATCCCTTCTATAGTGGGGGGCCCACAATACTTCAAATGTGGCTTCACCAGTGCCAAAGTAGAGGGAAATAATCACTTCCCTCAATCTGCTGTAATTAGTCCTATTAATGCAGACCAATATGCCATTAGCCTTCTTGGCAACAAGGGCAAACTTTTGACTGATATCCAGCTTCCTGTCCACTGTAACCCACAGGTCCTTTTCTGCAGAACGTATCATTGGATCTATCGTGTAAGTATTTTATTTCATGGTCTAAATTTCTTGGTATCTTTGTCATGGGTTCTGAGTAATTGGTCTGTTGGGACTCATTTGTCCTCAAAGCAGACACAAAATTGTCTGATTTTAGTGGCTTGTCTCCAGGCTCTTAAGAATAATTATTCCAAATGCCACAAAATCAGCCTGGAGTGATTCAAAACAGGACCTAAGTTCACTTGAAAGATTTGTGAACCTTAGTGAACCTGTCAGAGAATCTGGTCTGACTTTAAACTTTGCAATGAAACTGAAACTTAAATAAATGCATCTGACTTCAGTGTGAACATTTTGCACAGCTGTTCTTAACACTATCCTCATCTAGTGGTGAATCATACTCCAGAGTTTAAATGATTACAATAAAAACATCAAATTATTATAATCAATGACCTCCCCGCTACACACACACACACACACACACACACACACACACACACAGTATCATTTATGCAGCACTAAGTAATATCTGTGCTCTGCTACTCCACCACAAAGCAGTAAGAAAAGGAGAGGAAAGCCAATTATTAAAAAGTAATTATGGACTAGAATCATAGAACAATAGGCTTGGAAGGGATCTTGTGAGGTCCAATGTGCCTGCCGTGAGGCAGGATTTTATTCCATGCCATGCACACCAATTCATAAAGGACTTTTAAACCTTTTTATCCAATGATGTAAGAGTGAATTTCTGGCATAGCTTTCCCCCAACAGAGAATCAATCAATAATATACAGCTTACAGCTACAGCAATATTAAAATCTATGGTAAAAAAAAAAGTTTTGGACCCACCCCCCAATGTCTGTGTAGCCCATTCTTTGCCTAGACTGAAATTGTCTTAATGAAATGAAGATGGGGGCAGAAAAACAAATCTTTAATAACCCAAACGTGGGTACTTACAACAGATTTGATGGCAAGTTCCTGCAATTTTCCTTTTAGATAATATAATATGATTGAAATAAGTCTAAATATCTTTGGAGTACACTATATTAAATGCAAAAGCTATGTAATATTGTGAGCCATAGGAAGTGTTATGAATTTCAAAGGACTACACTGAGCAATCAGCCAGACCATAATTGAAGGCTGGACAAACAGTGTCAAGTTGCTTTCTGGGCAATCTCTAGTGGAGAGGCAAATGCGAATTCCTAACTCTGGTTATATGAAAGCCCAGACTTCTGAATCTATGCTCTGAGGAAGGAACTATTATCTACTAAATACCTGTTCCTAGAATTTGAAAATGAAGGTCTCAAGCTTTATAAAGGAAATATTAACCTGTGCTTGGGTGCGCTAGTTCTGATCTGAGGTTGTTATGAATTTGTCACAAAGAAAAAGGATTTGGTGGTGTCTGAAGGACTAACTCGTATCAGGGCCCATGTTGAAGATGAGGATAAACTTATAACTATGTATATAGGTTCTTTTATGATTTTTAATATGTGTTCTCTGTAATGCTTTCACCTTAAGAATAAATATGCTGGCTTAGAAAGAGTTATGTAATAACTTATAACTGTGGGCAATTATGCTATATATTGCCTCTGAGGAGAAAGCAAAAGCAAAGACTCTGGCCTTTTTAGGCAACCTGGTTGATTAGGAATAACACAGAATGGAGCCTGTGATCAGGAGGGAGAGATACAAGGTGACAGCTGGAGAGCAAGCAGCCTGAAAGCAGGGAATACAAGTATTCAATTGCCCTGAATAGTGACAATGATATTGTATAATATATATAATAAAACCAATGTATATTATAACACCATATTTCTTATACTGTACAAAAGAGAAAACAGGTAAGTAATTATGTCTAAAATGATGATTCTGAGTCTCTGCTTAGAAGTCCAGCACAGAACTTGCAGTCTAGAGGAACAGGGGAAAAGAAAGCTTTGTAAAGTCTGATTTTTGGCAGGATGCTAAGCACAAAATGAGTGTTTTATTTTCAGGTAATATTGTAAGTCACATATTTTGCTTTTCAGTTAAATGCAGAGATTGCTATTTTAACCTGAGTGACCTCATGCAGTTTAGCTATCTTGAATTAAGAATATATTTTTCTGTGTAGCCATACTGTGAGTGACAAATTGTCTGTAACTTGAGGATCTTAGGCAGATATTGATGTCCTAATATTAATTTATTATTAATGTATTTTATTTATTATTTTATTTATTTTATTATTATTTTATTAAAAGATGTGGAGGAGATTTCCATAGACTTTTCCTCACTCAGGTTCCCCAAGATTTATTCTTCCAGGGAGCGGGATTTGCTTCTCTCTGGAAAAGGCTGTCTCAATGGAATCTGGCTGTCCATGCCAGGGTCCATGAAAGTCAATGATAGCTGCCTGAGATCCTGTAAATCTAATCTAGTTCTGGAATTTCCATACCCTCAGTTGAATCAGAACCACCCTACTGAGGACTAATCCTTGCTGGACAGCCCCTTTATGTAAAGCCAAAGTATACTTTACAGGAAAGGTAATTGATCCTTGGTCTCTACTATCATTTTCAGGTAAAGTTCATGGAATGAGAGGCAGAACAATGCTTCCTTGTCCCTGACTCAGACATTTCATCTGCCCCATCCATTATAAACCTGTGAACTCATGGAAAGCACCTCTCTGGTTCTAGACACAGCAGGAGACAACCCACTGATATTTGATAGCAAAAGTGACTATAAAGTGGGATGACTGTGATGGGTTAGACCTGAGTTACAATGACAGAGTTGTACAGGGGAGTTTGTAAAACTTCTGTATGCATGCTATTTGTTTCTAGCTTACAGAAGACTCTCTAAAAACTTCTAATGAGCATTATATTTTATGAAACTTATGAAGACTATCTTCTACATTAGTGAAGTTATTCTGTTCATTTATATTCTTTTTGGGTACATTTTTAATAGACCTCTGAATAATAACAACAGCTGTTTCTTTCTACCATTGGCACACATGCACTTTAGTGTATGTGGGAACCTTGGAGAATTAATGAGGACATACGATAGAGAAATGATTAGATATATTCTAATGGGGCTTAAAACAATTAATTATTCTCAAGAAACAAGAAATAATTAAAATTTGGAGCTTGTAAACTTCAAATGAAATAATGAATCTATTTTCACTCTCCCCCTCCACTCCCATTCTCTTATTGTTCTAGAAATCAAGGGAATGAACAATAATCTGCCAAGAAGAAGGATAAAAACTAAATACACTGCATTCATTGTTAATATGAAGAAGGAACATTGAAGGTAATAGTTGTTAACTGGATTTCCAAATTAACCTGTAGGAAATCTACATGGAAATCTTGTTTTCTGTGAAGAAGGAACAAGGAATACACATTTGGCCAAGGAGATAAGTTTGTCTGATTCCTACATACACAAAAACTTAGTTGTGGAAACTTAAATTAAGGTTGTTCAAGTGCATTTCCTAGCAATGAAATCACTAAATATAAAGGAAATTTCCAAAGAAAGCAACTTTGACATTCATCCATTCCCCAATCCCGTGTATAATCAGGACACAGAGGCATGTAGCATGCAGAGTGCCAAATGTTGTAACCAGAAAACAGGAAGGGGCAGGGTACGTCTGATAAGGAGCAGAAGTTCATCATGAAGACCCATTAGTCTATTTGACAAAGCACTGCCTACATTCCCCCCTTTCCCCTAGCACTCTGGTGAAAAATATAAATTTTGAACAAAAAGCCAAATAATCCCATGGAGCTTGGCATTCCCTCCTCCTGCCAAAAATCATCTTCAGTTATTTATTCCTGTGTCTAAAGCTTTGTGTGAAACTTAATTTTGTAAAATTTTGAATTTTTTTTCACACTACCTGACACTAGAATCTATGGGAAAAATTTAAAAAGCAATCATTTGCCATCTTTTAGAATTCTATAGTAGCTGTAAAGAAAACTAAACATTTGTCCACCTTTGAGAATAATTTCTGTGACTTCTACATTTAATTAAAGAACTTGCTACATTAAGTCACAAGTTAGAGGCAAAAATGTGGAAGTTAAATCCTTTTGAAAAAAAAAATAGAAAGGAGCATAAACTCCGGAAAGCAAGGCCAGATTATCATAGGGGCTTTAGGGGCTTACGCCCTGGGCTCCAGCCAGAAAAGGGGCCCTAGGCTCAAGCCCCTAAAATCCCTTCAATAATTCACCTCTGCCCAGCTCAACCCCGGCAGGGCAGGAGCATTGAGAGTGCTCCTGTCTTGCAGGTGCTGGGAGGGGGAGAGGGGGCAGGGCCTTGGAGCCAGAGGCCAGGCTCTGCGCTCCGCCCCACACCTGGGCTGGCTGACCTGCATTTGCGGGTGGAGCAAGGGGGTGACAGCCCCTGATCCCTCTGCCTGGGGGCAGGGACAGCTGGCTCGCACCGCCGCTCCGGTGCCTCTGCATTGGAGCAGGGCCCTGTGCCACGGGCCAGCTGCCCCCCCAGTCTGTCACACCACCAACTGGCCTGAGTGGGGCCAGTGTGGGAGCACCCTGTGGCCCCAAGGCCCTCCCAACATTGGGGGCACCTGCGGTTGATAGGTACCAATTGGGGGCCCCACAGTCAAGGTAGTAGGTGGGGGGGCCGTAGTTGGGGGAGGCAAAGAAGAGGGGCCTGCATTCAGGGGCAGCCTGGGGCCCCTGAGCTGGTTAATCCAGCCCTGCTGGCAAGTGAAGTACACAAATATAATTAGAAAGGCCAAAAAAAAAAAAGAGAATTTGAAGAATAATTAGTCAAAGACTCAAAACCAATTTAAAAATATATATATATCAGAAGCAGGAAGCCTGCTAAACCACGAGTGGGACCCTCTAGATGATCAAAATGTTAAAGGAGCACCTGAGGAAGATAAGCTACTGCTGAGGAATTAAATGAATTATTTGCATTAGTCTTCATGGATGATGTGAGGGACAGTCCCAAACTCGAACTATTCTTTTGTGGTGACAAATTTGAGGAACTGTTTCAGATTGAGGTATCAGAGTAGGTTTTGGAATAGATCAATACATTAAACAGTAATAAGTCACCAGGACCAAATGGTATTCACCAAAAATACTGAAAGAACTCAGAAGTGAAATTGCAGAACTACTAACTGTATTATGTAATCTATCTTGTAAATCAGCTTCAGAACCAGATGTCTGGAGTATAGGTAATGTAACACCATTTTTTAAAAAAAAGGCTCCAGAGATGATCCTGGCAATTACAGTCCAGTAAGCCTAACTTTAGTAAAGAAGTTGAAACTATAGTAAAGAACAGAATTATTAGATATAGTGACAAACATAATTTCTTAGGGAAGAGTCAACATGATTTATGTAAAGGGACATCATACCTTATCAGTCCACCAGAATTCTTTAAGGGGATCAACAAGCTTGTGTCCAAGGATGACCAGTGCATATAGTGTACTTATTTTTTCAGAAAGTCTTCAACAAGGTCCTCAGCAAAGACTCTTAAAGTAAGCCGGCATGGGTTAAGAGGGAAGGTCCTCTCCTAGATCAATAACTGGTTAGAAGATAAGAAAGAAAGTGTAGGAATAAATGGTCAGTTTTCAGAATAAAGACAGATAAATAATGGTGTCCCACATTATTTGGGGTCTGATCTAGGACTAGTACAGTTCAACATATTCATACATGATCTGGAAAAAGAGATAAACAACGAGGTGCCAAAATGTGCAGATGATACAAAACTACTCAAAATAGTTAAGTCCAAAGTAGACTGTGAAAGACACAAGAGCTAGGGGTTACCAAATAAATTAATAGCTTGAATTTTTAAAAAGAAACAAAAGGAAAAGGAACTATTTCTTCACACAATGTAGAATCAACCTGTGGAAACTCCTTGCTAGAAGATGTTCTGAAGGCCAAAACTACAACAGGGTTTAAAAAAACAAAACAAAACAAAAACACAACAAGATAATTTCATGGAGGATTGATCCATCAATGACTTTTTGGCAGGTGGACAGGATTTGCTGTTTGCCAGAAGCTAGGAATGGGAAATGGGATGGATCATTTGATGATTACCTGTGCTGTTCATTCCCTCTTAAGCACCTGGCATTGGCCACTGCCAGAAGACAGGATACTGGATAGACAGACCGTTGGTCTCCCCCAGAATGTCCATTCTTATGTTCTCATCTACTGTCTTTATGGCCCTAACTCAGTATAACATAAGCACATACACAGGTTCATCCTTATTCAGCAAAATGTTTAAGACAATTTAGCAAACTGTTTAAGCACATGCCTAACTTTAAGCACCTAAGAAGTCACAAATAGACACATTCCTTAAGTCAGGTACATGCTTAAATATCTTGCTGAACTGAAATTCATTGTAACCTAAGCATGGGATTATTTTTGATCACATGCTTTTAAGTTCCTTGCTGAATCAACACTTAAATTGCAAAGTCAGGACCTTTATGTTCCACCTTCTCCTTACAAAAGAAGCAGCAGGAATTGAATATAATCATGTTTCTGCTAAAATATTTGGTAGTTGAGGTAAAGGTCAGCAGTTTAATAAGCAGACAACGCCTTTGACTAACAGATCTCAAGTAGCATAGCAACTGTGTAGTCTCTTAGGGTATGTTTGCACTGGAATAAAAAACCTGCAGCACCAAGTTTCAGAGACAGAGTCAGCTGACTTGAGCTTGCAGGCTTGGACTGCCAGTCTAAAAATACCAGTGTAGCTGTTCAGTTCAGGCAACTGTAGAATTGGTGCTCATAGGAAAAACAAACACATCAAGAATTGTAGCTGTAATAAATATCACAATAAAAAATACTGTCTTGTCTGCAAGCACTGTGTGGCTTAATTTCACAACTATTCATAGAGCTAGGCCTTTTGATTTACATGTCCCAGGAAATACAAAGGCAAGAAATAAAGATGTGTTGTGACTAGAGCTCAGGAGTGTTCCCTGAAGGTAGACAGAACATTGCCATAGCTACACAACTACTTGAAAAGACAAAGGACAACCTCTTGAGGTAGAGAATTTCTCCAAATTTTTCCCTCTGCCACAGCAGGTCTTAAGAAATTAAGCATGTTGAAGAATACTGGCCCATGAAGCTGTTGATTTACATCAGTTGAGAATCACCCCATTAAACAACATGCTAGCAGTAGTTAGAAAAAAAAGCAAAGGATAGTTGTTAGTTAAGTGAAAAAAAAAAGCAAAGGATAGTTATTAGTTAAGTGGGATAAGAGGCCACATTTCAAGAAATTCTTCATGTGTGAGTTAATGCATTTTTTTGTTAGTGGTTGCAGAATGGAAAGCTGATGATCTGACATTACAGATATGATTTTCTCTTTTAATGAGAGCCTACAATTAAGTTGCCAAGAATGTTGACCTGTTTTTCAAAAGGTCTGTGTATTCTTTGCAACCAGTGGATTCCGGAACAAGCTCTGCTTTCAGTAATATCCTTTTAACCCAGCAGCTTAATGAAAACCAAACCTGAGCCTGTGTATCTGTCTGTCTACAAGTTTGCCTCTTTTGAAAGGAAAGGACATATTTCTGTCCCTACTGCATAGGTCAGACTTCCACTTGTTTATAAACCAATAATAATTAATAAAGTGAATCACCATAAGGAATTGGGAAATAAAAAAGGTGAGGGTAAATTTCACCAACTAAAACTTGTCCATGGACCCTCTAGGTCCCAAAATACTTTTGAGGTTTGCAATACTTCAAATTCCATGCACTGACATATACCTAATATTAACTTTCCTTTCTCCTTATATATTCAGGTTTTCTTTTTTCTGTTTTGGGCCTGGGAGGTTGTGGGCAGGCAGGTCGTTTAACTTTGCAATAGACCTTTCTCTTCAGAGGTCATCCTACATTTTATATACAGTCCCTCAGCATATTAAAATAAGCACTAAGTATATTGCTAACTTACGCATCTTTGACCACTGATGGGTGGTGCGTCCCGATTATACTCAGTTGCCTTTGATTGGTATATCCAGGAATGACAAATTAAAATGATCATACATTTTCATTTTGAAATCTTTGAGAAGTCTGAAACACAGTTGAAATGAAAGTTATGCCTCTATGGTGAGTGGTTGCATGTTCTGGGTATAAAAGAGAGGAACTCTTGACTTTTCATATGATCATTTTATAACACGGTTATAGCAGAAACACTCTATTGCTTTTGTGGTGGCCAAAACTATGGAATCATTCTTCATTTTGTAGGGCTTGCTTTCAGCTTCTCTCTGAAACCAAATTATAATACTATCCTCCTTGAGATAAAAAATAAAATAAAATCATTACTGAATAATTATGCCAACTGTTGCAGGAAATAAGCAATTAAAACTTGCATATAGAAAAATCAATGATGCCAGTCAATGTCCTAGAACATTTAATATTTAAAAGATAAGTGTGTAGACATATGATATTAATATGTGGCCTCCAAAACCATACTTTTTAATGGAACAGTAAGATAAGGAGGCTATTTGTATTAGTAGCCCATAAAACAAGACAATAATAAAATAATAATAAAAGATATCAGTATTATAGGCAGATAATACAAGGGAATCATTGAAAATCCCTGAGAACAGCAGTTCTGAACTGCTGTGGTGCAGCACAGCTACTGAGTGTGTTGTCTGTAGTAAGCCTGTTGTGGAAAACCCCAGCCCACCCCCCACTGTAGAAAGAAACCCTCACATCAGCAACAATTTTTGCCATTTTAAGAGCGGCTGCCACCATTGCCCCTTAAGATCTGTTCATTGCAGTGCAGCTGCCGAAACTGGCTGGAGCGGCTGCTTTTTGCAGCAATGGGGGCTGCTTTAATATCAGAGGCCACTGAAAGTGCTAGTGGCTGGGAAAACCTTGGTGACAGGGGGAGCGTCCCTGTGCCATGCATAGTTGCGAGTCCTCTCAACCATGTTGTGACACTGAAGGGGCTGAGAACCCCTACCTTTGTAAGTGACAATGTAAAATTTTAGTGAAAAGTAATATTATGGTGTCAGATGAAATATAATACAATCATGGCCATGCACTAGTATTTTCCTAAGTCAAATTTTAAAATGGATGGAGAGAGAAAACAGAAACCTAAAGCACAAAACGATAGACTGGTATGCTTTTATTCCTTCTGAAAAAGCTAAGCAATAATTATTGTATTTAATTAAAATGTTCTCGCTTATCACTTGGGTTTGTGGGCTTTTTTTTGTTATTCATTTTTATTTTGGATTTTCTTAGGGGGATGACTGTGTTTACACATTTAAGAATGATCAAAAATAAAAAAATAGAAAGAGTCAAACTGGGTCATGAATGATTTTGAAGTTACTCCCAGGCTTAAGTTCCTTGCTAAAACAGGGCTTCTGTTGTGATTCTTGTTTCTTAGTATATGTTATCTTTCTCCCATTGTTTTCATCAACAATATCAGCTTCCCATAGCTTTCTCCTTCTTTTCCTTTTCTTATATTCTACTATCTCTTCCTGTTTTTTTTCCATCACTGTTTATCAGATTCTACTCTCTGATCATTTAAACCCTTCCTGGATATCCACTTCACCCACGAGAACCAAGAAATGATAACCCACATCAATAGAACACTATCACCACACCCAACTGTATGGATCAGGGATGTCCAACTTTTTTGGGTGAGGGGCCACATTTTAATTCTTTTCTCACTCGGAGGCCGATGAGTAAATTTTGGATAGATAAGGGAGTGGAGAGCATGGGGAACATATGCAGGGCAGGGATAGCAAGGCAGAGCATGGAGCACAGGCACAGGGCACTGTAGGAATGGTAGAAAGAACAGGAATGGAGTGGTAGGGGAGCCTGGCAAGGCAGGAGAAGTATAGCGGGAAGGGGTGTGGTGTCAAGGGTGGAGAGGGGGGCAGAGGAGCAGTGTGGCTGGGTGGTGGGACCCACGGCTTCCTCTCCCCTCAACCACACCGGTTCCCAATCCTTCCAACCCTGCACTGGATCAGCTCCCTGAACCCTTCTCCCTGCACTGGCTTCCCAGCCCTGGGCCGCACCCTTCCCTGATCCTAGGCTCACACATCATCCCACCCCCCCAGATACTTTCCCAGTCCCGTGCCACCCTCATCCCATCCCCGCGCTGCCCTCCCTCCTCAGCCCTGATCCCAGCCCCCACCACCATTCCCCCAGATGCTTTCCCAGTCCCATTCCACCCTCATGCCACCTCCGTCCCATCCCCATGCTGCCCCTCCCCCCGCCTTCCTCAGCCCTTCACCACCCCCCAGACCCTTTCCCAGCCACATGCCACCTCCCATTCTCATGCTGCCCCCCCGCCTTCCTCAGCCCCGCACCACCCACCCCCGGACCTTTTCCCAGCCCTCTGACATCCTCATGCCACCCCCACCCCATCCCTGCGGCATCCCCCCTCTTCCCTGCAGCACCCTGTAGTCCGATACTGGCGCCGCACCGCCCCCTCGAGCCAGATGCTGGCTTCATGCTGCACCCCCACCTCCCGGAATCCTTTCCCAGTGTTGTGCCACACCCAGCCCCATTCCGACCCCGCACCTCCCTCCCAGGCCGGAACCCAGCCCCATATGACCCCCGGAACTCCTGGCCGTCCCGATCCCCCCACGGCCTGTACATTTTTTTTAATCTAAAATTTTAAATTCTAAAAAAAAATCAAACTGTTAATAACAATTCATTTGGTGCTGGGGGAGGGGCTGGGAGCAGGCATTGGATAAGAGGTAGGTGGGTGCCTGCAGGCTGGGAGAGCTGGGTGCAGGCACTGGAGAGGAGATGGGTATATGTGAAGGGCTGGGAACAGGTGGGTGCCTCCAGGCTGGGAAGACTGGGTGTAGGCACTGGGCAGGAGAGAGGTGTCTGCAGGAGGTTGGGCAGGCTAGGAGCAGGCACTGACCGGGAGGTTGGCAGCTGCAGCCGGGCTCCTGATTGTCTACTGGACCAGGCTGCAGCCTATGCCACAGAGTGAATTCAGATAGTTAGGAAGAGCCACAGTGCAGAGGCTTGCCAGCCATGCCTCCCTTTTGCCAGCCGTCCTCTCCACTTTAGGATCTGTAGAGACTGTGTGAGGGTGCACAGGAGTCTAATTAAGCTGTCTTCTCTACTATGGGGAAGATTTTTCCCCCATGTACTCAGAAAATGAACCTTGCATTATTTAGTCAAGCAGCCGAAATTTTTTTTGTAACTGAACACCATGGATACAAAGTTATACACTTTTAGCCTAATCTGACTATGGAAACAAAATAATAAGTCATAAACATTTTTAATGTTCCTGGTATAGATATCTGAAACAAAATGATAATTCCTTGAGAAGTAATTGCATTAATATAGCTTTTGGGATTTTTTTTTATTGTTTCATTCAAAAAGAAATTTACAGAATATTAAAACTTTTCAGTAATTATGACGCAATAACACAGCTGAGGCACAAAACATTAATAACACTGTTTTGTCACATACACACAATATATATTGACAAATACACAAAACGGAAACAGAAAATACTCATATAGTATAAACAAGATAGTAATAGTTCTTGATGAAACTTCATCATGTAACTACCTTCATGATACTACTGTATATTTCAAGCTTGTGGTAATAGTTTACATCCATAGAGTTTTATTCAGTCTAGAGAGTAGCAAGATGTAATAGAAAACCAAGTTATGGGTTTGGATTTATTATTACAGATTTAATTACATTTAGTGAAAGCAGTATATACCTTTAAAAAAAATAAAAAGTAGGACAGGGGAGCTTTTTAGGTATTATCAATAATTTCTCCAGAATTTGATACAATTGAATAGACAGATCTATCTACCAACTGTATAATGACAAGCTGAATAAAGTAGATTTCTTTTCCAGTTATACTCTGTGAATGAAAGCAGTATTTGGCATGGGGAGCACATTTTTGCCTGTTTCTGTTCATAACGTGACAGCTACATTTTCATGTACAGACACTGTTGTTGAAATGCTAGTTGAGTACATTTGCTGTATTTCTAGAGAAGCAATAAAAGGATACTGAAATCAAGTGCCACCTCGCTCTCAAACACACACATTCCAATAGCCACTTGCATGCCATTTTTCCTTTCTTAATATATCATTCCAATTTAATTTATATCTCTGCAAATATTTTTGCAAAGAAAACCAGAAAAGTAATCTCTTAGCAGAACAAACATGACCTTCAAATGACAGTATGCTAGTTGTAACCTTTTAGCATCCATTGTAATTACAATCAATACTTCTGAGAATGTATCTTGAAAATGTGCTCTGTCTCAAAATGGAGATATAGGATAATGTATTAAATGATGTGGTAATTGCTATCATAATCATGCCATTACTCAAAAAAGCTGATCACTGCTCTTTTGCTGTATACTCAAATAAACTTTGTATTCAAACTGTGTGCACCATAGAGCCAAATTCTGCCTTCATTTACATTTGTGCAACTTCAGTGATTTAGTGCAATGGAATTACATTCATGTACCTGAGATCTGAGTCAAAGAACATGGATTAAATTTTCACCTTTCTGGTAAAGGTCTTAGATTCTTTTGCCTCCAAATACAGAAACCAGTTCCACACCAATACCTGATAAACACAACAAGTTGATAGAGTAAACCCTAATGGACCAGATTCTGATCTCATTTTACATGAGCATGACTCTGCAGTAACTCTCTTGGTACCTATATATAGCAATTCAACGTCCATGGCAGACCCAGGTCAGCTGACTTGGGCTCTCAGCACTCAGGTTGTGAGGCTGTAAAATTACTGTGTAGACGTTCGGGCTTGGACTGGAGCCTGGGTTTTGGGACCCCAAGAGCAAAGAGGGTCCCAGGCTACATCTACACTGGCAATTTAAGTCGACTTAAGGAGTCTTAAGTCGAATTAAATTAAGCCACTTCCACACTAGGCTTTCATTAAGCTGATTTAAGAAATTCCTTAAGTCGACTTAATGAAAGCTTAAGTCGACTTTATAACTACCACTCATTAGGTCGATTTAACCCTTAAGTTGATTCCTTAAATTGACTTAAGGATGGTGTGGACGTGGAGTAACCCTTAAGTTGACTTTATTAAGTCGACTTAAGGGTGGTTAGGTCGACTTAACAAAGTGGACTAAGTCGACTTAAAGCTAAGTCAACTTAGTCCACTTTGTTAAGTCAACTTTAATAAGGTCCACTTTAAGTCGACTTAACGTCAGCCTAACTTTTTCTAGTGTAGATATAGCCCCAGAGCCTGTGCTCCAGTCTGAGCCCAAACATCAACACAGAAATTTAACAGCCTTGCAGTCTGAGCCCCAGGATCCTGTTACAAGAAGATTACAGGACTCTGGCTACAACCTACAGCTCATGTCCTAAGGTCCGTTTGGTTCAGTTGGCGCAACACCGGGAAACAAGTTAAAAGATAAAAGCAAACTGCATTTATTAAAAAACAGACGGGGGAAAAAAAAAAAGAAAGTCATACCAACACTTATGTCCCTCTTGCAGATAGGAACCCCAGTTAAATGACTGCGGATGTAAAGCATAGGGAGCAATGACTTGTGGCAGCGAACATAGCAGTTGCCCCGATGACGAGGTTCCAATTTGAAAGGGGCTTAATTAGTATTTTTATACCTTCTGAGCTTACTAAGTGGGTAAAAGGCATGGTGTTTTCAGACTTATTTACAGCATTCCTTTGCCTCAGTCTTATCTTATTGTTTTACAAAGCTTGCAAATTTTGTCTGCTGCTTAGTGGGAGCAAGGTACATCCTTGTCAGTACCAGCTCTATTTTGCTTATCCACAGAATAACTTTTGGTCAGGGCTGATTAATGGTGTCTACCACCTACTAGAGTTTATCGTGTTACAAGGTCTTCCATTGGGTACTACAGAGGCCAAGGCAGCAGAATCAGGTCAGCCATGGTCATGCTGCTGGGTTTTTATTCCAGTGTAGATGTACTCTGTAGATGTGGTCTGATTCTGAATTTACACAGTTTTGTACCAGGTAACTCCATGGGCATTGTTGAAATCATTCTGGATCTATATCACTACACATATTAGACAGACTCTGAGATGAATTCAAGACTTATTTTCACATCCCATTGCAATATTTTGAAGCAATTGGTGTTACACGGGGTAGAAGAGGCAAAGTTTGGACTCTTGCATTCAATTTGCCTTCCCATTGCAGAGCAGTAACAAGGCTTCAGTTTATTCCTCATGAACACACTGATGGATTTATATACAATAAAAAGAGTGGTCTTTCTTTGAACTATATTTACAGCTACAAAATCTGAACCAGTCCGTGTCCATCTTTGTTAACAAAAATAATACAAAAAAGTCATCCTTTCCCTATTCTGCCGTGCTGAATGACATTAGTTTATGTCAGCTTCATTTGAGTGCCTCAGTGATACACTAAATCAGAGCATTCAGTGATATTAGCATCAAGAGTTTCTTTGTCAGTCACTGTCATCTAAGCTACTGAGATGAGTCCAAACAGAAGAGAGCAAAGGATGCCATGCAGGAGTTTAACAGGTGAATGATAGTAAATTTTCTGTCTTGGAGGGTCTTGTTCACAAAACAGAAAGTTCATGGAAGTTCAAATCATCAAAGAACTGGTAGCAAGTATTTGTGACTTACAGTTCTAAGGACAGAGAAAACCTATCAAATCATTATCTTCTGGCAAGTATCTCACTGTGAAAGTGAAACCAAGATTAAACTAAAAGATGAATAGGCTGAAGAAGTTAGATGATATTTCAAAGACAAGAACACACAAAGATATGGTTTACTGGAGTGATAGTCACTGTAATTCAGCTCTATGTGATCTTGATCTAATCAGAAAGGTCAGTGAGCAGATTTCGCAATTCATCATGCACCTGCTGACAGTGATGTGTGTGTTTTTTTTAAAGAAACCTGATGAAATAATATAAAAAAGACATAATAAGCCAACCCCATTTCTTGATGTTGTGTTCATTTTTTTGGTATATTCATGTGTTGCATTTTCCATAAAATACATTTTATCTAATGTTATTTTATTAATTGATTGATTTTACATTTTTTAAAAATCAGTCTATCCCAATCTGTAGGTACATTTATTATTTTTATTGTGGTGATCCCTAGGATTTCCAGACAACGTCTAGGACCTTTTTGTACAGCTAGGCACTTATAAACACAGAACAAAGAGACAGTCCCTTTCTCAGAGTTCCTAGCTAAATAAATGAGTACATCTAAAAGCACAAATCAAGAAATAAGACAAAACAAGCAGCCTAAATAGGATCATGGAACAGAGATAGCAGACTCTCACTTAAACAACAACAAAACAATGTTAAATGCCCCATCTTTCTCAGAAGAACTTTCCTCAAAATCCTTCTCAAAATCTTGGAAGTAGCAAGAGGTATAGCTACCTTCTCTGGGACTGCACTTTGATACAGTGGCATTGTGTTTTCCAATGATCCTGAGAGCTATGCCAGTGAGAGTTTTAATTCCTGAGAGGTTGGAGATCAGATGAAAACCTGCCCATTGGTCCTCCAGAATAGGAGTTGTGTGATAGTTTGTTGGCCTCTTAAAAAAGAAAGAGAGAAAAGAAATACAACAATGCAGCCATTCTGTGAAGTATTCCGATCGCTTACTATGTTCAGTTATTGTAGTTCAATTTCTTGTACTGCATTGGGGAATATCACCATTCTATATATCCTCAGCAGATATAACAGGCCAAAGTACAGTACAAAAGATGATATCGCTGACATTAGACTTTTTTCAAATGCTACTTGTTGTGAAGCAAACTCTTGAGGAAACAATCCCATTGACTTGGCATTCATTATAAGGAGAAATGTTCCAAAAATATAACTACAGCAACTGAACTGTTCAAACGTTTCCTATTGCGGATTTTCAGCCAACGCATCACTAATAGAAAAATGAGGGGGACCAATCTCCCCTGAATATCTTCCTATAACTGTAAAGAATGTGGTAGTTGCATGATCATAAGAGATGTGGAAAGAGGAGGTAATAGAACCTCTTAATTAGAAACTATCAATGTAGATCTTGCAGTTCTGGAAAAAGCCATAATTAGTCTCTAGTTGGTATAATTGGACACAGCATATAAATCAAAAGTATATACCTTTACATAGAATTAGGGTGGATGAATAAATAATGCTTTGGGTAAACATCAATCATCATTTTAATGCAAAACTTAAGTAACTATCTAAAAACACTTTTCTGATCCCTGTGGAGTCCCAGCTTCCATTTTCCCCCTTCCACAGTCCATGAAACATCTTTGAAAATCAAAGTTCAAGAAGATCCTGATTGGCTTCATTCTGCAAATCTGACAGTTCTGTTTTAATGTCAAATATCTGGCATTTCATCTCATTTTTTTCATTTTTGTAAATGTGAGTGGTTTTTTTTCCAGCAGTAATATTTCTTCTAGCCAGAAATGATGATTTAAAGATCAGGTCCGAACTAAGCAAATATATAATTTATATTAGAAAGGAGCTTTGCCACCTCGGTTTTTTCCAACTTTACTTATTGATGAATAGATATTTCCAGTCTCTCTAAGGAGGTATCTCATGTTGGGGACTGCTTGGTACTGAGTGTGGGAGTTGAAATCCATTGCTACTATTTCTGCTGGGGTTTAAAAGTTTATTGATGCTTGCATTACAAAAAGAGGATTTTTCTTCTTTTTCATGAAAGAATATGATAAACCTATAGTTACTTTGCATAGGGCTGAATTCTGCTTATTTGTAGAAAAAACAATCAATAGTGATACATTTGCTATAAATCATGGCAGAATTTGGCCCATAATGTTTTATTAGCTATATATGAAAGAATAAAACGATGAAGGAACTATTGTGAGAACAGTTTAATTAATGATTAGTCCAGATTGACACAATGCACCCTGAAGTCTATGAATAATCTCTTTTGAAAGCCAAATGTCCATGAATTAAGGAATCTATGAGTATCCAGTTACAGCCAATAAAGTCTACTATGTTTAATCAAGAGATATCAGGGATGTTGGCTATCTTTTTATTACCTTTTGTGTTGCTCCATTACACCTACTGGGGGAGAAAAAGCTGTTTCAGTGCAAAAGTTTGATACTTTTAGGAACATTTGATGAATAACAGTCCTGTGAGAAGGTAGCTTAAAAAGCTCTGTATAGGAAACTAGTGGAAAGTACAGCAGAATCCAAGGGTATGTCAACACTACAAAAGCTAAGTCGGTTTTGTAAAGTCGACTTAAAGACTTAGAGAGTCTCCACTAGATTCTTAAGTCTACTGGCTAGGTCCACGGAGAGCCGGAACTCCGAAGGGAGCCATGGCTTCTGGGGAAAAGGGGAGCTCTGACTTCCCGGCAAGCAAGGAGCTGCAGCTCTCCCGGGGACAAGGGAGCCCTGGTTGGGGCCCTAGAGTCCTGGCTGGGGCAGTGGGGGATTCCCTCGCCACTGGAGCCCTGGCTGGGGAGTCCCACGCAGGTCCCTTCTCCCCGCTGCATGTCCCAGCAAGTGGGGAGCTGGGGCTCCCATCTTACCAGCAAGCTGCGGGTTCCGGGAAGAAGATAGTGTGGCTCCCGTTTTGCCAGGACCTGCAGGGGTCCCAAGGGGAAGGGATCGTGGCTCTCTTCTTGCCGGGACCCGCATGGTCCAGGGACAAGGGATCCTCAGCTCCCTCATCCCCAGCCCTAGGTCGACTTAGGGAATTAAGTCAACGTAGGGCATCCACACTGGTTTTAGGTCGACTTAACAAATCAACTTAGCCGGTAAGTCGACCTAACCACCAGTAGTTATTAAGTCGATTTAAGGACACCCTTAAGTTGACTTAATGAAAGCCTAATAATTTGATCAGTCATATCACAACATTATTCTCATGTCATAATACTGTTCTTAGTGGAATTAGACTCAAAATTCCCTGGAAAGCCTCATTTAAACACAAATGAAATTTAAACGTTGGTGCTTTCCTTCTGAGTTCAGTTAAAAAGCCCAATAACATGAACTGAGTTATGAAGAGAAAACAGCTTAAAAGAGTAAAAACATTGATGGGGGGAAAGCCTTTTAATATTCAATTTTTCATAGTTTTTAGTCTGCTTAGTACACATAAAGTGAAATACACTATATATTTGTTTTTTAAGCTTTGGGATAATCAAAAAGAGAAAAAAGCAGTTTGTAAACACAGTAGAAGAAGCCATTTTGAGAAATGGGATCCCTTACTACACTGATAGAGAAGATACTGGATTTTGTACCAGATCAATGTCCTTAAAGAATATGAAATCTCTCAGCTGATCTAATTCTTTAGCATATTATATCAGCTCCATTAATGATCTTACACTTTGTTGAACATCATGTTGTTGCATTAATCTTGCTGAAGAAGGATTTTAGTAAACAAAATTTTCTCAGTGAAAGTTTTCTAATATCAATTAAAGTGGCAAGAATTTTAAAACCAGTCATTCATGTAAGGGAAAGGGTCAAAGGGTGAAACATGTCATTCTAATGAAAATTTCCAGGAGTCTCAGTTCATAAAAATAGTAAAAAAAAAAATTCCATAAAAAACCAAATATGAGCTTTTTACCATATTTTGGGTAACATCCAGTAATGAAAGTGACACTGATCTGGATTTGGCATTGGTTGAACAATATAAAACTTGATTTTCTTTCCGCCAATGCTTGTGGATTTAATTCCTATTTTCAATCCATGACCAGATAAAAGCAAAGACACAATATCTTCCCTGCAGAATGCAAACCTATCCCCAACATGTAATTTCCATTGACCAAATCATAGACATTTAAAGGTTACTTTGTGCTGTTGAGCCTGCATAAAACATGTAACAGGACACTAGTTATCAAGTATAGCTTAAGTCTTAAGTTTTAATGGGTTCAGTAGGCATAACACCGGGAGACAAGGTAAAAGATAAAAGCAAAACAGTTTTATTAAGATACAGACAAAAAAGCAAAGAAATAGGAAAGCAGGACTGCTTACGCCCCTTTAACAGACAGGTAGCCCAGTTAAATGACTGCAGGTGCAGTGCATGGGGAACGATGACTCATGGTGGTGAACACAGCAGTTGTCCTGATGATGAGGTTCCAAATTGGGGGGGCGGTTAGCCCCGGCTTTTATACACTTGCTTGCTAGGTGGTAAATGGCATGCACACTTGGTTATTTTCCACACTTATTCACAACATTCCCCCCCCATCTTATCTTGTTATTTTACAGAGCTTGCAAGTTTTGTCTGCTATTTGGTGGGAGCAAGGTATGTCCTTGGTCAGTACCAGCTCTGTTTTGCTTATACACAAGGTTAACTTTTGGTCAGGGCTGATTAATGGTGACGCCACCTACTAGCAGGTTATTGTGTCACAAAGCTGGAGCTGTTTATATGAGGGCGTGCCACTTTTAAAATTAACCGTTAAAACTAGGGCCTACAACTTTTGCCATTAAACCACTGCTCCATGAAATATTGATACCAAAGCAGACTGTTTCCCAACCAGTATGGTTCAGAGCCCACCACATCTGCCATTATCCTTTCCTATCTTGGACCAATGCCCCTAAAGAAGGGAAGCTGGTTAACTGCAATCTAATTACTTTCACAGTAAGGCAGGGACGTTACTGCCTCCCAAAATATTTGGGGCACACAGAGCCTTGGCCCCCTGCAGCACCCACCCCTGCCAACATCCCAGGGTCTAATGCAGCCCCCGGGCCTGATCTGGCCACTCCATCAGGGCTCCGGAGCCGGACCATGGGCCAAGCAGGGCTGCATCGCCAGTCTAGGCACCTAGCCGAGCCAGGTTCTGGGCTACACTGTCACGCTGACCCCGGGCTGGGCCAGGTCCAAGCCGCAACCTGCTGCCAGGCTGAGCCCTGGGCCACACCACCCCACCGGGATGAGCCCCAGGCTGCACCACCCCACCAGGCTGAGCCCGAGCTGTGCTGTGCTGCCAAGCCAGGCCAAGCCCATGCTACGCTGCTGGATCGGGCAAAGCCCTGGGCTGGGTCCTGAGCCATGCCACCCAGCCAGGCTGAGGCGGGGTCCCGAGCCGTGCCACCCAGCCAGGCCAGGGCTGGGTCCCAAGCTGCGGGTCCCCGAGCCCCGGTGCCTGCTGCCTGCACCCCCACTCCTGCCCAATTCCCGAGGCTTCCCAGCAGCAGCATTTACTTGCTCTGGAGTGGGGAGTGGAGCCTCTAGAGACGGCGGCTGGCGGATCCCAGCTGTTTCCATTTCCCACCCTGCTCCTCCTAGAGTACATCATGCCTGGGAGTGAAGCAGAGCAAGAAATTTAAAATAACCCTGGCTGCTCGGCGGGACTCAGGGCACTGCTGTGCACATTCGGGGCATGTGCCCCCTGCGCCCTATAGCAGTGACGCCACTGCATTACGGCCTACTCAGGGCCTCAACAATAACAAACTCCCAAAGGTTTGTTCCCATTTTATTCCACCCCTCCCACCTCGGGGCGAGTGGACCAGCAGATGCACTTTACAACTCCCACAAATCACTTGCTTAAAACCAACAGCTCACATGAAGAAACCCAACCCAACCACAGCAATATTAATGTTCACATCAATCACTTTAACCTGCAGTCTCAAAATAAGCGGGTTGCATGAGTCCGGTAAAATCATCACATGTAAGTGGTGCTTATTAACTGGCATCTCAGGAGGCCAAACAAATAGGGCCACGCCGAAGCAGGGCTGGATTTTCAAAGCCCCACACTTGGACATGGCCTAACAGATGTGAGCCTGTATGGTTGGCACACTTCTTTACATCCAGCAAGACATGCAAAATAACTTGCCCAAACAATTTGGTGGTGTTTGCCATGGTCCAGCACTACAGTGTGGTATTATTCAGCAGAGCAGGGTGCAAATTGCCATGATTTTACAGGGCTGATTGGCAGGACAGGCAAGGCTTCCAGTGATTTGGTTTAGACCCCACTGGTAGGAAGGTCAAGCAAATGGTGCCTCATGAGAGATGGTATGGCTGAGATTGTCCAGTCCCCACCACCTGCATCAGTCTACTCCATAGGAGTACCCCGTACACACCAAGCATAGCTACTTTCGACTTAGTTTGCCCCTATTAAAACAAACAAAATTATTAATTTCATTAACACTGACCCAATAGGTGTCCCCGGGTCCCTTGGGAGATGACCTCCTCTGACTGAAGGCACCACCCAGGGTACGGTCTCCAAACCTGGTCACCCTCTTCAGTTGCTCTCTCTATGGACTCAAGCCTTTGGGATTCCCAGGTGATCTCCAGCATCTCGGTTTCTTTCAGGCTCCGCGTGATCCACTCACAGATCAATTGGGGCACTCAATCACCAGGGTGCACCTGCCCTGGCTTTATTCCAAAATTAAACAGCAGTACCTGCACTTCTCTCCGTTAGTTAGTGTACACCACCCCTGCCTGTACGTACACTCCCACATGTAATGCTAGCCCAGAACTGGGGGCTACCCTCCCATAACATCCCGTAGGTAGCTATAAAGTGTTCCAGTGGGATCAATTTTTGTGCGCTGGGATTAGTGATATTCAGGGTGATTGCATGCAAGTCCACCTCTGCTGACTCAGGCATTCTCCAATCAGGAGGCATATAGCAGGATGCATCAGCACGACTTGCAGCACATCAGGATATGGCTGTTCTGGGTTCTCCACAGCACTTGGCTGTTCAGTTACTGGCTGCATGCTCACTCCACGGTGCTGTTGTTTTATTGGCATTTACCAGGCCGTAACACTGGTAAAACTTTAACTGAAAGGCAGCTGTTGTTAATATTCCATACCGCCCACTAAGCATACAGTTCAGTGATAGGAGCCACAGTTGCTGTCTCAGCAGCCAGTTGTAGCAGTCTAATGCACCTGCCCTCTGGGGGTAACAGGGGATATGGAACACCCAATGAATGCCCAAACCCATTGCCTAGTCCTGCATGGTGTTGCCGGCAAAGTGGGGGGGGGGCATTATTCAAATGTAGCTGAAAGGAAACACCATGGTAAAATAATGAATTCTGTAAATCCAGCAGTCTCTGGTTGGCATGGGAGGTTAGCCAAATGTCCCCATGGCACTTGCCCAGTGAGGGGAGCTGGCCTGTATCCAAAAGATATTTTTATAGTCGGGTAAATTTTACAAACAGCTTTAGCCATTTTCAGGGCAACATAAAAGATGAAAATATCAAAATGCCCTGAGCTTGTGCCCAGTAGCGTGCCCCCTCTTGACCCAAATGTCAAATGGATGTGCACACCCAGGAGGCTAAGAGGGAGAAGCCCTCCTCCTCCTCCTCAGCAGGTGCCGCTGTGCACTTGGCAATGTGGGCCAATTGGTCTACTGCCGAATTCCAGTGGTGCTCCTGGGTGCAATTTTGGTGGGCATCTAAATGGAATACATTAATTGGTAAGCTTTGTGCAGCAGAATAAAAATTCTATCAAGTTGGGGTGTCCCATATCGGCTTGCCATTGATGGTCCAATCCTGGGCCTTCTAGCACCCCATCCCGGTGGCCAGTCCCTGAGTTACTGGTAAAAAAAAAAATAAGTATTAGTTTCAGGGGAGTCGCTAACATTAGGCTCACAGGGCATGAGCCCCATCTGTCCCCATCCAGTGCCCCAAAATTAAAATCTTAGCAGCAGCACAGGCACACAAAGCCTGCCAGCCAAAGTAGTAATAAATAAAAAAAAAAAACCTACCAGCGCCTCCTCTTCCCCCACAGCACACAGTCAAACACAGCTGCACACTTGCAGAGCAGGGGGAGCCTGAAAAATTTGTGTCCAGGGTCTTAAAATTCCTTCAATCTGCCTCTGAATATAAGGGTGCTAGGTGTTACTCAGGCAGTCAAACAGGATGCCCCAGCAAAAAAAAAGAAAAAAAGAAAAAGAAAAAGAGAAAGAGAAAAAGGTCTTGGGGGTCACGGGGAGGCTCTGGAGGAGTCACGGGGAGGCTCTGGAGCAGCCACTCTGTCATCCCCCTGACTCAATGGAGCAGGCCCCCAGACTCATTACCTTCTCTGGGACCAGCTGCTCTGCGTCAGCTCCCTGGTCCCACCAGCGGAGCTGCCAGGATTTCATGCTCTCACTCAGCTCTGCTTGTATTGCATACGGAGCCCTTGGAGCTCTGTGCCACCTGGCTTCAGACTGATGTGGCGGGGCAGCCTGGTAGTCAGCTCTCAACATCACTCCCCTTTCCGTCTTTCCTCTTAAAGTATGAAAACATCCGGTTTGTGACACTGAACCTGCTTGCTGCGCCACATATTACAAGACACTAGCTACCAACTATAGCTCAGGGCCTCAGGTTCGATGGGTTCAGTAGGCACAACACCGGAAGACAAGGTAAAATGTAAAAACAAAACAGTTTTATTAAGATACAGACAAGAAAGGAAAGAAATAGGAAAGCAACAATGCTTATGCCCCTTCAGCAGATGCATGGGGAGCAATGACTTGTGGTGGCAAACACAGCAACAACGAGGTTCCAAATTGGGGGGGGTTAGCAACATCTTTCATACACTTGCTTGCTAAGTGGGTAAATGGCACACACATCCGGTTATTTTCCACACTCATTTACAACTTTTCTTTGTCCCTGGTCTTATCTTGTTATTTTACAGAACTTGCAAGTTATCTTTGCTACCTGGTGAGAGCAAGGTATGTCCTTGGTCAGTATCAACTCTGTTTTGCTTATACATCGGGGTAACTTTTGGTCAGGGCTGATTAATGGTGACACCACCTACTAGCAGGTTATTGCATCACAAATTCTTCCATTGGGCTCTACAACACAGTGAGTAAGTATACAAAGTATATGTGCTTAAAGTTGACAATATACAAAAGCATTTCTTGAAGATAAGTGGAGTTCCCTACACCCTGCTTTGAACAGAATCTTCACACATTAAGACCAATTGTGGAATCTACTTAAGTACTTACACCAGAAGTCCCACTGAAGTAAATGGCTCTACTCAAGTTAATAAATGCTTATAAAGATCATTAGGATTCTACAATCAATCCCATTGTGTGCGTCTACACTTACAAATTATGTCGATTTAAGCTTTCTTAAATTGACTTAATTTAATCTGCATCTACGCTACATTTCCCTTACACTACATTTTCCTGCACTACATTTCCTGCGTCTACACTTACAAATTAAGTCTTAAGGAAAATTAAAGTCTTTTAAAGACTTTAAGACAAACTAAGACTTAAAGAAAATTAAAGTCGACTTTATAAAACCTAGTATAAAGTCAACTTTATTGGCTAAGTCGACTTTATTAAGTCGACTTAGCCAGTGTAGATGCAGATTAGCCCTAAATCGACTTTAAGTCAATTTAAAGGGCTCCAGGGTTCCCCCGCTGCCCACCCTGCCAGGGTGGCTGGCACAGGTAGAGCCTGGCGTACCCCCCCACAGGGCAGGACGGAGCCCTGCCCACCCTGCTCCTATGCCCTGCCACTGTCCCTGTCCTGCTCAGCCCCCATTGTACCCAGGTACAATGGGGCAAATGCTGAGCCCCCTGGCATTTAGCAAGGGGTACCCCCCCTGCCACCATGGACCAGTCCTAGGTCCACCTAGCCCCCAAAGGTCGACTTAGGCGTCCAGTGTGGACGCTCTAAAACGATTTGGCAGGTTCCCCTTTAAGTCGACTTAATTTTTGAGTGTAGACATGCTAAGTCAACTTATTTGGGCAAGTGTAGACATAGCCATTGTAATTAGTCCAACCCTCCCCTCCCCATCCTTTCCTGGGCATTGTGCTTTAGCTGCTACTTAATAACAGAGGCTATGTCTACACTAGAAAAGTTAAGTTGACTTTTGTTAACCTTATTAAAGTCGACTTAACAAGTGGCAACACTTTAAGCTGACTTACTCCACTTTGTTAAGGTGACCTAACTGCCCTTAGATCAACTTAACAAAGTGATCTTATGCATCCACACTGGGCTTATGTCGAACTAAGGAAGGGTTAGGTCAACCTAATGATTGGTAGTTATTAAGTCGACTTAAGCTTTCATTAAGTCAATTTAAGGATTTTCTTAAGTTGACAATGAAAGCCTAGTGTGGACGCAGCTTAATTTAAGTCGACTTAAGCCTCCTTAAGTCGACTTAAATTGCCAGTGTAGACATAGCCTTAAAGACAAACATAAAGCTCTGCCTATTTTCTCCCTTAGCTGTAGTTAGAGTTTCCTTACAGATACCTGCCCAGCCTATACTTTCTTTATTCTTCAAAAAGAGCAGCAAATCCTTACCTTCTGCAGGGTAAAGGTAGAAAGCTGAATCTGCTGTGATGAATCAGAAGCTTAAGGCAGGGATCTAACATCTGCCAACAAGGAAAGAGCACCTCCTTAATTCAATTATAGGCTCAAGGAAAAAATATAGCAATTAGATAACATTTTCAAAAGTGCCTAATGACTTATCAGCCTATATCCAAGTGAAAGTCAATTGAGGATACAAACATACTTAAACCCTTTTGAAATTTTACCCATTGTTTTAAATGTTATCAGATGAATCCCTGGGTGTGGACACCTTTCTCTGAGTCTCTATATAAAAGGATTTACTGATCCCATAAAACTGAAGAAGGAAGATTCTGGAGTTCTATTAACCCATGGAACAAAGGAAGCAACTTTTGAAAGAAATTTCAAAGCATCTGACAAAGTGAGATTTTTCTCCCACGAAAGCTCATGTGATAAATAAATTTGTTAGTCTTTAAAGTGCCACAGGACTCTGTTGTTTTTTTTTTTAAAGAAAGGAAGTGATCTTTAGAGTAACAGTTTGTGGTTTGAGGAACATTGAGGCTATCAGTTATCTAGGTTCTACAACTATAGTCTTGAAGAGTGGGTAGATCAAAGTTTGTCTCTTCTTTTAGCCAGAAAAAACGAGGGGATGTATAGCTCTAAGTCTAACAGGATTTGTAAGCCTCCCCCACCTTATACCCTTATAAAAAGCATTTCTTCACATCAGTCTAATGCTCATTTGAAGTCTGAATATTGGAGACTAACAATATATGACTAACAAACTGATTGACTTGAAAATCATTCTGGTGATCCTACAGTGGTAATTATTCAGTATAATTGTAATCAAAGTTCTCTCTTAAAATGACAGTTGATTTTTGTGTACAACTACATTTCATTTTCTTCAATATGGCTAGCATTTGGGCAAAGACTTAATACCTTACCATGAGTCCACCTTCTGTGAAGTCATCTTTTTATTTCCCCTTACAGAAAATATTGGAAAAAATGGAAATAAATTCAGGATTCTTCGGTTCAGAAGACTTAGTTGATGGGCTGCTCCAGCAGATTTAGGGGCTATTATTTATTAAGGCTTCATTTTTATATGTTTAGAATAAACTGATTTTATTCCTTTCATTATTAGAGAGTTGAAATCCAAACTGCACAAAAAGTTGAAATAGTGCTACCTGTTTCCTTCAAATATGTGTGTTTCCTTTTTGATGTCTTTTGTGGAAAAGAATGAAATATATATGTGTGTTTATACACACACACAAAGAAGATATTAATGGTGGTCTTATTAAAGAAGTATAATTTATATTTGAGGTGGTTATGTTTGACAAGTGCTGGATCTTGACCTTTGACGTACATTAGGACGAACATTTGACGAACATTAGGAAGGATTGAAACTTGATTTTTCTTGAGGTACAGCATACGGTATATGGGACCATAGACTGAAGATATGCCAATCATAAACACATTTGGTGGAAAGCATTGTAAGACTCATCCAGCACAATCTCAGTTTCATACCTTAAGATTCCTGATTCATTCCTCCTTTCTTGTTTTATCTCAGATGGCTCTAACTTTATTGGCCCAATCCATAGCTGACCCAGATCACAGGAGTGCATATGTGCCTAGAGCCAGCATTGCATGCATACGAACACACACACTTATGCTGAGCTCATCTTCCCCCATCTGCAAGATTTACAATATGTGCTTCTCAGCTGTGGCTGTGATCTTAATTTACAGTATATTACTCTGGATGTACAATGGCACAACTAAAAGCAGAATTCACAGTGGGTGCTTCCATTTTCCCATCTGTAAACAAGAACAATATATAGTTACTTCAGGCTCGTATTCTGAGCCACCATTAATTACTATTTGTAAAATATTTTAAATTCATCAAATGAAAGGAATTAAAACTGAGTAAAATATATTTTAAAAAAATAAAATAAACCTTGCATGAGAAATAAACCATAATTTCAGTACGGGAAAGAAGTCTTGGAATTATTGAGAATAAGGGAAAATGTCCATTCTGCTTTAAATGCATGATTACTGGTAATAGAAATAGACTCCTAGGTTGAAGCAGAAGCTTCGTTCATCAATTTATGGACTGATAATGTGTTTCTTGGAAAAATGATTGTACATCACTTTAAACTTTCAGCAGAAATTTGCCTTTTTATCATTTTGCTATGTCAAAACATTATGTTAACAAAAGCAAGACAAGAGCTCGTGTCATTTATGATGTAACAGTCTGAAATGTGTAAATGATGAAGTGTCAGTTTCTCTTTGAAAACAAGTAATGCTCTATTATTTTTAATTGCTACCAATTCACATAATGACTTTTGCAGCAGAAAACTGATGTATTTGACAAAATCCTTCTTTTCTTGTTTACATTTCTTTTTGTGATAGTTATGTAGGTGTATGCAAGGCAACTCAGGAGAGGAGGATCACATAGTGTTGAGGAGAGACTCCACGTCTATGCTTGCAAAAGATTCAAGTTCCTCTGAAAAGTGTGTTTTAACCATCTCCAAAGAAGAATAAGGTTTTTAGTTTCTTGGTTTGTTTTGGGTGATTTTTTCCTGGTTTTTTGTTTGTTTGTTTGTTTTTTAAGAGGGTGGGTAGGTAATGTTGACTTTGATTAACTGTGACAGAATCCCACAGAAATAGCATCCTAGAAGCACTCAAAGTGAAGTCAGTCAGGACACTAGTGGAGTCGTTCTCCCTTCAGACTCACTCTAACTAGACATTCAGCACCTCCTGAGTCTGCTTTCAGAGCATTCAGCATCTCTGTTCCTCCATGAGCTCCCCTAAGTGAGCCCACCTGGAAGGGATGCCTGGGGAGTTCTTGCCATAAACTACATCATGAAGTCAGAAGTGATTCACAGCCAGCATGGAGATCAGAAGGGTTTATTAGTCCTCAGGATCACAGTGTAGAACAGATGAATCAAGAAGTTCCAATGATGCCCATCTTAAGGAGCACTAGAGCCCCCATTCCTGGGTTCATAACTGAGGAGCACCAGAGCCCCCATTCCTGGGTTCTGCTCCCTGGGTTCCCCTACAGGGAACTGACTCTTCCAGCCAGCCATCTCCTAACATACCTTTCCACCTCCCCTTGCCTTTGTCCATTTTCCTGGGTAAGAAGGTCACTTTACCACTTCCCTTCTCTCCGACATCTTGCAAGGGGATGGGTTCCAGCCATTGTCTGTATGCAGATAGCGAAAGGCAGCCATCCTACCCTCTAGTGGTCACTCAAAGGATCACAAACACCTAACACTTAAACAATTGACTAATGCATGGGGAAACTGAGACACACACTGTGATGGACATGGGTTCAAATGTTTAAAGGTATTTTGACAATGATTTCAGTGAGTTCAGTGAAAGTTAGGCAACTAATCTGTTTAGGCACTTTTGAAAATCTAGCTAAGGACATATCTGTATTTCTAGGCACTTTGAAAATCTGTCCCATGGTGATCAGAACAATCCATTAGTTTACTAACTATAGTTAATAACTCCCTGGTATAATAAATAAGTTAGTTTTAAATGCAAAACATGTTTTGATAAACTTATATATATATTTTAAAGTATCCAGGACACTAAAGGTAGTTTTATATAACTATAAGAAAACAATTGAAAATGCTGGTTTTGTACATTTTCATTGAATTTCAATTTCCATTCAAATGCAGCTTGACACAAATCCTGATTAGAGAATTATCATCTTTTAAATAAGAAATACAAGTTACATTTTTGCAACATAATAAAAAAGGAAAAATTTGAAATGTATGCTAAGCTATAAAATGTATTAAATAAACATGCATAAATACAGCATGTCCTTCTGTTATCAAAAACCAAGCAACTAAATATTTAATGTAGAGTGAAGGCTATATTAGCTTAAACTAAACATGTTTTAATGGTTAGTCCATTAAATGGTTACTCATTCCAATAAGAATGAACCCTTCTTTAGAGAAAAAAGTATAAAAGCAAAACAAGATTAAAATCAAGGTTTGCAATTTCCTGATATAAATCACGATTAAAGTCAATGATTTATATCATTCCATCCCCATCACTTCCCTAGTAAAATTTTCCTGTCTCCTTTATTCACTTGCCTATCAAATCATGAGTCCTTTAGCTTTTTACCCAGCATTTTACCTTTTCTATTTTCATTCAGATTACATGAATTCTTAAAGAAAGTTATTTCCATAGAATTTATATTGGTTTATATAACAGAATCTGATTCTACAGTGTTTAAATGATCCAGAAGTGTTTCCAAGTACTATTTCTCCTGTCCATTCCTTTCAACATCTGGTATGGTTTCTCTGAGTTAGCTATAGAAGCAGTATCCTGTTTTAATTATTTGACAGCACAACACTGTCTCTCATTTGATTTAACACTTAATACAAAGCCAATGTTTTCACGTAGATAAAAACTCTTCCATTAGTGCAGGATGTCAGACAACATCAGAAATGAAGTGTCAAAAATCCCTGTGTTGCAAGGTTTGTAAAATGTCACTGATTGTGCTGATAGCTCCTTAACAAAATTAAACTGATAGCAGAATGGTTCCAATCTGACATCTCCAGTTTGGCAGAGAGAGACATCTGAAAAAAGGAAAGAAAGGAATTCTGTAGGGCATTCAGTAGCTCAAAGTTATATTTTTGACCTTAATTCACTGTCATTTCACCTCTGGGATCTGGGATTGAAAATAACTTTGTTTTGAAGTGAGCACATTCTGTTCTGGATAGCTGCAGACATTTATACATATAGAATAGGCAATGGGTTCCTAGTGTGTTAAATTACATGCTAGAGAGTTGATTGAGGTATGACTCAGAATTCTGAGTTAAGAAATGAAAAACTAAAAATGGTTGGAATTCAGATATGAAACTGCTATAGTGTCCAAATTACATTATGCTTAATGAAAAATAAATGTAAGTATGATGGCATTTAAAAATCTATTGGGTTTAAGAAGAATGGCAAAACGTCATCTCCTTATTCTAGTTTTGATCTTGTTTGTGTGCCAGATTTCTGGATTGTAAACTGTCTGAGACTGGGACTGTTTTGCTATCTCTCTCTGGTATATTAAAGGCCAATGTGCCAATGTGCTTTTTTATTTTTAAGTAATAAATCAGTCTTCTTGAGATTAACTTCAATAATCTTTAGACCTACTAATTTCACTGCATACATGAAAATGATGGCTGATGGTAAACTGGGGCCTTTAAGTGAGTAATCCCGCCTCAGATAAAACTGCCTTCTTTGGTAGTGGGAGTTTTGCCTGAGGAAGGAGTTATAGATGGATTAAGAAATATATCTAAAATTTCACTTTTCAATAAATATTTACACTATTACTGGGGGAAACCTTTATTGTCCTTGTAGAAGATGCTAGAATATTACAGGCCACAATGCGCATGAAGACAGCGTCTGCTTACAAAGAATTACGAATTTATGCACTGAAAACTGAATTCTCCAAATCCTAGCCAGCTCGTGTAGCCTACTCCTACAGAGTAGGTGTAGGGGAACTTCTTCCTCTCTAGTTTGTCTGACACTGAAGTGAAACAGCTGAGCCTCTTTGGTGCCTCACCAAATCAAAAAAGATGGCCTCCTTATCTCACAGACTAATTAACAAAATAAAGTCAAACTTCTTAAGCCTGATCTAAAGTCCACTGCAGTCACTGGGGTGCATGTACATTGGCGCCTTAAGTAGACTTAAGGACGCTTAAATCGACCTACAGAACTCTGTGTCCACACTGGGTGCTTGTTAAGTCGACTTAAGTGCTTCCTTAAGTCGACTTAATAACACCACCTCAGAAGGTCGACTTAAGGCTTAAGTCAACATTAAGTCACTTAAATTGACTTAAAGCCAGTATAGATGGGTATGTCTACACTGGAGGCTCTGTGAAGTTGACTTAACAAGGTCGACTTCAAGTGTAAACACTCTGTTAAGTCAACTTAACAAGGTCGACTTCAAGTGTAAACACTCTGTTAAGTCAACTTAACAAGGTCGACTT
>ML685794.1:10458437-10494573 GCA_007922175.1 Pelusios castaneus
ACTTCAAGTGTAAACACTCTGTTAAGTCAACTTAACAAGGTCGACTTTAAGTCGACTTACAGTCGACCTTGTTAAGTCGACTTAACAGAGTCGACTTAATTTAAAAAGTATAGACATAGCCAGGAAGCCTAGAGATGTGCCTAGAGGGAAATAGGTACAACTGAAATAAGCTGTTTTTAAAAATCCCTCTCAGCATCTAGCTGCATGTTTAAGCCCTTAAATAGCTTTAAAAATCAGGTCCCAGGAGTTTTTCCACTGAGTTCCACAGATTTGGAACCAATCTCCTAGGGTTCAAGCCATAGCAAAGAATTTAGTAATGTAAATGTCTTCTTATTGGACCTTAATGTAAGTGATTTTAGAATGAAGAATATGCCTGGTGACTCGGGGCTGTGAGGATTTTATTATGAACCACAAAAACAAGAATTTTACAAAAGAACATCTGCTGGAGAAGCAAGAATATATTGTCATGGCAACAGACTGCTTCTTTTACCCAAATGCTCTGCAAAGAATGTATTTTATCTTTGCTGATTCTGGGACTTTTTCTGCTGATTCTTTGGTAAATATCCTAAAATGCTGATGTAACCTCAGTGACACAGCTCTTAACAATCTGAAAGCAACAAATAAAAATTGTTCTCCATCCTTTAATATTTTACTACTCACTATTTCGTTCACCCACAAATTAATCCTTTAGTTGAAGCAGACTCCAAACTTGGATATCAGTAAGATTTGTTCAAAATAATATTAAATCTATCAGAGTAATAAATAAAAATCTTTCTTAGTGGTTGAGGGAAACCTACTGTAGGAAGCACAAGATTGTTTGTTCGCGAAAATAATAAATTTGTGATGGTTCATGGATTTTTAACTCCAGACGAGATCATTATGATCACTTAATATGATGTCCTAAAGAGCACAGACTGAAGAACCTCACCCAATAATTTCTTCCTCAGACCTAGGATACTCAAAACTTGTCCCTTCCATCAACAGAAGTTTGTTTTTTAAAAAAAAAGATATTATCTTACACACCATGAAAATATACAATTCATAGAAGAATGCAGAATTTATACCATGAGTGAGATATTTTGAGTTGTTCCAAATGAGTGGAATTTAAAGACATATTTATTGTCCATTAATAGTGCACACCACAACATCTTTCATTTTGTTTCAGTAATATTTGTATTTTGAGAGAATTTTCTGTTTATGAAAAGAACCAGATAGAAATCCCTGGTCACTAAAATCCTTTATTTAATCAATAACCCATAACATAGTCAGCGGCAATGCAAACTTCTCCCACAGTACCAGGCTAATATATCTCAACATAGATCAAAATGTCCTTCTTAAAGCGTGAAAGGAAAGTTCAGGTTCCAACCCTTTTCAGCCTTGACCTGTTAGGTGGAACTGCTGGCAGGACCATCATTAGTGTAACTAAATCTTTTAAATGTGCAATGCAGTCACTTACAAGTGTGGTGGATTCACATGACCATACAATGAAGGTACTTTTAGACCTTATTCTGTGATGATTTTGAAGGATGGCAATTAAAATCTTCTAAGAACAAAAACAACTGTTTAACTAATCACATGATGATTTATGCAAAGAGAAAAACTTATTTATCATATGCATAAAACTGTATTTAAATATGATTTTTATATAAAAATAGGAAATTGTTAATAATCATGCTTGGAATTGCTATTCTCATTGCTAATTGCATACTCCACTGAATGCACCTTGAGCAAGCAAAATTTAGCACACCAAGGGATGGTTTTTCTTTCCAAGTGTTGGCACTGTGTAATGCATTGTCGTGTTCGGTTTCTAGGTAGAAGCCACTGTTGCTCTGAAGGGAGTGTTGGAGGGCTGCCAGCTAGCAGGATGTTGGTTAGTTTTTGTTATAGATTTCAAATGACTGACAGCAGATTTCACAAATGTGAGTATGTGTTTGTATCACATTTTCTACATTGGAGATAAAAACTAGAATTAATTTGTAACTGTTAATATACAAATATAAACTGCATACTTTTTAATATTAGCTCTCAAGGGCATTAAAATGGGTTCCATTCAATTTAATTATTAATCAAAGAGATATAAAAAATCCTAGCTCAATCATTTTTATTATCTGATTGCTCTAACTAAGAGAAATCAGTACAAACACAAAAGTTAAGATTTTGCTAACTCATCTCTCTGGAGGGACAGGCTACAGTGACCACTGTTCTAAAACTGATTACATTTCATGGGGCTTTATCTCCTAGTTTTGCTTTTTTATAATTATATATCTTTTATTTTTTTATAATTTTATATTTTTTACAATTTTTATGATTTCCTAATAGCTACATACCTACTATCATCCAATCAGCACAAAATGCTAATCCTTCAATGAACAGTCTAGGCAGCTACATCTTAAGTCTTAGATTGCAAATTTCCAACTACAGATACAAAAGGTCAGTAACTGTTTGGCCTACTTAACAACAAAGATAATACTAGGTTACATGGCTTGGTATTTAGCACTTCTCAACCATTCATTTCATTTTTCCATTTGCAGTTGATTGCAATTTAAAATTATCTAATCATATGTTAATGTCACATTTATGCTCAACATTTCATATACACCTATAAGGATTATTTCTTTCTTGAGGTTCCAGGTACAATTTCATAACTTGTTTGTCAAGTTGTTTGAGCCAATCACATTTGCTAGGACATGTGCAACTACTTTGTGCAGCAGTAAAAAGGGGTCCTGGCCTAGTTATAATTTAGCTACATAACCAATAACAAATTTAGGTGACAGTGATTTTCCATAGTTTTCTCTTAGTATAACCATGATGTATACTGGGAGTTTGAGGCCCATATGGCAACAGAAGAGAGCTTCAGATATTTGGCTATCTGTGCCTTGACACAATACCTGTTGAAGTCCATGTAACAATCTCTCTTTAACGTCAATAAGTGTTGGATCAGATTCGTATTGAGTTAAATAGCTACTAGTAAAAAAACACAACCAGAAATTGCTACCAAAATGGAGACTATGGTAGTAAATGGATTAAAACATAGTGATAGGTTTAACCCACAAAATTCAGATCTGGATTCAGACCTAGATTTTAAAAAGTTCAGAGTTAGGGTCTTTTGGAACCCAGATTTTATTCCAGTCTGTTAATAAAGGGGAGGGTTGATTTACAAAAGCTCAATCCATGTTTCAAATTTCATACAGTTATTAGAATATAATCACCTTTCATAATATGAAACATTATAATATATTATGAGTGTCTGTTTTCATTAATATTTATAGGAAAAATAATATAAAAAAATCATAAAAAATAGAAGTTTTAACAATTCTCAAGGAGAGTCCTAACTGAAACAAAGTGTACCAGATTCTTAGCTGGTGTAAATAGACATATCTCCACTGACTTTAATAGACCTATGCTGATTTGCATCAGTGGTGGATCTGGTCCAACAAATCATATTACAAATGTTTTAGCTCTTAATATCTCCAGAGCAGCCTCATTTGACTCCCTAACCTCTTGTTCAATGCAGGAGCAAGAAGAAGGGGAAAAAACTGAAATTCCCAGGACCAAATACTGTGTTAGTGTAGTATAATATATTTCCATTGTCTTTGATAGAGTGGTGCATATTTACACCAACAGATACTTTCGTCCGTATTAATTTAAGATAATTCACATGTAGTCAATATAACTATCACTGACTAACTGTTCAAAAGAGGAGATTTTTTTGATTGGGGGAGGCATCAGTCACTCACCAGTGAATTCATTAGCATAGCAAAAACAGCAGTAGATCTGACAATGTTGTCTTTTAAATAGGTTTTATTGGTTAATTAAATCAGTCTTTAATTCTGAGAAAAAAGTCTAGAACCCAAGAGAAGCTGTGTTCATCTTATTCTTGAATTTTCCTTTGAGGTTTTAATTTTGATTTTGTAGAAGGAAAAAAACCCCACGAACATTTAACATAGGATCCAAAAACACTGTAAAAGCATATAAAATGTAAAAAATCAACATTGATAGCATCCCTGATGCTTCTTTATTTTGCTGTTTGACTTTTTTTTTTATACTGGTTTTGTCTATACCCATGGTCTTTGGAACTGAATTAACGAGAAGAATAAAAGTAAAGATATAAAGGAGGAAACTTTTAACAGGAAATCTGTGGTTTGGTCTCCAGACTGTTTATGATGTTGCAGTGAAATTAAATCTGTGCCCAATGTGACTCTGCAGAAACTTAGATATGTGCCTGGAGAACAGAGTCAAATTTCCTCCTGAGGTGAATTTCACATTTTGTTTACATGAAGTAGGGTCACCCTTACTATATTATTTATGAGTAGCAAGAGTGAAGTGAAACCACAAATCAATAAGTAGATCATTCTAATAAGTACAGGGCGGAAGGAAGAATATCTGAAATTTTGCCTTAACAGCCAATGCCTTTTATGTTTACATCACTTGAGCAATGTGTTTGCATGTGTGTATTTATTTATATAATAGGAATATTTATATGGGATTTTGTTGCTTGCATGCTGATGTTTTACCCAAGTGAATTAACGGAGCGTGAAATTTAGAGTGTTGCCCAATTTTTTAAATATTTATTCAAATATAGTTGGTAAGAGAAATGACAATTATGCAATAGTTGAATATGTATAGTATGCAGAGGTTCTCAACCACTGTGTCGGGACACATTATTGTGTCACCCCACAATGGTAAGTATGTCACAGAGAGCTGGGGAGATGGCTGGATTTGTCCTGTAGGGGATGGGCCGTAGGCTTCCAATATGCCACCAGGTGTGTCGCGACCTGCAAAAGGTTGAGAACCAATGTTCTATTGAATGCTGTGGTTATCTATTGTAGTATGTAAATAATGATATAAGAAGTAAGTTGTGAGGGTATGTGAACTCAATTGACCATCACGATAAAGACAAGTGCAATTTTTGAACGGGCTGCTAAATCTTCATAGCAACTTGCTAGTGATATAACCGATGACTATTCTAGCCTTTATTATGTGTAAGTAGTACCTATTCCTTGTAGTTCTGGAGAAAAGAGACAATCACATCATACTTGAAGATGTGCTGGCTAATAACTCATCATTTATTTAGAAAAGGATATTGTGTCATGGCATTGATATCAAGTAAATGTAGAATATATATTTGAATTAAAAGAAGCATAATTCACTACGTTATAGATTTAAAATCATGTCACTATACAGAGGAAGGAGAAGGGGACGTATACTAAATGTAGGCAAATATAAATTTAACTGGAGGGACATAATTATAAAGGGAGATGAGTCATCATATATAATGTCATATATATGCCCTCTAAAATTCTATTTGAATAAAAATGTGCCTAACCAGCACTACCACTATATTCAGTGTGAACAGGATTAGGCCCTAGATTAATAAAATCTGTTACCAAGAGGACAAAAAGGGTGGTGATAATGATCTGTGCCTTTCACTAGAAACAATTTACTCTCCAAAGAATCTTTGGTGCTCTTTGATATTCAGAAATAATTCACAAAATTGTGGTTCCCTGCTAGTGTATGGTCAGTCTAATAATGAACAAGTAATATTTATATTAATGGGGAAATGCCTTGTATTTTAAACAATGTTATCGGTATAGTATATAAGCTTAGTGGACCATACTGGCTATGTCTAAGTTAGGTCAACTTAAGGAGGCTTAAGTCGACCTAACTTAGTCCCTGTCCACACCAGGCTTTCATTAAGTTGACTTAAGAAGTTCCTTAAATTGACTTAATGAAAGCTTAGGTCGACTTAATAAGAACTGCCGGTTAGGTCAACCTAACCCTTAAGTCGACTCCTTAGGTCGATTTAAGCACAGTGTGGACATGGATTAACCCGTAAGTTGACTTTATTAAGTCGACTTAAGGGCAGTTTGGTTGACTTACTAAGTCCCCATTCAGGGTAACCACTTCATTAAGTTGACTTAATAAGGTCGACTTTAAGTTGACTTAAAGTTGACTTTATTAAGTCAACTTAACAAAGTCGACCTGACTTTTTCTAATATAGACATAGCCACTGAGTTTTGTTCCAAGAAGATCATTGAATAAAATAGGAGCTACATTAATGTTCAAGGGCTTGGATTTGTTTTTGTATAATTTAGTATGAGTTATCTCTCTTGCTACCCACAACTATTCTACCACTTCTTGAAGCACTTAGAAGAGCATGCCTAAAATTTTTCCTTCAATATAAATAGTGGTGAACCTCAGGTTTCTCCGCCACATTGTGTGCAAAGAGTAGGGAAATCAGATGAAATGGGGATTTATCTATAAAGGAGAGTAGCAACTCTTCAGTATGATCCTCCTAAGCCCTTGGAAGCCTCCTCTGAGGAAAAGGTATGAAGATGGAGCTTTAGGGGTTAGGAGAGAGTTTAGTTGTGTATGGAACCTGAGAACAGCCTTCATATGTAGCATGTACCCCATGATAAGGCATGAAGCTCCACATTAAATTAACATAAAGTTTAAAGTTACTCCTACTAGCCCTACCATTCACACAAAGTCATTGGCTATGTCTACACTGGCAAGTTAGTTCGAATTAAGGAGGCTTAATTCGAACTAACTAAAGCCATGGCTACACTAGGCTTTAGTTAGTTCAAATTAAGGGCTTCCTTAATTCAAACTAATAAGTTCGAATAGGGTATTCGAACTAAGGGGTTAATTCGAACTAACTAGTTCAAATTAACCAATGTGGCCATGTTAATTCAAACTAATTTCTTAGTTCGAATTAACCGACCATTGAAATGAATGGGGATCGCTAATTCGAACTAAGCAAGTTCTTGCTTAGTTCGAACTAACATTCCAGTCTGACCATGCTAGTTCAAATTAAACTAATTCGAGCTAACTAAAATTAGTTCGAATTAGTTTGAACTAAATAATTCAAACTAATTTTAGCAAGTGTAGGCATAGCCATTAATTCCTCACTAATTGAAGCTGTGGGTAAGGAGAAAATGGTAGCATGACTCAGAAGCCAGGCACGCTGCTAGAGATAGAGGATGAAAAGGAATATGCTCCACAATTATGGTTGCATAGATGGTTGGAAGCTGTCCAGGTTGCTGATTCATGCCCTGAATCATCCTACCTCCTAAGGCTGTCGGGCTGTTAATCCCACTGCAATGAAGGAAGTTTTCTTTGTGAGCATTTGAAGTGTGTCCATCCACTCTTCTTGAGTGACTGCCTGAGGTTCTCTACTCATCTTCACTCAACCTCCAGCCTGTTCCTTAGCCACTCCAGGATCTCATCTTTTAACTAACCCTTCCCTTTATTGTGAGGTGCTCTGCCACTCATCTTTTAACTAGCCCTTCCCTTTGTTGTGAAGTGCTCTGCCTCTGTGGACATCTACTTTGAGAAAGGTTGCAAAACCTGATTGGCATCAAGAAGGAGGGCACAGCCACAAGTTAGCCAGGGGAGAATTTCACCTACATAAAGTACCTCTCTGCTGGTGGAAGGCTGGCAAAGACAGCTCCACCTTCTCTACCACCGCTGCCCCATCCCACTGCTGGTATAATAGGTAAGAAAGAGGGAATGTCAGGGGCATAGAAAGCGAATGGGAAGGGAATAAATTATGATGGAGCATAGCTCCATTACTCTAAAGGTGAAATGTTCTGGAGAGACTTTATGATGGGTGCATAAATTAGTGCTGCCCCTGTGCGGCCCTTACATGCATTGGGACCAGGAATTTCTAAATCAGGGAACTGCAAAATGTTCCATGCAGACCCTCTCTCACCTACTCTGTCTGAGTGCAAAGCATTACGGTTTAATGGCCCAAGTATTCACACTATATGAGAAGTGCAATGCTGAGACCAGTCTTGCTGTCACCAAACAGATCCCGGTGTCGTACAAATAAATGACTGACATTTTAATGTTTGAAATGAGACAGGATAATAAATGGCAGTCATCTAGAAAGTTTTCCTTTAAAAGAAAAACAAAAGAGAAGAAAAAGAAACTTTAGGTTTAAAATATGGATATGTACTCCTGATAGCAGAAATAAGTGATGACCATAAATATCTCGTATAGGACACTTGTTCTTCCCAGAAGGACATCAGTTTATCTGTTAGTTTTATAGCCTTTTACATTGAAATGTGTATTTTGGATTGATTAGGCATGAGCCTCATACTTTATTATAATTAATGTAAGTAGTCATTTTTAAAGGAAATGCTCACTTAATGTTCCCAGATAACTTTGACTCCAGAGAATTCATTGAAAACATTGTCATATGTTTAAAGGGGCCCCTGTTACACCTGAGCAAACTTAAAACAATAACATATTCCATCAGATCTCCTGTAGACAGTTATGTTTTTATTTTTCCCTTCCTATCAATGTTAAAGGCTATTTTGTGTGTAGCAATATGGGTATCTTTTCAATACAATCACCTGCTGCCTGTCTTTTTCAGTAATGAAACAATCCTTTGTGTGTGACATCTCAATTCATTGTCACAAATGTGAATGTGATGGCATAACGTGAAATTTTATCCTACTTAAAGGCAACTGAGTCAAATTTGCATATAAGTTCGAGCTCTGCAGACTCTCTTTGACTCAGTTGCCTTGGGGTTGAACAGGGACTATGGATTTTTCTCGCATTACATCAAGTGAATTGACCTCCCCCCTCCTCTATGTGCTGTTCCCCAGTGTTTTGAATCCTAACACCTACTTTGATTTGCTGTTACAGCCTGACCTGATGCTATGTCATACACTCCCCTGCATTTAATTTCCTCCCACTCTGTAACTTTCCTATCTTCAAAGCGTCTGACGAAGTGGGATTTTCTCCCACGAAAGCTCATGCGATTAATAAATCTGTTAGTCTTTAAAAGTGCCACAAGACTCTGTTGTCTTTCTACAATAGACTAACACGGCTACCCCTTTGGAATTTGACTCAAAATAGCTAGTGGGGGAAATAATTGTCTGTTAAATAAACCTCCTGGGATGGGATATACTATCCATATGACTCTTGAGAGGACTTTGGAGTGTGGAGCAAAGGCTGGCTCAGAAGAATGTGCAAAATCCCTGTTTCTTGACAGGATTCAAGGACCAGGCTGGAAAGGGTTGGTGCTTATCAGATACCCAGAGTAAGCTACTTATGAAGAACAAGCCTGGGGGGAAGACTGGATGGAAAACTGCTCTTAGGACAAGAGGAGGAGATTGGATAAAGGGTGAAAAGATCTGTGTTTGCACTGGGACTACTTTGTTCCTAAGAGGAGAGACTGAGAGGGCCAGAATATGGGTCTGGAGGAATAGATGCTATGATACCTCCATGCACTGTGTTGAAAAAAAATGTGCATAACTGTGGCCTCTCAGCCATACATTAAGGAGATATTTCATAATTAACTGTTTTTGCCTAAAGAAAAAGGAGTCACGACAGCCAAAATGTTTAGACAAGAAACCTCCATTAGCACCAGGGCCCCCACATGGGGGGAGGGAAGGGTACCTTTTTCCGAGGGCCAGAGGGCCTGGGGAACCCAGAGTGATTGTGGTATACTCTTGTGGTATGTGTGTTGAAGGAAGCCCATGTTACAAGTTTGTATTGGGCCCCCAAAATTATGCTTGGACCCTTATTAGCACAGCAGAATTCAAGATCAGGTTTACCAATGGTCTGTAATGATTTTACAATGACAGGTGAGTAAGCATAATCTCAAAAGAAGATACAGGAACTATTTCAAGTTATGCATGTGAAAAGTATTACAGAAGGAGCAGATTTTGAATTGCTGCTCTTGAGATGCCCAACACAGAAGAGACAGTCTCAGGGCAGGAATCCAAAGGTATGCTTTTGGACAAAAACAGTTTTTCAACCTTATGTCCTGTGAACCAGAGTAGTGTACAGAGGTTAGAGCTGGCCAAACTAATAATTACTGGAGCTGAAATTGAGGTGGAGACAAGCTCTCTAGCTGTTCTGACATTGGAGATTTAAATTTAGATACTGTACATTTGGGCAGCCTCAGTATCTGCTCATGCATTCAGTGTACAGGTAATACAGGGTCTTCAGAATCCATATACTCAAGTCACTTTAGATCTGTTCTTTTAAGTTTGCTTCCCTAGATTATCACAGACCATATCTTTCTGTCCTTTTCAGGTACAGTTCACTTTGTCCCATGGTAGTTCTACTTTGGCTCATATTACAAATGATTTGTGTGTCAGGGAAGTGTACGTTAATTTAATTTGATTTGTGTCAGGGAAGTGCATGTGAATAGACTGAATACATTACTAGTACTTTTATCTCATCCTTAAATAAAATGAAGCTGCAGTCATTAGGAAGACATATCAAGGCAACAGTAGATGTAACATGGAAAGTTCTATACAATCTGATTTGTTACCTCACAAGAGATAAAGATAAAGTTCTCTAACTCTTTTCTCTGGCTTCTGTTTCCAAAGAGGGGCTGGGGTACTGTCCAGGAAGTTTAAAGAATGTACTAAATCTGTGCATTCTTGCTGCTAACTGCACCAGCAGAGCTCCTATGTAAACTGATGCTCTTACCTGGTGAAGGTAACCTGGCAATGAGGTGGAAGGATTATCTGTCCTCCAAAGGCATTTCAGATTTAGATTTTGAGCAGGGTGAAAGGGAAATGCTAAATACATTCTTGCACACATTTAAATCTCTCTGACTTGTACATCAAATTCCTGCTGTGAATCAGGATGAAAACAAAATAAAACTACCATTGCAGTGAGTATGTACATTTACTTATGCATGAGGAAGCTTCAGTTTGTATTATCTTTGAATTTAATGCTTGCATAAGCATTGACAAAAGTGATCCTGCTCTATTTTTTTCCTACCCTTTTCCAAAGAAACAGAAATCTGAGACGCTCGGATTAACTGCTTTATTGGAGGTGTGAGAGAGGTGACATTTTTGAACAGTAATGTCCATTTACTACAGACACTCAGTTAATATCAGTGCATATAAAGCATCATAGTATACAGTATATATTGCTGGTAAAATTGTTTGCTTATTGGTTATAGATCCCAATTCCAGAGCTGGATGCATGTAGGCAAACCCTTGTGCCCCAGTAACACAGATGTATAGACAATGATTGTGCAGGTATAAACCTCTATATCTTCTATAAAGGTTCACTTTCCCCGCTTCCAGATAACACTGAAAAAGGAAAAAATAGAAAAATTCACAATTCTATCTTAAAATTGGACACCAATGACTTTACTGTACATACAACATAACTGTTTATGACAACTTTACCCTCAGCAAAACAGATTTGAATAATAATTTTTAAATAATTAGAAAAGGTTACCAAAAAAGATATGCAACTCACCATTGTCTAAACATGCTAAGAGCTCTTTATGTTTCAGTTACAAAGAAACAAATGCTTTTCACATTATTCTTCGGCATCTTTCAGATACCTGGTCAATACCGTGATAGGCCTTTCCCTTACTCACTCCTTCTTAATTACCTTTCTAATTATTTTGTGTTGACAGGAAAGCTTGGAATTTTATTTTGGGTTTGCTTTTTTTTTTTCATTATCAGTGACTTAATGAAGTCATATGGCATAACAATGACAGCGAGAATGGAATGGCCTTTTAAAGGTCTATACAAAAAAGCACATTACAAAATCTAAGTACAAAATCTGAATTGCATGGTGATTTCTTGGGACCCTCCTGCCTTACAAAACTAAATCACTGTTGAAAAACCAAAACAGAACATCTCAAGTGAGATTGACAGTTAAATCTAAATTATGTCAGCCTTTCAGCTGAAGCTTCATTTGCCTATAAATTATCTATTTCACTTAGCTCTTTTAACTGAAGGAGGTTTTGAAATCCAGACATGCTTAAATTTATGGCCATGTACACTTTTATACAAGGGCCTATATATGATGGGTTTCAATGGGGCTCAGGGCAGTCACATTGCTCTCCTGAGGCCTGATTCTTTTCTCGCGTTTAAGTTGTACAGAACTGAATGCTACTGACTCCAATGGATTTACTTCCAACTTGCATTGGTGTGAGAGGATATTCAGGTCTCAAGGATTTAAAACTCTTTGTGAACTTGTGTGGCGGGGTGTATATACCCTACACTGACAAGAGGCCCTGGGGACAGGACTGGCTCCATCTCTACAGATCTGTCAGTTATGGGTGGCAGGGAGGAAGCCTTTAAAGGGGGGGAGGGGATTATAGTCTACTGATGGCAAAGGAGCATGAATGCCCTAAGCAGGTGACTTCTGGAGGGACTGCTGGAGCTTCAGAGAGAGCTATCAGACAGGAGACCTCCACCACAGCCCTAGGACGAATTCAATAAATTCTCAGGGGAAGTCAGAGAGTCTTAAGAAGGCCTGCAAAGGGTCAGGTCCCCTTCCAAGTTGTAAGGATCTGGGGCCTAGGCTGAAGACACTCAGTGTAAATAACTGGATGTGGTAAAGTTACCCAGCTCTCTGTGCAAGGAATCATTCTACCTGTCTGATTATATATCCTTTTACCCCTCTGTCCCCTTACTCTGCTTCTCTAACTTTAGTTTCCTCTCTTTTCTCTTCTCTGCAAGTGAGTTAATCTTATATTGTGCTTCCTCAACCAGTAAGCTCTTCCTTTTCACCCACTGAGTCAGGATAATTGAAGGCAAGAACTGTCTTCATTGAAGTGACAAAGACTATGCTCTGCCCCCTCAGCTGAAGAAATTTGCTTGCTATCTGTTGCTCAGGTCATAACCAGAGATTCATTATGAATTCCCAATAGTCAGGAAGCTACAATAGAGAAAAGATTTTTTTTCTCTAATTTCTTCTTGTTACGAAGGCTAAGATTGCCTCAGTTCTCCACACCCTTGTCACCTTGAAACTGGATCACTGCACACACTCATCACAAACAGTAAGAAGACATTTATAAGGACAGCAAAAATATTCAAAGTTCTGAGAATAAGTTGTGAAACAACAAACAAAATGGAAAAAACCTCTAAGGCCATGTTTACACTGATCGCGGCAAACTCATCATTGTCAGTTCGAACTTCTGGGTTCGATTGAGTGGTCAGTCAAGATGCACTCAAATCGATCCAGAGTTCGATTTAGTAACTCCAGGGCCATAAGTAGAGTAGCGCTAAGTTTAACTTAGGCTATTTGCATGCGACTTAGTGCTGTGTGTACGGTGGAGTTACTAAGACAAATGGAGATGCTCAAGTTAATTTTTACGTACCTTGCATATCTCCCTTCAATTACTGCCAAAAACTGGCAGCAGTGTAGACCAGGCCAAAGTGTTGTTTTTTGGAGCAGGGGAGGGATTGAATCCTCATATTTTGGGGTTTATGTCAATGTCAATGCAGGGGTGCACAACCTTTTTTGGCCAAGGGCCAAATTGCATTTTCTAAGGCCACTTGAGGGCCACAAATGCAATGTGTCACGTCACGTTATCCCCCCACTCGCTCTGCTCCCAGAGGGCTGCAGAGAACATGGTCGCGGGCGCAGGTTGTGCACCTCTGCTATAGCGGATTAGAAGGAAACTTTCATGTCCACTGCAGAGAACCCTGGCCTAAATGGCACACTGATCTTTTTCAGTATGGCAATTAATATATTCTGTTGAAGACTATGCATGCTTGGATAATGGTGATCTTTTTATTTGCAGGCCATTTGACAAAATATCTCATGGGGTAGAAAGTGTATCAGAGTATGGTAGTTTTTTTTTTTTTTCCCCCTTTTCTGCTCATATGAGTTGCATTTGAAGTGTACTGCTAGGACTGAATTCTGATAATCTTCTTTTTGTTGAATAGTACTTTATTGCATTGTTAGAGCCTTTGAAAACAATGTGACTGCTCTTGGAATAAAGGGCTCCTAATCCGGGGTAAAAATATCAGAATCTGGTTCTTTCATGGAAATATTAAGGATGCCATGTAACAATATAGCCATAAGAGAACCATGCACTAATTAATATTTTATCATTGCCTCTTTACAATTACTACTTCCCAAATTTTCCTTTCACCTGTTTTGTTATATCACATGCAAAATGAGTTTTCACTGCAGCCTATGAGCATTAACCATCTTTTCGTTTATCTCAGCACTATTAATCAGAGACTTAAAAGAGAGGAAAAATGATATACCATAAGAAGAGCCAGTTTTTGTCTTGGTAAAGAGGGATTTCCAATATTTTACTGTATTCAGCCAACTTGTCATAGTTTTAGGAATCATTAGTATATCTGCTAGTTTGCAGAAGCCTGCAAATATAATGTAAATGTCTGTAAATGATATGCTTGCTCAAAACACCTACAAAAATCCATATTGAAGATATTAGGGAATATTTTCTGAATATTAATTTGAAATATTTCTGCACTTGTAATTTTTCCCCATGAATTGCAAAACACTATATATAAAGAATATAACTAGCTGCTGAAGCAATACTAAGTGAAACACGTTAATGTGAGCTATATCATTACATTCCTTTATTTTGCTGTTATTAGATTTTAAGAAATTCTACAATTAGTAGCTTCCACTACACAGCAATAGAAACATTTTGAAATCTTATATCGTGTTTCAATGTCATAAACCAATCTGCAATTTTAATTGGACTAATTACAATATACTGTATGCAAATCTATCCAAAAAATTAATCACTGTGAGATAAAGACTAGTTAAAAACTTCTGCTAGACAAGACGAGATACTACAAATATATCAAATATAAGCTACTATGGGCCCTTGAGCTGGGGTATAAATCCATTGAAGTCAGTTCTTAATAGGCATGTGTCCAAATTACAAAATCAACCTTCCCAAATGTTTTATACTGGCTTCATTGTTGGCAGCCAAAGCATGGAAATAAATTAGATTGATAATAGGTATTGAGTCACAATTGCCTCTGTACCTGCTCATACTGAAGCAATGCCTCTTCTGTGGATACACGTACAACAATTTATTTTTAGTGCTGACGAGGTGACAATGTTCAAGAGCTCCAAAATTCACTCTCTTGATTAAAAAAAAGACCTATGTTAGAAATGTAAATGTTCTGTTAGGTTTTCCATTGCGTCTCCTATAAATAAATGGGACATTATTTTAATCATGATCATGTTTATCATGATATAGAACCAGTTTTAACTGCAACAACAATAATGCTATACTAGAAGCCATGAACAAATGTACTGAAATATTTCTTATCAAAATGTTCATGAAAAGATGTTCTCTTCCCATGCGCAGCATGTGGTTTATAAAGGTAAAATATAATGATTTATTTATCAATATCACAAATTTATTTTGAGGTTTACTTAGCAATTCTGCTTCTATTCTTCCATTTCTTAAACCAGATTTTTGCAGTTTCTAATCACACTGGAATATAAAAATACAGAAGCCTGTTAAATGGATTTTCCTTGAGACACCTTAAGACTAGATACCTCTAACATTCTGATAATGCAGATTTGACTTTGTAATTAGAATACATGTGTATTTTCTATGAAAGCCCACTGAAATATCCAACTTCCTTTTCTTGAATCAACCTGCATTTTAAGATTAAATAGAAAAAAAGTGACAACTTCACAATAGCTTTATGTTGCTTCCTATTCTTGAGGATCCAGACTGTGAAAAAAGATGAGTTAGCTGGGAAAGATTCAGTGCTTATTCCTACATTGCTTATTGGATAGCACAAGGAGCAGCATGTTAAAGAATGAGTCTAAAAAGTGGTCAGAGTTGATAGCTGCATTAGAATTTATGAATTGATCATGATTAAGACAAACTAAACTTGCATAATGCAGTCACTTAAGCCCCCACCATGTACTTTGCTTTATAAAGTTAAGCACGTGTAAGTCTTTGCAGGATCCCAGCCCTAATTTTTATTTGATGTCTTAAGTGCATCTTTTGATGACCAAAACATTTATTTTCCACCATATTTTCAATTGACATGTATATGAAGGGGGTACTAATTATATAGTTCTCTGAAACACTTTACACCTTACAATGCATGTAGTAAGGATAAAACCTGATGAACAAATAAATTACAATTCAAACATTAGACTTAGATTGATCATTTATATTATTCTTCATAATTCAACTATTTATTATTTCCCTTTTTTATTTGCAGTCATTCACATTCATGAAATTATTCTTATTTCTTTGAAGGTATTCATTAGTTGCATGGGTTTGTTGAATAGTATATGTTCATAGATTTCATCCTATTGGTGGTTTTGTGAATAGTTCACTACAGGTATTCATTACTGAGCTGTTCCATGTTCAGTGTATTCAATGGGAGTCTTTCCACTGACTTCTTAAGCTTTGGATCAGAACCTGTATTTTCTATTCTTGGTTTGTGATTGGACACCTATGTCAAATGAGATTGTTTTTGATCCCGGACTGGGGACTGAAATATCTTAATTAGAGAATAATGAATGCAAATAAGAAATAGCACATCACAAATAATGTATTCTGTTATATTTTGTTTATAAATAATTGTTTCTGGTAGAATCTGGTTTTTTAACATTTTCATAAATGTGAACTAGCTGTCTAAATACTTATGAGCAATTAATATTACCCTAGATATTATAAAATATCCAACTTCCAATTGTGCTCACCAGAATGCTCTTTACCGCTTAATCAGTTATATGTGTGATTCGACATTTATTTATTTATATAGTCATGTATAAAGAAATCAGTCCTTTAAAACAATTACAAGAATTAAAGAAAATGTTATATATATAAAATACACACACAAACACATTTTTAAAATCACTCATATAGAGCTAGATTGTAATCTTCAGGCAAGAGGTCATACATAGCTTCTCTGCCCAAAGAGTAGAACTGAGACTGGGGCCAGGTCCACACTGGCAGCAAAATTTGGCAATAGTTGACAGGACTTACACGAGCTACACAGAGTAACATGCATAACTCCCATTGACTTCCTAACTCCCCTTCAGCGCATCATCTGCACTGTGCTGTGCCGATAGAAAATGTGTTCCTATTGATGCAGTGCTACACCATTTTAGTGGATGGTTTTATTAAGTCAATCTCCAGATCAACTTAGAGGGTCTCAACCAACTGCTAAATCAATCTGGAAGGATTGATATGATGGCAGCAAATTTGCTGCCATCAGTGTAGATGTGACCTGGGACAATAACAATCTTACTCTAAGAATGTGCAGTGTGTAACATAATAGGTCCATGTTCTTAGCTTGAGTTTCTAGAGCTACAAAACTATTACTACTAATAAAAATGGCAATGATTAATATTAATGATTCAGTCATAATTCAACCACAGATTTCCCCATACCTCATGCAGCTGCTTACTTAAACTGATGAGCCATTAAGGACACAATGGTTGTATTCTTTATGTCCTTAATGGCTCATCAGGATACTCCCTGGGACCATTCTACCTGGAAAATTCCTAAACATTAAGGAGACAATGGTTGTTCACACCCTCCCGTCTAAGGTATTTGTCCAGAATGACACAAGTTAAAGTATGGATATAACATCAAATTCTTAACTTCTAATTGAAATAGAATTTCTAGCCATAAACTATATAATCATTTCCAGCAAATTACTACCTTTCTATTGATACCAAACATGACATAGTTCCTATGGATTATAGCATTTATGAGATATCCATAGAAAATAATATCATAAATGCTTCCCTAAATCCAGACAGTATCACACCGTGCCCACATGCCCTGCCCTTTGGGGGGGCATGCCAGGCTCCCCCTGTACCCTCCCAGCAGGGAGGGCATTGGTGTAGTCCTGGGGTAGCCCTAAGTCGACTTAGGGCTACCCCAGGGCTACACTGGCTTAATTCGACTTTAGAAAGTCAAATTAAGCCTTAGGTCGAGTAAAAAGCAGGTTTAATAAAGTTGACTTAATTTTCATTGTCAACTTTATTTTCCTTAAGTCGACTTAAGCAAGCTGCTTAAGTCGACTTAAGGAAACTGTAGTGTAGACGCAAGGTAAATTAAGTCAACTTAAGAAAGCTTACGTCGACTTAATTTACAAGTGTAGACGCAGCCTCAGTTTCCACCTTCAGGGAAGTGGCTCTTGTACTATTCTCCCTGTAGCAGCTCAAAGCCTCCAACATCTTATACATACTTTGGAGATAGTGTACCAGATGGGGCTCTCAAGTGCATCAGCCCAGAGTTGGATGAAAGTCTGTTGCAGATGGCAAAGTGAAATATTACTAAATGTGCTTTCAAAGTATTTAAGCAAAGCATGACAGACAGCTACTAAAAACAGTAGTGGAACAAGGCCAGTGTAGCTAGCTGTTGAGGAAAGACTACCCTTTTCCTCGATCATTTGCAAACAGCAGCTAAAATAGTGAGGAGGAGACAAACAAATGATGATTACAACAAAATTGCCATGAAACATTTAATGAGAGCCAACTCAGGTAATCTGGCTATTACAACTCATTCCAAAGGCTTCTCTACTGATTCCTCTTTTATGTCCATTTTTTTCCAGATTTCCATTATTTTTAACTGCTCAGATACGTTCCCTGTTTGTGAAATTATAAAATGTATACTGCATTATTTTAAAGACTACAACATTTGTTGATAATGTAATTGTGTTCATATACCACCCTAAGCAATCTCTCTCCTCTCACCTTGTAAATGAATGAAAAACATCTTTGGCTAGTTTCACCCCTTTTAACGGTGCTAGGCTCTGCAACTGTATCTATTTCCCCCTCTCAGGAGATGCTGAAGTAATTCTGGAAAGAGTCAGAAGCAACCTTGGCTGATTTAATCAACCTTTGGCTGTGCTCAGCCATTGCAAAGGTGGTTTAGTTATTTGCCATTGCCAACAAACCAGATACCCTTGTCTCAACACTATCTCTTCTCTGGCTGGACTTTAACATATGCCAGGACCAGAGTTCTTCAGCTAAGGTTTCATTTCTTTTGCAAACTAAATGTACAATGTGCTTTGCAAATATATTATGTTCTGACTATTCAAATTGCTAGCCTCCTCTAGCTATTCTTACTGGATTGCATTCTTACTGGATGTTACTTCACACTTGATTTGTCATGCATACTGTGATATTTTTCTGATGAAACCTTTGGTTTCTCAAGGTGAAATTTCTGAAAATTTATTTAGGGGCTTTACAAATCTCAGAAGTCTGGTTGTGGAAAAGATTGCTGCTCTGAGAAACTGTATTCAGTCCAGAGCAAGGCATTGTCTCTTTGCACCCCCCTCAGGAATAGCCAAGGTGACTCTGGAAAGAACAAAATGTACCTCCCTCCCTCATAGTTACTACAATCCTTTAAACTGTGTTGCGTGCGCATGCGCGCGCGCACACGCACACACACACACACACACACACACACACTATGGCCCCCATTCACACTGACAAAACTAGCTGAAATAGCTCTGGGGAGACATGGGTATACATAGTAGTTTTTGCCACCGTTAGCATTGCTCATATATATTGCTATTCAGGGAATAAACTGAGCTGGCATGCACACTGATTAGCTATTTCTATTGTTATGCCTTGTTGTGGCAACTACAACTCCAAAGCACTTTCATTTTTCAGGAAATTAACACATGCATGTATGAAGCTAACATGTATTAATTATTATTATAGTAAGGCCATACCTCTGCCTAGAACACCCAGGTAGTAGGACCACCATCTAGCATCTACGAACTAAATTTCAAACATTCTGTGAAATCTTTAATATGGGTTCCATATTGTGATGCATCATGAAAAATGAAGAGAATGGAATTCAAAGTAATCACTTTAGGCATGAGGCTGCATTTTATAATATTTGAACTCCAAAGAAAACCACAGAGTTTTGACCTTACACAATCAGTCTGACAAGTTTTTTGTTTGTTTGTTTGTTTTACTTATTATATGTTTTTTGGTTACTGATAAAACTCTAAAAAAAATCAGAGAATGCAGTGTGGCAAAAGGCACAGGGATGGGGGCAAAGTTTAAAAAAATATTTTAGTTCAGGTTCCCTTACTAGCTTAGGCTATGTCTACACTTGTAATTTTAAGTTGACTTTAGCTAAGTCGACTTAACTAATTGACTTAAAGTCGACTTAGTGAATCTACACTTAAAATTAAAGTTGACTTTGGGGGGACCCTACAAAGTCGACCTAAAGCGTCCGCACTGGATGCCTAGGTCAACTTCTGGGGGTTAGGGGGACCTAGGGCAAGTCCATGGGGGTGGGGGGACCATGGACCCAGTGCCAGGGGGCTCAGCCTTTGCCCCATTGTACCCATGTACAATGGGGCAAAGGGGGACAGGGACCCTGGCAGGACATAGGGGCAGGGCTCTGCCCTGCCCTGTGGGGGGGCATGCCAGGCTTCCCCCTGTGCCCCCCCCCAGTGGGGAGGGCATTGGTGTAGTCCTGGGGTAGCCCTAAGTTGACTTAGGGCTACCCCACGTCTACACTGGCTTAAGTCGACTCTAGGGAGTTGACTTATTTTGAGGTTTTGTAAAGTTGACTTAATTTTCAAGTGTAGACGCACCCTTAGTGTGCTCCCTGCGGCAAATAGCTTCAGCCCACTGTGTCTCAGGGTCCTCAGCTGTAAAATGGAGGAAGTACTTGCCATATTTACTATGCAATGGTATTGTCTAGCTTAATCAGTTTCATCACTTTGGAAAATAGAAAACAGTTTGATGCATGCATGCATCAGTTTGTTTCATCACTTTGGAAAATAGAAAAAGTTCCAAATATTAATAAATCCACACACATTTCCCTACCACATCAACTGTGGTAGTCAGGAGAGCTGTAGGGTTGGCTGAGATGCTTTACAGTTAAACTTCCCTTTAAAAAAACTGAATTAGGAAAAAGTTATTTCATGGACCCAATTCAGCTTTTTTACGTAATGATAAAAAAAATGTAGGCAATTTAGCTATCTGTGAAACACATCAGATGGATTGGATAAGGTCTATAGAACTGGTTGCAGAGTAGCTGAAAGGGATCTACATTGAAAAATATTTTAGAAGAGTATCATGAAAAATTAGCTATGCACTTTTCCCCCAAAACTGGTCTTCCCCTATCCCCCGTAGTGTCCTTTCCCAAAAAAAAAAAAAAAAAGCCTACTTAATTATATCACACTTGTGCTATGAGATTTTAGCACTAGATCAGGGATCTCAAACCCAAATCACCATGAGGCCCACATGAGGACTAGGATATTGGCCTGAGGCCCATGTCACCGAAACTTTTTTGTAGAATGATACAAGAGTATACTCAAAAATGAAAAAAAAAAATGAAGAGTAATATAAAATAGTATGCTATTAAAAGTCAAGATGGCATTATCATCAGAAAGACAAAGAGTAAGCAAATAACCACGCTTTAAATTTTACATTATAAATTATAATTATTTTACAAATTCCAAGTGTCATTGCAGGCCACACAAAGGTGGCCCATGGACCACGTACTTGAGACCCCTGTTAGATGATCATGCCAAAAAGGCCAACTTGCAGCATGGCTTTCAAAACTATACTATTTTCATCATTAGTTAGAGAGAGAGAGAGAGAGAGAGAGAGAGAGAGAGAGAAGCCTAAAATCACATTTTATGCCCCACAAAATGACTAATTGCTAGTTGACTGTTGGAAGGCCAGAAATGCCAAACTGATAAGAAAGAAAGATTCAGCATTAATCACCCGCAAAGGAAAAAAAAACCCTAAAGCTGGAAGTTTTCAAGTGAGGGTAATACTAGTGCCTATAATTTAGTTGTTCATTTTAAAGACATTGATCAATAATGTCAGGTCAGATGAGAGATATTTAAATTAAGTTCTCTAATTAGTAGGCATGAAAGATCCCATAGAACATTACAAACAAGAAGGAAGGAATAATTTCCAACCTTACATCCTTGGAATATAAATTCAGTTTTTAAAGCAAACTAAATTAATCACTGTTAAAAACCGGAATGCAGTTAAAGCAGGGGTTAAAAGCCCGCAGCCATGGCACGCTGGTTTCTGACCGCATTGGATCTCAAAAAGATAAGTAGCATCCAGCCTCCCTAGTACTTGGTTAGGAAATGTCCAAGAAAAATGTCAGGGTGCTGAATAAACTGATTCTGGTGATTCAACAGATGAGAGTCTTCCTGCTGAATTATCACCTTACCAGTGCCCCAGAATATTGGTAAGTGCCACTACAAAGCTGAAGGCACCATCTTTCAGATAAGATGGGTTTAAAAAAAACAAAACAAAACAAAGCCATTTATGGTTACTAAATTCTGGCCATTTATGGTTACTAAAAATCTCATAGCCATTTTTTTTTCCTGATATAGACTCTTTCATGCGCTCAAGAGTGACTCAGAATTGGAGCACCAGCCTCAGGGCAGACTGTCAAAAAGCAGGGCGAACACACCAAACTGTTTGTATGTTCTGTAATTAGATTTCACCAACCGAGTAATAAGTGTACATTCCAGAGAGGTAGCCGTATTAGTCTATTACAGCAAAACAAAAAATAGTAGTTCTGTGATCTTTTCAAAGACTAACAAATTTATTTATTTATCAAATAAATTTCATGTATCTGATGAAGTGGGGTTACACCCATGAACATTTATGTGATCAATCAATCGATCAATCAATGTGCCACAGAACTCTTTCTTTTTCATGGAGTCATGGACAGTCTCCTTGTGCATTACAGTCTATCTGGTCACCCAGGCAACCTGGACAATGTGATAAATGGTCACTTACACTAAAGATCACATAATATATGTGTTGCTCCAGTCCCAAGAGACTAGACCAATCCTGTAATAAATTAAGTAAAGGTTTATTAACTAGAAAATATAGTTGAGTGAATTATTTACAGGTTAAAGCAAATAAGTATATATACAAAAATGAGTTTCAGTCTACGATTTAAAAAAAGGCTGAGCTGTATTAATCTGTCAGTTCAAAATGTTTTTCAGGGCTTACCTATGCCAAGTAGCATGGGGATTTTTTTTGCTTATATTTATACTCCTCCAAGTCCAGAGAACATAAAAGGTATTCAGTTTCTTCTTGTTAGAGATTTTTATCCCTTCCACTCCAGAGTCCAAACCAATTGGAGGAGTTTATGTGAAGGCCTCTACTTCCTGGAGAGAGTTAGGATTGCAGACAGTAGAAGGGGTTCTGTCCTTTGATGCTAAGTAATAACTCATTTGCCTTCAATTTAATGGTACTTTTCCTTTTTGGTTAGTTACAGAGTATACAGTGCAAATGCTGAATATAACTTATACCATGGGCTATAGAGATTATAAATGAGATCAATATTTTCAGCATCCCACAAGCCTTTTATAAAGGCTAAACACTGAACACATTCTTATCAGTTTAACATCTAATATCTATCTTGATAATGCTAACTCAGGTATACCAAACAGGTTTCCATCTGTGCATTTGTAAGTGTTCATTGAGTCCTGGGGCCTTGGCATGAGCTGGCACCCAGTGTACCTGCATCACAGCCCAGGCCTACAGTCAAATTCCAGTTTGAATAAATACATTTTGCTTGCCTAAATTGACCTTACTACTTAAATGCATATGGTTTTCTTCTTCCCCTTTTTTTTTTACAATTTTGTATGGTTATTCCCCACTAGCAGATGTGCAGAAAGAACAGACTAAATTGGAAGTCTAAATTCAGTGGAAAATTCAAATATGGAGGCAGATTCAAACTTTCCAGATAGGGCCCATCTTCATTTTTTATGTTGCAATGTGGACTATTTACTCAGTTATATACCTACTATTTTCTATAAATATATCAATCCCAAAACCACAGATCTATATATTATCAGCACCACTGATATATAGGACCATTGTTTAAAAGATGCGTAAGGCCATGGGGTCTTCCTGAGTCAGTCATGATCCATTCAAATTTAAAAGTCAAGCAGAAATTTCTCATGAAAGGTCAAAAGGTGTTAATGGGGGCAGCCCTGCAGTTACCTCATTACCATAGAGTCCAGAAAAGAAGAGTTTTGCATAGCAGTGAAGGTGCTGATTAATGTAATAGGTTAATAAAGGGCAGGATAAAAGAACTCTCTCATAATAAGGGCATTAAATTAAAAGAATTAGGGGCCTTAATAAGAAAATTATTCACAATTGTTAACATTTGCTGATCTCAGTGAGTATGCAAATGTGTTAAAATGCTTAGATTGTGCACTATCCTGGAGAATATTTCTGCTTTCAAAATAAAATTGTTCATACTGTTAATTCAGCAAATGTTGTATGAATAAACTATGATTATTAACCAGTCAAAAAAGGCTGATACAGCCTTGAAATACAGGCAACTACTGTACAGCAACCGAGTTATCTTTGCATAACATTTCCATTACTTTGTGAAGGCAATCTCTGTGTTAATGTTCTACTAATTATTAATTTAATCTTCTGCAATTTGTTTGGGCAGACTGATACTGCACTATTGCCAACCTTTTTTGATACCTATTTAAAATGAGGACATGAGAGAACAGCAGCAGATTACAGCTTTATAGTGACAAGATTCAGGTGAGACTGGAAATGAAAAGCTCTTCAAAGAACTTCCTTCTATTATAACTTCCCCACTATTAAGATCAACCACCCTTAGTTTGTTCAGATGGGTCTATAGCCTAAGGGTACTTTTTGATTTCCCAGCAGTATTGGATACTCACATAGCTATGATTGCAATAAGCACTATTTTCATCTGCAAATGACTAGAAGATTGAACCCGATCCTATTGATATAGTCTGGGGGAATCCATGCATTTGTTACTTCTTGGGATGATTAATATTATGTCTAAGAATGAAGTCATTCAACTTGCAAACACTCAAATTGATATTGGAGGTCATCTTCTTTATAATCCAGGCAATTATGTATGCATCACTCTGGTGGTCAGCTCTTCATTGGGTTCCTATTGAATATCAATACAACTGAAGGCCAAAGCCCCGTGTAAGAATGACCCCAGCTTCCTGTGAAAGCACCTCTTCCATTGCAACTATGACTTTGCAAGATAGTTATATTCCACTTGAACAACAAAAATATTGACCACGAAGGGGAGTCTCCTGTATGTGTGAGAGTAACCATAGGAACTGCATTTAGATTATAGAACTCACTACTGCAAAGACAATGAAGACCATAGATATTGCCATTTTCAGGACTAAATAGGGAATTAATCTCTTTGGCTATGTCTACACTTGCAAGTTAGTTCAAATTAAGGAAGCATAATTTGAACTAATTTAAGCCTTTGCCACACTAGGCTTTCATTAGTCCGAATTAAGGGCTTCCTTAATTTGAACTAATAAATTTGATTGCTTAGTTCAAACTAACCCTTAATTCAAAATAGTTAGTTTGAATTAAGTCATTGTGGTCATATTAGTTCAAACTAATTGCTTAGTTCGAACTAATTGTCAGATTGACCTTCATGCAACTGACTAATTCGAACTAAGCAAGTGCCCTGCATGGCCATGGCTAATTCGAACTAGCATTCTAGTGGGGCCATGCTAGTTCAAATTAAGTTAATTCGAACTAACTAAAATTAGTTTGAATTAGTTAGTTCGAATTAACTAATTCGAACTAACTTTTGTAAGTATAGACATAGCCTTTGACTATTGGTTTGTCTAAACTTGAAAATTATTCTGTATTAAGGAAAAGTGTAGAGTTTGATAGATTTTCCTGAACAAGGACTGACATATACACTAGTTTTTCTGGACTAAGAATGCCTTTTTCTACTTTAGTCTAATCCACTTTCATGGACCAATTCCAAAATAACTCCAGGAGTAGACAAACCCTCAGCTTTCCCTCAATAAAAGTGCAATAAAACTATCTCTATAAACTAATCAAACTATTTTTTCTATAGGCTATGAAGCAAAAATATAGATCGTTATTTCTGTACTGAAATACTTGGCTGTTGCTCAAATATTATATGACTAGAAGCCACTGTAAATTTCCACATATTTTTTAATTCAATTTATAGTAGAAATGGAATGATGCTTGGATTTTTTATTTCATATTCTATTCTCCTAATCTGACCAGTCTGTCAAATATAGCAATTTCGGGGAAAAAAAAAATGAAGCCTGATTTTCATTCTTTCTTACTCATGTTAATAACAACTTCTAATTAAAACATCTGTTAGATAGCTATAACATTAATTTAATGAGGAAAATCTAATAGAGTTCTATTGTATTTCTGTTATATAAACATTTTCAATTAACTGATGCCTTCAAAAGATACTACTATTCATTACAGAGGTGTCCGGGACTCAGTGCTTAATTGTAGGCAAAATTTTACTAAAATATAGGCCTTAAGATACATGGAGACATTTCCTCGGAATACGTGTCTGGTTGTACACCAATTACATATAGGGTATGGTTTTCGGATATAAAGTAATAGCTCTTTTTCAGCAGCTAGGTTCACTCCCATGGAATTTGGCTGTTACGAAAGAGTTTGGTCAGTACCTCAGAATAGAGAGAAAGCTATTTACACAGTAATTAAATATTTATGTAAATGAATTGATTATTATTTCTTTCTCTCAATTATAGTTCTATATAGTTCTTGGTTCTTTTTAAGCAACTTAAAAAATATTCAGGGTTTGTGGGATTAAAAAATACCACAGTTGTGCCCCTCCTCATTTCATATTGGATCAGTTTTAGTTTTATAATTGAAATAACTAATGCAAAAAATAATTATTTTATGAAATTTTAGTACTATGGGAAAACTGATCCTCTCGTATTTGTCTTGTCATTAACCGGCTTCCATTGTTGGAATAAACTGCAAGGCTAAAAGGAATCATATTACCATATTATCACTGTAATAAAACAAAATTAACCTAATCTCCCTTGAACGCCATCTCTTCTAGGTACTAAAATACATCGAGATTTACACTGTGTGCCTAATAACACATCCCAGTGGTGTAATAATATTGCGCCATAGCACAGTGTATATCATGTTCTACAGAGTATTTGCAATCCATGCACAACTGACGGACTATCCAAGTGTCCATTTGTATAATACTTATATTGAACTTTCCAGAACAGGTCAGGAACACAGCAGGACCTAGTTCTCCTTTCACAGATACTAGTTTACATCAGGAGTAACTCAAGTGACATCAACTGATATTCCAGAAGAGACATGAAATAAATGAGAAAAGCATGTCCAAAGCACATCATACCTCTACATTTATTTTTTTCAAACACATGAAAATGCACTTTTGTGGTAGTCTGCCACCTTTAATAGTATATCAAATGTATAGAGAATAAACAACTAATTAACAATGTCCTATTAAAATGTACTACTGTAATGATCCAAATATATCTCTTATCATAGCAACACTGGAGCAATTTGGCTCATTAACACAAAATTTCTGTACTAAGGGAAACTAAATGGAACTCTTTCACAAAATAGCTATATATTATGCCTATACATTAGCAATTCCAGGCAAAAACTTATGTGAAGAGTTGAGCCTTAAATTGTACCCTGAAAATCCGCAGAGTTGGGTCCTGATGGACTAGCCATCCTAATCAAAAATTTCTTTGCCTCCAGTGCTTGGTATTTAAAACCTAGGGTTTCTTAGAGTATATCTAAACTGCAATTAAAAAAAAAAACAACCCATGGCACTGAGTCTCAGAGCCCAGGTCAGCTGACTTGAGTTCACAAGACTGTGGCTGTGGGGTTAAAAATGTCCATGTAGAGGCCCAGGTGTAACCTTCGGGTGGGCTAAATTCATTTAATTGCCCTTCTCCAGTGCCCCACAGAAATCAATCTCAATCCCTGTGGGGAAAGCAGCTGGAGACCCAGGATCCAGTCTGCACAGGACTCACGGCGAAGCTTGCTCAGAGCTACACTCACACATTAAAATACTACTAAAAACAAACATAATAATGAACTTTATTAACTACTAACTAAATGAACCTTATCCTAAGAAAACAAACTACAATTAACCAAGAACAATCCCTTACATGAAAGATACCCAAGAGTCCCAAAGTCTGTGTGGAGTTCACCCAACTCTCAGCTACAGTCTCTGTTCCAGTGTGGAAGCTTGAGTGGCAAGAAATAGCTGTCCTCTTCTTTCTTTGCTGGGATCCTCTGTAGCATTACATGCAGGCTCTCTCTTCTCCTCTGCAACCGGCCCTCAGTCCCATATGCATGTCTGCAAGGTCTGTTGCAAATGACTCCTTTACATGGAGAAAACATCTTGTTCACTCCTGGCTCGGCTCCTCTCCAGAACACTGAGCACATGGTCTCCCCTCAAGACAGCTCCTGCCTGCTGTCTGCTCAGGCTGCTGCTCTCCAGTCATCTGACTGACAACATCCCATCACACCAGCAGGGTACACTGTGGAGCATGCTCAAATTGCTACCACTCCCTGCTTCTGGAAGTTTCCAGTTGTGGGTTGCTAATCTGCCCAACAACAGTAACCCACCCTCAGCAGGTCTCTCAGAGATAGCCTTTTCAGGCATATGGGTTACACAGGCATTGAACCTGAATGTCTACATTGCTATTTTGAACCCTGCAAACCTGAATCAGATGACCCACACCAGCCACAGCCATGCCACATGTCTTTTATTGCAGTGTAGACATACCCTTAATAAATGCAGCTCAGATGATTTTGGCTGTTGTGCTGTTACCTAAGGAGAGAAGCTGCATTCAAAGCATCTGACGAAGTGGCATTTTCTCCCACAAAAGCTCATGCGATAAATATATCTGTTAGTCTTTTAAAGTGCCACAGGACACTGCTATATTAAAAGAAGTTATACTGGTGACCAGTAGGGGTCAGTATTGAACCAATGCTTCAGCATTATGCTGCTAGAGGCACCATGTTTCTGATAAAATATAAATCAACATTTTGATCATTTCTAATTATTAAGGCTCCCATGGCTCTTTTCACAGGTGCAGAGATTGAAAACTCAGTGTAATCCTTAGTAATTATATTCCCTGTACTTTGAATTATTTTATACTTTAAAGCAAACAAAGAGTCTAGTGGCACTTCTAAAGACTAACAAATTTATTTTGCATGAGCTTTCATGGGAAAAAAGAAGTGTCTGATGAAGTGGGATTTTCTTCCATGAAAGTTCATACAATAAATAATTTTTTTAGTCTTTGAAAGTGCCACCAGACTGCTTGTTGGTTTTGCTGAACTAGATTAACATGGTTACCCCTTTGGCATTTATACTTTAAGTTAGATAATAGAAGTGACACTTTAATGTCCACAGATAAACAATTTCCAATCTTCCAGAATTGCCAATCAATTGGTAAACAATGTTTAGGATCTTTCAGGAAATGAAGTGTTATATAAGTATGTCATTCACTAAAATTTTGATTCAATCGCCATTCAAGTTATTGGGAAAGTTCCCATTTACTCCAGCAGCACATGAACAGGACATAATTCATAAAATACAAATCCCTGAAGGGAAAGACTCACAGAATCAGTGAATTTATTCTGGGGGTAGCAAGAATTCTTCCAGACTTCATTTTGATAAAGAAGGGACCAATGCTGAGTTTGACAAAATGGATCTGAATGTCCATCTGAATGTGGCTGGTACCTCATGCTTCAAAGGAAGGTGTAGGAACCCTGCAGTAGATAGATGTAAAATAATTGGTCCCTCTTCTTAGGTCTCATCCTGACTATTAATAATTATAGATTGGCTTTATCCCTGAAGCATTGGGTTCCATATTCCATTTAAAATGTTATGTTTACATATGATAACTCTGGATATTCTTGTAATTCATGTAGATTTTAAGTCCCTTTCTGAAACTCGCTAAGATATTGGCTTCAACAGTTTCCTGTGACATTGAGTTCCACAGTCTAATTACACTGGTGTTTAAAAAGTATTTCCTTTTATCTCTTTTGAATTTCCCACCTTTTAAATTCATTGAAGTTCCATTGTTCTTCTGTTATCAGACAAAGAGGCTATGTCTACACTATAAAAAGTTAGGTTGACTTTGTTAAGTCAACTTAATAAGGTCGACATTAAGTCGACCTAAAGTAACCTTATTAGGTCGACTTAACAACGTGGTTTCCCTTAACTGGGACTTAGTAATTCGACCTAACTTCCCTTTGGTCGACCTAAGAAAGTGGACGTATGCATCCACAGTGGGCTTAGGTCGACCTAAAGAAGGGTTAGGTAGTCCTAAGGAGAGTTAGTTCGAATACCCCACGATTCTTATTAAATCGACCTAAGAATTCATTAGCTCAACTTAAGGAAGCCCCTTTAAGTTGATCTAATGAAAACCTAGTGTGGACAAGGGTTAAGTTAGGTCGACTTAAGCCTCCTTAAATCAACCTAACTTCCCAGTGTAGACATAGCCAGAGAGCACAAACTTCCTATCTACTTTCTATATACTATTCATTAAGTTATATGCTGTTATTGTGTTTGCTCTTATTAATCTTCTTTCTAAGGTTATTCTAATCTCACGTCATGTGTATATTATCCCATGCTCATAACCACTCTCATCACCCTTCTCTGATCACGGTCTAATTCTACAATAACCTTCATGGGATGAGGTAACCAGTATTTCACACAGTATTCCAGAACAACTCTGACCATTGATTTATAGAATGGTGTTATAAACAATACAAGTTTTGAAGATTCTGGGAGCAAATATTGACTGCAAATATTGATCTCCATCATATATCCTGTCCAAAGTGCGTGCTTGAGGTAAAAGGCAATATCTGTCTTTAGGAAGGCCCCCAATATCCTTCTTGTTGTAGAAGGGAAGGCATATTTCTCTGAGATATATTTATAATTTAAAATGCTCATATATTATAATCAAAGTCTAGCAAAACTATGACAGCACAGCAACTAGATGAATGTGTGAATTAAATATTCCTCAACCCAACATGCAGCCACTGAATTAGCTACCAAATAAAGACAGCAGAAATGCAGAGGACCATTAAACACTATCCCCAGGATATTACAGTTAGAGAAACACCTGAATTAAACACCTTTGTAATGACAATTCACTGTGTTCATTAGTTTGAAAAACTTATCATTTCATTCTGCTGGTGGGCTAGTTGACTGACTTCACAGTGAACTACCGTATAGAAGATTCAGGGACTTTGGTTCAGCTGAAGGCTCCTTAAAGAACATTTATGGTGCTTAAAGGGAAAATTACATAAAAGATTAAAGTTACAAGTCTATTCCATTATATCAAAACTAGATATGTTTGCAAAAGGTATCCAGTAGCTCAAACAGAAGTTATATGCCTGATGCAAAACATTACTGGGCGAAGTTCTATGGTTTATATTACGCAAGAATTCAGACTGGATATCATTGTAGCATTAAAATCTATGATATCCTGGTATTTTATTTTATTTTTTTTATTTTTTTTTACACTTTGAAATAAAAGACCCTTACTCACAAAAAAATCCCATTACAATTAATGGGACTTTTACCTAACCTTAGCATTAGTGAGAAGTGAAGAATATATATTAATAAAAAATTCAATTCTGCCAAAGTGCTTTAAAATATCTATTGTTTTTATTTTGTACAGCTGGGATAGGGGAATCAATAGCTGAGAGCTTGAATGAAAGTGACCAGAACAAGTAGTTTACTTAATTGATTACTTGTACATATAACAATATATACATTACTTTCTACAATATTTATACATGCTCCCAATGTTTTTTGTGCTACCAATTTGTCATTATAGTCCAAATACTTCGTGAGAAGTCCCTCTTGCCTTATCAGCCATTTGGTCTCATCTGAATTTAGTAAGGAACAGAGCTAAAGGCAAAAAGACAATGTAGTTCTTGCATGCATATACTGTATATTAAATCATTTCTGCAAATCTTTGAGTTTAGGGGTTTTTAAAAAATCATTATATCTGACATGCCATAGGCTGATTGGATTGGCTGCAGAGTATTCCATCTGATTTAATCAACCAGTGGTGACTGGTGGTATGAAAGTATCATGGTGACAGCAATTAATACACTAATAATGCACCACTGCAGTAGCCTGTTACAAGCAGGGCTAATTACTGTAATTCCACATCATGTGACTGATTTGATCTGTTTATGGGCATTTTGTTCACATGCTTAAATACATTTGTTATGAGAATGCTGTGGATAATAACTACACCTAAAGGAAAAGGGACAGATGCAACTCCCTGCTTTTGGTTTGCATGTAGGCAGACTAATATTTGCACCTGCCATTTATTTGCAAGACAGGAATGAATGGAATCCCAATTTTTCAACTTTTCCTCACAGTGAGTAGCACTTACTTATACAGGTTGTCCAAAAAGAAATAAAGAGAACAACTTACAGGAGTAGTAAGTAACTGTTCACTGCATATTGTGTCCCCTTCTGAGTTCAAATCACACAAAATATGTGTCTGTTGCCAACTAATGTGGCTTGGCTTTATAACTCAAGTTATAGACCCTTATGCTTTGAGTTTTGCAGATCTTTGCGTCACTCCCTACTGTTTGGCTTGAAATGAATCCGGGATTTGAATTACTGTGGGACTCAGATACTTGTGATCAAGTTGGCTTGTCTAAAGCACAGATGTAACTCATTGGTCATATGTGTTACTTGCCCCCATCTGTTCCTGAGGATGAGAATCTTTTATAGAGCTCAACCCTTGAGCTTAAACTATAATTTCTGATCTTGAGGCCAAGAGGCTGGCAATCATATTAGCATTGCATTAAATCTAGTACAAAGCAGCCCAGGAGAATTAGACACCTAGTTCCTATTAATTTTTCATGGGATACCCAAATCTCTCAGGGAACTTTTGTCATCTCAATAAAAGGTTGCTAATATATCAAACTGCATTTTATCTCCTCCCTCCTTATGCTCCCTTACTCCCATTATTTTAGCATCTGGAATATACATGAATGTCTATTATAGGATCACAGCTTCATTTTTATCTGTGCTCAAGTCCGACTCTATACTGGCTCAGATTATTTTGTTGCCCTTTTACAATAAGAACCAAATAATTCATGACAGAAAAGTAAGAAAGGTATTTGATTTAAATATAGCTGTAATATATATTTCTCTAAGTATATATAATTATAATGTGAAAACCCTTAATGTTCATGCTTTGTGAAGACTGACTAAAAAGAATCTATAATTAATACCAAATACAGCGTGTGCTCTTAAAAAATGTCATTCTTGTTCCAGAGGGTCTATTTTTTATGGTGGAATGCCCTATTTTAATTGCAGGGCAATAGCTCTGGAACTGGTAATCTCTATAAAACCAGAAGGTACCTAAGTGTTCCCACTGCAAGGACATAGTGATATTAATAGCATTAGTGGGAAAGTTATTGTTTTTTTCCACAGAAAATTAAGATTTTTTAGAAAAAGTAGTTGATCTGCTGCCCTAGAGCAGAAGGAGAAGCAAATTGTGACTTGAAGGAGGGAAGTAACTGATTCAGCATATGTTATCTAGTGCATTGGTAAAGAGAAGGACAGAGAAAGGGTATTTATTATCTTTGACCTCTTCCTGACACCTGTGCAGAATGTGTATGTTGTGCATAGTGTAGGGGCAGAGAAAGGGTTGTAACAATTCTGTGGTAACTATTTTCTTTCCTGCATTGCAGTCGTTCCTCCTGTACCTTGATGGGTCCCCCACTTCCTTCTAATGGTGGACCTGTTTCCCTCCAGGCCTGGGAAAGGTCTTTTGCCCCTTCAAGGAAGGGTTTTTCCTTCCCCCAGTCTTTGTACCTGTGGGACTTTTCCTGATCAGCATTCTGCTCCTTCTCCAGATCTGTGTGCCTTCCAACAATTCCTTGCCTCTTCTCACATATTCCAGTAACTCTCCACACTCCACCTACACCCTTTCTCTGGAGGGGATGCTTTTTAACAAGTTGTGGGTGGGGCCTTGATTAGCTCCAGGTGTACTATAGCAATCCTCTGCTTAGCTACTGAGGAAAAGGGACTTGCTGAGCCTGGGGCTGATATATTGGCCCTCTAGTACTTTCTGGAAGCCATCCAGACTGACCCTGTCACAACACACACGCAAAACTTCCATTGGGTTCAAAGGCAGAATTTATCTCTTAGGGCAAAGGCTTCCTTCAGCTGAACAAGGACCTTTCACAGTGAAGTCAACACAGTGTGAATGTGTGTAGAAACAATAGCAGAAGTTGGCCCAATATCTTTATCCTAGGCTTCTCTGGACTTACATTTGACTGCTGGTCCCTGTTGCTTCTGGGAACAGAACAACCCTACCCTCTCCCCTAGAACAACCTCATACACACAATACATGCAAGATCACTCTGCATAGAAGACACTTTTGAAGAGCATTCCATCCCAGTCTTAAGAGTGAGTGAGATCATGCTGGCAGGGTCAGGGCAGCTTGCATTTCAATATGGTGTCCTCTATCTGTGGTGCGAAACAAAACAACCTCCAGATTTGACTCAATATCAGCTTAAAACCTGATGAATGGCCTGCTGAAGCCCTAGGTAGCTTTTCCCGTGTTACTGTATGTAAAGCTTGTGAAGTAACCACAAAGGACATTTCTGTTGCTCAGGCACAAATTGACAATTTAAGAAAACAGATATTTCTTTATTGAGCTTGAAAATCCTTTCCTTGCAGCTAATGTACTGTATACAGATAGTTATTAAATTCTAGTTGAAACATCCATGACTGTACATCAAATCCTAATTGGGAATGTAATTAACTTATCTTTAGAATTTCCCCACATTTTCAACAAAAGCTGTTTTAAGAAAGAGAGGATATTTCTAATGTGGGTAAAATGAACACTAAATGATAGGGTAAACCCCAAAAGAATAAAGTCAATCAGGCAGGATTAATGTATAAAAATAATTATACTGAAGGATGATGTGAGTCAGACATGAGCTTTATTTTTCTTAAAGTCATAGCTTTAAAAAAAAAGAAAAAGGCAAACCAACGAACCAAACAAACAAAAAATCCCACAATTGACCTAAGTAACAAATTTAATTGGACAATCTGTTAGTAAATATAGAAGAATGACTTAATCAGTCAGATTTGTTTTCTTTCATTATAGAGTTAATGAGACATAGAAAATATTTCTACATTCAAAAAACCACAAATACAGACAAATAAAGCTTTGGTTTGTTACCAGCCAGCCATTCACATGACCTTTGCTTTTTTTAGTGGGGATATATTAATAATGTTGATTATATGAAGCCAAATTGTGGGAAAAAAAGGATGGGGATAATAGAGGTGGAGAGAGAAATTATCTGCTTTGTCTGCTAATGAGCTGTATTGAACAACTTGCACTAGAATTGCACATTCAACCACATCTGTTATTTAAATAATTAATTCAGTTTTTATTATCTAAAGATTTTTTCAGTCTTTGATTTCCCCCACTCTCTCATGTCTGACTACTGCAGAGTTTTCAGACTCTTATCCATCTCTTAAGATTCAAGGAACATTGAAGTTCAGAATTTTTAATGGCCTGTATGAGAAAAACAAAACAATAGTCAAGTTTCCTCAATGCTGCCTGGTTTAAGAGGCACCCAATTAACTAACTTTTCATACACTTGCAATAGAAACATAAGTGAGGTTTTGCTGGTGGAGAAAGTGACCATTTGACTAACCCTGCCAAGTTGTATTGCTACTGAGATTGTCTTTTGCTCTTTGTTTGTAAAGGGATTAACACAATGGGTCCCCAATTCTCGTTGGTCCCTAGGCAGTACCATAATAAAAAGTATTAATAAAAATGAATGTTTGGCATGTTTGTGCTGATGGCCACATTTATCTTTCTATGGCTATAAATAAATCATTTGTGTCTGTTGTCCAACTAACCAAAATAAAAATAAAAATCAGAAGACTCAGTTTACTGAAGTAGTTACATAATTTCCCAAAATTACCCCAGTCCTTTTAAGGAGAAATCATGTGAGTTGACCATTACAGGATCAAGCTCCCTGTCCATCCACAGAGAAACAATGTAAAATAAGTTCCAGAGCAGGGCCAGGCCAACCGTACAGGCAAACTCAGCAGTTGTCTAGGATGCCAGGCTTTAAGGGGCACCAAATTAGATGGAAGTGGGGTTATTTCTATTTTTAAAAAAATATATTTATATGTTATCTCTTATAAATAAAAGAATCACCCCTGACAGGGGTGCCAAAATCAGAGTTCACCTAGGGAAAAAAACCATTGGGCCAGCCCTGTTCCAGACAGGTAGCTGTGTTAATCTGGTTCAGCAAAACAAGCAAAGAGTCCTGTGGCACTTTTAAATACTAACAAATGTATTTATTGCATGAGCTTTCATGGGAGAAATCCCACTTCATCAGATGCTTGAAAATGAAAAACTTATACTGTAAGTTTTTCATTTTCAAGTGTCTGTTACTTCTTTATCCTTATGTATTTATTGTTAAGTATTGTTAAGATGAATGCTTAACGAGAAAAGATTCAGTTTCTTACAAATCTATCTATCTATCTATCTATCTATCTATCTATCTATCTATCTATC
>ML685794.1:10494583-10530390 GCA_007922175.1 Pelusios castaneus
ATCTATCTATCTATCTATCTATCTATCTATCTATCTATCTATCTATCTATCAAGTGAATGTTTTTTAAAGTTTCTTGGGATGTACCAGTGTGGATTTAAGGCTTTTCCTAACCCATATAAAATTATTTTTCATAGATTGCTATCTGAATAACATTTAAATAATAAAGTCTGTTGATGATACACATCTCACCAAGGTAAGACTTTACACCCCTTTGTTCTTATTTATTGTTAAGTATTATTATTAAAGTAATACCTAAAGGAATAACTGTACTAAGCAATGTACATACAGTCAAGATTGTGAGTTGTCCCATGTGTTTATCCAGGAAAATAAGACTTGTAATTCATCTGTATGGACTACCCACATTTTGAGTTAAACAACTTACCCATGGTCAGACAGCCATATCTCCCTGAGTTCCATCCAGTGCCTTAACCATAAAACGACATGGGTCCTCGCTGTATACCAGAGATCCTAAGCGCCACAAAGGCCTCTGGGGAGCACTGGCAATTGAAACTCTAATCTGTACCAGAAAACTGGACTCCTGTGGTGGATCTTGACGCACAGACATCACCTTGCTACTACCCTCAAGCCCTTCTCTTTGGCTCCATCTCAGGATCTAGACACTGCCTCTCTTCTCTCTGTATGCAATTGTGAAACTAAATTACTGATTAATAAACATACCATTTCCTTATGCTCATTTGCCCTCATTTTTTCTATTGCCGTGTTATCTTCTTTTGTTACCTGCTCTCCACTGCAAATATGTGCAAATCCCTTCATTGTGTTAGCTAAGCCATCTCTACAATTTGGAATTCTCTATTTATTTTTGCCCCTCTAATTTTTTTAATTAATGCCAGTTTATTTTCTTTACCAGCTATCCCAGTCTTCTCTTTTCCAGAAGACTTATCATTTTAACAACCTTTTCTCTGCATCCCTACTTAACCACACTGGTATCCGATGCCCTTTTACCTGTTCAGACTTAATAGGATTAATTTCCCTCGTGGTCTGAACAGCAGTTTCTTAAGTATTAAGTACTTTTCTTCAGTAGATGTCATATGCAGAACATTATAGAATTCCAATTAACATTTCTGCAGGCATTTCACATTTCCTGAAAATCAGCTTTACTGGAAAAGAAAAGAAAAGAAATTACCTTTCTGAGTCAGTGCACTATTTACTCTCTGCAACCGATGTCAAATACTTTAATATGGTTATCTGCTCCTATGGCAGGGTAGCCTACCCTTTTAAGAGTAATGGGGGCTAATGGTCAGCCCAACTTCCATCACATGGCATGAGCTTTTAAGATTTTGAAAGATCCAATATATATGCAAGGACCTAGGATATATTGACAGAGGGGAAGCAGCCCTGGGGATAAGTGACACTTTAGAGGAAATTCCACCATTATGTCTTTCAGGGTACATCTATAATGCATCTGAGAGTGACATTCCAAGCCCAGGTCAACAGACTTATACTGTGGGGCTCATGCTAGAGAGCTAAAAATATCTGTGTAGATGTTGCAGCTTTGGCTGAAGATTAGGCTCTCTAGGCAGGTGAGATGGAGAAACATCTACATAGATATTTTTAACTTGCTAGCATGAGTTTCACTAACACAAATCTGTGGACCCCGACTGAAAGTCTCACTCTCAAATGCAGTATAGTCATATGAGACTCCCCTCGCACCCAATCAATTGAGGATGTGCTGGGAGAAGGGGATGAGTATAAAAGGTTGCCTCCTCCCTCACAGAAGGGAAAACATCAGCAGGAAAAGCCTGGTCTGCTGAGCCCTCTGAATCTGAGGACTAATTGGAGAAAGGGGCCAGCTGAGGGAGAAGCTTGCTAAGGCCCTACAGCTGTCTAAATTACATTTGAGCTCCAAGGAGGGGCGCTGGGGCCTCCTGTTTTGAAGTGATCCTGTGAAACACCACCTCATCTCAGGAAGAGGAGTGGACTGTCTTCTGAACAGGGGCAAGAACTGACCAGGACTTTGATATAGACTCTGAATGGGGTGACCTGAGTCAACTAACAAATGACTTACACTTTGGAGAATGACTTAGTAAATCAGATCCCATTAAGGAGACAATGGTTGTAATGTTAAGGAAGTTCCCACCTACAATGGGCCAAAGGGAGAAACCTGATGAGCCATTAAGGAGACAATGGTTGTTCACACCCTCCTGTCTAAGGCATTCTTCCAGAATGACAAGTTAAAGTATAGATATAACACCAAATTCCTAACTAAATAACTTCTAATATAAATACAATTCCTAGACATAAACTATATAATCATTCCCAGCAAATTACTACCTTTCTATTGATACCAAACATAACATAGTTCCTATGGATTATAGCATTTATGAGATATCCATAGAAAATAATATCATAAATGCTTCCCTAAATCCAGACAGCGTCACACCCTGCCCACATGCCCTGCCAGGGTCCCTGTCCCCCTTTGCCCCATTGCACACAAGGGGTGCTCCCCCCTGCCACCGTGGACCTGCCCAAGGTCCTCCTAGCCCCACAAAGTTGACCTAGAGCATCCAGTGTGGATGCTCTAGGTCGACTTTGTAAGTTCCCCTTTAAGTCGACTTTAATTTTAAGTGTAGACACACTACGTCAACTTTGTTAAAGTCAACTTAAATTAACAAGTGTAGACATAGCCTTTATGAGATGCAAGGGTTCAGAAGCAGCAACAGGCAAGAGAAGCTCTATATGATTTCCAGCAACCATAACTGTTGCTATTAAGAATACAGACTTCTTGCTGGAGTAAAGGGGTTCAAGAGCAGCCATGAATCTGGCCCTTTTTACTTTAGTTTTCCACTCTGAAAACCCAGATGTTGTAAGAAATGGACCCTACCCTCTGGGGAGATGATGAGAGAGAGAACAAACTACACATGACAGATGTTAGTCACATTGTTTAACGCTGTCCTGGAAATTGTTTAGATACTTCTGTGGTGAGAACAATACAAGAATCTAGAATAAAACAAAGTGGTCTTCATAATTCAGTAGGTGTCACTCTTCCCTCATTCACTACTGAACCAATATATCAGCTTTCTGGTAGATGTTGCTGTTCTGCTGGAGGCATCAATTTTCAAATCTTGACTACTTATTAAACAGCCAATGATAATTTTCAAAAGTGAAGGGGTATTAAGCCTAGATTCTGGCCATATTCCATTTTATTTAATAATATTCTGCTAACCTAAAATGTCCCCTGTCATTTTGACTAGACAGAATCTATCTTCACTTCCTGTTTTTTCCAGTTACTTGGAGTCAGGCGCACCAATAAACAGATACCGGGTTTCACCCCAGTGTGGGTGGGAACGATACTTTTATTCAGTCTATAGAGTGATTTAGGAGACTTTAGGAGAAAGGTACTGTATACTGTACACATAAGACAGTTATGAAAATACAGCTAAAGAACACTAGTAAAGGGACAAAAGGCAGGGAAGGTTTGCCTACCTTGAGGAAAGTTATGGAAATATCCATGACTAGAAAGAATTAACTCTTCTCAGATGTTCTGCGAAGATGTGTAGATTTGTAGGAGTTGTTAATAAATTTGTAGCTGCCAATAATTTCAAAAGATTGTCTATTATCTGAGAATAGCATTCCAGCCTGTGTTTACACTTATAAAAATAGGCTCATAAGAAGGACTTAGGAGTGTTATTCCCAAAATCTCAAGTGACTGGTTGTATAGCCAAATTTTGCACTGAACTCAGGGAGGATCCCTTACCCCATGTGGCAAATTTATTCTTGGTGCAAGTTTCTTTACTTAGCAGTGTTATGGCAGTGTGTTCTGAATGCTATAACATTTAATTGTGACCTACTGTTGAAGGAGACCATCATGGAATAAAAAAAATGATTTATCTGATGGTTATATTTCAGGGGCCATATTACACATTATTTAAGTCTTATGGGACTAGTTTTCAGTCAGAATTCAAGTAATTAATGTGAATAAATTAAAAAAAAAAACATGTTGCAAATAAATATCCACTTCGCTGAGAGAAAAATATGTTAGCTGCTATTTTTACCTGTCTTCTTACATAATTAATGAGCACTGTTTTTTCCTGGTTTCATGATTGTTATTTGGAATGGGTCAGATCCTTAGCTGTATAAATTAACATACCTGAAGTCAATTGACTTACCTTGATTTACATATCTTGCCCATGCACAAGGCTTTGCAGTATCTGGTTTTTCTTTCAAGAAATGGTCAATGCAAATGTATGTTGGTTAACTTAATACATTTAAAGATGGTCTCTAGTAATGCATTAGAATGCCTCTTATAAATGTATTAGAATGTGGTAATGTTGTAGCCAACTAATTTACATAGAATTGGTATAATTTTAGTTGGAGAATAGTATATAAGTGTAAATACACAGAAAATAAATTCTACATCATAGAAAAAATGAGTTGATGAGTAGAGACAACAGTTACTCTAAAACTAAACTACTCCTATAAGGGCATTTGTATAGTTAATGATTAAGGGCTTGAATCCAAATTCTTTGAAGTAATTGGAAGGACGCCCATGTATTTCATTTGGTTTGGATGTGTGAGTCCCAAACATGCATAAAACAAAAAGTAATAAGAATTTCTTCCAGGCTCCCTTCCCGCCCCCTCAATCTCTGCACATTTCATAGACACCTCCATGACTCACAACATGGGTTTTATAAGAACCTAGATTCAAACATTAAACCACAACAAAGATAAACTACACAATCTTTTTATACCTAATTTATATTTAATTTCATCTTGAACTGCACAGTTTGCCATATTTGTTACAGATTTCAATGTTTAGTGTTAGCAATTTAGACAGGAATATTAAATAATTCAGTTACAGACTCCATAATGAGCTTTTATTATTATTGCAGCATAGGTACTATGAAAACTGATGGAAGTGCTCTCTTTATCTCTTAGGTCCCAATTTTACAAAGACCAAGGAATCTGATTACTTTATGCCTGTTAGATTCACATTGATTTCAGTGGAACTACAGCTTTACAATCCCATGAAGTCATTGGGGCATGCACATGTGCTTTAGTGCTTTGCTCAATAGGGATGAATTTAAGCACATGATTAAAGTTAAGCATCTTAAGAATCTAGCAAGGAATTACCTTTCATGTGAACAGTAATTCCACACATGGAATAAGGGCTGAGTATAGTTCTTATTATGCCAGGTTCCACTAACATAAGTAGGTAGGACTTGATTTAACTAAGTGATATTTGGCAAAATGGGTAGATTTATTGGCATGCACAATAATATGCACAGTCCCAGCTCTCATCCTATGTCTACACTTACTAAAATTAGTTTGAATTAGTTAGCTTAATTCGAACTAGAAAAAATTACTTCAAACTAAGCAAGCCATTCATGAAATTAGTTCAAATTAACATGGCCACATTAGTTAATTGGAACTAGTTAGTTTGAATTAACCCTTACTTCTAATACCCTATTCGAAGTTATCAGTTCGAATTAAGGAAGCCCTTAATTTGAACTAATTAAAGCCTAGTGTAGCCATGGCTTTAGTTAGTTCGAATTAAGATTCCTTAATTCAAACTAACTTGCCAGTGTGGACATAGCCATTGGTTTCAAAGGAAATTGTGACTAGATAAGCCACAAGGTTGGATGACTTCAGGGTTAGATATGCTTCACGGACTACAGCAAAATCAGAGATACAAATATAAAAAGGAATATTTTCAGATAGGTAGAATTGTGATATATCTAGATTGGAGAATAAATGAGCAGCTGGAGCGTATGTCTGTTTTACAATTATGTTTAATATTATGATATTTATAGGATTTTATGATGTGAGAGCTATTCAAGTGGTGCATAGGCCTTTTTCAGGCTTTCTGAACAAGGTGAGTATCATCCTGAATGTATTATGATATGTGAATTATATATTGTGTGTACTTACAGGACATGAATCACCTACTTTAAAAAACAAAAGAGATCAGATTCTATATACAAAGAAAATTATGTTCCCTGAACCTTCAATTTTAACCCGAAATGTACAACTATAGTGCTTTGGTGGTGGTCCTTCCCCGTCAGGTTTGGAGGCAAGCCATGCTGCCTCACTATTGTACAGTGATCAACAATCAATTAGCATGGGAATTAGCAGCTCCCAGCCACAATCGCTAATCTACAGCCTTGGCTCTTTAGGTAGGCCCAAGCAACAACCAATCTGTAGCCTGATCTGCTGTCAGGGCAAACAGCAAATGCAGTCAGATGCTCTGACCCTCAGTGGGAGAGGGGCACACAGCTAGGAGCAGTGTTTAACGGCACCTTTCAGGTTGCAGCCAGGCACAACTAAACACTGACCATCTGGAGTGGGTCACTACCCTAGGGATGAGTTTGGTAGCATGCGGTAGGGGTACATAGGAGTACTCAGGCCCATCCTATTCTATTGTGCCCAACCCAGGGCCTTAACAATGGCGAATGATTTTGCCACTAGATCAGTGGGGATCCCACCGAAACAATCTGACATATCTTCTTGCAGCACCACTGGATTAAACTCTGAGTCACTTCCCACCACTCTTCCTTGGTGCAGCTCTGTATTCTGTGGGTCCTCAGTCTCTTTAGTAGCTGGAGGTCCCTGTAGCAACTCTCCAACGACAGTCTTCACAGGTAAATCAGAGACTGCAGACCCAACCACTTTTTCCCACGCTTGGTCTCCTTAGGAGGCAGGGTGGTACATGGGTCGGGTCTGGTCCAAAATCTCACAGTGGGTTAGATACATCTGTTTCCTTCCAGGGCTATGACACAATTGAGCTGGGGGCCTGCCTCATATACTTTCTGCCCCACCACTCTGCTTCCAGCAGGGGGAGGGCCCAGCTTGGCTTTGCTCACCAAGGGGTAGGGAGTAGTCCCTTCTTGTCAGGCTCTGCTGGAGGTCACTCTACATCATTACAACAATTAGTTATATTTACACATAGTAGAAGATTCAGAGAGCCTATGTATCAGTGTCAAGAGAGTCTGCTATGTACTTGCATACTTTGTATTAACCTATAGATCTGTCACATATAAAGATAATCTAAACAAAATATTTGATCTCAGGGAAACAATTAACTTTCATTAACAGGAAGGAAATCAAACATGATGAAGGCTATTTTTTTACTGTCATTACATTTTTCCATATTATGTTCTGCTGTTACTTAAGAGGTTTCATTAAAAAAAAAAAAAGATAGTTTTGGTACTTGATACTCTCAATTAAACTGCACAGACTATGTCTTTGGTAAGATCAAATGCATCATCTTGAGGACCTATTCGCTTCAACAAGTGTGGAATATAAATCTAACTAGTAAGGAAGGATGTGATTAAATATAACTATCCAACAGGGAAATAAAACCCCCAGATGTTGCATGATGCAGTTCCCTCTCTTAAATGCAGAAAGGATTTATGCTTTATGGTTGTTGGGCTAAGTAGCAGTCAGGTCCAATGGAGAAAACTCAGTTGAGGAAAGGTATATAAGGTGTCATGGGAAAAGAGTCTATGGATATTTCAGGATCCAAAAGACATGAACTGTTACATAATTATACATGCATATTTCAAAGACAATGCAGGTGTCCTCAATGAGAAATCAGGATCCACTACAAGGATATTACACAACACTCCACCTTCATCAGTTTATCAAGAGTACCCCTAACCAGAGCTGAAATATCTGTATTCTCCAAGGAACTTAACTTCTGTGCCATCACAGAACCAGATGGCATACTAACATATGGAGAATTAGAAGAATTCTTTTGCCAACTCTAAAGGAATACCAGAACTCATAAAAACAATCCTTAAACCAAGCACCACACAAAGGGATGGTTTACTCCACAATACAACCTACTTCATCCAGGAAATCTGCAATGTCAAAAACCACCATCAGAATACTTTCCTTACCATCATGGATGTCACTTTCCAAAGTTGCAGGAAATATCTAAAGTCTTCATCCCAAAGAAGAGGAAAAAAATCATAGGCAAGAGTTGTAGACCAAGCCAGATGAGTAAGCATCTCAGACAGGAGATTAAAAGAAAGCAGAAAACCTACAAGGAATGGAAGATGGGTGGGATCAGCAAGGAAAGCTACCTCTTGGAGGTCAGAACATGTAAAGATAAAGTGAGAAAGGTCAAAAGCCAAGTAGAGTTGGGCCTTACAGATGGAATTAAAACCAATAGTAAAAGGTTCTATAGCCATACATATAGGAAGAAAAAAAAAGTGGATCTGCTAAGCACTGAGGATGGGGTGGAGGTTAAGGACAATGGCTGATATCTAAACAAATATTTTGTCTCTGTGTTTCATGAGGCTAATTATGAGCTTGGAGATAGTAGTAGGGTAGCTAATGGGAATGAGGATATGGAGATAGAAGTTACCACAGTCAAACTCAAACTGCTTAATAGGACTAAACTGAGAGGGGGTGAGGGAGGGATGAATAATCTCTATCAAAGAATTTTAAAGGAACTGTCACATGAAATTACAAAGCCTATTAGCAAGGATTTTTAATGAATCTGTAAACTCAGTGTTTGTACCATATGACTGGAGAATTGCAAGCACAGATACTATTTTTTAAAAAGGGGGGAAAATATGATCTGGGTAACTACAGGCCTGTTATCTGACCTCAATAGTATGCAAGATATTGGAAATATTTTGAAAGAGAAAGTAGTTAAGGACATCAAGGTTAATGATAATTGTAATAAAATACAACATAACTTTACAGAAGCTAGACCAACCTGATCTCCTTTGTTGAAAAGAAAAGAGATTTTTGAGACAAGGGGGATTCAATGGATCTAATTCACCTAGGTTTCAATAAGGCATTTGATATGGTTCTACAAATGGAATTATTAGTTAAAATGAAGAAGATGGGGACTAATATGAAAATAGAAAGATGTATAAGGAATTGGTTAAAAGAGAGACTATAGTTAGTTATACTGAAAGGTGAACTGTCAGGCTACAGGGAAGCTACTATTAGAGTTCCTCAGGGATTGGTTTTATGACCAACCTTATTTAACCTTTTTATTCTTGACCTTGGCAAAAAAGATTGGGAATGTGCAATAAAGTTGGCGGATGACACAAAGTTGGAGCCAATATAAAGAAGGATTGGGATATCATACAGGAAGATCTGGATGACTTTGTACACTGGAGTAATAGGAATAGGATGAAATTTAAGAGTGGAAAGTGCAAGGTCATGCATTTAAGGGTTAATAACAAGAAAACCCTGCATCACACTTAGACTACTTCTGCATCCCACCAGTGGTACTCATACCACCAGTTGACAACCACTGTTCTAGAACACTCCCACACCAAAATTAGCTTCCTTGATTTCATGAACAGTTTCAGGAATGGAACCCTATAGACAGTTATTTACAAGGATCACCACACTTATCTCCACAGATCCAGTAACCAGCACAGACACACAAAGAAATCTTTTAGCTATATTCAGCACTCAGGTACCAAAAGACATGCTTGAAGAGGAAGTCCAAGAAATCCACCTTAAACTTAGAACTGTCTTCACAAAACCAGAGCTCTCCATCAAAGGAGTAGACTGCATTACAAAGCTGGCCAAACAAATACACCTGGAGACCCTGCCTCAATATGGCAGGGGGAGGGGGGGGAAGAAGGATCATCAACTGCACACCCCTATTTGTCAACTACTGCCCACATACTAGAACCAGTTACAACCCATACTTGATGAGGACCGCATCTTGAATGGAATCTTTCCTGAATCCCCCTTCTGGTCTTCCAACCATTCCCCCCAGTGTCACCAAGATCATAATCAGTAGCAAGCTCCCCATACAATAGGACACACCATCTTGAAGTAATACAAGACCCTGCCACAAAAAAAAAAAGATGCAAAATAAATCTGCAGACATCAAATGATGGATACCCCTCACAACACACTTTTCAAGATCCATGGGTCCTACGTGCCCATCACAACATGTGGTGTACTGCATCCAGTGTATCAAATACTCCAACAATAGCTATGTGGGTGAAACTAGACAATTATTAGACTCTCAGATGAACCAACACAGAAAAATGATTAAAGACAAAAATATTCCACCATCCATGGGCAAACAATTTTCACAAAGCAGTTACTCTGTATCTGACTTCACACTGCTCATCCTCAAGGAAATTTGGCACATCTTCAAAAGATGATTCTGAGACCCTAAAATCATCTCTGCTAGACACTGGAAACCATGGACTTAAGAGAGACTGGTTTTATGTCCCCTTACACCTTGAAGAACAACATACTAGTCCTCCTTTGTCCTATGACTATAGAGGTGTTAATTTCACTTTTCATTTAAGTTGTGTCTTCCAGCATGTGTGAAATCCCTCATGCTTAACAATATGTCCTATATTGCTTTTACCTTGGACATTTTAGTTTCCATCTCCTGGCCTTCACAAGTGCTTTGGGAAGCTCAAGCTTGTCCCTTGCACCAATACAAATTCATCCAAAAATAGATATCTCACATAATTTGTCTCTCATATCTTGGGACCAACACAGCTGCAACAACATTTTGAATGCAGCTGTCATTTGCTTTAAAGTTTCACCTCACACCTCAGTGAGTTCAACAGTCTACATCGGTGGGAGTATAGAGAAGATCCCAGCTTATACCCACAAGGAGGATCCAAGAGGAGAAAACTTGAAAAAAAAAGAACTTTGAGTGGATAAAAGGCCAGTCCCTGAAAGACATGAAAATGTGAGTGAGAGATTGCTGGGGAACAGATTGCTGTTCCGCACCCAGAAGTCAGGACTCTGGGCTAAGATAGGCTTACCTAAGCTTTTAAGTAAAACAGAGATGCTTTTAGGCCTTTTATTGCATTAAAAATGCAGAATTTAGCCCCAGAAAATACATGCAAAACATCTTGTGGAATGAATATGTCAGAAAAATACAAGAGATACAATAACAAAAGTTTTCAAAGTTTAAGAAAACGTGAGTATTAATATCTTGGTATATTTCCTATTCTAAAACCAACTCAATTTCTCTGCTTTGGAAGTTGACAGTTTTCACCCTTGACGTCAATCATTTTTGTGTAACCTTTTTGTGATCTCCAGTAAAACAAAATAAGACAACCTGAAGACACTGTGTTTATTTATGAGTCAACTTAAAATATAGGCAAAGCAAAAGGATTTAAAATATGTATTATAACCTTGGTCATTTACTGAAAGAGGTTGTCATCTTTCTTGGAATTGTAGATTAAGATGCAGATTTTCTTGGCAACTGTTGCTAAGTAAAACATTCTGTGATAAAATGTGTTATCATGATTCATAAGAGATGAAAGCTGGAAAATTATTGATGTTCTGAGCTAACTTGTGTCATTTGATTTATTATTTTTCATTGTGATTCATAGTGTGTCAGGGTGTGCAAAAGGACATTCCAGTACATAAGGCTTCACAAGATGGTGCAATTAAAACAAAACAAAAACAAATAAACAAACCCCCAGAGGTTATATTGCAGATGAAATCTCTCAGGGCTGGGGGGCTGTTTAGAGATAAAATGATTGCATAATTAGGTTTAATTGTGGCCACATGTATCAGATTAGCATAATTAATGTAGCCTTGAAAGGGCTGGTATTAGTTACTGTATGCTCTGGGGTGCGTCTACACTGGCACCTTAGGTTGACCTAAGGATGCGTAAGTCGACTTACAGAACTCTGCGGTTCACACTGGGCACTTGTTAAGTCAACTTAAGCACTTTCTTAAGTCAACCTAATAACACCACCTCTGAAGGTTGACTTAAGGCTTAAGTCGACTTAAAGTCAGTGTAGATGGGTATGTTAAGTCAACTTAACAAGGTCGACTTTAAGTGTAGATGCTCCGTTAAGTCGACTTAACAAGTGTAGACATAGCCTTAGAGAACTACAGAAAAAAAGCAAATTGGTAAAAAGGGCTGTGAAATGAGGAATATTGAAGTATTTCTCATCAAGGGAAGTCTACCTCCATGTTTCATTTCTGACTGGAGCAAAGAAAAGAAGAAAGCAGGTGGTGGCCTTTTTGGAGTATTGAGATTGTCTTTATCAAGGTCAGGAGTAATCTAGTTTTTCATATCTCCAACATATATCCCATTGCCAAATTGTCAAACTTTGGTTTGTATGCTCCCTTCCTGTACACAGGCACATGAAGAAGAAGAAAGCAAAATCTCCACCCAATGGAGCCTGGAAGTGCCCACATTGGCATCTCTAATCAATTGGCGGCATATAGGAGTGTTTCATATGGAGAAAGGAGCTGGGGGATATTCAGGTATTCTTCCCCTTAACACTATAAAGTGCACCCACATTTCGGGAGCGGTTCTTTTTAGTACCCTCTTCACCATGGGAATACAGCAGTATGTTGCCATAGATGCACTGCTGCATCTGCACTTTCTGCCTCTGGCATTACAGAGAGGAATCACAGAGCACAGATTATCCAAAGCTTTTCTTCTGAGTCTGCCTTGAACAAAGAAGGCATTCTGCTTAGCCCAGTTCCTCTCAGGCCCTCCCTGGCCAAGGCCGAGATGAACTTTGTTGAGTCATCTGCATAACTTTCCTTGCCTTTGTTCATTCTGAGAAAGTCTGGGTAGTTATCCCATAGTACACCTGAGAGAGATGGAGGGAATACAGAATAAGTAGTACAGGAAACAAATTTCTCTGGGATGTGCTACTAACCAGAGCAGGTCAGTAGCCTTCCGGCCCAGCAGGCCGGGTGAGGCAAGCACCCCGAGGTCAGTAGCCTTCCGGCCCCCCAGGCCGGGTGAGGCAAGTCAAATACACCCAACCCCGCTGCGTCCCAGCCCAGGGCCCCATCCAGTGGCAGAGCAGTCTGCCACTGGGATCAGCGGGGCTCCTGCTGAAACACGCTGACTACCATTCACCCAGGCACTTACCCGCTGTCCCTGGGATACTTCATCTCTTGCCCCCACCCAGGTAGCTGAGTCCTGTGGTCTTCTTCATATACATCAGGGTATATAGCCAGAGGAATTCCACTCAGACCCTCCAAGTCCATAGGTGGCAGGTCCAGCAATTCCTCCAGGCTGTCCGCTAAGGGTAGCCCCTCAACGTCACAGGGGCTGCTCACAGCAGGCCCCTCTCTCAGGTCTTCAGGATCTTCAGCAGAGAACAGCTTCTCCAGACCACAGGAGCCATTCAGAGCAAGCTCCTCTCTCCAATCCTCCAGCTGTTCCACTGATGGTAGCTCCTCCAAGTCCTCCCCCAGAGGGTAATAGAGATAAGGCCTCCTTCCTGACTGCCTTGGGGTTCAGTTACCGCCCCTGGAGGAGGGTTACAGCTTTCCCATGGTGAAAGTTCTCAGGGCTCGTCCTTTTGTCTCCTGGGAGGCTCCAGTGGCTGGTCTGTCCATCTCCTGGGAGGCTCCCTGGGTGGGGCTTCGGTCCGACCTTTTATACGGTCCTCTCTCCCCTTGACTCCAACCTTCGGGTTCCTGCCCTGGCTTCCGGCAATTGTGTCCTCTGTCCAGCAGGGAAAGCGTGGGAGCCCTCCTGTGCCTGCTCCGAGGGTGTCTGCTTCACCCTGCTACACACGCCAATAAAAGATGATAGTAGCAGCACCACTGTCTGTCTCTACTATATCATTTGAAGCAATCACCCTTGCAATAAAATTAATTTGATAGTGCTCTGTGTCTGTTCTACTGATAGTCCTCAGTCAGGACTCTACATCTTAGTGCTCCAGAAATTTCAGGAGAGGGAATCCCAGAATGTTAGATTTAAGTCCTTCTCCCTGGGTTTTTATTTAATTACCTTTAGCATTCAAAAAGGCCAATTTCTATTTGGGGGGATTTGGAAATAGAAATTTGCTTCCACCACTTCTTTTTTGGCACCCTCTTTTAGTGTTTCTGTGCACTGGGGTGGAGGAAATGGGAAAATCCTCAGAGAAAATGAGAATGAGGCCCCCAGAAAACATGAATTACCAAGGCCCCAAATTTCTCTTGGCAGTTCTGAAGGTATGTCATGGTCTTTCCTGCATGACAATATCATAAAGGCCACAATAACTGTGGTTGTTTTCCAGACAAGCAAACATAAAATCCAGACATGCGAGGATATGTAGAATTGTCTGAAAGAAAGTAAACAAACCAAACCAAATATCAACTCCTCAAAAACACCTCTAGAAAAAGAAGCAGGAAAAAAGAAACCTTTATAGATCAAAGATCTTCATATTCTACCATATTAGCACAGAGTAGAGGATGGTTGGTTATCTTCTGGGTTTTTTGTTTTTGTTGTTGTTTCGTTTTAAATTCTCTTTCCCTCCTGTAAGAAAGAAAATAAGCTGAAGCCAAGACTGTAGCATTGTCATTACATAGTGTTGAATCAGACTTTTCAGAAATAATGCCACATAAAAATGCTAGTGCTTGTTGTAAAATATTTCAGGGAGTAATTTTGCTATGTCATAATTTATTATTATTTGTAAAGAACAAACAGAGTTATGTGAATACATCACATTAACTTTTTTTCATCATGATTTGAGATCCTGATGAATTTAATGTCATTAAGTCTAACAACTGTAATTGACTAATCACATCCCTGTTGTGGTTATAGGCCATTCATTAAAAACTGGGGACTATTTATTAGAATAGGGAAAGGGGAATAGTATTTGATCAGCTGCTGGTAGGAATTGTGCTGCATTGCAAAACCAGCTAGATACAAAAGCCCTTTAGTAGATTGACAACTACTGTATTAGCTGGATGGAAAAAAATATCAATTTGTGGAAAATCAACAGCAAAAAGGTGCCTACAAAAGGTTCCTACAACTCCTAGCATAATACTGATATCTAAGAGCTATAAACAATTAATAAGCAGGAAATCAGTATGTTTTGTGATAGATTTTTATTCCGTATATAATACATTTTGAAGGAGATTTGGAAATGTAGAAATATTGTCTTTTACCCATTCTTCTATCTTCACTATTAAACCGATTAATACAATATCCAGATACATGAGTTTTTATGGCAACTACTTGACATATCCCAGATGTGACGCTTTCTGGATTTAGTATTTCATAATTGCAATAATCCATAGGAACTATGCTGTGTTTGGTATCAATAGAAAGGTAGTAATTTGCTGGGAATGATTATAGGGTTTATGTGTAGGAATTGCATCTGTATTAGAAGTTAGGAATATGTTTGTTAACTATATTTCAATCTGTGTGATACTGGGATGTTCCCCAGATGGAATGTCTACAGCCGTTGTCTCCTTAATGGCCCATTAAGGAAACTCCCAGGTACAATGAGCCCATGGAGAAACCTGTTGAGCCACTAGGACTTGAACATGTGACTCAATTCCATTTTGGTTGGAAAGAACTCCACGCAGTATGGAGAAGGCCAGAGGTGATAAAAGGCAGGTACCCCTTCTCCATCTTGTCTCCAGTCCCCAGCCACTGGATGGGGCCCTGGGCTGAGATGCAGTGGTGTTGGGTGGGCCTGCACCCCTCTACTTCCCCCACCTCCTCTGGTTTCCTGAGCGTAGACCCTTCCCACCTTGATCATCTACATCCTTTGTATATTTGACTTGCCTCGCCCAGCCTGGAGGGCCGGAAGGCTACTGACCTCGGGGCGCTTGCCTTGCCCGGCCTGGAGGGCCGGAAGGCTACTGACCTCGGGGCGCTTGCCTCACCCGGCCTGGAGGGCTGGAAGACTAGACCATGGGCATTGACCCCACTACAAGGCAAGTAGTTGTATTTAAGCTTTTCATCAACTACTTATATATTTCTCTCTCTTTCTCATGGTTGATGAATTCAGGACTTTTCTATACAGGGACACTAAAAAGAAAAAAATAATCAAATTAACTAAAGGCAGGGGTGGGTTACCGGGGCCTGTGCCCAGGGGCCACCTTGGGCCAAAGGCTGGGATCTGCTCTTCTGCCCCACCCCTAGCCCAGCTGGTCCTTCCCCAGGGGCAGGGCAGGTTGGCGCAACTGGTTGCTCCACTCCAGGGGCAGGGTCAGCTGGTGTGCAAGCTTCACCACATGCACCAGTCAGCCCCACCACTTCTGAGGGCCGACTAGCCAGGCTGGGGCCTCTGGCTCCAGGGCCCTCCAGTGCCAGCCCAGTGGGGGAGGCCCAGTGGCCCTGAGGCCCCTAATCTGCCTCTGATAAAAGGTGTGAATTTAAACTAGGTTAGGGTTAGGGTGTGTATAGACACACTTATTCACAGTTAAAGTGGTCTTAATTTGATTTAGCTTAATTCACTTTTGTAGTATTAAACTAAACTGAATTTAAACCATTTTAATTCAGAATAAGGGTGTCCACTAAGGGATTCAATCTGATTTAATTAATACACTTTTAGGAAAGTTTATCCAAATTAACTTTTAATGTCCCCATATAGACAAGCCTTCAGAAACTCCTTTAAAAATGAAACAGAGGAATAGCCATGTGCCTGAGCTTTGTCCAAACAGACTTTCTCTTAATATAATATTTAGGCATAAAATTGAATCCGTTCCACCTCTCCTCCAAACCGGTGCTGCAAATCTTTATTTCTCTCTGGCAAAGAAAAAGCATTTTATTTGTTTTGCAAGAGTTTAAACAATGGAATCTTAAATTGCTTATAGTTTTCCCCTATGTCCAAATCTGATAGTACTTACTCAGTCAAAACTCCCATTGAAATCACTAAATGTACTCACAAGCTTTCATCCCAAATTTAATATTTATGTATTCTGTAGATAAATAGGAGTAGATAAGATTTCTGCTTTCCTTTTACTATTAGAAAACAGACTAGGAACTCGTGTCTTGATACTCTGATGTTGGGTACATTAGAAATTCCTGTGATGAACATTTAAATTAGATAGAAAGAGGAATTATTTAGGGAACTTCAGGAGAAATCATTGTGGGAGTTAGGAAAATGTTCCATACCTCAATAATATAAGTGACATAGAAATCATTCCCATGTTCACAGAAACCCCTTTGGAGGTGGCCTTCTTACTACTGCACATTTTATTCCATAAGGGAAAATGTTGCTCTGCATTTTTGAATGGAAGGCACAGGCACTGCACGTTTACTGCAGTTATGAAGGTACAATAGCAGACATTGAATGACATGGGGAAGGAGTCCTCTCCCATTGACCTCCATGGACTCTCCAAAACACAGCAAATTAGCAAGGATTTGAGATGTGTGTAAACTCAGGGATTGTATCATATGACCGGAGAATTGCTAACATATGTCCTATTTTTAAGAAAGGGGGGAAAAAAGTGATCCAAGTCATTACAGGATGCTAGTCTGACCTCAGTACCATTGAAGGTCTTGGAAAAAATGTTGAAAGAGAAATTAGTTAAGGATATCAAGGTTAACAGCCATTTTAATATGGCTTTATAAAAGGTAAATTGTGCCGGAGCAACCTGATCTCCTTTTACTGAAAAGATAATGGATTTTTTGGACAAAGGGAATGTACTGGATCTAATTTACCTAGATCATAGTAAGGCATCTGATAAAGATCCAAATAGGGCATTATTAGTTAAAATGGAAAAAAATGGGGATTAATATGAAAATAGAAATGTGAATAGGGAATGGTTAAAGGGGAGAGTACAATGCATGATATTGAAAGGTGAACTTTCAGGCTGGAGAGAGGTCACTAGTGGAGTTCCTCAGGGATTGGTTTTGGGACTAATCTTACTTAATCTTTTTATTATTGACCTTGGCACAGAAAATGGGAATATGCTAATATAATTTGCAGATGACAAGAAGTTTGGGGGTATTGCCAATAGAGAGAAAAATTGAGATCATGCAGGAAGATCTTGATGACCATATAAACGGGAGTAATAGGAATAGTATGAAATTTAACAGTGAAAAGTGCCAGGTCATGCATTTAGGGACTAATGACTAGAATTCTTGCTATAAGTTGGGGATGCATCAGTTGGAAGGACGGAGAAAGAGAAGGACCTGGAGGTACTTGATCACAGGATGGCTATGAGCCACCAATTTGATGTGGCTGTGAAAAAAGCTGATGTGGTCAAAATGTATCAGATGAGCTATTTCCAGTAGAGGCAGGGAGGTGTTAATGCCGTTATAAAAGGAGCTAGTGAGACCTCACCTGGAATATTGTGTGCAGTTCTGGTTCCCCATGTTTAAGAAAGATGAATTCAAACCAGAACAGTTCCAGAGAAGGGCTAAAAGAATTATACATGGAATGGAAAACCTGTCTTAAGAGAAGAGACTCAAAGGGTGCGTTTACACTTACAAATTAAGTCGACTTAAGGAGGCTTAAGTCAACTTAAACTACTCTGCATCCACACTGGGTTCCTTAAGCAGTTCCTTAAGTCGACTTAAGGAAAAGTTCTCGACTTAACACCTCCTTTTAGGTCAACTTAACACTTAAGTTGACCTTATTAAGTCAACTTAAACCAGTGTAGACGCAGACTAGCCCTAAGTCGACCTCCATGGCCTCCAGACCTTCCTCCCTGATCTCTTTCCCAGAGTTCCTGGCACAGTAAGAGCCTGCCCTGGCCAACCACAGGGCAGGACTCACCCCTGACCACCCTGCTCCCCAGAGCTGGCCAGACCTGTTGCTTGGGAGCATGGCAGAGCAGAGCCAGCACCGTGGGCGGGCCCCATCCTGGAGCCACCAGGAAATCCTGGATCTGCTGGCCATTTGGGGGGATGAGACAGTAACTTCCCAGTTGCAGGGCAGCCAATGCAACGGGAGGTGTATACCTCCATCTCCCAGGCTCTGGCTGGCAAGAACCACACCTGGGACACCCAGCAGGTCTGGGTCAAGATCAAGGACCTCCACCAAGGCTACCAAAAGCTCTTCAGCCCCAGGTCATCATCCCAGGTGGTGAGGATGATCCGCTCCCACCAGTTGCTGCTGGCCTCATGTGCCCGGAAGCGACGAGGTACGGAGCGCGGTGCTATGAGCACGGCAGCTTGCTGGGGCAGCAAGGTGGGTGGGCAGGCTGTCATCTTCATCTGCGCTGGTGGGTTGCCAGATAGGCCTGCTCCACAGCCAAAAAAGTCTTACCACTAGCTGGTAGGTGTCGCACAACTACCTGGCAAAGTGCAGGAGAAGAGGCTGGTCCATGACCTGCTCCGGCTCCAAGTTGCCAGGCACAATTGGAAGAGACTAAGCTCACTTCCTCTTTTGAGGGAGTGGCCGGGGGTGGGGAGACCTTCTCTGCTGCCACACTTCCCACAATGCACCCCGCCAGCCCCCCCAAGTCAACTTAAGAGTCTAGTGTAGACTCTCGAATTCAACTTAATAAGGTCGACTTTAAGTTGACTTAATAAAGTTGACCTAATAAAGTCAACTTAACTTTCTAAATGTAGACATAGCCAAAGAACTTGGTTTGTTTAGCCTTAACAACAGAAAGTTGAAGTAAGATATGATTGCTCTCTATAAATACATCAGAGGAATCAATACCAAGAAGGAAGGGAAGTATTTAAGTTCAGCACCAATATGGACCAAACAACAAAGTGCCTATTGGGAAGTTGGGACTTGAAATTAGATGCAGGTTTCTAACCATCAGAGGAATGAAGCTCTGGAATAGTCTTCCAAGGGTTGCTGTGGGGAAAATAAGCCTAGCTGGCTTTAAAATTGCACTTGATAAATTTATGGAGGGGATAGCATTATGGGACAGTCTGGTTTGGCAATCATCTGATCTTTGACTCCTGTTGTGGCTATGTCAGTGGTCTCTGACAGGTCGTTTGATGGGGTGGTTTCTGAACTATTACAGAGAATTCTTCCTTGGGTGTCTGGCTAATGAGTCTTTCCCACATGCTCAAGGTTTATCTGATTGTCATATTGGGTGTTGGGAATTTTTTTTCCTTCAGGACAGATTGGCTAGGCTCTGGTTTGTTTTGGTTTTTTACCTTGCTCTGTAGCATGGAGCATGGCTCACATGTTAGCCGATTCTCTGTACTTTGAAGTCTTTAAACCATGATTTAAGAAGTTTAATAATTCAGTCATAGATTAGAGGTTTATTACAGGAGTGGGTAGGTGAGGTTCTATGACCTACATTATGCAAGAGGTCAGACTAGTTGATCATATTGTTCCCTTCTAACCTTAGAGTCTGTGAGTTTATGGCTACTTGAATTCATAGCACTGGTGACTGGAATCCTTTTATTTATATATGGAACAAGTGTGGAGGGGAACTGCAAATTTCCCCAGCAATGTGATTCAACTCTGTTCTTCAAGGTTTACTTCTAGTAGTAAATTCAATCATCTTCAAGCTTATTTGACTTTCTGTTGTGCCTGTGAACAGTGATGTCCATTGTGTTTTGGACATTTGTCCCTAGTAACTAGGCCCAACTCCTACATTGTTTGCTACACATTTTATAAAGCAAACAAAGGGAAAGTTGTTTTAAAAATACAAAGCATCCTAGAGTGCTGTTAAAAAAGCACATGATGAGCATGGCTGTGAACTCACATGTGTAAATTCCTATGCTATACATGTATGCCCCACAGAGAAAGCTTTTACTGTCTTCTCTTATTCTCATGTGTCAGATTTAATAAAACACAGATAAAAACACTTAGCGTTGTACTTGCTTTTTCTTCAGCCTTCCAGAAGTTTGTGAATCTGTGGAAAGTATTTCAAATATAATAAAAAGTAAACAAATCTGTCAGGAAACAGCCAATCTAAAATGAAGTGATCTTTTGAGTTTAAGCTTCCACAAATCATTCTTCCCTTCCTAAATTAATCTGACATGGATAATAAAATATTGAAGGCAATATATGCTTTCCATTGCCTGCTGTCTTCACTCAGCCAGCCAGTTCTGCTGTGGACAACTGTCTTTTGAACTGCTCCCTTTAGGGGCCAATCCTGAAGTCAATGAGAGTTTTGTCTGAAAAGAGATCAGACAAGGTCCCTAGCAGTGAAAATGGCATTAGACTCGTGGCAAAGCGAACAAGATGTGTCCTAAAGCAGACAAAGCTATACAAATAGCTGGACAACCCTCCCCAGCATAACATACACTAATGTTATGTCTTTTCTTATACTTCTCCATGTCCCGATTTTGTACTTTTCTTCTTATTGCCTGTACTTGATTATTCTTGTTTCTGCTTTATTTTATTGTTGCCGGTAGTCAGTATGTAGTGTATTCTGTTCAGGATGATTTGTTGCACCCATCGCTACTATTATTACATGTTTATGATAACACCATAACATGATAGATGCTTTCCAGACGTACAATAAGGAACAGTTCCCAGTTCAAGGTCCGCACAACACAAGGATTTCTATATAAATCAAGATTAGCTATCAGCAGCATGACAAAAATGGATTGTTAAGTAGGATTTAAAAATGGAGAGAGCAGGGGCGTTGTAGATGAGCTCAGGGAGGATACATGATGGTCATGCAGAAGAAGGTGCATTATTTGAGAGGGTGACAATTGAAAAGAGAAAGGTGACAGTATTGGCAGAGAGGATTAGCATGGTATCCAAGCACATGGGCAATATACACTAGCTATACATAATTCATTTTTGTTTGTTTTTTTTATGTAAGACTGCTGATTTGAAATGATTTTAAAAGAGGCAACTATATGTATAAACAAACAAGGAGTCCTGTGGCACTTTTAAAGACTTACAAAAGTGCCACGTCACTCCTTGTTTGTTTTGCTGAAGTAGACTAACACCGCTACTCCTTTGGAACCTGTCTATATGTATAAAGAAAAACATAATTCCATCAATCTCCAAGGAATAAACCCTCCAGAAAGACTTCTATTTCCTTCGATGGTATACAGTGGGGCAGTGGTTCCCAATCTGTGGCCTGGGGATGTTCATAGTGGCCCGTAGCTCCCCTCCTGCAGGAGGGAGTCACTACCTAAGGACTAAAGTGGAGCACATTTCCACAGGTGCAGGGACCTTGCTGAAGCCAAGGGGATGGGAAATTAGAACTTGACTCCCACAGGCTGTAGCAAGGAGCACTGGAAAGTGCTCTACCTAGGTCCAAAGATACTGGAGTCCCTGCTGGAGCCAGAGAGACAGGAGCACTCATCTTCTGTCACCTTGGCTGCAGAAGGGAGACATTGCCTAGGGCCCCAAGTGGAGTGCACAGGACCACAGGACACATGCGGTTTCCTTGCTGCAGCCAGGAAGATGGGAGATCAGGAAGGAGAAAACTGCTTTTTAGGAGGGCTGCTGGTGGAGATGGGTGGTTCATTGGGGCTGTAAAAATGCTATCTGTGGCCCTCAAGCCAAAAAGGTTGGAAACCAGTGCAATAGAGCAACATCTGGTCCCTAGCCTATGGCAGGATCTGTTCCCCTAGATCTGCTCATGAAAGATGATCATCAGCATGTGGCTAACACACTCCTATGTTGGCGATCTCTGCAGCAGTATACCCATGCTTCTGGACTCCAGAAAACAACCTCTATGGGTTCAAGGTACCATGCATGGAAGAAAGGCAATAGGGGCATTTACAAGGGGATGATATGGCATGGTGTGGGGTTAGGGCTATATTTAGATGAACATCAGTCTCCTCCAGCCAATCCCAAGGATACTGCTAAAAACAATTAATTTACCAAGACATTGCATTAACTTTCTGTGCTGGGGGAACTCCTTGATAACTGCTAGCTCCAGTGGTAGCTGCTAGTTGAAGAATCCCTTTAGCGATGCACTGATAAACACACAAAGAACATTTTAAAAAGAGGACTTATCTAACATTTAATTTCCATAGGATCAGATTCCGCCACCATTATGTCAAGCAGGACCATACTCCTGAAGTAGTACCATTGATTATGTGGGTGAGAGTAGCAGAACCTGGCTAATATTCACAGGGCCCACTTTGAACTGTAAGATAATGAAAAATGGAGCAAAGGGCTTTGCCAGAACTTGCAGTTTAGCAAATGGCTTGCTTCAGATCATACAATTCAATCAATCATACTTCCTGGACTTTCTTATGACTGACAGTAAAGGGTCACACAGAACTATACAGGTCAGTACATTCACTTAGGCAGATCTTTACAGTTGCAGTAGTGTGACCAGCGTCAGGGCACAATGAGAAATTTTTGTCAGTCTGGAGAATAAATGGCAGAAAGAATATTTAGGGAAAGACAGCAAGGGATTTATTGAATGTCCCTGTCGTTTGTCTGGCTAAACTGAAAACAGGGGAAAAGCAAATCTTTGCAATTTTGCTCTCCAAAGGAGGATGCCCTCATTTAAATCTCCTATTTTAAATTCTACTAATAGGTGTAAACTTGAAGGAGCTTCTCAGAGTATTGCAATTTCACAGAACATTCAAAGCTCTTCTAAGAAATATGTACTATTCAGAATCTTCACTTACTAATCAGTTTGGCATATGGGGCACATTATGCTTTAAATAAAAGAAGAGAGCTCCTCTAATATTTTGTGCCAAAGAGAACAAATAGTGTTGCAAAAGGTATTATTTGTTTATTTACTGTTTTCTGTGTTATACTAATACTAGAATTGGTCGGAAACTTTTCAACAAACTTTTTCTTATCAAACTATGTTGTTTTGTTGAAACTGAACAGTTTTGCATAGATGTGTTAATTTCAACAAAGTTATCGATGGAACGTTTTCTGAGGTCCAAAGTGGAGTCTCCAGTCACTTCCAGATATGGAGATAAAATGTAAACATGACAACTGACATAAAGAGAGACAGCTGTGTATCTGGTGAAACAAAATTGTTTCATTTCTTTCTGACTTGTAAGTACCAAGAAGTTCAGTAGCAGTTGAAGACAGAGAAGATACCTAGGAAAAGAGAAGCTTTTCAAATTCGCACCTAAAAGCAGGATGTGATAAATACAAAGCTGAATTCTTGACTCAGTCCATTGAAATCATTACTATGACTGAGAAGAGTATCTGACCCTGGTTTATCCTAAGAGAATGTGCAAGCCTTATGAATTGTTGCATGGTACTTAACCTATCATATTTAGCAAAAAAATTAGTAACTTTAAATTCTACAATAATTTGAGGGAAAAAGAGAAATAGAAAAGAAGGAGAAATTTGAGAGTGGAATAAAAGAGGTGTAGGAGAAGGAACAAAACAAATACACATTTTATTAATAGAAAATAGGAAGCATCCAGATAAACAATCAAATTGTTCTTCATTACTTTGTCATCATGATTACTTTCATGAACTAAGCTGTTTGGTTTAATGAGGTGATTCATTCTTTTGTATGTCTCTCTTATTTTCAGCATAAAGTAATTGACCAGAAATGAACAATGCACCCTAGTTACCATATTAGATAATAACTTATTTATTTATTTATTTTTTACCCCAACAACATTGTGAATAGATCATACAATTTGTGCTTTATGGGGATTAAAGCCCTTGCTGGAATGCAGACAGTAATGCATTTAGGAGCAGATTATGCCTGGTTTGTATAGATGCACAGGGGAGGAGAGAAGAGGGTAACAGCTTCCTCCTTCTTCCTCACAGACTTTGGACCCAATTCACAATTGTGTGGTGGCCCTTTGCTTTGATTGTGCAGGTGATGGCCATACAACTTTCCAGATTGCATTTATAGTTTGGCCTTGTCGATGGGGTAGTCCTTAAGAGTAATGGAATCTGATAGTCAGCTCTCCCCTTTAAGAATCTGAAAAGTTTGATTATATATACAAGGACCTGGTTGATGTTTGGAGAAAGGAAGTGGGCTCAGGAGTAATAATTATTCAAGAGGAAATCCTGCTCCTGTTTCTTTAAGAGCCCAGGGCCAGGAACTTTGCCAAGAGAATGGGGCAAGGCTACCCTCTTGCTCAGTCAATTGAGGATGAACTGAGAGAAGGGTATGGGCATAAATGATGCCTCCTTGTATGGAGGTAGATATTAGCAGGGAAGGGGTGGCTGCCTCGTTTGTGGCCTCATTAAGGAAATGTGGCCAAGTGAAGGAGAAACTGCTTATCCCAGCTCTCAGGTCCTGAGAAGACAGATGAGGGTTCTTGTGTAAGAAGAGCCAGACAATCTGATTACCAGAGTCCATCTTGAGAGAGGACAGTCTCTTGTTTAACTAATACAGCCCAGCTATGAAGAGGAGAGCTAGGGACTGCTGCCCTAAGGAAGGCCTGAAAAGAAGTAACCCAGTGCTTAAACTGGGATAGGGTTCCAGAAAGAGAAGGTGTTTACAGGTAGAGGAAAGATTAGTCTTGTAAAGGAAGGAGCCAGAGGCGGGGAGTTCGAAAGGACCTGAGATTATGACTGTCCCTGGGTGTATTTGAATAAGATCCTACTTACATTTATTTATGTCAACAAATGACACTTTTGAAAAGGGAGGTGTCATTCGGCAGAATCATCTGTCTGGACTTCTCTATACCTGGGTGTGTGGGGGGGGAAGTGAGGCAGGACTCATCTGTAGTGCCATGCACCATGCCTGTCTGAAAGGGAGTGACACTCTTGCTGTCATACCTTGCTATTGACCACATTCCTCGGGCTGGAAAACACTTATTTCATAGGGAAGGATGTTGCATCTGTTTGCATGGTCTTCTATGGATGGTGTGTTCAGTAATGGCCGAATGTGAGGCAATGGGGAAGTTTTGTGTTAGGCTAATTTTATTGTTGATTTGGTAATGTAAGGCTGGGGTGCCCCCCTTTAATTTCTGTACAAATCTAAGTATCAAAATATTAGCCAGTGGTGTTCACTGTAGGCTTTTTAGTATAAAAAGCATCAAGGCTTTATGGCTTTTGGTATCCAATTCTGTGTTGGAGGTGGCATGGAACTGCCCTGTTCCAGGAAGAGCACTGGGAAATATTGGACTTCAGGGAGGCACACTAGTGATTCTTAGAGTTCCCAGGTATGCACTGAGACCAACTCCATAGCTATCAGCCACCTGGCTGTGCTGACCAGTGCAGAACAGGGGAGGCAGGTAACACAGGGAATGTGATCATAGATGACTTCTCTATGAGGATGGAAAAAGAGAGAGGCTCCTTGAATTTTCCTTGATTGCTCATTCAGGCTAGCTACAATCTGGTTATCAATAAAGTCACTCAGAAAAGCAAATGGACTTGGCCAGGACACCACTGATCAGCATGTGAGAGCAGTAATGCTTTTTCTGCCCAGAAAGAAAACATTTCTGTTCCTTTTTGTAAATTAAATTCACAGTATTTTCACTCATTTCAGTTCTTTAATAAGCTAGCAGCACTCTTCTGAAAAGACAGGTGGCATCAAGAAACACCTTCCTTGTTAAGATGTTCTGGAGGAACACAGCTGTGCCCTCAATGCGTAAAGCTTTAAATAAAACCAGCTTCTCAGCTGTCTATTAACAGTCAGGAATGACTGTTGTGTAACCAAATCAAACCTGTGCTCCAAAGGAGAAAATTCTACCAGTTTGTCTCAGAAAGCACTGTTCACTTGGATGATACGCTGCTGTTTTCTGTGAACCACACCACCACAAAACTGCTTTATGTCCAGAATGATGCTATGTTCTATCTTGTTCTGTAGAGAGGGTCTTGGGTGTCTTTTTATTAGTGATTTCTATTGGATTCATGTTGGAGATTGATGACTCCTCTTCATAATTTCATAGCATGCACATACCACACAGACAGTGATAGCGACCCACCCTGCAGGACCCTGGAGCCTGGGCTTCAGTCTGAACCCAGAAGTCTATAGGCCATGAAACAGCCCCAGGAACCAGGTCAACTAACACAGTCCAGCCATGAGTGTCTAGTGGCTGTGTAGACATATCCTCAGTCTCCATGTTCATTCAGTCCCTAGTATCTCTTCTGGGAGTTCAGCTAACCTATCAATTAATGCTAAGTGTGTTTTTCTGATGTGCCAACTTGTATGCTGTGAATTCATGAAACCAGCTTCTTTAATATAGGATAGAAAGCCATAGTACAATAAGAATTTCTGTTCTACCATCCTAGGTCAAATACAAGCTGATCATTTAGAGTTGAAGGCTCCAAAATTCCCATAGAAGCTCTCATAAGTATTCTGTGTCCTGTGCTGTTGGCTGTGTGAGATCACCCACAGTTGAATTATCACTTGCAGTTGAATACACACTCAAAAAAAAGGAAAGAGCACCTGGGAATTTTTCTCTAGTGTCTCAACAATTCCAAAGCTGAACTAAACCAGTGCCTATCAAAAAAATAAAATGACTAGATAAAAGGGCAACCATTCTGACCTCTGGTACAGTGAGTAATGCTCTGTTTTAATGACTATTGTAGCTTCAGTGACAATTAATTCATGATTTTGTAAAGAATCTTAATGGAACTAGCTCAGCCAGGGAGGAGAGAAGGATAATTTACCACTCTAAAGCTAATTATTTAATATTGAGCTCCCAGAGACTGCACTTAAGATTGGAACCCTATTGTGCTAGGAACTGTGAAAACTAATATGAAAAGATGGTTTCTGCTTCAGATAATAGGCTCATTTATACCTATGTTTTTCCTCTGCAAAACAACTTTGATAAAAACAATTCTCTGGCTTTCAGGTTTTTGTTGAAACGGTGTGGGGTGGGGGTGGGGAAGGGGATATTCAGTATTTTGCTGATTGATGGAAAAAAGCCAAAGATTGCATTTTGGCAGAAAAAAATATTTCTTTATCAAATATTTTATTGGAACATTTTCTAGCATCTCACATTTAGAGTAAGAGAGGAGCTATGTTAGTTGTATAATTTTGTTATAAATGCACAACAGCTCTTGGAGAGACAGAGCACATACCCAATAGATGTTGTCATGAGCCCTTTTGTATTTGTGCCCTTTCTGTTTGTTTGCACTTTTGATCGCTCATTTATGACAAACATAACAGAAAGGTGCTGATGGTTCTTCAGTTTAGTGCAGATATGCTGACAGATACAAATAGTTTAAGTAACAATAAACCAGCAGAGATGCCCATTGAAGAGATGGAAATGCCTGTGCTATTAAGTGTACAGGCTTTACGTGACCAAGGGTAAGGACCCAAAAATACTGCCACACCATCAAATTGGTGTCCCTAGCAGGAGGCCCAACAAAGTCCACCAATGGCTAGAGGTTTTGAGGATTAATTCCCAAGCAGTGTTCTGAAGTAGCTTAATGAGGAATGACAAGATGGGAGGAAAGGAGCAAGTTGTGAAGTATGGCTGAGGCTATTTAGGATCAACACCTTTTAAAAAAAGTTAAGGGAAACAAGTGTGTTGTGTGGGGTTGACACCAAGTTAAGAAGCATAATGTAGTCTGGTCTCATCTTTTAATAGCTTCAAAGCTTGCTTATATAGAAAGAATGCTGACTTAATGTTTTAAATCAACTTAATAAGCTCCACCAAGGCACTAATCCCTGTCTCCACTGGCTTAAGTCGACTTAATAAAGTTGACTTAAGTGCTTGTTCAATTAAAATGAGTTGTTATTCATTCGAACTAACTTTTCCTTAATTCGACTTAAGGAGCAGCTTAAGTCGACTTAAGGAAAGCCCAGTGTAGACACAGAGTATTTTAAGTTGACTTAAGCCTCCTTAAATTGATTTAATTTGTAAGTGTAGACTCACCCCTAGAGTTACTGCCACAAAGCTTGGTCCAAAGTACAGTACAGCGGTTCATTGAAAAATAACTGAGAGCTCGTGTGGTGACCTGTATTACTTGCTGAAACTTTAAAAATATATGAACCTAAATCTCAGATATTAACATCTACTGCTCTTCAACATTGTCCATCAATACTGTAGGGATTCATGGCCTGTGCTTGTGCAGAGAGACGGTACGCCTGGGCACACCCGGAGACGGCACGTCTGGGCACACCCGGATGACCTTGATATATGATCACAGACCATGAACCTGCAGACATGCTGGGCAGGCGGAGGGGGGAGAGCGTGAGAGACACTGAGTACATTTATCATATTATGTCTTAGGATCCTGCTACATTCTTGCACAGGAATGCTTGCCGTGCTTATCTTGATCTTATGTAACTTGTTTGTTCACTATAATAAAAGGAGGTAGCGGGCCTCATAGAAGCAGCTTCCGCTCCTCCATGACCTGACATTCTGTGTCTGTGTCATCCCTTCAAATACTTTCAGAAGTTGTATACTATTGTCCTGGAAGTATAGGTTAGATGAAATATATATAGATATTGATTTCTATAGCTTCTTTTGTGAGGCAGTGTTTATAGACAGGCAGGGACTTAAGGAATATTCTCAGTGAAATTGCTTTTTACATGTTCAGGATTTGCTGCAGTTCAAAAATCCAAGATTATCTTATTTATTATTTAGTTATTATTTAATTAGATCTTTGTCCAGGAAATGTTAAGACTTCTTTGTAATGAAACTCATAAACAGCTTCTTTTAGTTAATCACTAAGGAACTTGTACGCATGGCACTGCATTTTCAAATACCCCATTTATTCAGTTGTCTTTCAAATTATTTTGCTATGGATTCTGTGCAAATCAAGAAGGAATGATACATTGACAAGGGTTTATTGGTGGGAAAAATTAGCTGTGACACCATCTCACAAGAGAAACAGATTGCCCCATCAGCCTACATGAGTAGATTTTTAAAGATAAGCTGTGGGGAATGGATTCTACACTTCTGTCGATCGAGGGGAAAAAAATTGCACTAGTCAGCACAAAATGAATGCTTACACAGGGCTCAGCAAAACCAAAGATGCCGGTTTAGGCAGAGCACTGTGAATGCGATTAAAGTTGTCAAACTGAACTACTTGAATCCTAACATCCACAACAGCGTTATTTAGAATGTCTGACATGAGAAACACATTCATGCCCACCTCTTTCTTTTCCTTCTCTGGAAAAAACTGGTCATTTACTCACGTATGATAAAACAGCTATCCATTTTATTGCCTTGAAAACTTCTTTCCTCCTCCTCTGATATAGGACTATTCATATGTGGGCCTCAAGGAAATCAGAGCACACTCATTAACTTCACTGGGATAAGGAACTGAGCCAGTAAGAGTAGAATGCTTTGGATTTTCCCATAAAAGATGAGGAGAGAGGTCACAGGCTTTATCCTATAGTGACTCAACCCTTTGCATGGCAAATAGGCCAGCAGAATAACTGTGGTTCTGTTTTGAGGGGTAGGAGCAGGCAGGGTTCCCGAAACTTGCACAAAAGGTGCATGATTCCAGCATGGTACAAAATCCATGTTAAAGAGGGCTCCTAGCACAGTGACTCACTCTGGGATAGCAGGGGATAAATGGAAAATGGGGAAAGAGAGCTTCCCCCCTATCTCCGGCATTGCACAAGTCTTCAGCTTCTCTTTCAAGGAACAGAGATGTGGCAGTCACACCAATTCTTAAACTGGAGAAGCAGCTCTGCTTCCACTCTAAAACTTTTCTCCTAACTTCCTGGTGTTTTCCAGTGTCCAGCCTGGTTTGGATGTTGAGTGGATGTTTGTCTTTGGTGTCTCAGTTATGGGAATGGTGTTCCAAAATGTAGTATTACTGAAAGCAGATGTTGCTATTAGAAATAGTCTTGCATGATCTATTTAAATAGGTGCACAGGAGGGCAGATTTTGTGTACACGCTGTGGTTTAGTTGTGGTGCAGTTCCCTTGCATCTGTGCTCCTTACCAATAAAGATGATTCCTTGGCTGAATGACAGTACCTAGAATCATTCTAGGGTTCACGGCTGCTTTGTAGAGCACACTCAAGAAAAATAAAAACACTACATGAGTCAACAGCATTACACAAAAGATCACTTCAGAACTCTTACAGTTGGTCTTTAACACTGGAGATTTGAAAAAGAATGCAATTTAATTAAAAAAAAAATTACTAGTACCAAGGACAAGCATATTCAGCATCAGTGCTGAATAAAATGTAGAATATAAAGGATACTGGAAAATAGAATAGAATTAACCTTGCATTAGTCACAGTCAAGGTGAATGTTCAACGAACAAATTAGACGGAACAAAACCCATGGATATTTGATACCGAGGCAAAAAATTTCTTTATCCTTCATATACTACCTTTACTTTCCAAAGGGGTAGCCATGTTAGTCTATTGTAGAAAGACAACAGAGTCCTGTGGCACTTTTAAAGACTAACAGATTTATTTATCGCATGAGCTTTCGTGGGAGAAAATCCCACTTCGTCAACAGATTTATTTATCGCATGAGCTTTCGTGGGAGAAAATCTCCCACGAAAGCTCATGTGATAAATAAATCTGTTAGTCTTTAAAAGTGCCACAGGACTCTGTTGTCTACCTTTACTCTAAATATGACTCTTGGAAATTTCTGCCCATATAAATGTTTGAGAATTTTTCCACATTCCATGTCAGCAACAATTTTCTATGCAAATAAACTTTTTTGTGTGATCAGAGTGTGATCAACTGTGACCCAAACACTCACTGGGTATGCATGGGGTTTTACAGGGATCCCGGGTCAGATATATGCATAATAATTCAGCAAAAGGTAGTGTATGAAGTCTATACAGAGAGCCAGTAAATCACTTATATCATCATCATTTCAAAATGCGTGTCCAGATAATATTTAAGGAGTTGTGTAGCTATACTGAAAATCATGCTTTTGGAGTAAAGGCAGGTCACTGGGAGGTGACAAACCTCCTGCCTGAAAGGAACATATCCAAGGTAATAGACACACTGTCTAGTCACTTCTGTATTGTTTTATATATTTCACAGTGTATGACTATTTGCATACAGAGCCACAGGCAAAACAAAGGACTTCAAAATCTCCAAGAGAAAGTCTTTATATAAACCATTTGTTCCAATACTTTGACTTGCTATCACTTAACTCTCAATGCTTTGTTAAATAAATGTGTATATATTTATAGTGAAATTAATATAAGTGCTGAGTGTTAATCAGAGTAGTGATCTGAGGTGGAATTGGTAAGCTAGGGTTTCCTTCCAACTACATAGACTTAATGAAGTTCATATTAAAACCCATTCTATTTTTGAAGCATTTTATGTTTCATTCTCAGAAGCAGGTACAGTAGAGGACTAATGTTAGTCAATAGTTATTAAAGAGTCATAATTTGAGCTGACTCTTATAAGTTCATCATTGATTTCAGGTGCTTATTGATTGCAGCTTCCTTAGACTGAGCCTTTGGAAATAGACTGAGCTTTTGGAAATATGAGATGCATTTGTTTGGCATTAACTTTCCTCATTTTTCTCTACACTTCTGGAATGTTCACTCTTCTCCTCAGGAGTACCAGAGCAGAGTTCTGGAGCTTTCCAGAATGACTTGAGTCCTGCTGCTAGCACAGTCCTCCTCCTTAGCAATAGGCTGGCCCACTGACAGAGAAATGGCACAGGAGGTAATTGACCAGGGGCACAGCAATGTAAAAGCCTTTTCTGCCTGTGGTTCTACTTCAGGCCCCACCAGGCTTTTGCTCTTCCTCCACTGCTTGGCCTCCCTTCCTGTTGCTTGCATCTTTCCTCCTCTCCCCTTATTTGTCCCCCAGCCTCCAGCTTTTTCCTACCACCTGGGGGAAGAGAAGTGGAAGAGATGAGGGGGCTAGAGGGGAAGGGATGGCTGCAATCCCAGGAGGCTTCATGTTTCATTCACTTTCTTTTGAAGCTCTTAAAGGGAGACTAAAAGACTATGTATAATAGCACCCTCTGTTGATGGTAATGTTACTGTCCCTGAGGTCAGGGTCTTATACGAGCACATGACAGTTCTTTTTGGAGGAAGTCAAGAAGCACATGGACAAGGGTGAGACAGTTGATATAGAATATTTGGACTTTCAGAAAGTCTTTGAAAAGGTCCCCTACTAAAGACTTATAAGTGAAATAAACAATCATTAAAAAAGAGGGAAGGAAGGCCCTTTCATGGCTCAGTAACTGGTTAAAATGAGTAACAGCTTCCCCACCCAACTGTGTCCCAATTTCCCCACCCCAGCCCCTTGCTCTGGGGACAGACCCCTGATATGCTCCAATTGTGTGGGCAGACAGGAAGGCTCCACACCAACTCCTCCCAGCCCAGCTCTGCAGGCAGCAAGTGAGTCCTGAGGGATAAGAGAGCAAGCAATAGGGGTGGGGGTGAAGAGTGAGTGATGGTGGGGACAGGTGGGGCAGTGGGTGGGGCCTTGGAGGAAGAGGCAGTGTGGGGCATGGCTCAGGTCTCAGCTGAATGAGATAGAGGTGTTCAGTTTTCAGCAATTGGAAAGTTTGCAACCCTTAGGGGAAGCTTTCCTGAGCCATGTCTTCCCTGTCAGTGTTAGGACAGCTGTTCCCTTTTCCCAGGGAGCTGTGGAACAGATCCTATCTGCAAAGGAAATTGTGCAGGAATGGCTTCTCCAGGTAGAAATGCATATTGCAACTGGTCTTTTCAATCTTTTTATTTTATATGTCCCTACATTGAGGTGAAAATGTGTCTCCTGTTTGAAGACACTTGTCCAAGCTCTGTTTGGCTGTTACCCCAATACTGTTTTCCTGGGAGGGGATTTCCATTGTACTGAATATTATGTATTGGATAGGAATCACAAGGAGCCACACACTCAGTTAGCCAAGGAATTGTATGGTTTCTGTAGGATTTTCTCTCACCCATCGGTTAGGCAGTACTCTTGGCTAGAGGCCAACCATATTTCAGGGGCTAGCGAGGATCACTTTTATATCACAAAGGCCAGTTTGAATGTTTGTTTGATCCTCCATGTCTCCCACTTGCTTATATGATCATCATTCTGTCTGTTAGTGTCTCTCTTCTTCATGCCTGTGCTTCCCACTGATGGTTTAATACTAAGTCATTTAAGGACTCAAAATTTATCCCGCTATATACTGTGGTTTGGGAGCATTGATGGCAGCAAATGTCCGGGAGAGGGGTGGGATGTCAGGAAGATCCAGATCCTGCTGTTCTGCCATCAGTACCCCCAGGCTGTCATGGAGTTCGTGCATCAGACCATGGGCATTCTGGAATGAGAGATCTTGGACCTTCATGGCAACCTTCATGTGGATAATATGGTGCAGATTCACCAAATTTCAACTGACAAATAACTCTTGAAATCCTTACTGGAAGAGACAGTGCAGGGAGCCCTGGTTTGGGCCTGTTTTATCCAGCACCCCAAAAACTTTGTCAAGAGCTATTATGAACCATCAAGAGACTTCTTGACTCCAGCTGATGGGCATTCATCTGACAACTCGCCCTACCAAGCTCCTTTAAGCAGCTGTTTCATTTGACAATACTTTGTATTTGCCAAAGCTTGTGATATGCTGGCAATGGTAAAGCTGCACCAATGTTTATCCTATTTAAATGGTGAGGTACAGAGGTATCCAGGTGCTCTGTTGTCATAATAAAGAGTTTTCTCTTGCAGTCCAATAGCTCTCTACGGGCAAGTCTGCAAGTATTAGTGGACTTCCTTCTGAATTCTACAGACATTTCTGGTATTTTATAGGTCCTGACTACTCTTCTCCTGGTAGTGAAGTGTATCAAGGGGAAAGAGCTGCTGCAAGGCACTGATAATCCCGCTGCACACACAAAAAAGGGACTTTTGTGACTTATTGAATTGTAGACCTATTTCCTTTCTCTGCTATGATTACAAGATTTTTATCCAGGCCTTAGCTAACTAGCTGAGGGACCATCTGGTCTCTCTGATACATCCTGATCAAACATACTGTATTCAGCTGTATTTTTGATCATTTGTTCTTAAATTGTGATCTCTTTACTGTTAGCACACTTTACAATCTGAATGAAGATCTTACTTCAATGGATCAGGAGAAGGTTTTAATAAATGTAACCATAGTTATCTTTTTAAAACACTAGAAGCCTTTGAGGCTGGGCCAGTATTCCCTTCATAACCTACTAGGGGTTTTAGGTGCTGCTTCCAGTCTGCAGAAGCATTTGTCAGGGATACCCTTTGACTGGGATGTTGAATGCCCTGCGTATGGAGACATCCTTGCATCTTGTAAGAAGCCATTTGACTGGTCTGTCTGTGCAAGGGGTGCTGGATGCTTTTCTGGTTTATCTGCCAGCCTACACTAATGACATCTCAGTTTTCATTATGTCTGAAGGTGATGTGCAGGCACTTTGCACCTGTTTACAAGCATCTGTACAGGCAACCTCTGCCCAAGTGAACTGAGCTAACAGTAATTTAGTTGAACTGGACTCCAGGCAGTGTAGTGAACTGCTGCTCTAGTAATTACAGTGGGGCACCTCTGGAATTAAGATGTTGTGGCTTGGGGGCAGGAGGGAAGAGGAGGAAATTCTAAATAACAAGTTAAATTGGGGATGGGCTGAGAAGGTGCAGGGCTTCCTTCAGAGCTGGTGCAGGTACTTTCCTAGCTTTTCCTTTTGAGGATGAGTTCAAACGGGGTAGCCCTGTTAGTTTAGGTCAGCACCAGTAAACCCCCGATTCTCTAAAGAATCGCAAATTGAAGAATGGTAATCATGCGCAGGGGCGTTGCTGGATAGAAAAAAGATCCGGGGCTGTGGCCCTTCAGCCCACTCCCTGCTAGTTTCTGCCCCCCAGCTAGGCCACACCCCCAGCCCCCACCCCCACCCAGTCCCCCCACCACGACCCAGCCCCCACCAAGTCTCCTTGTCCCTATGCCCCCTTCGCCTCTCCCCAGGCCTCTAACTCCATCCATCCCTCCCCAGCCCCCCATCCTGACCCCTTGCTTGATGGACTTGCGAGTCTGGACCCCTCCATTCCCACCCCCGGTCTCCGTGTTCCCCCCTTACCTTAACCCCTGATACAAAGGCGTGGGACCGGCCTGCTGCGGTGGAGCAGGACACCCGGATCAGGCCATGCTGCCGGCCACCACGCTCTGCTCCCGCCACTGCCGCACGCCGGCCCCTCGGGCCTGATCCTGCCCCTCTGCCGCTGCACGCCGGCCCCTCGGGCCTGATCCTGCCCCTATTCCACTGCACGCTGGCCCCTTGGGCCTGATTCTGCCCCACTGCACACCAGCCCCTCGGGCCTAATTCTGCCCCACTGCACGCCGGCCCCTCGGGCCTGATTCTGCCCCTCTGCTCCCGCTGCCACATGCCGGTCCCTTAGGCCTGATCCTGCCCCTCTGCCACCACCATCACGGGCAGGCAGCATGGCCAGATCAGGCCTGGGGTCCCTTTCCCGGCTCCTCTGTCCCCCTGTCCCGTGCTCCTTTCCCGGCTCCTCTGTCCCCCT